>OZ030006.1:50449281-51049281 GCA_964023405.1 Apodemus agrarius
ATTGAGATAATGACTAAAATTGCTAATGCCTGATTGCAACATGGAGCCCAGAGTGTCAAACCCTCAGAGATGAGGTGAGTGAAAAGAAATCCTCTCCCTAAAGCTGGATGATAATTTCAAAGAAAGGTGTCTATCTAGAAATTGGTATCCTCCTGTACACTTATAACCATTAGCATACTCTCCCATGGGTCTTTCCTTCAAATTATCACTATTGTTGCATGACTGAACATGTGTGGCAATTTTAAGTTTTGGATTTATTTAAAAGAAAGGAACTTCAAGGAATTGAAAGAATAAATATCAAAATTAATAAAAACAGTTTGACATGCCAACATGGGGTTGTGGAAGCTTAAAAGGACTTGCCTCTAGATGGAGAGATATAAGTAGTTGTGGGCTGCTGACAGAAGGAAAATTTGTCATCTTCAAGGATGAATCCCTTGATAGTTTATTCAATTCCAATTTACCAGTCTTAAATACAGAACCAAAAACAAAGCAGGACCTTTCTACAATTGTGTGTATGTCTTTCTCCCTCCTTCTCCTCCCTCTTTCTCTGTGTATATATAAAACTATAACTAAAGAAGAGATAATGAATTTGAGAAGTCATAGTGAGAGAACATGGGAAGAGCTGCAGTCAGAAAGGGAGGTGTAGAAATTATGAAAACCCAGTACTCACATATGAAATTCTTATACATTGTTAAAAGAAAAAAGCAAAACCCATTGTGTAATGAATGGGATATAAAGGGATGGTCATACCTAAAAGTAATTGATTACTTCTAGAAAGAAATAAAGTTATTACTAATGTGGAAGCATGGATAAGACTGGGAGAAAGCAAAAGAAGGACTCAGCTCTTCAGAGTTCTAGGAAGTACATTAAGGAGGTGACAGCTGAAGGCTTTTCAGAACTGGGAAGGCCGAGCAGTGGTTAGCGTCAAGATTACCAATGCATCCCAACATAAAAATAATTTTCTCCAAATAGTTTTAGGGATGTGGGGGCAGTAACATCACTCAGTGGTGAGAGGCCCATCAGACCCAATGTCCTGAGTTTGATTCCAGAGATTCTGAGGTGGTTTGAATGAGATGTCCTCATATCTGTGGGGCATGTGAATACTTGTTCCCAGTTGTGAGTGTTGTTTGAGAGCTCTTAGAGGGTGTGACCTTGCTGAAGAAACTGTGTTATTGTAGTCTGCCTTGAGGTTTCAAAAACCATATAACATTCCCAGTTAGTGCGCTGTTTCTGTTTGTGGTTTGAGATGTTAGTTCTCAGCTTCCAGCTCCAGTTTCCATGTCTTCTGTGGGTTGTCCCAACACTTTGGCCTCTACCACCTTGAAAACATAAACCCAATGTAAACTTTCTTCTGGAAGTCACCTTGGTCATGGTGTCTTGTCCTAGCAATAGAAGTGCAGCTAATATAGACAGACTCACATGATAGAACAGAGTTCTGAAAGTTGTCCACTGAAGTCCACAGGTAGGCCATGGCACATTATCACCCCCACCTGCATCCCAACCTTTCCACATACACACAAAAATTTATAATACTATAATATTAAATTTTAATCTAAATACTAAAATTTAATCTACAGGGATGACTGAAGGCAATAAATAGATTAGCCACCATTTCTATGATTCTCAGATAGGAAAAGAACACTTTCTGCTTCCCTCTACACCATTTCTTTGGGATAGGGAGGTTTTCATGAACTTGTTCCCATAAGTCCCTTATGATGTTGTTAATGAAAATAGCAAGGCCTGCAGAGAAAAAATTCCATTCTGGCTTCAGGGGTATCTGAAAAATCCAGGACTGAGCAGGCATGTGTCTCTTTATGTCTGATTTGTTTGTTTCTGTTTATTATATTATATTAGTATTATTTATATGCTCCCCTGTTTTATTCTTTAGTGGGAAACTGAAGGGGTTAGACCTGGAAAGGAGAGGAGTTAGGGATGACCTTGGAGGTGTTAAAGGAGGGAAAGCTGTAATACAAATATAATGTGTAAAAAAAATTCTATTTCAATGAAAGAAAAATAGAAAAAAATAAATCCAGAATTTCACACACAGCAGATACCAAAGGAGAATAGTGAATCATATACCTCAGGTTGCTTCTCTTTGTGACCTTGTAATTGCTCAATTTCTCAATCTTCATGGGCTCATCTATGTCTATTATAACACCATAAACACCTCTGGGGTTGTATAGTTGCTTTTTTTTAGCATATACTGTTTTATCTCTTGGAAGATTCAAAGGATTGTAATTTTATTGGCAAAAATTGGAATTCAAATATTAAATAAATACAATAATTTTTACATTCTTCTACTGTCCACACCCATAGACACACACAAATGCATGAATACACATTAGCATATTGCTAGCACATATGTTCAAATAACTATGAATATTAGAAGAAACCATTAATGGCAGATGCCAGAAAGAGTGGAGGGCAAAGGGATCATACAATGACAATTCTAAGGGATAATATGGTGATGCACTGGGAAGTGTCAAAGCTGTGACTCAGAAGTAGGAATAGCTATCAAGTTATCCGTCTCTACCCTAGGTCTGACAAGCTACAAGGAAATACTTGGGAAGGATACTTTCTTTTTTTTTTTTGTTTGTGAGCAACCTGGGTTAGCTCATCTAATGATGCTATTTAGTCTATACTGATTTCCTTTCTATACCTCTGTGCCATTAACGGTCCTCTCAGAGTCCTAGCATTCGCTGTGGTCTTCAGTATCTGACTCACGAAACAGAAAGCCATGGAAGTCCAGCATAGCTCTCCACCTTGCTACTCATGGCTTTCTGTCCAACCCTCCCCCTGATACACTTAGTTTCAGTTATCTACTCCCTAGGTCACATTCTGGACTTTGTACCATCTTACTCTTCACCTCTGAAGTCTCAGCTCAGAAGTCTCATTCTTTGAGAGCAAAGCCTCACTCTTCCAGCTTTCTAACTTTGTGAGTTCCATTGAATAATTATTATTCACAGGTATCTTAGATCTCTAGTCCACATCTATGAACTCCTTTTGATGAGTGAAGTTTAGGTCCCACTGATCTTCCTTGTGCTAAGAATCTTTAACTCTACCTTTTATCTAGGTATGGCATATGCTCTCTCTTACCTCTGACTTCTGCACTGCACCTGTAAGCTCCTCCTCTCAGAATAGTCTTTTGTTCTCTGCTTTCCCAAACAGATTCCCAATCCTGAGCATTCTTTGTACTGCCTTTGCAGTCCTGTCTCTCAGAAAGCTTCCCTAACCTCCAGCTCTGAGTTACTTCTGAGATGCTTGTGCTTGCTCTTCACCATGCTATACAGTGTCTCCTCACTCTCATTGTAGTCCTGTGTATCTCATTAGACTAAGATAGACAAAGCCTGGGATAGTATCTGCTTGGACCCTGAACCATATGCACCACTCAATAAATAACTAGATGTTTAAAATTAATGAAAAAACATGTATGGAGATAAATATTTACAGTCTCAAATTAGGATATTCATTATGACTAGAGTGTTTTTCTATTGATGGAGTCTTATTCACCATCCTGGAAAGTTATTAGAAAAGTAAGTAATTTATACAATTCATATAGAAGTTTTATGTATAATACTTTAAGTGACTGTAATGTGCATATTATATACTTTTTAAAAGCCATGTACATGTGATATCCACTCCCAGCATAGAAAATTAATTTCCTGATTTCACATCAGTTTCTCTTTGAAGAACTTTCTTTTCCTTTGGCTCAATGCAATGGCAGGTGACTTTCTTAGAGAGGAAACAGGCTACTCTTAAATCTCCCACGACTTGCCTGACAATTCACTATAGGTCCTCTTGGTCTTCTAACATTTTCTGACAGACTCTCTACCTTTAACAACATCATTGGCTTTATATACAGCCTGTGCCATAGACTTTTCTTCATAAAATCTCAGTGCTAAATTTGCTCATGTCACAAATGTGTGAGCTGCCTGAGAACATTGGTATTCATTCCACTGCTGGTCTCCTCATAAAAGTGGAAGAGTCAGATGATGATAATTCTGTCTCCAGAAAAATGCCTATAAAATGTACGCAAATTGAGGGAACATAAAAGTTAGAAAGAGACATGTAAGAATAAAGAAAATCGCTAGGCTTTCATAACTGCTGACACTTTGATACCGTAGTCCTCGAAGACCATTAGACTATATCCAGCTCCCTGCAGCTGACACATCAGAGTTCCTGCTGGTCTGGCAGAGAGATGTGTCTCTAGGAGAAAGCACACTTCCAAATACAGGATAGTAGGCAAAGTGTATCTATGCTAGTAACTTCAAACATGGGAATAATAACAATTAGAGAAATAGATATAATACCAAATATAAATTGCTGAGTGCAACTTCTAGTATTCTGATCCATTGTGCATATTTTTCTTCATTTCCCTTTTTATTCTTGTTTAATGACAAGGACTTACTACATAGGCCAGGCTGACTTTAAAATCATCCCAAGCCTCCCATCTCAACCACCCAGGGTTTGGAACTATAAACTGTTGTTTGACTTTTTGACACATGTCTATTTACTTTAATAGAGCACCAAGAACAGAAATGATTCGCCCAAATCTAACACAGTGAGCCAATGAGTTTATTGAACTACCTTACTGGAGCATGGACAACTGAAAGGTAGCATCACAAAATTTCACCCAGGCTGTGGCTACTAACAAAAGCCCAGGAATCAAGTTCAAATCTCTAGATGTGATTGTGCTTACCTGTAACCCCAACTGTATGGTTGGAGACAGGAGAATTGCTGAGTTTGTTAGCTACTAGCTTTGCTCCAGATTCACTGAATGACTGTCACAGGGATTTAAGGGAAGAGGGATATAGAGCAAGGCACCCAGCACTTTCACCAGCTTCTATGCACACATACGGAGCCCACACCTGTACACATGTGTATATATGATGTATATCATGAACACACATGCACACTCACACACACACACACACACACACACTAAAGATTCTTTTACATGCACCTACATATTTATATTTTTCTCTGGTCTTGATGCCTTCCTGTAGGTCTGAGTTTCCAAGTTTTTAGAATTCTCAACACACAGAAAATCTGTTTGAATTTTCTTGTGCTGCAGGTCAGCTAGAGGGACATCATCAGCTGCTATCTGAGAAGTCTGTAATGTCTTTCTTTGTGAAAATATATTCTTTCTGGAGACAAAATTCCATTGGAGAGAATTTTCGTTCAGCACTATGAGAAGTTTATTTATTCTTTGGACCTCCTCCTCAAAGCAATCTCCTTCAGGCCTTCCGCAAGCTCTTCCAACGGGGCTTCCAGGCTTGGTCTAATGGTTAGCTGTGAGCATCTGTATCTGTATTGGCTAGCTAATGGTAGAACCTCTCATGGAACCATGGACACCAAGCTCTTGTCAGCAAGCTCTTCTTGGCATTGGCAATAGTGCAGGGGTTTGGTGTTTGCAGATGGGATGGATCCCTAGGTGAGCCAGTCTCTGGATGGCCTTTCCTTCAGTCTCTGTTCCATTTTTTTGTCCCTGTCTTTCCTTTGGACAGGTACATTTCTGGGTTAACAATTTTGAGATGGGTGGGTGGCCTTATCCCACAACTGGGGACTCTGCCTATCTACTGGATTCATCTTGTAGAGCTTCACTTTGTTGGTCTTACTACCTATATTTATTTCAGATCAAAAGTTGTTGCTCTTTATAGAAACAGTGATTGCACACCAGAACCAGCTTTTTGACAGTTTCCCTAATACCTTGGGGAGTCTGCTGCACATCTCTGTCAATATGCATGTCCTATTTCTTTAGCATTCATAAGCTAGTCTCCTTTTCCTTTTGTAAAACAATGTGAAGTGAATTTGACAGAGGAATAGATAGGTCCAGGCAAATCACATTTACTCAAAAGGAGTGAAATAGAAAAATAGAGTATCACAAAAAACCTGTGGATTATTTCCCATGCAGTCCAAAACCACTGAAGGGAAGGCAATGACATACATCAATTAATTAGGAGTTCTTGAATGGCCTACTGACAGAAGCATAAATTTGAATTCCTTTGGTTATTTCAAGCGTGATGTTTCTCTGTAGATCATTTGCTCCTATTAAAGATATAGCCATATCTGACCATTGAAATCATTGCCCAATTCATATTTAGAAAAAGGCATGAATTTTCTGTCAATTCTTAGTGCTAGTTTTATTTTCTTATAGCCTTAAAAGCTAACATTATTGTCAAGAAAAATGAGAAAGTTGTGTGTGGTGGATCACACCTTTAATCCCAGCACTCAGGAGGCAGAGGCAGGTGGACCTCTGTGAGTTGAAGGTTAGCCTGGTCTTCAAATCAAGTTCCCAGCAGTAGTACTGTCACAAAGAGAAACCCAGTCTCAGACAAACAAAGCAAAGCAAAACAGAAACGACAACAAAAAAGAATGATGTGAAACAGATGAAAAATGTGGAAAACTTGTTTCTTGTTATCTTAAATATGTTATATTCAAATAAGAAATGTCTTTTCGTGTTTACATATTTTACCTAGACATTCAGTAGAGTTTAGTGTTTTGCTAAAGACAATCAGAAATGGACATTTCCAGCATTATAGTGACATATTCTAACAACATTTCTAGTATGGGTAAAATGATGACAGACATGGTACTCTACTGTTTTGAATATGTCTTACATGAGATACTTATGCACAAATTGTGAATAACAATGGCTTTAATACTACAGCAAAGAATGGAGAGTTATTCTACTTTTGTTTTGGGTGCTGTTTAGAATACCACTCTTAATTGAAGAATGAAAATGCCTTAAAATAGTATACTCTTAATTGTTCCCCTACGAAGGTGATCAAATTGTTATGCTATCATGACACTGATTTTCACAACCTTGCTTGAAAAAAACATTTAACTATGTTTGGTGGCTCATGCCTGTAATCTCAGCACTGAAAGGCTAAGGCAGGATTACGGCCAGTTCCACAAAAGCCTGGCCTACATAGTTCCGTAGCAGCCTGGGTTACAGAGTGACTTTGTCTTAAAAGCAAACAAAACTAAAATAAACCAAACTAACATAAAATAAAAGCAAAAACGGGAAACCACAAACATTCTGCTGGGGTGATTTCTCATCCATTCAGTTGCTAAAATTAAAATCATATTATTACAAAATCACACTAACTTATATATCTAGGAAAGACTATCACTATCAGCAGGAGCTTGATTCATTCTGCCTGTAATGTTTGGCAGGCACTGATGGCTTACTGCTATCTATTCAGTTCTATCAGAGCTGAACATAGTTAAAAATTCAATGACATCTGCTTGTTGAAGATAAAAATACCATGTTAACTAGCTTTTGATCACCACGTTGAGATCCTAAAGAAAACAACTTAGAGGGGGCAGAATTTATTCTGGCTTAGGGTCCATTCTCAGTTCACTGTTGGCTGTATATATAACACTAAGGTGCATGCAAGAGAGAGTGATGTCAGAGGGTGTAACAGAGTGAGAATGCTCATGTCAGTCTCGGTTGTTCAGGAAGGAAGAGAACGTGGAAGAGGTTGGGCAATAAACACCTTTCAAGTGCATGATTCAAGTGAGTTAAATTGTCCAACTACTCAGTCTACACTACTCAGTTTCCACCATCCCCTAAGAATCCATTCAATGAGGAATTCAACAATAAGTTAATTTGATGGTTTGGTTAGCAAATCACTTTCCCCACATGCATCAACTGGAATCATGACATTAAAAACAGATTTTGGGGGATGTGGAACTCTTCATACCCATGCAACATAGGGGCACACACCTTACATGTGAAAGTTAGTTGCCATCCCACCTCTTTATTACAGTTCATCTTTACTTGAAAAGTAGGAGCATCTGTTGTCAGAGCTTCTGCTCCCCTCTCAAACCCTCCTTCAGTGTGCCCACAGTTAAACTATCTGCTCTTACATATCAAGCTTACTAGTGTAGTGATTTCTGCCACCTGTCTTTGTCATTCTGTTCTATTTCTCTTTTTCACGACAGAATTGACATATTAAGAAAAATTTGAGCCCTTACAGTGGCGGTCGCGGTCAGACTCCATATTGCCACCAGGACACCACTAGAGAGGCCCAGGTATACAGACCCTATCGGGGACTACAATCGCTCCAGAGGATCCGCCAGGCTCTCCCCACTAACCAGGGCAAGGGCGGTGGCTCGTGAGACATCTCCACACCCTCCGGCCTTGCACCAATTCCGTTGGGAACCACCTTCCCTGAGGCCTTCTCAGCACTCTCAGAGGCAGTCTCTATCTTGCAGCCTGGTCATCAGTAGAGAAACAACAGGTGGGCCCCGCCTCACAGGAGGTTCAAACACCAGCCAGTGACAACAAGGCCAACTAACGCCAGAGATAACCAGATGGCAAAAGGAAAACGCAGGAACATTACTAAAAGAAATCAAGGCAGCATGACAGCATCTGAACCCAGTTCGCCAACAACAGGAAGCCCTGGATACCCCAACACACCAGATAAACAAGATTTGGATCTAAAATCACTGGTCAGGATGCTGGTAGTGGAACACATAGAAAAATCTCTTAAAGAAATACAGGAGAAAATGGATCAAAAGTTAGAAGCCTTTACAAGGCAAGCAAAAAATCAATTAAAGAAATTCAGGAGAATAAGGATCAAAAAACAGAAGCCAAAAAGAAGGAAATAGAAAAATCACTTAAAGAAATACAGAAGAACGTGGGTTAACAAGTAGAAGCTATGAAAGAGGAAACACAAAAATCTCTTAAAGAATTACATGAAAATACAATCAAGAAAGCGAAAGATCTGAGCATATCCATCCAGGTTCTAAAAACAGAAGTAGAAACAACTAAGAATTCGCAAAGGGAGACAACATTGGAGATAGAAAACCTTGGAAAGAAATCAGGGGCCATAGATGCAAATATCAACAATAGAATACAAGAAATAGAAGAAAGAATCTCTGATGTCAAAGATACCATAGGAACCATTGATTCAACAGTCAAAGAAAATACTAAATACAAGAAGCTTGTAACCCAAAACATCCAGGAAATCCAGGACACAATGAGAAGGCCAAACCTAAGGATTATAGGTATAGATGAGAGTGAAGATTTAAAAGTTAAAGGGCCAGCAAATATCTTCTACAAAATTATGGAAGAAAACTTCTCCAACCTAAACAGAGAGATACCCATGAATATACAAGAAGACTACAGAACTCCAAACAGACTGGACCAGAACAGAAAAACCTCCTGTCACATAATAATCAAAACCACAAATGTAATAAACAAAGAAAGAATATTAAAGGCAGTAAGAGAAAAGGGCCAAGTAACATATAAAGGAAGACCTATCAGAATTACACCAGACTTCTCACCTGAGACCATGAAAGCTAGAAGATCCTGGGCATATATTATGCAGACTCTAAAAGAACACAAATTTCAGCCAAAACTACAATACCCAGCAAAACTCTCAGTCACCATAGATATTCCAAGATATTCCATGACAAAACCAAATTTGCATGATATCTTTCCACAAACACAGCCCTACAAAGGATAATAGGGGGAAAACACCAACACAAGGAAGGAAACTATACCCTGGAAGAAGCAAGATAGAAATCTCTCATCAAACCCAAAAGACAACCTCTCAAATATAAAAACAAATAATTTCAAAAATGTCGGGAGGTAATAATTACTATTCCTTAATATCTCTTAACATCAATGGACTCAATTCCGCAATAAAAAGACATAGACTAACAGACTGGATACGGAAACAGGACCCTACATTTTGCTGCATACAGGAAACACATCTCAGTGTTAAAGACAAACACTGCCTTAGAGTAAAAGGCTGGAAGACAATTTTACAAGCAAATGGTCTCAGGAAACAAGCTGGGGTAGCCATTCTAATATCAGATAAAATTGACTTTCAACCTAAAGTCATCAAAAGAGACTCAGAAGGTCACTTGGTCAAAGGGAAAATCCACCAAGAAGAACTCTCAATACTGAACATCTATGCTCCAAATGCTAGGACACCCTCATTCGTAAAAGAAACCATACTAAAGCTTAAAGCACACATTGCACCTAACACAATAATTGTGGGTGACTTCAATACTCCACTCTCCTCAATAGACCTACAAGGAAAGCAGAAACTAAACAGGGACACAGTGAAACTATTTGAAACTTTGGACCAATTGGATTTAATAATATACATATACATATACATATACATATACATATACATATACATATACATATACACGTATATATATACACGTATATATATATACATGTATATATATATATATATATATATATATATATATAAAAAACATTTTATCCTAAAGCTAAAGAATATACCTCTTTCTCAGCATGGCATAGTACCTTCTCTAAAATTGATCATATAATTGGTCACAAGACAGATGTCAACAAATACAAGAAGATCGAGCTAATCCCATGCCTCCTATCAGATCACCTGGAGTAAGAGTGGTCTTCAATAGCAACAAAAACAACAGAAAGCCAAAATACACATGGAAATTGAACAATACTCTACTCAATGACACCTTGGTCAAGGAAGAAATAAAAAAAGAAATCAAAGACTTTTTAGAATTCAATGAAAATGAAGGTACAACCTATCCAAATCTATGGGACACAATGAAAGCAGTGCTAAGAGGAAAACTCATAGCTCTAAGTGCATCCAAAAAGAAACTGGAGAGAGCATACACTAGCAGCTTAACAGCACACCTTAAAGCCCTGGAACAAAAAGAAGCTAATTCACCCAGGAGGAGTAGAAGACAGGAAATCATCAAACTCAGGGCTGAAATCAATCAAGTAGAAACAAAGAAACCATACAAAGAATCAACAAAAACAGGAGCTAGTTCTTTGAGAAAATCAACAAGATAGATAAACACTTAGCCAGACTAACCAAAGGACACCGAGACAGTATCCAAATTAACAAAATTAGAAATGAAAGGGGGGACATAACAACAAAAACTGAGGAAATTCAAAAGATCATCAGATCCTACTACAAAGGTCTCAAACAACTCAAAACAACTCAAAACAACTGGAGAATCGGGAGGAAATGCACAATTTCCTAGACAGATACCAAATACCAAAATTAAATCAGGATTAATTAGATCAGCTAAACAGTCCCATAACCCCTAAAGAAATAGAAGGGGTTATAGAAAACCTCCCAACCAGAAAAAGTACGGAACCAGATAGTTTTAGTGCAGAATTCTACCAGACCTTCAAAGAAGACTTAACACGAATACTCTTCAAACTATTCCATAAAATAGAAACAGAAGGGACACTGCCCAACTCGTTCTTCGAAGCCACAATTATGCTGATACCAAAACCACACAAAGATCCAACAAAGAAAGAGAACTGCAGGCCAATTTCCGTTATGAATATTGATGCAAAAATACTAAATAAAATTCTTGCCACCTGAATCCAAGAGCACATCAAAACGATCATTCACCATGATCAAGTAGGCTTCATTCCAGGGATGCAGGGATGTGTCAATATACGGAAATCCATCAATGTAATTCACTACATAAACAAACTAAAAAAAAAAAAAAAAACCACTAGATGCTGAAAAAGCATTCGACAAAATTCAGCATCCTTTCATGCTAAAAGTCTTGGAAAGAGCAGGAATTCAAGGCCCATACCTAAACACAGTAAAAGCAATCTTCAGCAAACCAGTAGCCAACATCAAACTAAATGGAGAGAAACTTGAAGCAATCCCACTAAAATCAGGGACTAGACAAGGCTGCCCTCTCTCTCCATATCTTTTCAATATAGTACTTGTAGTTCTAGCGAGAGCAATTAGACAACATAAGGAAGTCAAAGGGATACAAATTGGAAAGGAAGAAGTCAAACTATCATTATTTGCAGATGATATGATAGTATACTTAAGTGACCCAAAAAACTCCACCAGAGAACTTCTACAGCTGATAAACAACTTCAGCAAAGTGGTTGGTTATAAAATCAACTCAAGCAAATCAGTAGCCTTCCTGTACTCAAAGGACAAGCAGGCTGAGAAAGAAGTTAGGGAAATAACACCCTTCACAATAGCCACAAACAACATAAAGTACCTTGGCATAACTCTAACCAAACAAGGGAAAGATCTGTATGACAGGAACTCCAAGTCCTTGAAGAAAGAAATAGAAGAAGACCTCAGAAGATGGAAAAATATTTCATGCTCTTGGATTGGCATGATCAATATAGTACAAATGGCCATCTTGCCAAAAGCAATCTACAGATTCAATGTAATCCCCATCAAAATCCCAATTCAATTCTTCATAGATCTAGAAAGAGCAATTCTCAAATTCATCTGGAGTAACAAAAAACCCAGGATAGCTTAAACTATTCTTAACAATAAAAGGACTTCTGGGGGAATCAATATTCCTGACCTCAAGCAGTACTACAGAGCAATTGTGTTAAAAACTGCATGGTATTGGTACAGCAACAGGCAAGTAGATCAATGGAATAGGATTGAAGACCCAGAAATTAATCCACAGACATATGGTTACTTGATCTTTGATAAAGGAGCTACAACCATCCAGTGGAAAAAAGATAGCCTTTTCAACAAATGGTGTTGGTTCAACTGGAGGTCAACATGCAGAAGAATGTTAATTGACCCACTCTTATCTCCTTGTACTAAAATCAACTCCAAGTGGATCAAGGACCTCCACATAAAACCAGACACACTGAAACTATTAGAAAAGAAACTTGGGAAGAACCTGGAGGACATAGGTACAGGGGGAAAGTTCCTGAACAGAACACCAATAGCTTATGCACTAAGATCAAGAATTCACAAATGGGACCTCATAAAATTACAAAGTTTCTGCAAGGCAAAGGACACTGTCAGAAGGACAAAACGACAACCAACAAAGTGGGAAAAGATCTTCACCAACCCCACATCAGACAGGGGCCTAATATCCAATATATACAAAGAACTCAAGAAATTAGACCCCAAAGAACCAAATAACCCTATCAAAAAATGGGGTACAGAGCTAAACAAAGAATTTTCACCAGAAGAAATTCGGATGGCTGAGAAACACCTTAAGAGATGTTCAACATCATTAGTCATCAGAGAAATGCAAATCAAAACAACCCTGAGATTCTACCTCACACCAGTCAGAATGGCTAAGATTAAAAACTCAAGAGACAACAAGTGCTGGCGAGGATGTGGAGAAAGAGGAACACTCCTCCACTGTTGGTGGGATTGCAAAATGGTAAAACCGCTCTGGAAATCAGTGTGGCGGTTCCTCAGAAAATTGGGCATGTCCCTTCCAGAGGACCCTGGCATACCACTCCTGGGCATATACCCAGAGGATTCCCCTGCATACAATAAAGACCATGCTCCACTATGTTTATAGCAGCCTTGTTTATAATAGCCAGAAATTGGAAGGAGCCCAAATATCCCTCAAAGGAGGAATGGATACAGAAAATGTGGTATATTTATACAATGGAATACTACTCAGCAATTAAAAATAATGAATTCATGCAATTTGTAGGTAAATGGTTAGACCTGGAAAATATCATCCTGAGTGAGCTAACCCAGTCACAAAAGAATACACATGAAATGCAATCACTGATAAGTGGATATTAATGAGCCCAGAAGCCCTAAATACTCAAGGCACAATTAGCAAGTCAAATGATTCCCAAGAAGAAAGGAGAAGACCCTGGGCCTGTAAAGATTGGATCCAGTTTTGTAGGAGAGTACCAGAACAGAGAAATGGTGTGTGTGGGGGTGATTGTGGAATAGTTGGGGGGGGAAGAACTTATGGGACATATGGTGTGGGGGGGAACTATGAAGGGGGAAAGCCTTTGGAATGTAAACAAAGAATATAGAATAAATAATAAAAAAAGAAAAAAAGGATGCAATGTTTTACAAAAGAAAAAAAATTTTTGAAATAAAAATTATATGCCCTATGTCAGTTCATGATTCCCCCATTTCATCCATGTGTACAGTATCCTACCTAGACAGGTCCTCAAATTAACTGAGTGTGCAGCTCTTTCCCTTTCTCACCACTGCAGAAAGGCTGAGAAGGATGCTGCAGCATCAGCAAAATAAGACTAGAATAAAATGAAGTCTAAGAGAGCAGCAACTAAAATAAAAAATGTACCACCACTGAATCCCTAGAGCGTTTCTGTACTTGGCTCTTTGGTCCTCTGCTCTCCCTAACATTCTGATGTGAGCATTATTTCAATTTGCAGGCTTCACAAGGTCTAAGCAGCTTGTTCTGGCCGTGTAGCCACAAGTTGAATGCATCTGAGCCAGAATTTATGATGGCAACCCCGAATCTGACACTTAAAGGTGAGTGTAACATGAAACTAGCATTGAGAACCACTGTGTTCTTCATTCTAGAGAAAGGTACTTCTCCTCAAATGCTTTCTGAGCCACCAAGCAGTAAAAGCTTGACTAGGTGAAGGTATATCTTCATATGGCTTATAAAAGCAGGTCTGACTGATTTACCAGAGGTCATGACTAAATGTACAAATCACTGGTCATCAACCCCACTGGTGTAGGCCATTACAGTGCCATTGTATGAGGTGGGAAAACATAGACATCACTCTGCATGGCAGTCCAGCAAAGAGAAGCTGTTCCTGTAGCATGGACAGCACAGTTGTAGGGAAGGGTAAGTACAAGCTTCTGGCTAGATCTTAAGAGAATTACACATCATTGCTTTTTCGAATTCACTGAATGTGTAATACATAGAGAAAAGGAAAGAGAAGGCAACTAGACCTCATGTTTGTGAATTTGGAGCTTACTACATTTGCTGCAGATTAATTGCTCTCCACACAGCAACTCGGTGAAGCCTGATTAACTTCTAACAAAAGTAGCATCTTCATGGAGGTAAAAAACTGGAAAGCACAGTCCAAATGACAATGATTTATTAAGACCCACATTTACCCTGACATGAAGCATGGCATGCAAACCACTCAGCATCTAGACTCAGGGATCAATAGGTCCATGAGCCAGTCTGCTCAAGGTCATTCCTGTCAGAAGGAAACACCTCCTTCAATTTTAAAAAATTTTCATGATTTCGATATACTAACTTATTACTGCTTATGATAGTTTTAAAATATGTAGACCCAGTATCATCTTCAGAACTACTTCCTACTATTCTCAATTAAATTTAGATTTCTGTACTTTTAACTATTCTTGATAACATAAATCATTCTGATACTTAATTATACAAATCTATCTTGTCACTAGTGAGAATAATATAAACTTTTACATAGCCGAATACATACATACATATATGTGTGTGTGTTTGTGTATGTATATATGTATTAGTGTATTCAATAAGAGCAATATAACCTCATGTGCAATTGTCATGTATAAATATTGTTCAATCCTGTTAGCATTCCTTAGACTAGATTATGCATTGTTTGTTTAGTTCTCTTCATATGATATATATTTTCTTTCCCGCTTTCCTTTTTTTCTTTTACTTTTGTCCTTTCCAAACCCAGCAGCACAGAGACACCTCAAACTTGCCATGCATCCCTAGTTAGCCAGAACTGTTGATCCTGCCCCAAGAACGTACCAAGCACTGGGATTCCAGGGATGTGGCGTCATGCCTGGCCTCATTCTTGTCCTTTATTCTGAAGGTATGTTCCCTATTTGTCTTTTCTCACAAACTATGTCAAGTCATTTTCAGGCACATCCTGTATGAGTAATAATTGAATATAAATGCATGAGTCAACCTTTAAAATACCCATTCTGCATACTGTATTGTTTATCTTAACATTCATTTATACTTTTGTAATTGTGTAGAAATTTTAGTCATTTCAACATTTGTAGTGTTGGGAACATGCAAAAGAAACTTATTCTAAGTACTACCATTTCATTTTCAGACTCCATTTAATTATTGGAAGAAAGTAAGTTCAAGGTCCTCAGCCGTAGGGGAGCTGGGGGCTTGCCTATAATTGAACAGCTTCTGTTGCAAACAGTTGCCTGAATCCAGACATCTCAGGGACAGCATGTACAGAGATGGTTGTATGAGTCCAGCCATCTATCTCAAGGACAACTTTTCCATCTTGTTGGCAGGATCAAACAAGTTCATGCTCTCAGGTCTAGGAATGAACACTTATTCCACTTCTTCAAATGTTTTCTTAATTGACTGATAGCCAGTAAAGAATATAGAAATTCCTGTTATGTAAACCAAGGTGCATACATTGTGAAAACATACAACCAATTGCCAACTGTGCCCGAGTTAACTACATGCGGCTGAGCTGCTCCTTTGGCCCCTTACCACTCTGACCTTCAAACTTAATGCTTAGGAGAATGAGTTAAGGACTCCAATGTCAAAATAGAGTTGGATAACACTGAGGCTCCCTATTTGCTTTGTGTTCCCTTCCGTAAAATATGTATAAACTCCCTTTGGTTCCAAACTGGCTGCCTCCCTGAATGCTAGGAAAATAAAACTTTCATTTTTAAGCTTCCTTATCCAAAGTGCATTTTCTTGGCTTCCACCCGGAATCCACCAGTAGAACCTATCTAATAAGGGATAAGCACGTGGACCTTCCTCCAAAAATAACCCTACAACAATGTCTTTCTACTACAAAGTGTATTTTCACCTGACTCCACAGGTTACTCATTTTGATGTTAGAAGATCTTACCTTGGAGCTATAATGGCAGTAAATGCTTATAATCCTAGTACTTGGGAGGAAGTTTGGGTTGTGAGATCTTCACAAAAATGTTTTATGTTCCCTATAATGCTACAAGAAACTGGCATTAGCTACATATGAATACTTTTTAATTGCCATGGAGGCTTGGGACAGACAACTACTTATGAAGTAGCTAAGTTTGGCAAAATATTAACTTCTAAAACTTCCTTCTAAATAGAAGTGAAAAATCATCTGCAAACTAAGAGTTTATGTAAAGCCCTATTGTTTTTCCTTTGGGAATTCATTTGATTTCAAAGAAAGGAAAAGCTTTAAAAAAATCAGATGCCCGTAGAAACTGTAAAAATATATGAAAAAATATTTTGTTTCTAGATGATAGGGAGGTTAAGATTTTTTAACAGACACATTCTTCAACCCTTTAAAATACTGTTAATAAGCAGATGAACTAAAGAAAACCCACACAGGGTACAAAGAGCTTTTTTTCTGGTGATTGTCAGATAAATGACAATACAGTCCCTCTAAAGAATCAAAACAAAATAAGTTTCTCTATACAAGCACTTTCACATATCTTCTCTCTTCTTCCTCCCCAAGTATGACTTTGCAATTCACTTTTCAAGTACAAAACACAGGCAAAGTTCATTAAGATATTGTCACAGTCTAACAGTAGCAGACTCACTGACCTATGAGTGTCTCAGATGAGAGTATGAGATTCTTTACCCTTACCACTCTAATGCTAATGGAAGCTGTAGACTTTGCAACCCATCAAGTGCACACGTGACGGGAAGGGGCATTTATCTCCTTGCAAGATCACAACTTTGAAACTTTAACTCATCTCAAGTTTCTTAAGGGTTCTAATTACAACACTGAAGGAAAAAATAATACACACCATTCCTAAATGATTTCCTGACATCAGTGTAGATATAATGCTACACATGAGTGTTCATAAATTCCCAGGACTCAGAGGCAAAGATAGATTATTTCATCCAGATTTAACTAGTAGTTGAAATTTATACTGCCCTGATGAATGAGGAAAGGTTATAAACCATCTAGAGATCCCAAGGCATGAGCAGAGGAACATATCTTTTATTTTCCCCCAAATGATATGGTGAGTCGTCATTGCCTTAATTAAGTTCAAAATTCCTAATGAAAACCACATAGGTGAGTCCTTCCTTCCATTAATTTTCTGTCTCCATGAATCTGTCAAGAATTAAAAGTATCTTTAGGCAACAG
Organism: Apodemus agrarius; assembly: GCA_964023405.1. NCBI lineage: Eukaryota > Metazoa > Chordata > Mammalia > Rodentia > Muridae > Apodemus > Apodemus agrarius. The sequence continues at coordinate 50,467,064 of OZ030006.1, forward strand.
TGCTACAGAAGTTCTATTCTGCATTAGACAAGTGTCTAAAATACTCACTACCTAAAATACTATAACGGATATGGTGAAATAAGGCCAGGACATCTAGACTTACTTATAGGAAAAACAAGGTAAAAGGTAGATTAAAGTAATGATGATGATGATGATGATGATGATGATGATAATAATAATTTAAAAAGAACATATTAACTACAAAGTTATAAGGTTAAAAACAGAGCAGCAATTGGTTATAATGTACTGGGAGTCAGCTGGACTGCTGTGTCTTCAATAGATTTCTAATATGCCTGGTGCTGGGGCTTTGTTAGTCTATGGTTCTTATGGGAAGCATTTTCTACTCAAGAGGCACAATTTCTTTTAAAATTCATGTCACATATTTATATATATTGACTTATATGCATTATATATTTTATATATGCATTATATTATTTATATATAATTTTAGGTAAATATAAAACAATATTATCCTTCCTTATTCCAAGAAGTAAGGATAGTTATTACAATATACAATAAAGACACTTCTCTTTACAACAAATGTATACTATTAGAAAAAGCCACAAGAAGATAAAAGACAGAGATCAAAAGACTGTGGAGAGTCTAGCCCCACTGATATATCTACATCACACCTCCTGCTTCTATGCCTTAAAGTTAACACAGGAAGAAGAGCCAGAGCACTGGGAAGTGCTGTGTGACAGTCTCTCCAAGAAATGGATTCATTAATAAGACCAGAACAATGGCAATTATCGAATACACTAATGCAGATTGGGGAAATCCCATGGGGTCCTAGCCCTAGATCAAGAACTACAGGCAATTAATGACTGCTGAGAGAGCAGAATTAGCCTCTCCCAGGTATAAGCCCCTAATTGGTTATTTTTAAAGACAATGTGCTTAGGTCTGATATCATACACATATGTACAACAACAACAACAACAAAAAAGAATCAGCAAGTTATATTTGTACATGTGTGTATAAACAACATTCACTGTGCAAGGGTAACAGGCCTCTAGACTTTAGTAGTTTCTCAGATCTTAACATGATGAGAACTGACTCCATGATGGATGGGCTACTCAAGCTCTAAAACTCAGCACACAGACAATACCATCTGCCAAAACAAAAACAAAGACCTAATCCATCAAAGCTCAATGTTCTCAGAAGTCTCTAAATGTACTAACCTTGCATTTTGGCTTCTGTAGTTCTGTTTCTGATTGCTCTTTGTTAACAGTGTGTCAGTGTAAGGTATCATTTTCCCCCAGAAAGGATCTAGGGGGTATATTAAGATCCCAAACATTCAATGTACTTGCCCACATACTTTCTATTGGCTTAAACCTGTAGCTGAATGGTGTTCTCTGGTGTATATCTCAAAACACAAGGTGATGGAGAATGAAAGAAATGGTATGCACATGGAAATATTACAGTGTTCTGGCATTCAGATGCTCTCTCAAAGCAGTGTCACCAAGGCTGGCCAATCAAATAAAGTGGGAGCAGTGCACACTCTGTCTTAGAAACAGATCAATGCGTCAGAAGAAACACAGTCTCATGGTGTCTACACAGATGTTTCAGAATCTGAAAATTGAGTCAGATGCTGTAAATAAACTGTTTACTTAAATTTGCATAATATTAAATCAAAACAGATATTCTAGCAACATGCACATAAAGAATTGATACCCAGCACGAGCATAATGTATTAGCATCCATTTGCTCTAGAAGTGAAATTTTCCCAATGTCTGTTTCTGATAAAGGGTCATAGACATGTGCCACCTTTAGATAAACACTGTGTTTATGAAACTTTTGTCCAAAACTGAAAAGAAAAACTTACAGTAAACAAAGAAATCACAGCAATGTGAGCTTATTTAAAGGCAACAGGAAGCACGGCTCTTTCAGAAAAACAGTTCAGAGAGGTTTCCTTTTGTATACCTGGAGGTACAACGTGACATATTTGGAGCGAGATTGTGGTACCTGATCTTCTGGTTGCTTCCTGAAGGCAGAAGAAATGTCTCACTTACTTACTTTTGTCTGAATCTCTAAAGCCTCACCAATTTCAAACATATTCGCTTGATGAACAGTTTGAACCAAGAGTTAATAGGTTCTGAAAACAGCACCTCATTATCCCCCAAAAGCTGATAAGTTAGAAAAGGGGGAAGATGGAATATAGGAGTAGAAATGCATCAACATACAAAGGAACTGGAGTTTAGGATTACTATAAGCATGGAAGACGGGTTATCACAAAGGTGTTAGAAACCTTCTATAGTGCTGGAAAACACACTGGTTTACTTTACAATTTACCTCAGCTGTTTAAAGTAGGACCTAGGACATATTCATCTCAGAGTACATGTTGTGGTGGCTAACGGTTCAGATCACCTGAACTCAGCACATAACTAGCATTCAGAAACACATGACCAAGTTGGCCTTTCAGTCAAGATTTGGTCTTGTCAGATTAATTAAATGTGAGGTTCAAATACATACTTGGAGTTGAATAAAATACTTAGTATGTAGTCAGTACCAAATATCTGGCATACAGGCATTTTTTTGCTGTTAGATTTCTGTTATCGTGACATAATACCTGTGAAGATAACTTATGAGGAGGGAATATTGATGTGGCTCATGGCCTTAGAAGTTTCAGTTCATGGTCACTTGTCCCTTGTTGTTTTAGACCTATGATGTATACTGCATAGGATGCCAGTTCACCTCACAGCAGGGGAATGCAAAGAATAAGAAAAGCAGAAGTCAGGCCTCCAAATCTCCTTCCAGGACAGGGACCACACAATCCAACTTCCTTCTATAAGCCTTACACTTTAATGTCTCCACAACCCCCTAAGGATGCCAGTGCCTACTCAACATGCCTTCAATACATGGTACCTTGGGGACATTCAAGATTCAAGCTATAGCACTCAACACCTGCAAACTAATGAACCCTCCAAAATGTGTGCACTTATTTTAAGCTACATAGATCCGTCATCTCATAGTTTTTAGTAAATACCTAAATGCTGGTGACCAACCCCAGGCGATCTTTCTTGTTCAGTTCCACTTGACGCAGTGGAATGGGAAGAGCATTGTCAGGGTTGGGGGTGGTTAAGACTTAGTCTTATGAGAAGTTTAGGGTCACTGTATTATAACAACAACAACAACAACAACAACAACAACAACAACAACAACAACGTTTTCCTATCACAATTCTAAGTCACTTTGCTACAAGAACAACAATAATAATGTTTTCCTATCACAATTCTAAGTCACTTTGCTTCATTAGCTGACCTGTCTTCTGAGTTCCTCTGAGGTGAGAAACTGTTCATCCTCAAACCAGAGGAGCTTAAGGAAAGTAGCCTTTGTTCTGTCTCCACAGGCATTGTGGGGGCTCTATCTTCCAGCCTACTGGTTGAAGTTTCGGGAAGAAAAGGGGACACTTTGAAAAGTGGTTTTAGCAGTTTATTTCTAAGTTGTATAAAGTTTCCTATGAAAGTTCTCTAACAAAAATGGAAAAGGGGCTTGTAAGAAAAGAGGGATAAGAGAGTTAAGAAAAAGTGGTGTAAGGAGCACTAAGAAGAAGGAGATAAGGAGAATAATGCCAAGCAAAGCAGGAACAAGGAGGATGAGTGTGCGAGAGCGTCCTCTTCTTTCTGGCCTCAGCACTTACACATTTTTCAGAAAACATGACTATATGATAAAAAGTTTATCACAAGTTTACACATAAATTCAAATCATAAATCGAGTAAGTTTACAACAGAGAATGTTTATATGTATATCCACTAGGAGTAATGACATTCATCATCTGTCACAGTTCCACAAGGTCATGGAAAGTTTAAAACAATAACTAAGTTATTAGTGACATTTTGTATAGATAAAGCCAGTCAATATTTTATCTTCTGTCCTAGCACCTATGGGTAAATCATTAGTTCCCTTTTTATGTCCTTTGGTTAATGGTTTTCAACATTTTGGAATGTGCTCTGAGTAGTAGAATGCCTGCTTACTAACTCAGAAGCAATTAACTGGTGACACTTGGAGACTGGCAGAGTTCTCATTGCAGTTTCTCCTATCAGAAAGGACCTAAGAGCAGCCCTACTATGAAAGAGCTTAATAAATACTGATATGTTTCAGGAATTCTTATAAGATCATCATTAAGAATTAAGAAGTCATCTATTGGCCTATATAGCATCACTATAAGACAGTACATCTTCATAGTTCTACAGAGATCTGCTCAAAAGTGTGGGCTAATACCTAGTGATTGTTATATATGTTTAATAATATCAGGAAAAGCATATTAATAGCAGGAATCTTTCCTAAAATGAATTTCTCCTAGGCCTTGCCTATTGAAACTTTGTCATAGATTTTTACCTAAGGCACATTCATCTCAGGAGGATCACTTGCTAATTATTTGCTAGTTATAGGTCCTGACACCTAAATAATGTACACACACACACACACACGCACACACACATGCACACACACACACACACACACACACACACTCACATTTGTTCAAAGCTGAGTATTGCTGATTTTAAACTTGTTAAACGTAACTCTCCTTCCTGTCCTCTGTGGCCCACCTCTCCTCTATCCATGTAGCAGCATGTTCCAAGTGACTGTGCTCCAACTATACCACCATTCTCAACTATAACTTTGGTGTTGACTCAGCTTTGCTCCTTCCTATGGGCCCTGCTAGTTTTCCCTTCTAGTTCATTCTTCGTCTAACAAGTCAACCACCTACACCTATACACAAACTCCATCTGTGGCCCCATTGGGCGCACTGGGTTGGGACTCCTCATGCCCTTTATCATGCTCTGTCCATTCTCATTCCAGTCTGTGCAAGATCCTGCTTACAGGTGCCCATCCTTCTCAACTCCATTCACAGGAAACTCCAATTCTTGGTACAGATCCAGGGTCCCCCTAGGACTTTCCATCTCTGTCTCTCCAGAATATTTTATCTAACTGGACCTACTTGCAGGAGCCACTCCTCTGACTGTACGATGAGCTCACTAGGGATTTCTCTTCTTGTTGTGGACAGAACCTTCTTAGTCTATCTCTATTTCTCTCTGCCACCCACTGAACTATAGAAGCTCTCTCTACCAGTAAACCCACAGCCAGCACACTTCTATCACCATATATCAAGATCTAGAATCATGTCAAAAAGTCTAACTCTAGATGCCCAGAAACTAGCACAAAACCACAAACATTTACAGCCAAGACAATAAGCCTCCACCAGAACCTATCAACCCCACTACTGTAGGCTCTAAGAAATATAATATAGCTGAAGCATAAGACAAGGACTTCGAAACCCCAATTATGAATATGTTCAAGGATTTTAAAAAGGATATGAATATATCCCTTAATTAAGTCTGTGGGTCGGGAGGAGGACTTATGGGACATATGGTGAGGGGGGTACTGGGAAAGGGGAAAGCCTTTGGAATGTAAACAAAGAATATAGAAAATAAAATAAAATAAAAAGGAAAAAAGTGTAAAAACACAAGCAGTCGAATGAAATAAGAATTTGACATGATAGTACAATTTATTAAAGAAACAGAATTTTAAAGCACAAAACGAAATAAAATTGGAATAATACATTTGGGAACTCAAACAAAAAACACAGATGATTTTTCTTAACCAAAAGATGGAAAGAGATGGAAAAGAAAGTCTCAGGTGTTCAAAACAAAGTAAAAAAGTTGACACTGCAGTCAAAGAGAATACTAAATCTAAAAAAATCCAGGCACAAAAGATCAGGAAATCTGGAACACTATGACCAAAGAATAAAAAGTAATAGAGGAAGGAGAAGAAATCCAGGTCAAGGGCACAGGAAATATTTTCAACAAAACAACAGAAGGAAATTTCACCAATCTAAAGAAATAAGTGCCTATCAAAGTACAAGAAGCATAGAAAATGCTGAATTAACAGAACCAAAGAAATTGCCTATGATACTTCATAATCAAAACTATCCTTATCGAACAAAGGATAAATATTAAAAGCTGCCATTTAAAAAAAAAAAGACCAATAACATATAAAGGCAGACCCATTAGAATAGCACTTGACTTCTTGCTGGAGACTCTGAAAGCAGAAAAGCCTTGGCAGGGTTTGATAACTCTGGGAGACCACAGATGCTAGCTAAGACTACAGCCCCAAAATCTTTCAGTCACAATTAATAAAGAAAGAAAAACATTCCAAGTTAACAGTACATTTAAGCAGGATTTATATACAAATCCTGTTTTACCAAAGGCAATAGGAAGAAAAATGTCAGTCTGATGAGGTTAATAGCATCCAAGATTAAACAGGGCTAAATAATCCTGGACCAGTGAATAAAGAGGGGTGAAAAATCCCACAAAACAATAAAATATCAGGAATCAATAAATAGTATTTATTGCTAACTTTCAATATTAATGGTCTTAACATCCTAATAAAAAGACAAAGAGTAAAAGACTGAATTAGAAAACAGGATCAATCTTGCTGCTGCATCCAAGAAACATAACTTTCCAAGAATAGATATCACCTCAGGATAAAATGATGAGAAAAGATATTCCAAGGCTATCTCTCCTACTTAGTCATCACAAAGTGAGTAGTTCTGCCACATGCTGCCATAGTGAGGTTCTACCTTCCCATGACAGGAAGAACAAAGTCACATGACCATGGGGCTGAACCTCTGAAATGGCATCTCAGAATTTCCTCAGCTGTCTGTCAAAGTGATATACAGTAATATCGGAATAATAGAAATACAAATGACTCAAAAGCAAAAAATAGATAAATAATTGATTGGTAAAGGAGAGAGAAAGAAATAGGAAGGAGGAGAAGGATAAAGGAGGAGGAGGAGGAGGAGGAGGAGGAGGAGGAGGAGGAGTGGTGTATTAGAATGACTTACAAGTTGTAGTTCAGCTAGTCCTGGATGGCTGTATACCTGGAGAAGGTTTAAGAACCCAGCAGTTATTCAGTCCCCAGGGTGAATATCTCAGCTGGTCTTCAGTATACTTCAGAATCCCAAAGAAGCTCTAATATTAGGGAAGAGCTTGCCAACATGAGCAAGAATTAACAGGTAAAGAGAGAAGTTTCTTTTTCCTTGTCCTTTATATAGGCTGCCACCAGAAAGTTTAGCCCATATTAAAGGTTGGTCTTTCCAACTCATCTGAATTAACAGTTTATCTTCCCTCTTCAAAAGGTCCAGAATAAAAGTGCGCCTTCCTACTTTAAATGACTTAACAAAATATCCTTCACAATTATACTCAGTAGTTCTAGACATAGTCTAGTCAGCAACCAAGAAAAGCTATCACTATAAACAAACTTAGGGCTGAAATCAACAAAGCAGATACAAATAAACGAACGACAAGAATTACAAGGAATCAAGGAAATAAAGAATTGGTTCTTTGAGAAAATCGGTAAAAATGATAAACCTTTAACCAAACTAAACTGGAGAGTGAGAAGATCTAAATTAGTAAGATTAGAGATGCAAAAGGAGAGAACAATGAAGAGGAAATACAGAGAATCATAAAGACATACTTCAGACTCATAACCTCTAGTGATATAGAAGCAGTAAATACAAGTCTCCCAACTAAAAAACCACGAGGTAGGTGAATTCCAAAGTAGAATATACCAGCCTTTCAATGAAGATTTACTGCCAACACTCCTCAAATTATTCCATAAAATAAAGACTGAAGGAATTTTGTCTAATTCTTTTTGGCCCTACCATAAACCTGATACTTAAACCACACAAAAACCCAACAAAGAAAATTACAGTCCAATTTCCTATATGAACATAGATATAAAAAAATCTCTAGACAATATTTGCAAACTGAATCCCAGAACATATCAGATTAGCCACCATTATCAAGTAGGCTTCTCTCCAGAAATGTACCACATACATAGACAAAAGGAGAAAGACCACGTGATCTTCTCATTAGATTCAGGAAACACTTTGCCAAAACCCGACATTGTCTCATGATAAAGTTCTATAAAGACTACAAATAAAACAGATATATCAATGTAATAAAAGTGATTTAGAGCAAGTCCACAGCCAACATCAACTTAAACAGAAAGAAAGATACTCAAAGCATTCCAAATAAAATCAGTGTCTTAGCTAGGGTTTCTATTGTTGAGGAGAAAAAACCAGCCTGGCTAAAAAGCAAGTTGGGGAGGAAAGGGCTTATTGGGCTTGCACTTACACCTTTTAGTCAGTTTGTCATTGGAGGAAGCCAGAAGGGGAACTCAAACAGGGCAAAAACGGGAGGCAGGAGCTGATGCAGAGCCCACAGAGCAGTGCAAAGCTTGCTCCACAGAGCCTGCTCAGCCTGTTGTCTTATATAACCCAGGACCACCAGCTCAGAAGAGATAGGCCGTCCCCATTAATCACTAAGACAATGCTTTACAGGCTTGCCTACTGCCCAGTACTTATGAAGGCTTCCTCCTCCCAGATGACTACATTTTGTGTCAGGTTGACATAAATCTAGCAAGCATAACTGAGAATAAGAAAACTTATCCACTCTTTCCATATCTATTCAAGATAGTACTTGTAGTCTTAGCAAGTTCAATAAGATCACTGAAGGTGATCAAGGGGTACAAAAAAGAAGTCAACGTATCTTTATCTGTAGATGATATAATTTTATAAAGGATTCAAAAGTCTCCACAAGGGAATCACAGCTGATAAACACTTTCAGCAAAGTATCAGGACATAAAATCAACACACAAAAATCAGTAACTTTCCTATATACATATGACAGACAGACCGAGAAAGAAAACAGAGAAAAAAATACCTTTCAAAATATCCTCAGGGAGAAAATATCTTGGGGTACTTTAACCAAACAAGTGAAAGACATGTACAATAAAAAATTTAAGACACGAAGAAAGAAATTGAAGAAGGTATGAGAGGATGCAAAAATCTCCACTGCCCATGAGCTGGCAGGATAGTGAAAATGGCCATCCTACCAAAACCAATCTACAGATTCAGGGGAATCCCTATCAAAATTCGGTCTTCAGAGAACTTACAAAGAGAATTTTTACCATCATATGGAAACATAAAAAGAAAAGAATAACTAACTAAAACAATTCTGAATAGTAAAAGAAATGCTGGACCATCCGGCGGCAGCGGCAGAACCAGGTACCAGAGACAGCCCAAGCTTAAGACCTTCGGGGACTCAGGCCTGGAGTGGGAGTTGGGCACAGAATAGCGGGTGCACTCTGCACTCGCGCGCGCGCGCGGGGCAGACCCCGAGCTCCCTGCAGGCAGCTGCCATATTGCCTGCAGCTTCCCGCCCAGCTGGCGGTGGGGAAGCCGGAGGGTCACCCAGCGTGCCAGGTGCTCAGAACCATCCGGCGGCGGCGGCAGAACCAGGTACCCGAGACAGCCCAAGCTTAAGACCTTCGGGGACTCAGGCCTGGAGTGGGAGTTGGGCACAGAATAGCGGGTGCACTCTGCACTCGCGCGGCGGACCCCGAGCTCCCTGCAGGCAGCTGCCATATTGCCTGCAGCTTCCCGCCCAGCTGGTGGTGGGGAAGCCGGAGGGTCACCCAGCGTGCCAGGTGCTCAGAACCATCCGGCGGCGGCGGCAGAACCAGGTACCCGAGACAGCCCGAGCTTAAGACCTTCGGGGACTCAGGCCTGGAGTGGGAATTGGGCACAAAATAGCGGGTGCACTCTGCACTCGCGCGCGGGGCGGACCCCGAGCTCCCTGCAGGCAGCTGCCATATTGCCTGCAGCTTCCCGTCCAGCTGGTGGTGAGGAAGCCAGAGTCAGCCAGTGTGCCAGGTACCCAGACCCAGCCGGAGGCCGAACCAGCCTCCCATCCAGCCAGTGGCAGGGAAGCTGGAAACCGGACCCAGCCAGCTTCCCAGCAGCTTGGGACCAGCAGGCAGAACCAGATAACTGAGATATCCCATCTTTAAGACCCCTGGGGAAACAGGATATCAGACAGCGAACCCTAAGCAGGAGCAGTGCAGAGCAGCCGCCCAACAGGCAGAACCAAATACCTGGGATATCCTGAGGTTAAGACCTCGGGGGACTCAGGCCACCTGTCAGCAATCTGTGAGCAAGACCCCCGCAGGACAGTGATTCAGGTATCCCAGTCACTGGGAAATAGCCTTACAACCCCACAGGAGGGTCAAGCACCAGCTAGTATCTACAGGACCAACTAACACCAGAGTTAACCAGATGGCAAAAGGCAAATGTAAGATCGCTACTAACAAAAATCAAGGCAATATGGCGGCATCCGAACCCAGTTCCCCAACAGCAATAAATATTGGATACCCCGAAACACCAGAAAAACAAGACTCAGATCTAAAATCACTGGTCAGGATGCTGATAGAGGAACACTTAGATAAATCTCTTAAAGTAATACATGAGAAAATAGATCAAAAGCTAGAAGCCATTGCAAGACAAACACAATTAAATCCCAGATATCTCAACACACCAGAAAAACAAGACTCAGATCTAAAATCACTGGTAAAGATGCAGATTGAGGATCACTTAGATAAATTTCTTAAAGTAATAGAGGAGAAAATAGATCAAAAACTAGAAGCCCATACAAGGCAGACACAAAAATCACTTAAAGAAATCCAGGAGAATATAGAGCAAAAAGTGAATCCCAATACGGGGGAGAAACAAAAATCACCCAAAGAAATACAAGAGAACATGGGTCAACGAGTAGAAGTCATAAAGGAGGAAACACAAAAATCCCTTAAAGAATTACAGGAAAACACAAACAAGCAACTGAAAGATCTGAGCAAAACCATACAAAATCTAAAAACAGAAGTAGAAACAACTAAGCAATCGCAAAGGGAGACAATGTTGGAGATAGAAAACCTTGGGAAGAAATCAGGAGTCATAGATGCAAATATCAACAATAGAATACAAGAGATAGAAGACAGAATCTCAGATGCTGAAGATACCATAGGAACCATGGATTCAACAATTAAAGAAAATGCAAAATGCAAAAAGCTGGTAACCCAAAACATTCAGGAAATCCAGGACACAATGAGAAGACCAAACCTAAGGATTATAGGGATAGATGAGAATGAAGATCTACAACTTAAAGGGCCAGCAAATATCTTCTACAAAATTATGGAAGAAAATTTCCCCAACCTAAAGAGAGAGATGCCCATGAATATACAAGAAGCCTATAGAACCCCAAATAGACTGGACCAGAACAGAAATACTTCCCGTCACATAATAGTCAAAACCCCAAATGTACTAAACAAAGAAAGAATATTAAAAGCAGTAAGAGAAAAAGGACAAGTAACATATAAAGGAAGACCTATCAGAATTACACCAGACTTCTCACCTGAGACCATGAAAGCTAGAAGATCCTGGGCAGACCTTATGCAGACCCTAAGAGAACACAAACTTCAGCCAAGACTACTATACCCAGCGAAACTCTCAATTGCCATAGATGGGGAAACCAAGATATTCCACGACAAAACCAAATTTGCAAGATACTTATCTACAAACCCAGCCCTACAAAGGATAATAGGGGAAAAATACCAACACAAGGGGGGAAACAACACCCCAGAAGAAACAAGATAGAAACCCCATCTCATCCAACCCAAAAGAAGAGAACCACTCAAATACAAATAATAATAACAATTCCCAAAAGGTCAGGAAGTAATAATTACTATTCCTTAATATCTCTTAATATCAATGGACTCAATTCCCCAATCAAAAGACACAGACTAACAGACTGGATACGGAAACAGGACCCTACATTTTGCTGCATACAGGAAACACATCTCAGTGTCAAAGACAAACACCACCTTAGAGTAAAAGGCTGGAAGACAGTTCTACAAGCAAATGGTCCCAGGAAACAAGCTGGAGTAGCCATTCTAATATCAGATAAAATCGACTTTCAACCTAAAGTCATCAAAAGAGACACAGAAGGTCACTTCCTGCTTGTCAAAGGGAAAATCCACCAAGAAGAATTCTCAATACTGAACATCTATGCACCAAATGCAAGGGCACCCTCATTCGTAAAAGAAACTTTACTAAAGCTTAAAGCACACATCGCACCTAACACAATGATTGTAGGTGACTTCAACACTCCACTCTCCTCAATGGACCGATCAGGAAAGCAGAAACTAAACAGGGACACAGTGAAACTAATTGAAGCTATGGACCAATTGGATTTAACAGATATATATAGAACATTCCATCCTAAAACAAAAGAGTATACCTTTTTCTCAGCACCGCACGGTACCTTCTCAAAAATTGATCATATAATTGGTCACAAGACAGACCTCAACAAATACAAGAAGACCGAACTAATCCCATGTCTCCTATCGGATCACTATGGAGTAAAAGTGGTCTTCAATAGCAAGAAGAACTACAGAAAGCCCACATACACATGGAAACTGAACAATACTCTACTCAATGACACCCTGGTCAAGGAAGAAATAAAGAAAGAAATCAAAGACTTTTTAGACTTCAATGAAAATGAAGGTACGACCTACCCAAATCTCTGGGATACAATGAAAGCAGTGCTAAGAGGAAAACTCATAGCCCTGAGTGCCTCCAAAAAGAAACTGGAAAGAGCATACACTAGCAACTTAACAGCACACCTGAAGGCGCTGGAACAAAAAGAAGCTAACTCACCCAGGAGGAGTAGAAGAGAGGAAATCATCAAACTAAGGGCTGAAATCAATCAAGCAGAAACAAAGAGAACCATACAAATAATCAACAAAACCAAGAGCTGGTTCTTCGAGAAAATCAACAAGATAGATAAACCCTTAGCTAGACTAACCAAAGGGCACAGAGATAGTATCCAAATTAACAAAATTAAAAATGAAAAGGGGGATATAACAACAGAAACAGAGGAAATTCAAAAGATCATCAGATCCTACTACAAAGGCCTATACTCAAAACAACTGGAGAATCTGGAGGAAATGGACAATTTCCTAGACAGATACCAAATACCAAAATTAAATCAGCATCAAGTAGACCAGCTAAACAGTCCCATAACCCTTAAAGAAATAGAAGGGGTTATAGAAAGCCTCCCAACCAAAAAAAGTACGGAACCAGATGGTTTTAGTGCAGAATTCTACCAGACCTTCAAAGAAGAATTAACACCAATACACTTCAAACTATTCCACAAAATAGAGACAGAAGGGACACTGCCCAACTCATTCTTCGAAACCACAATTACGCTGATACCTAAACCACAAAAAGATCCAACAAAGAAAGAGAACTACAGGCCAATTTCTCTTATGAATATAGATGCAAAAATACTAAATAAAATTCTTGCCAACCGGATCCAAGAGCATATCAAAACGATCATTCACCATGATCAAGTAGGCTTCATTCCAGGAATGCAGGGATGGTTCAATATATGGAAATCCATCAATGTAATCCACTACATAAACAAACTAAAAGAAAAAAACCACATGGTCATCTCATTAGATGCTGAAAAAGCATTTGACAAAATTCAGCATCCTTTCATGCTAAAAGTCTTGGAAAGAGCAGGAATTCAAGGCCCATACCTAAACATAGTAAAAGCAATCTACAGCAAACCGGTAGCCAACATCAAAATAAATGGAGAGAAACTTGAAGCAATTCCACTAAAATCAGGGACTAGACAAGGCTGTCCTCTCTCTCCATATCTTTTCAATATAGTACTTGAAGTTCTAGCGAGAGCAATCAGACAACATAAGGAAGTCAAAGGGATACAAATTGGAAAGGAAGAAGTCAAAGTATCATTATTTGCAGATGATATGATAGTCTACTTAAGCGATCCAAAAAACTCCACCAGAGAACTTCTATAGCTGATAAACAACTTCAGCAACGTGGCTGGTTATAAAATTAACTCAAGCAAGTCAGTAGCCTTCTTGTACTCAAAGGACAAGCAGGCTGAGAAAGAAGTTAGGGAAATAACACCCTTCACAATAGCCACAAACAACATAAAGTACCTTGGCGTAACTCTAACCAAACAAGTGAAAGATCTGTATGACAGGAACTTCAAGTCCCTGAAGAAAGAAATCGAAGAAGACCTCAGGAGATGGAAAAATATTTCTTGCTCCTGGATTGGCAGGATCAATATAGTAAAAATGGCCATCTTGCCAAAAGCAATCTACAGATTCAATGCAATCCCCATCAAAATCCCAAATCAATTCTTCATAGATCTAGAAAGAGCAATTCTCAAATTCATCTGGAGCAACAAAAAAACTAGGATAGCTAAAACTATTCTCAACAATAAAAGGACTTCTGGGGGAATCAATATCCCTGACCTCAAGCAGTACTACAGAGCAATTGTGTTAAAAACTGCATGGTATTGGTACAGCAACAGGTAGGTAGATCAATGGAATAGGATTGAAGACCCAGAAATTAACCCACAGACTTATGGTCACTTGATCTTTGATAAAGGAGCCACAACCATCCGGTGGAAAAAAGATAGCCTTTTCAACAAATGGTGCTGGTTCAACTGGAGGTCAACATGCAGAAGAATGCGAATTGACCCACTCTTATCTCCTTGTACTAAGATCAACTCCAAATGGATCAAGGACCTCCACATAAAACCAGACACACTGAAACTATTAGAAAAGAAACTTGGGAAGACCCTGGAGGACATGGGCACAGGGGTAAAGTTCCTGAACAGAACACCAATAGCTTATGCTCTAAGATCAAGAATGGACAAATGGGACCTCATAAAATTACAAAGTTTCTGTAAGGCAAAGGACACTGTCAGAAAGACAAAACGGCAACCAACAACGTGGGAAATGATCTTCACCAACCCCACATCCGACAGAGGGCTAATATCCAATATATACAAAGAACTCAAGAAGTTAGACCCCAAAGAACCAAATAACCCTATCAAAAAATGGGGCACAGAGCTAAACAAAGAATTTTCACCAGAAGAAATTCGGATGGCCGAGAAACACCTTAAGAGATGTTCAACATCATTAGTCATCAGGGAAATGCAAATCAAAACAACCCTGAGATTCCACCTCACTCCAGTCAGAATGGCTAAGATTAAAAACTCGAGAGACAACAAGTGCTGGCGAGGATGTGGAGAAAGAGGAACACTCCTCCACTGTTGGTGGGATTGCAAAATGGTAAAACCACTCTGGAAATCAGTGTGGCTGTTCCTCAGAAAATTGGGCATGCCACTCCCAGAGGACCCTGGCATACCACTCCTGGGCATATACCCAGAGGATTCCCCTGCATACAACAAAGACACATGCTCCACTATGTTTATAGCAGCCTTGTTTATAATAGCCAGAAATTGGAAGGAGCCCAGATATCCCTCAAAGGAGGAATGGATACAGAAAATGTGGTATATTTATACAATGGAGTACTACTCAGCAATTAAAAATAATGAATTCATGCAATTTGTAGGTAAATGGTTAGATCTGGAAACTATCATCCTAAGTGAGCTAACCCAATCACAAAAGAATACACACAAAATGCAATCACTGATAAGTGGATATTAATGAGCCCAGAAGCCCTAAATACTCAAGGCACAATTAGCAAGTCAAATGACTCTCAAGAAGAAAAAAAGGAGAGAACCCTGGGCCTGTAAAGATTGGATCCAGTATTGTAGACCCAGAACAGAGAAATCGTGGGGGGGGGGGGGAAAGAGTGGGGAATAGCATGGGGGGGAGAGGAATTATGGGACATATGGTGGGGGGTACCTGGGAAAGGGGAAAGCCTTTGGAATGTAAACAAAGAATATAGAAAATAAAAAAAAATGATAAAAAAAAAAAAAAGAAATGCTGAAAGTATTACCACCCTAGATCTTACAAATAGATTTCAGTAATAAAAAGAGTACAGTATTGGCATAAAACTGAAACTTTGACCAATGGAACTGAATTGAAGACCCATGCATAAATCCACACACTTTTGGACACCTGTTTTTTCATAAAGAAGCCAGAAATACACTGAGAAAAGGACAGCATCTTCAAAAAAAATAGTGCTGGCCAAACATGTAGAAGAATTCAAATAGATCAATATTTATCATCCTGCACCTAACTCAACTCCCAATGGTTCAAAGACCTCAACATAAAACCAGATATGCTGAACTTGATAGAAGAGACAGGAGAATAGCCTTGTACTCACTGGCATAGGAAAAGACAGAATAGCACACCATTAGCACAGACAGGCAATAAATGTGGTCCTCATGAGACCAAGACGCTTCTATATGACAAAGGATATCATCATTCATACAAACAACAGGTTGCAGAATGAGAAAAATGCCTTTATAAATTACACATCCGATAGAAGGGCAGTATCTAAAACATACACTGAACTAAAAATCCACCAACCAACCAACCAACCAACCAAAAACCCAAAACAAACAAAAGACCCCAAACCAACAAAAAAAGCAATTATTCCAATAAAAAAGGGGGTACAAAACTAAACAGGCTTTGCAAAAGCTTTATCTAATGGCGAAGAAGTGCTAGTGTTCATAGTATTGAAGTATGCATGCTACTAGAGGAGAAAGGTAAGCACCGACTCAGCTACAATCTACAATCATGACCTGCTCCATGATACACTGATACAATAGTGGAACAAATATCATGGGGGAAATGAAAACCACTATGATTGGACTCAATGAGATGGAACCTATGTATGCTCAACAGTGTGCTTTGTTGGTCAAGAACCTAAGACTTCCTAGGATATGAACCTAGGGAAAACCAAATACTACTGTTCTGCTAAAGGCGCATAGCAATAAAATAACCCTTAACATTCTGCTATACCCATAAGTATTAGTCAGGGTTCCCTAGAATAACAGAGCTTATAGATTTCTCAATCCTTTCTCTCTCTTTCTCTGAAACAAATTTATTAGAATGACTTTCATGGTGTGCTACAGGTAATTCAACGATGGCTGGTTGTGACTAAAATGTACAAGAATCCAGAAGCTATTCAGTCTACAAAGCTGGATATCTCTGTTGGTCTTCAGTACATGTTGGTATTCTAAAGAATTGATCTCTAATGCTAATGAAGGATAGAACTTGTTAGCAAGGCACGGTTAGGCAGGCAATGAATAAAAGTCTTCTTCCATGTCCTTATACAGGCTTCTAGCACGTGTGGTCCAGATTAGATATGGATTAAAGACGTGTTGTCTTGACTCTAGATTTGAATTGAAGGAGTGTCTTTTCCTAGCTCAAAAGACCTGGAATAAAGGCCTATCTTCCTAGCTCAAAGATTAGAAATCTTCCTTTTTCAAATTAAGCAAGGATCCTAGGTTTGTCTTTCATGTTTTGAGTTTTAGTTCCAGATGTAGTCAAGTTGCTAACCAAGAATAACCACCACCTAGCTGATCAGCACCTTACTTGGTCATCATCAGAAAAGATTTTTCTTGCAGTAGATGGAAACTAAGTCAAAATTCCCAACTGGGTAGTATCCAAAGTTTAGGGTATTTTGGGACACTTAGTCCTAAATTGGATATTTTCTGTCCTTCTCTGTGAGCCTATGTGAATCCTGCTTAGTGATTCTGTGGGTCATGTTTTCCTCAGGTCCTTCATTTCCTGAATTCCTACAGTTTTACACCCCCATCTTCCACGTGATTCTTTGAATTCAGAGGCGAGAAATTCTGATGGAGACCTTCAATTTAGACACTTGTGGAAAAATGTATGACTGTGTGTCTCTGTCCCTGTTCCCATCAGATCATGGAGGAAGTCTCTTTGAGAGAAATGGAGGGGGGAATGGATCTGAGAGAGAGGAGGTAGGAGAGATCTTGTAGGAGTAGAGACAGGATTAGTTAGGAAGTACTGTATTAGATTGTAATCTATTTTTCTAAAATAGATATAAGAAAAAGAAAACATCCCATTTGGACTCCAAATCAGTGAAGGCATGGATCTATGAGTATAGCAGAATATCATTACAAATTATTTCATTGATTTCCCCCCACCCTGTTATGTTTGGGTCTACCCTAGGTCTTTGGACTATTCAGACTCCAGTTCTTGACCATCCAGGCAGTATACACCATGGGCTCTCTCTTGTGGCATGGACCTCAAGTTAAAGAAGACATTGGTTGGCCACTCACACAAGCATGGGTTCCCTAAATGGGATGTTTTCATAAAACCTCTCCCTTAAAGGCTCAGGGAATTATACAGAAGAGGAATCAGAAAGACTGTAAGAGCCAGTGAGGATAAAGGACAGTAAGGAACAAGATTCTGTAGACACAACAGGACTAAGACACACATGAGTTTAGATATACTACCTGTATGTATAAGGCCTATATAGATTCAAGCCAGACAGGGTCCCAGTGCTCAGTGGAACTGGATATGGGCTCCCAATCATAACCAAGAAGCTATCTTCAATTTGCAACCACTGGCAAAGAAACACCTAGCTTTCTCCAATGGAGTCTGACTCATAATATTAACCCAGAAGTAAATGGCCAACAAAAAAACAAACTCAGTGGTATTTTGTACATATTTTGGTCTCATATTGCTTTATTTGGGACTTTTCCCCCCCTTTTGTCATATGGGAGTTTTGCTTATATGTTATGGTTTCTGATTTTGTTTCACAGATTGTTTTTGTATGTGCATGTGTATTTTTTTTTTTTTTAAATTATGGCTTGTTTTCTTTACCTGTTTTGTAAAGAGAGAAAAACACACATGTAGAGTTCGTTGTGTACAAAGTATCTAGAAGATATTAAGGAGGAGAAAATGTGATCAAACTATATTTTACAAATGATTTTTTTTCAAAAACTCCCATGCAAATTGATAAACACTGTTGAACAAAATGCAGAACATTCAGTTGTCTAACACCTCAATAATGCAATATAGGAATGCTTTACCTAGGACTACTGAAAAAGATGAGGCACAAATGATTCACAAAAATACATATATCCCATCACTTTATTAGCTGGTATGCAATGAAATAACTTCTAGTATTCCAGAGAAAAGTCAAAAGTCAAACATACTATTTGGTTCAAAGAGAT
Source organism: Apodemus agrarius (assembly GCA_964023405.1). Taxonomy (NCBI): domain Eukaryota; kingdom Metazoa; phylum Chordata; class Mammalia; order Rodentia; family Muridae; genus Apodemus; species Apodemus agrarius. The sequence continues at coordinate 50,485,903 of OZ030006.1, forward strand.
ACATTTATTCTAAAATGGGTAACAAGAGCACCCAAACATTCCACCATGTCTTCGGAAAGTAAATCCTTTTAGTACAGCCAGGCTCACTGAGATAAGCATTTGTTCAACCAGCACTCAGTTAACCTGATACATATGTGTGGATGGAGGGAGAATTTGTTCAGAAGTTGCTAAGCAGATTCTTCTGTATAAAAACGTCAACAGTATAGAAGGAAAATAAGCTCCCAGTGTTTTATAAACGAGAGCCAAAGAAGCCTGGATCTCCCCAACAAGTGCCGCCTCACTTTGTACCTCCTGGGACATGATGAGCAACAAGGGACTTGTGACATGCTCACAAGACAGCATAAATAACAATAAAGTATTTTTCTGTACAAAATAGCTAAATTATAGTAAAAGGATACAATACTTTTTCATAATAGCAAAGTGTCTTTTGGAAATCTCAGAGAGTCATGACCTTTTCTAAAACTGTAAAATCCATACACACTGCACTGAGCTGAGCTGCTGCACTAAAAAGCATCTTCTGCAACCGAGGTGTCAGAAATCTGGTAGCAAATTCGTTGCTCTGTTCCGACGGTGACATTGTAGGACTTGATGAGGCATTCTAGCCATGGGTATGCATCTACAGACCAAAGGAAACATCATTTAGACATTAAACCAAGCACAGAACTGCTAATACTGACTAATTTTATTTTTCCCCAGGAACAGATGAATGTGATAGGGATTACAGAAGAGCCATCAGTAGAGACAGCTGCCACATTCCCACCTTTCAGTGCTGGCTGCTTCCTGGCCTCTCCTGACTTTTCCTTGTTGAGTTAAAAAGAAATGGAACCTGAACTTCAGATCCAATCATCCTGAGTGTTACCATGTGAGCTTCCCTGTAGGAAGCAGCTATGCATCCTCAGCATACTGGCAGCAATGGTGCCATTGCTACACTCTATCATTAACAGAAGGCTCAGGCCGGTCTGAACAGCATCTGGACGGCCCTAAAGTCAGCAAGGGTAAAGTGTGAGACACTTCTATGCATGGCTGCTGGAACTGGACATTGTAGAGAACAGAATCTCTGGCCACAGAAGGACATGGTGGCAGTCATAACTGGTACAACTTCGTCTGGGCATGTTGACAAGCCAGTGTTTCTGCAGAAACAACTAAACAACTAAAGCTCATAAATTTTGCAAAGTAAAAATTTAAAATTCTGAAGTCCATTAGCATGGAAAAGAAAACTCATCAATAAGTCAAACGTGATAAATGCAGATTATTTTTAGTACATGTTTCGTGTAGAAATTGCATTCACTTTGTATAATTACAGCTTCAATGTCTGTATGCTGTATGTGTAAAGTCAGAGTCAAATGTACTGTGACAAAAACTGCTGTTTTAAGTCTACTTCAAACTATTTTAAAACTCCTTTACTTTTATTTATCTCAGCCACTATCTCACCAAAATACGGGTAACAGTTACTTTTCACAACCTAGTCATTCAGCTGGGCTCGCACTTGGCTTACCTTCCAGGCTACAGATTTTGAAACATGCTAGGTATTGTTCTAAGAAAACGGGGTGGGTGGGGGTGAAAGAGGGAAAAAGGGAGGGAGGGAGAGAGAGTGGAAAGAAAGGAGGGAGAGAGAGGGAGAAAGAGGGAGAAAGAGGGAGAGAGAGAGAGAGAGAGAGAGAGAGAGAGAGAGAGAGAGAGAGAGAGAGAGAGATCTTTTAGTTACTGCCTACCAACTTTTATTCCTGGGGGACATATCGTATCCATGGTCGTTTCCAGGCTTCTCTGAAGGTTGTCATCAGTGAGAACTTCGGATGCTGGGATCTTGAAAAAGTTTTCCTAAAAATGATAAACAGGAAATATTAGTCTTTTGAAACAAACTCCAATGTGGTGTTGGAGAGATGCCTCAAGCACTGGCTCCTTTAGCAGAGGACTCAGGTTAGATTCCCAGTATCCACACAAGGGGCCCACAGCCACCTGTAACTCCTGTTGCAGGGAATCTGATATCCTCTTCTGACCTCCATATAGACCATGCACACACATGGCGAACTAACATACATATAGGCAAAACATTCATAAAAAGAAAAAAGAAAAAGCTTCAATTCATAGAATTTCAACATCTAATTTGCTAAAATGACCTAATATATTCCTTAATCTCCTAAGGTTGTGGAATATATAAACTGGAATACTTGTCTAAGTTAAAACCTGCTTCACTGCTTCTCTGGTAAAAGAGCTTTGAGATGCACTCACATACACAATAAGATCAGGCAGCAATGCTGATGCTACTTTTGTACCCTGGAACATAAAGCTATGGTGAGGTATGACAGAGTCTAACATTAAGAAAACAAGCATTTTCTTTTTCCTCTTCTAATTTAGGTTCCAGAGAAGAAAATTTTCTTGCTTTGCTATTTATTCTATGTTCAACACACAAGGCACACAGCAGCTGCCTGTAAATATTCATTTAATAAGTGTATGGATGGATTGGAAAAACAGAATAAGAAAATCTCTTAACCTTAACTTGTTTTCCGATTTATATGTTAAAACATCCCCCACCTCCCAAATAAGAAAACCCTCTGACCATAGGAGATGACTGTTCTTCCTCTTAGCTTTTACTGCTTCATGCCCCGAGAGCCACTGACTCGACTGTGCCTACTGGAACGATGGGTTACTTTGGAACATCTACCAATGTGGTCTGAGGCTGAAGAGTTTGGGATATGCACATTAGCCTTCCCTCAGGAAGAGAGCCATCAGCCACATAGGCAGTCAGTTATGAATGAAAACATACATGGCAAGTCACATCACGCCCTAGGTTAATCTTTCCCCGTTGTCAGGACGCCACACAGCACAGGGAAATAACAGGCTCTGATTATATGGAGAGGATGAAGACCTTCAAACCACCAAAGCTAAGGGAGGCCTCAAAGACTAGTCAGTGGGCAACTGTGAGTGTCTGGAATGAGAGCGTTCACTGACTTCTCTGCAGCCTACACAACAACACTTGCATATCAAATGACTTCGCTTCTTCTAAGATGAATGTGTGCCTTACAAAGCACAGCGAGAGGACGGCAGTGTGGCTCTCTGCTTCCTCATCGCAGAACTTCTATATGATGCCTCAAACTGATTCCTCAACTTTATATTTTTTAAAATATGATTTATAATAAAAATCAATGGCAAAGACCTAATATTGGATTTATGTGGTCATATTTTACTTATCTACTTTAAGTATTTTTAAATCCTTCTAGGAACAAAATATAGAGAACTGAATTTTATGCTTTAAAATTTCTCAATAATTTACACTGAAGTAAAACTAAGAAGTATGAATATATACAAAATTTAAGTATAAAATTTTAGTGAAATATCTTGAGCAGTTCTGTTACTCACAGAATCCTTGAGGTAAGCGTCCAACACTCCGGTTCCGTCATCCAGAGTGAACGTCATGACAAACACATACTGCAGAGGCACAATGCCCAGGACTGGGGAAGGGAAAAGCACATTATGTCTGCCAAGTAGACGTTTTTATAAGATGAACTCTATCGAGTAGCTGCAAATGATGTTAATAAGAGAATTTCCAAAAGAAAGAAAATGTGCACTTAGGAACTGTCTGCTCCAGTATTAATTTATTAAATTCTTGAAGCAGACCAACGTATATATAGGGGTAGTCTCATGATATAGGCAACTGTGTCTTAATACTTGCTAGAAACCATAAAAAGTATTAATAAAATGTAATACATTAGAACTGGAGCTCTGGCGCAGCAGTTAAGGTCACCGACTGCTGTACAGAAGGTACCAGGTTCAAATCCCAGCAACCACAGTGGTTTTGTGCCCTCTTCTGGTGGCTGAACACTGACTGCTACAGTGTGTCCATAAGTAAAAGTTAACACATTGTATTCTAATAATATGAAAAGTCAAACTAAAATTACTGTGTTCTAAAAAGGAACATGCAGTTCAGTGTTTTTCTTAGTTTATTCCTATTTGTATTATGAGGATAGGATAGAGGGGTTTTTTTTTGGTTGTTGTTTTTTTTTAAGGAGATGTTATTTGGCTGAAAGAACAAAACTGTTAAAATCTGGGATTCCATAATTGGCTAGGATGAAGAAGAATGAGTAAATTAGATACACCAAATCACATGAGAATTTCCCATTAGGGTGAACATCTTTTTATTGAAAAGTTGAAGAAATTGTAGATGTATGGGGTGTTATATTACATTCTATCCACACAGCCCACATTCCAATAGAAGAATTAATTAAGCAGGCAGACAAGTCAGAAGAATAAATTGGCAACAGACAGAATTTTAGTATTCAATAAGAATAAAAGAGGCACAGAGTTTGGAGCTTCAAAAGACCCCCAAGAGGTTACACTGAAACAAAAATGGTAAACTCCAAAACTATGCTGAGAAATGAAAAAGAGGATTGACCAGCTCAAAGTAACATGGGCTGCAGGATACGACATAATTATATCGCAAAGCTAGATATAAAATGCAATCTCCCGCAAGCACACATACGTTTATATAAAACATTTTATGTAAACAAAATTCCAGTCTAGCAGAAAGAGTCTGGGTGATCAGTTTAAAAAAATATTCTTAATTTCCCAAACGATACCTACAGCTGTCAATATCTTTGAAAAATAAATTCTGAGAAGATAATTGTGAAAGTGAAATGCTTATGGAGGAGACAAAGGAGTAAGAAATGGGGACAAGTGATAAAGGGACGGAGAGTATTGGCTTTAAAACAAAAACTCAATGGAGGCACAATAGATACTGTCAAACCTAGAGTGTTTTCCTTATAAAAGATTAAATGGATACATACACTTAATAATTCTAGAAGACAGGACATGGTCCATATAACTTGTGCATAGGCTGACTTGACTTCAATATTAAGGACTGTCTAAAAATCGCCCTGGTCTTGGCTAAACACATCATTCACCTGGCTAAAGACTTGGGAGGAACGTAACAGTAATCTCAACATCTCTTCCAATGTTACTTTAAGAGTCAGAAAGATTTGCTCATTTAGTTTGATGTTGGCTACCAGTATGCTGTATATTGCTTTTACTATGTTTAGGTATGGGCCTTGAATTCCTGTTCTTTCCAAGACTTTTAACATGAAATGATACTGAATTTTGCCAAATGCTTTTTCAGCATCTAATGAAATGATCATGTGGTTTTTTTCTTTGAGTTTGTTTATGTAGTGGATTGCACTGCTGGATTTCCTTATATTGAACCATCCCTGCATCCCTGGGATGAAGCCTACTTGATCATGGTGGATGATCATTTTGATGTGTTCTTGGATTCGGTTGGCAAGAATTTTATTTAGTATTTTTGCATCGATATTCATAAGGGAAATTGGCCTGAAGTTCTCTTTCTTTGTTGTATCTTTGTGTGGTTTTGGTATCAGCGTAATTGTGGCTTCATAAAATGAGTTGAGTAGTGTTCCTTCTGTTTCTATTTTGTGAAATAGTTTGAAGAGTATTGGTGTTAGGTCTTCTTTGAAGGTCTGATAGAATTCTGCATTAAAACCATCTGGTTCTGTGCCTTTTTTGGATGGGAGACTTTCTATGACCCCTTCTATTTTTTTTAGGGGTTATGGGACTATTTAGATGATCTATTTGATCCTGATTTAGTTTTGGTATTTGTTATCTGTCTAGGAAATTGTCCATTTTCTCCAGATTCTCCAGTTGTGTTGAGTAAAGGATTTTGTAGTAGGATCTGATGATTTTTTGGATTTTCTCAGTTTCCATTCTTATATCTCCCTTTTCATTTCTAATTTTGTTAATTTCGGGATACTTTCTCTATGCCCTTTGGTTATGGAATAGAATTGAAGACCCGGAAATGAACCCACAGAATGATGGTCACTTGCTCTTTGATAAAGGAGCTACAACCATCCAGTGGAAAAGACAGCCACTTCAACAAATGGTGCTGTTTCAACTGGAGGTAAGCATGCAGAAGAATGCGAATTGATCCACTCTTATCTCCTCGTACTAAGCTCAACTCCAAGTGAATCAAGGTCCTCCACATAAAGCCAGACACACTGAAACTAATAGAAAAGAAACGGGGGAAGACCCTTGAGGACATGGGCACAGGGGAAAGTTCCTGAACAGAATAGCTTATGCTCTAAGATCAAGAATTGACAAATGGGACCTCATAAAATTACAAAGTTTCTGTAAGGCAAAGGACACTTTCAGAAGGTCAAAACGGCAACCAACAAATTGGGAAAAGAGCTTCACCAACCCTACATCCAAAAGAGGGCTAATATCCAATATATACAAAGAATTCAAGAAGTTAGATCCCAGAGAACTAAATAACCCTATTAAAAAATGGGGTACAGAGCTAAACAAAGAATATTCACCTGAAGAACTTCGGATGGCTGAGAAGCACCTTAAGAAATGTCAACATCATTAGTCATTAGGGAAATCAAAACAACCCTGAGATTTCACCTCACAGCAGTCAGAATGGCTAAGATTAAAAACTTAGGAGACAGCAGGTGTTGGCGAGGATATGGAGAAAGAGGAACACTCCTCCACTGCTGGTGGGATTTGAAGATGGTATAACCACTCTGGAAATCAGTCTGGCGGTTCCTCAGAAAACTGGGCATGATACTTCCAGAGGACCCGGTTATACCACTCCTGGGCATATACCCAAAAGATTCCCCTGCATGCAACAAGGACACATGCTCCTATGTTCATAGTAGCCTTATTTATAATAGCCAGAAGCTGGAGAGAAGCCAGATGTCCCTCAATGGAGGAATGGATACAGAAAATGTGGTATATTTATACAATGGAATACTACTCAGCAATTAAAAACAATGAATTCATGAAATTTGTAGGCAAATGGTTAGAACTGGAAAATATCATCCTAAGTGAGGTAACCCAATCACAAAAGAATACACATGAAATGTAATCACTGATAAGTGGATATTGATTAGCCCAGAAGGTCTGAATACTCAAGACACAATTAGAATATCAAATGATTCCCAAGAAAAGGAGAGGGCCCTGGTCCTGAAATAGGTTGATCCAGTATTGTAGGGGAGTACCAGAACAGAGAAATGGGAGGGGGTGATTGGGGAATGGGCAGAGGGAAGAAGACTTATGGGACATATGGTGAGGGGGGGATCCGGGAAAGGGGAAAGCATTTGGAATGTAAACAATAATATAGAATATATATATATATATATATATATATATATATATATAGAGAGAGAGAGAGAGAGAGAAAGAGATTTGCTCAGGATCTGTGTTTGGGATCAATGATTAAATGGAAAACAAATGAGCAAGTATTAAAACATGAATGTGATTATAATGCTTGGAAATACTTGCAGGCAATTTAAACATTCCGTCCTCACTTTCAATATAATTATTGTAAATTAATTTCACTTTAGCAAAGTTAAGTTAGCCATGCCAAAAATATCAATAAGCATTAAAGAACACATCAGTGAGATGATAGGGAGAATTGAAATTATATAACACAGCAATTTATCTAACCTTCTGCCACTGAGGAAGGAATCCATGGTCCTTTATTAAGAAGGGAATTTAGGTTTTGTATAGGTTTCAAGCTTGAACACTGTTTACATCTGAAATGAATAAGTGAAAAATTGTAAATATTAAATATAATCAAATTCATCTATCATATCCTATTCAAATATGGACAGTTTTAGAAAGTCGGTTATTAAATAAAAAAAAACATAACACTGTTTATACTGTAGTATGCTTGTTTCAATAGAATTATGAATTTCTACATGAAAGCAATTAAAGATTGTGTGGGTATGGTGGCTTGAATGAGAAAGTCCCCCTATCCTCATAATTTGACTGTTTGGATCCACGTTGGTGAACTTTGAAGGAAATCTTAGGAGATGTTATGCCTTGCTGGAGAAGGCATGTCATAGGCTTTGGAGGTATTACAAGCTCACACCAGGCCCATTCTTGTTCTAATTCCAACTTACAGGTAAGATGGAGTCCTCAGCCACTGCTCCTGCACCTTGCCTGCCTGTCTGTGGTCATGCTCCCCACTATGATGGCCATGGATTCAGGCTCTGAAACTGTAAGCAAGCCCCAAATTCAATGCTTTCCATCAAAGGTTGCCTTGGCTGTGGTGTCTCTTCACAGTAGTAGAACAGTAACTAAGATAATGAATGGGCTTGAGATTAGAGCTTTTATGTTGAGATTCAGGAATTGGACTCTAAATCAAATAATAAATTTGGTTATAAGTTTTCTTGTTAAAACAAAAAGACTCAGGAGAGAAGTTTCAGGAACTCTTTGAATTTACGGCTTTGCTAGCAATATCTGATGGCCACAGCTTTACCAAAACAATAAGAAAAAATGATTCTGAATGAAAGGTGAGAACAAGTAATAGTTTAGGTAAAATATTGTATTTAGTGAGCACTTATTCAGAGTCATATACATTATGATACCTGATAGTCAGTAACCATCTAACATACAAAATTGGACATTGTTTTATACAATTTGCTCTCCCTATATATTAATATAATTTAAGGACATGTAATTCTACTTTATTAGGCATCATTAAATGTCTATAAGATATATAAAGATGGTTAGAAGTAAATTTAAACTACCTTTCACTTAAAAAATTGGATAATGCAGGGGTAACTATTTTCAGGAATTGACAAATTATACATATTTATTTAATAATAGAAAGATAATGAAATGAAAGTTATTCACTAACATTAGACAATGATAAGGCAAGTTAGTGTTTCATATTAAAAGGAGCACAGAATATGATGGGTTTTGATATTTCAACTAAGGGACATATAAGTCTTGCAGAAGTTTTAAAGATATGGAAACACTGGGTACTTCAGAGCAAAAGAAGTTACTAATTAATTTTACTTCATTGCTAAAGGTTTCTATCCATTGTGTATGAAACAAAACAAAAGGCAAACTAAGGACACTCTAAGGACAAACAAGGTCACTGTAAGGACCACAATCAAGTAGCTTTGATAATGGCAGAAAGAAAATCTAAATTTATTTTAATTCATAATAACGACTACCAAATGGTAGAAGGAAAGGAAGACAGGGAAAGAAGACGAGATCTATCTAGGCTGCAGAACAGGGCTTCTCAAAATGGTGTTTTTGGTGTGACTGTTTCATCAGCAGTACAGGGTGCTTTACCTCTTCTCCCTGCCAGGTCAGCATCTGTAGACCTTGGACTCTCTGCCAGTTTTTAGTGGCAGGGACTCTGCAAGGTGCAAGCTCAGCGCCTGTGCAATTCACTTACTGGATTTGTAACAATAAACTATCCCTTTAGGCAGCAACTTAATTCTTATGAAAAAAAAAAATTTAGGCTATGACTGAGGAAGAAAATACTCAGTCTTATACCCAGTGTGATGCACCATGCATACAGAGTATGTGTATGTTTATGCATATACATGTCCTAGAATAGAACTAGTCAAGAAAAATTCAGTATGGATGCTCTTCAACTCACAATGGGGTTACATCTGTACAACTAACCTAGTGAATACAGCATCCAGCACACACTTACCTACCCTAATGATCCTGTTGTCCACTCAAATTCTGAATTTGCTATCTCTCCCTAGCATGTGACTGTTATGTTACACACCACTTGACTCTGTATTATACCCATACAATTCTAATATAATCATTATAGCTTGGGAACTGTTTCTAACTACCAACTAGTACAAGTAAGTACCCACTGCAAACACAGCAGCGTGGTGGATAAACACAGAGACAGTTGTAACCCAAGATCTCGAGCTGACCACCTACCCATAGTGATGCACCTTTCCCTGTATAAGGAACGGGGCTGCAAGGTCAAGGAGCTCCAGGTCCTCAGAGCTGGACCTTACGGGGATCACACTGTGGAACTTGCTGGACAGATTAGAGACTTCACAGAGTCTCCCTCCTTTAAATAAACAAATGAACAAATTCCTCAATAACATAAATATAATTGGAGCAAGATGTGAGATATAAGTAACACATGAGGTACAGCAAATTCTAGAAAGAATGACAAAGAAAGGGAGTTGTAAATTTAGAAGAAAACTTAAATAAGCAGGAGTAAAAAAACCAAAATGAAACAAAACCTCTCACATAAAAATTAGATTAAAAAACCCAGAAAATAAAAAACAGTATAATTCCATTCTTTTAAAGTTGTCATTCTCATGGCTTCTCAAGGCTCTTTTCCCTGACTTAGGTAGTCACAGAGGACATTCATCCCATTTTTTATGAAACAACAGTGACATCCAGAGGCCAAGACTACATCAGCTGCACATAAGCAACCAGCCTTTCTACTACAGTATTATTCACCTAGATCGTAACTGGGGAGATGGATACAATTCCAACAAGGTAGATAAATGCAAGTTTTCATAACCTGAAACTGCACAATTTAGGTAAAAGTGTTTGGTCATACATATCTGAATCTAGTTGATGTACTACTTTGGGGAAATTTAACAATATTTTACTAGGTACCCATAAGGATAACTAATTTGCAAAATAATATTCTAAAAGCCTAAAGTCTCGTACCTTCTATCAAGATTAGACATTCACTCGAGGGGGGGAGAATGTCATCATTTTTCACAAAATGCACGGCGACCTGCCGCCCTCCCTGGCCCTCCGTGGTCCAGACTTCTGAATCATATAATGACGCAGCTTGCAGCTCGAGGTTTGGAGCTTTGGTTGCAGCATCTTGCAAAATTTTATCCAAACTGTCCTCATGTGGAACTTCTTGCCTAAAATTATTGATAATGAAGAACCAGAAAAGACTATATAAATTCTTAAAAATTCTAATTTAATAAATTATCCAAGTTAAAAAAAAATCTTAGGGGTTACTCAGTGTTAAAACTTGCTTGTCCTGCATAAAACTCAGGATCACTTCCTAGCACCCATATGAAGTCATGATACCATCCATGATTCTAGTTCTGATCTCTGTGGGTGCCAGGCATACACATGGTATACATACACACATGCAGGTAAAACATGCAGGTAAATTAATATAAAACAAATTCTTAAAAATATGTCATATACAGATTAAATCAGCTATAATTTCTTAAATTAAGGAGATAATTAATTTTTTATATTTAATGGATTTTGTTCAATAGATGTTCACCACTGTATGGCAAAATAAATCTGTGTTTATCTATGGCAAGAGAGAACTGGGGGGATAGATTGACTCTATGTTGGTGAACACAGGTCATGGTGCATGTGTAGAAGTCAGAGGACAATCTCCTATCTTGTGGGTTCTCAGGTCAATAGGCCTATTAGCAGGCATCTTCATCTGTTATCCTGTCTTCTTGGCCCATGCTTAGTTTAGAGTTCCAAATTATAGTTATTCCCAGTACCAGTCTGTCAGGAGACAGCTATATAAGTAACTCTGTCTACACCTCAGCTAATCTCCCTGTTACAGGGTACTTACTTTAAAACATTAACTTCATTCATCTTTAGTAATACTTCATAAAAGTCACAAATGTTCATGGAGTACAAATGGTATGGCTGAGAATGAAAAGGTCTAAGAGCCAGATCATGTTGGAAACAGGCAACCTCGGTAGGTAGGAGGTTGGGGGGACCCTCCAGAATGTACCAGAGACCTGGAAGGTGAGAGACTGTCAGGACTCAAAGGGAGGGACCCAAGATGAAATGCCCTACAGGGGGTTGAAGGAACTTGTAGAGCTCACCTCCAGCAGAAAGACAGGACATTGAGAGAGGGCTGGGGTTGCTATCCCACAGTCAAAACTTTGACCCATAATTGTTCCTGTCTGAAATAACTGCAGGGATGGAAATGAAGAGGAGCTTGAGGAAAGGAAGGTCCAGTGTCAGGCCCAAAGTGGGATCCAGCTCAAGAGGAGGTCCCAAAGCCTGGCAATATTCCTCAGGCTATGGAGCACTGACAAAAAGGGACTTATCATGACTGCCCTCCGAAAGGCCTAACAAGCAGCTGAAAGAGTCAGATGCAGATATGTGCACCCAACCAATGGACAGAAGCTGCTGACCCCTGTATTTGAATTAGAGAAAAGGTGGAAGAAGCTGAGGAAGAAGACAACCCTGTAGGAGAACCAGCAGACCCAATTAATCTGGACCCCTGAGATCTCTCAGACACTGGACCACCAACCAGGCAGCATACACCAGCTGATATGAGGCCCCAACACATATACAGCTGAGGACTGCCGGGGCTGGGTTTAGTCAGAGAAGATGCACCTAACCCTCAAGAGACTGGATGCCCCAGGGAGTTTAGAGGTCTGGTGGGGTGTGGAACCTTTGATCCTTGGATTTAAGGATCAAATTTCTTTACAAACACTATAATTTCAGATTTTGTAAGGAAAAACATACATTATTCTAGAGTTATATTAACAAATAACATGCAAACACACATTCTGTGTACATGCTGGGTGTGTTCTGTACGTGATAGTGCCCTAGAGCTTTGGCTTGCTGGATGCTTTGCTGATGTGGACTTTCATGCATACTCTGAATTTTCTAAACTGCCATTTTCTAAACATGTTTGTGATGAATTCATATTAATAAGACTACAGAAATTTCTATGTATTCACATAACTATTGTTTGGAAAAAACACATTGTACTAATTATATTACCATTATTCAGCATGAATGAAAATTTTCAGTTATAGCTACTATAGTGCATCAAACCTACTAAACCTTGAATTTCAAGCCTGCAAATAGACTATTTTATTTATTATATACTACACAGAAAGAATTTTTGGAGGAATTTTGTACTTTCCCTTTAAATCATCAGTATTCTTTTAAAATACTACAAATTAATCAAATCATAATTTATTTATTTAGGACTTAAAACTTCACATACACAAACAGCAGGCACCCATACACACATAGGGGCATGTATATATATATATATGAATGACATGAAAACATTTTGTACTTGTTTTCATTTTGGGAAATACTTACAATGAATGACATTTTGGGAAATACTTACAATGAATGACATTTAGGACAGAGAAGTTTGACAGACTGGAAGAGTCTTCTGGGTAAATATGATCTCAGTTTGGCACGGACTCGATACTGTTGAGGAGCTTTTTGCTTCAAAATGGCACACAACGGTGTTTTCTCTAAATATTGGTGATTGGTAAGTACTGTAAAGAATTTTTATATTAAATCAGAGTAACTAAGGTATGGGAGTCTTAGCTACATTTGGTATGAACTCTCCTGAAGCAAAGATTTAGTATAAAATCAATCTCAGCTACAGTTACTGTTTCTAGATGGAAACATTACCAGGCACAGAGCAGATACTCAGCAAACTTAAAAAACAGCTAAGTAACTAGAACAAGGGGTAATTATATACAATGTGTTTATTCATACCATTAAATATTTATACCATTAAATACTGTGTGCTTATATATTCTAATATAGAAGTAATGGAAATTTCTGACTTACAAGAAACTTGATAGACCATTTTAACAAGAAAATGAATATTACCTGTATAAAGTATCAATCAGTTCACTGCCAACCTCTCAGACAATTCATTAGGCCACATCTTTCATGTCAACTGGATTTCATCAAACATTAACTAAATGTATTTGCTAAATAAAAATTATCTGCCACACAGACTCTTATCCTGGGTATCTAAAATTCAAGAGTTTATTGAACCTTCCTTCATTAAAGAGTCAGAATGTGAGACTGGAAATGGTGATTAGGAGAATTCAGTGATCACAGTCATACATTGTGTGAAAGAAGATTCATTTTATAAGCAGAAAGGGGCAACAGGAAGAAAAGGAGGATGTGGGAGATGGGAAGCGATCAGACTTAACAACAGAAGAAAAAAACAGTAGGAGGAAATGCCTGGGAAATAGAAAACTGCAACATTTGGGATATTTGAACTCAGTTGACCTTAAGCAGTTTAAAGCAACAGCTCTGACTCAGCTCTTAGACTGTCTAATTCAGGGGGCTAACACTTCCCCAGGCCCTACAAAACTTAGCCAGGAAAGTGCTTCTGTACATAGCTCTAATGAAACAAAGCCTTCCTTCAAGGAATACACCTTCGTCCCTGTGCTAAGGGGCTAAGTGCTTGTGTGAAACTCCCGTGTTGTGCAAACCTGATCAACTTAAAGTAAAATGAATACCTTCATCTTTGAGGTAATCTTTGTAATTACTTTTGAACTTAAATAAAAATTGTGAGAGCATAATTATGTCCTGACTATTCTTCAAAAAGATATACCAACTGTAATCTGCATTTATGTTTCTCTCCTTGCAACTTTGTAACTGAATTATCGAGAGTAGCTTTCCAGTCTTTATGTCTCTCCTAATATACTTCAGTATTTTATGAAAAAAAAATTGTTTCACTGAAATAGTTGTAGTAACTGTTTCAAAAATAATGAACTTGGATTTAATACTATTATACAATTATTGGGTACTGATTAGACCTTTCTGTTCTAATCCTGACAACGCAAATTATTTGTTTTCCATGTGTTCACATTCTAACTCGAAATGGCCCCAGTCTGCCTGTGTTTACTTCATGACATGGACTTGAGAGTGAGAAACTCACTTTGCTGAGTAAGCATCCCTTGGGTATGGTAGTATTTTCTCCCGCTCAGATTCAGATATGCATGTTTGGCACAGAAGCTGCTTTGTTACACTGGATCTTAGTATGATCTAGGAAGAGGTCTTTTAGACAGGAGCTGGCCCTCCAGGGCAGGGAATTGGCACTGGTGAGGAAAGGGTATTCATCATTACTGTACTCTGAACTAATCTCCAGCTTTGCAATTGGTAAGGGAGTAACTAGAAATGGGTAATCACATTATCCTTTATCAAATATTTAGAATCCAATAGTTTGTTTGCATTTAAACCAATATTTAGCTTCATGTTTGCAAAATGGTGAATTTTTTAATACCATTTTTATCTGTGAGTTGGCATTTCATCTTTTAACAGTTTTTCATTCAAGCACAGTTCATTAATTTTTATTAGTAACCTGCGTTCATTCAACCTAGTTTTACTCAATGAATTCTGTGCCACCCTTAACATTTAATTTGATGATCACACTGTTCCAGAGTTGGTATTTTCTATTAACTGAGATACTTTCTAGCAATTCAGGATGTTCTTGGTTTAGCTCTAATTTCCTTGGCCAAATTTTGGAATCTGTCTTTTCTCTAAAAAAAAGTCTGAAAAGACTATCTTTACAGGTCAAGATTTGTCTGTGCATTTCACATAATTATTGCTTCCAGAGGTCATTGCCTCTGCCTGACAGCACCTGTAATATTTTCCATATAGGCATCTAAAGCCTGAGTATAAAGCTATCTTCAGTTCCAGTAAAATATAATCTTTATTCTTCCATCCCATACTTACATCTCCTTCCTCCAAAAAGAAAAATTTCCATTTTACATCATTATAATGTGATGACCTACTTAACAATTTTTTTTAATATACTTCTGTTAACAAATATTTTTTCTGAGTTAAAGTGGTTTTTTTTTCCCCCAAGTTAGTTAAACTAACAGAGTGCGTGGCAAATGAGTACTATTACTGCTAATGTTAAGATTTGGGAGCATAGTGAAAATATTTTCTTAGGTGCATAAAGTTAAACACATAGTATTTTATTGAATTAATGTCAGAGTACAATTTATATTGTTAAGCTAAAACCACACCCAAATGCAGTAAATTTTATAAATCATATTGATCTATAACTTAAAATACATACTTAATATAGAGACACACACATGAACAGGTTTTACCTTACACTACTACAGGAGGAGGGAGGGACCAAAATTACACACAGACACTAACTGCTCCCAGGAAATCTATTGTCACTGATGGATACGAAGGAATTGGTTGGGAAGTGCAGACAGGCGGCACCTGAGTGCTGGTTACGGAATTGTGAGGAGTCTTACTTGTAGCAGAGACTTGTTGACATCGTTCTTCCTCATACAGTGATACTGAGCCTGATCCGGAGCCTAAAGGAAGAAAAAAAGAAATCACACTTACTTAGCTCTTTAACATGGCCATTAGAAACTTAATGGAAACCTTAAAATAAAGAACACCATCCAAAGAAATCAAAGAAAGCCGAAATAAATGGTGATACGTCCACTTTCCTCAAATTCAGGTATTCCTAACAAAAATAACAGGGTTAGTTATAAAATTTGACAGGCAAGATATTTTCTTTCTTTGAGGAAAAATATAGAGAATTTAGTATATTAATTTAGTATATAATCATAATTATATAATTTAGTATATTAATCAAGTACCTTTGGTATTGACAGACAGACAAACCAGGAAAGTTTAGGAATCAACCCATGTTTTGACTGTTAGTAAAGGAAGGAAGGTTATTCACAGAGATCTCAGGGTTTTTGTTTTATTTTGTTGCTGGTGGGTTTATTGTTGTTGTTTTGTTTTAAAGAAATGGTTTTGTAACTACTAGGAATTATTACTAAAAGATGGTGTACACTTCCAAATAAACCAATTAAGTGATACCTTTGAGACCCCCAATAAAACTGTATTTATAGCCACTGGATATTTTGTTAGATATATAAACATGATATGGAGACAGACAATGCTTCTAACTCCACATCCACTCACCAGCACATCTCCCAGCATTAAGAACGAGCCACTAGCACATGTTCCAGCAGAGATGAATCTCAGAACAGTGTGTCCAAAAGAAATCCCAGTAAGAGCAACAATAAGAGTATCTGTGAGAGACTTGGATGACTCATGCTTATGCTTTAGAAAGCCATGTCTGGGCAAAACATAACTTGGGCTAGCTAAGATAAGGGGATACTAATACCTTTTGTTCCTCTTAGAAACTGACAAGGAAAATGGTTGCTTAGGGAATTCATACAATGTTTTTGTGTGTGCGGAGGATACAAAACACTACATACACACCTATCAAAAACCAAGTAAACACTATTGCTTTTATTTAAAAATGTGATTATATATTTAAGGGTAAAGCAAGCTTGGTAATGCATAGGACAAAATAGATGTATATTTATGGAGTTACTTTAATGAACATACACACATACTCTGTATAGTCAGATGAACTGAAAGATCCCAGGCAAGAGACCCCAGGCAAGAAACCACTGAAAAGGAAAGTGTGCTCCTAAAATTATGGGGAAGTAAAATATCAATGTTATAAATTGTCCTTACTTGAAAGTGCAAAGTTGTCCTCATTTTTTGATTGACAGATACCATTTGAGGGCTGAGTAACTGCCAAATCTGCACATTCTAAATCTCTAAAATGGAAGAACATAAAAATAAATTGTGTAGCAAATTCAGTAGAATAATTTTTACCTATATTCCCAAAATCCAGGAGTTCATTAAGTTATTATCACCTACCATGATTCTAATCAATAGCTTTTATCAGATTATCTGAGACCTCTCTAAAGCCCTCACAATCAACAGCAGTAGGTTAGAAAGATAGGAAGCGAACACTCAGTTGATGAAATACTACCAAAAAAATGTGGGAACTTAATGGTTAACACTACCAGTTATAATGATATAACTGAAGCTTGGAAAAGTAAGCTGAATCTGGGATTTAGCTCCTTTCAGTCCATCCATCTCCATTGCTTTCCGACTCAACTAACTGACCTGCACAAAATCTTTCTTCCAGGGACCAGTGGCTGACACACTAGTCTGGGGTTCAAGTATAAGACCTTCATTCTTCCTGTGTTCTATTCTGACCTCTCCATACATATCCTAGGTTCAGCTGAAACCTACTTGTCTGACTCCCTTTCCCAGTTTACAATCACATTCTTGGGACTCAGCATCTTGGTACAGACACTTGAGTATAACTTTTTCCCAGTCACTTCTGTCAGCCATTCCTGCTAGTCTATCTCAATTCCTTCCTGACTTACCACCAAACCAGCAGAACAGTTCCCTACCACTGACCCCAGAACCACCTCCCTTTCCTAGGACCAGAACAGCTTGTTATCAGGAATCCCAAATTGAGCAAAAGCAATCAAAGAACAGAAAGTCCTCCAAAAATAGAAAATCAGATGTCCACAACAAGAAACACCTTAAACAGCCTAACTGCCCAAGTCATAGAGCAATGACCCAAGAATGAAGAACAAGACAAATTAGTCCTGAGAAAAGCAATTAATTCAAAGCACAAAACAAGAACAAAAAAATAGAAAATATAAATATGGTCAAAGACCTTAAAGGGATTATGATAAATTTATAAAAGAAGACCATGAAAATACAATCAGTTGAATGAAATAATGAAAACAATTAAAAATAAGAAAGTAGAGTTTGATAGCAATAAAATCAATAAAGGAAACCCAAAATGAAATAAAAATGGAAATGAAATACTAAAGTCAAACAAAAACTTCATAGGTAAGCCTACAGAAGACAGAATTTCAGGTCTTGAAGACAAATTAGAAGAAATAGATAGGTTTGTATGGTGGTTTAAACATGCTAGGCCCATGGGAGGTGGCAATATTAGGAGGTGTGGCCTTGCTGGAATAGGTGTGGCCTTATTGGAGGAAGTGTGTCACTGTGGGGGTGGGCTTTGAATTCTCCTAATGTTCAAGCTGTGTGGAAAGGAAGCTTCCTTCTGGAGGCCTGCAAATAAAGATGCAGAACTCTCTCAGCTTTGCCTGAATGCTGTCAGCCACTAAATCTCTGAACCTGTAAGCAAGCTCCAATTAAATGTTTTTCTTTATAAGTGTTGCCTGGGTTGTGGTGTCACTTCACAACAATGGAAACCCTAACTAAAAGAAAAGTTGGTATCAGGCACTGGGATACAACTAACACAGGCCTGAGAATGTTTCTGTTTGAAAAAAATGTGGGTTTGGGGACTTTGGATTTGGAAAATTGTAGAATGCTGTAAAGGGGACTTAATGTACCACCCAAGTAGGAATGGGGAAGACATTCGTGCTAAGGGTGACTTGAACTCTGTGGGCCTGGCTCAAGAGGTTTCTGAGGAGAATAATTTTAGTATGTTGCCTAGAAATCATTTTTGTGATATTTTGGTAAAGAGTGTGGCTACTTCTTGCCCTTGTCCGAAGAGTCTATTTGAGAATAAGATTAAGAGATTCAGATTAATTACACTGACAAAGCATGTCTCAAAAAAGCCCAGCAAGACTTTGTTCTCTGGTATATTATCACGAAGAACATTTTGATCAATCGTAGCAAGCTTAGAAAGGAAAAACACAAAATGTATGGTTCAGGAATTAAAGGGGCACAAGGAAGAGAAAGGGAGCTAAGTCCTGAGTTCATGGATATCAAATGAATTTAAGGGAGTGGTGACCTTGGGGCAAGATCTCATCCAGCTAAGCTTATCATGTATGTGTTTGAAGTTAAACAAGGGATAGGCATTATTATGACCTGGTCATTATTTTCATTTGGATATAAGGAGATAGATATGATTGTGTGTAAAGTTGACAAGAAATGGACTGTGATAGGTATTCACAGTTGCCAAATTGACTATATATGGAATGAATAATAATCTAGAAATGGAGGGCACATGTGTGATCCAGATCTTGAAGCTAGAAGAGGCACAGTGGCCATGAAAAGCTTATGTCTAGGCATGGTAGTAGTACCAGTCTTTAATCCCAGGAGACAGATGCAAGCAGATCTCTGAATTCAAGCCCAGCCTGGTACAGAGCAATTTGCAGATAGAGAAAAGCCGTCCAGACATGGTGGTACATGCCTTTAATCCCAGCATTCAGGAGGCAGAGGCACGCAGATCTGAGGTCAAGTTCAGTCTTCAGAGCAAGTTCTGGGACAGCCAAGCTTAGGCAATTGAAGGAGTTGAGAAACAGAAATCTGGTGATGATACAATAGAACAATTGGGCGTTTTGCAGCCCCAGCAAACAGCAGAACTTGGCAGCTTTGACCATGTGGCCCTGGCTTTAGAGTCAAGAGTGGAAGGGGTTATTGGACAATTGATGCTGGTTAGCTAGAGCTAAGATACTGAGGTGGTATCTTCTGGGACGTGTTTTCTAAGAGCACAAAGAAACTATGTGCCAGAGATAGACAAGGTTGTGCCTCATGCAATATCTGGACTTGCTAATGTGTAAACATCACCCAGGTGGTACTGGTTTTGAAGTTATGAAGGGGTCTCAGAGAGTAGCTGAGGCTTAGCACTGTTAGAAGCTAAGAAAAATGAAGGTGCAGCTTCAGTTGCAGTTGATGGACCAGGACTGACTGAAGGGGTCTTGCGAAAAGGTTGAGGCTTAGCACCACTAAGAGAGCCTATGAGAAGCTATTGGTGAAAGTACAGCCCACTTGGCAGCAGAAGACCCTAGTATATGGGAGATGTTCATACCATGAGATGACCACAAAGAACAGCAGTCAGTAGAATGGAGTTAGTCAGAGCCTAGAGTGCTACAGAGGATAGAGCTAGAGAAGTGACCCAAGCTCTTTGGAGGAGCCCAGAAGATTGTGTGTGGATCACAGACATTTGAACAAGACGCCGAAAAGTGTAAGATGCCTTGGATACTCAAGATGTTAGAGATACCAGAGCCTTTGGAAAACTTGATGAAGAAGCTACTAATAGGGAGTGGCACCAGCCCAGGAGAAAACAGTGTGCTGCAGTCAGCAAAGCTGAAAGGAGTTGGATACCAGACATGGAGATAAAGTTTGGAGTTTTCCTAATTAGTTTTTGATCTTGCTTTGGACCAGTATTTCCTCACTATGACCATTTTGCCATGATATTTACAAAGTATGTGAACTACTATTGATTCTATAGGGAATTTCAGTTAAGAGATTATATCAATCTCTCTGAGTCTTGGAACTTTGGACTTTTAACATTGTTGAGATTATTATAAAGAATGGGGTCTTTTCAAATTGGACTAAATGTACTGTGCATTATGCTATGGCTAAGTATGTTCCCCATAGAGTAATGTGTTTGAATAAGCCTATGGGTGGCAAGGAGTGGAATGTTGTGGTTAAAATATGCTTCACCCATGAGAAATGGCACTATTAGGTGTGGCCCTGTTGGAATAGTTGTGGCCTGTTTTTGAAGGATGTGTGTCACTATGTAGGCAGACTTTGAGGTCTCCTAAAGCTCAAGATCATCCTGGGGTAGAAATAGAGCCTCTCCTGTCTATCTGCAGCTGACAGTGTCCCTCTGACTGCCTTTGGATCAAGATGTAGAATACTCATGTCCTTCTTCAGCACCATGTCTGCCTGAATGCTGCCACCCTTCCCGGTATGCCGATAATGGACTAAACGGAACAACTAACTACTGATGACACTTGAGTCAAGCTCAAAATATATAAGAAAATGAAAAACATTTTATGATTGAATGAAATTGAAAACACAACATATTTAAAGTTACAGAACATAATAAAAGTTACAGAACATCTAAGAACCAAGTTTATAGCGCCAACTGCCTATATGTAAAAACTGAATAATTTTAATATAATATACAGACACACTTGAAAGCTCTAGGAAAAAAAAAAAGAGGATGCAGAAAAGAAATAATCAGGTTCAGAATTAAAATCAGTTTTACCCAGTTACAAAATGTACAACCTACAACAGAAGCCCTCCTACAATACATACCAGTTTAATAGTGGCTTGAATGTTATAGGAGTAACTAACCACTTTTAAAAACTGGACTGAGCATCACTCAACCTCATCAGAGAAGCTGCTCCCTGCACATGATGTTAGTTAATAGAGTGATCCATAAGTGGACAGACAATATGCAAAGAGTTGAAAGTCTTTGGAGCACTCATGCTTAAATAGAATGACTTTATCACACTGTTCTTTTCAAGCCTCAGGGACTGATGCAGGAGAGAAGGCAGAAAGATAGCAAAATCAAGAGGTACTAATGATTCTAAAGAAAGGCATCTTCTAGATACAAAGGGACTGGTGCTCACATGAACTCATAGAGACTGTCATAACATACACATGACATACACAGGTTCAAAACAGAAAAAACAAACAAACAAACAAACAAACAAAAAAAAAAACTCAGCTCCAAAAAAGGGAAGTGGACATTAAGCTCTTCCATAACCAAGAAGTTAATTTTAACTGTACCAGATAGAAAAGGGAAAATCAGTTTTCACCAATGAAGTTTCACATGGCATATCAACAGCTCTAGGACAGGTTCTGTTATTATTGTTCAGAGTCCAACACAATAGGCTTTGTTTTGTTGATGTTTTTGTTTTGAGCAGTGTATGTTTCCTTACATTTTGTGTTGCTAATTTTCTATTTAGTTTATGCACTTTGATTTGTCCTCTTTTTCTAGAGATAGAGATAGAGATAGAGATAGAGATAGAGATAGAGATAGAGATAGAGATAGAGATAGAGAAGAGAAGAGAAAGACCATGAAGTTGGATAAACAGAAATGTGGGGACGAATATGGGAGTAGTTAGGGAAAAGAATATGATTAAAATATATTTTATGAAAACATTTAAGACCATAGAGGTAGAGATAGGAATATAGTTCAGTAGTGTAATTTGCCTAGCAGGTGAAGTTCTGGGTTTGATTTCAACAAGACAATGAGGAAAAAACAAACAAACCAATCAAAGGCCTTACACAGCCTGAGGAACAGGCTCGCAAAGTAACCTAATAAATATCTCAGCTATGTTTTTCAAAAAGGATATAAAATACTCACTTTTTCAACTGATCCACACAAGAGCTTGTATCTGGCAAAACCCTAATGCCCCGACCATAACTGGTTCCTCCATGGAGATGAAATTCCAGCCTTAATAATGAACTGCTGGTTTCTGAATTAACAGACTGAAGTTTTGTATGGAGACTGTAGATTCTAAGAAAGCTTCCAACCTACAAAAAGATCATTTAAAAATCTCATTTTAGAATAAAGGGATTAATTAAAAAAATTCTGATATTTGAAAATTTCACAATCTATAGGAGGCAATAACCAAGGACATAACAGCCAGGGACACTGTCCAACCACAGAAGACACTGGAAGCAGGACAGCACTATGACTAAAATCAGCTGCATGGTTTTGAAACATGTACATACTACACATCATAAGCAGGCCCATTTCAGAGATCCATCAATAAAATACAGTGAAGGTATTTAAGGTTAAAATGAAATTCTATTCGATAATATTTGGAAAAGAACTTGTTTGAACAGGTCTAAAATAATGTTAAAAATCTGGCATAAAATGCCCTCACAATAACACATTAGAAAAATGGGTAATCATGTAGTTTCACCAAAATAACATAACTGAGTTTATTTCACAGGTTAACTTTCCTGCTGGGCACAGGTGTCGCTTAGCCCTCTGACTGCCGGCAGTATATGCACGTGCCACCATATGCTTTCCTTCTTGCACAGATTCTATAGAGAGTAACGTTTTGGTACAGCAGTTGTGTATTTATCACAACATTGTAAAATACATTATGTGAACTCAAATATGGGTTTAAATCAGAATTTAACTACATAATTGAACTAACCTCTTAGTCAATGTCAGCTATTTTTCTAAATTTAGTCAAATCATCTTTAACTAGAGAATTTAAGATTTTCCTCAATGAAGATTTCAAATGAGAAAACATATTTGGGTATTCAAAGACACTAATAACACCAACTACTGTTGTATAGCCTCTAGTATCAGCTAAGGTGGAAAGAGTCTATGCTTGAATTTTCAAACACAGCCCAGACAACCCCATTTTAATAAAATAAAATAAATAAAATTAAGACATTGACATCTACCCAAAGGGACAAGTTATATAATATAAACTGCATATATTTTCATGTAGTTTTATGAGCAAAAAGGAATGAAAAAAGAGGAAATTTAATTTATTTGCATATAAACAGTATTGCTGAGGATGTGATAAATGAGAAGCCATATTTTTCCTTTTCGCTACAAATTCAGTACAGCTGTGGCAACATTAGAAAACAAGCATCAAAGGGAGGGGTCGAAATGGGGCTACAGCAGAGGGAGACAGGGAGGGGGAAAGCAGAGAGAAAGAGAAAGACAAGCAAGCAAGGGTTCCGCTCTGAACCTCCTTGTCAGTCTTGGGCGCTGGTGAGCAAAGGCCGCGGAGAGGAAGTCAGAAAGGAGCAGCCACACTTGCAGCACTACTCCTGCCCTTCCAAGGACTTGTGAATGTCCTGAAGAGGGCAGGCAGGAGGAGGGAGCCAGCCTATTTTCCTCCACAGGCTTCTACATCAGAGGTGGAAAAGGGAACACAGAGGTTTGGGGACATTATGTAAAACCTCAAGTACTTTTCTGCAGACTCTAAAGTGAGACACTAGAATAATGAATATTAAAATGGCTACTTTTAAGCATTTTGGGATGCTAACTACGTCTTGATTATATATTAGTATAGCATTTCTATGGTACAGATGTTGATAACCTTCAAAGGACTACATTGAAAGCTGATACACAGGGAAATGACCTACATTAGCTATCTTTAGTACAATTTCATTTACATTAAAATTTAAATTTAAGGAGATTTCAGCTGGATACTTCAGGGTCTTTCATGACATCTGACAACTTATTCCAAAAATGTGTATGGAAGAAAAAAGTCAAGATCGTTGTGAAGAGCAGGATGTGGGGCAAGGCGGAAGTACAATGCACACTCTAAGGAGGACACTGAGTATAGCTGAGCCTAGAGCAAGAGAGGGGAGTTGGACTGTAAGAGACTGAGAGCAGCAGGGGCGTAAGAGGGTCCCAGGTATAGGTCTATCTGGAACAACTGTGGTGAAGTCTTCAGGAAAGCATGTAAATGGTGAGCGTGCACTGCTTGTGACAGGTCTCCTACACCACACTGCACAGTACACACCACCAACGGGCTAGCACTGAGCTTACATTTCTGAACAGATCACAAGAGTCAACATGACAAATTGTTCTTATTACAATTGCCTTCTGGAGGCAGCATTGTATTTTTATAAAGCTTAAGTAAAGAGTATGAAATGTGTCTGATGATCTATTATGTTTAAAAAAAAAAACCCTGTTTAATCTTGTTAGTAATGCAATATTTTTCCTGAATTTACAAGCTAAAGAATTACATTAAAAACATAAAGGTGTAGTGCAATCTGTTACAAAGGTTTAATCAGTAGATAAGCACTAACAATATATAACTAGAAAGAAATCACTATGCCAGTATAAAAGAGTATTCTTCAATTTTTGTTTAAAAAAGTAGATACAGTGCAATGTTTTTATTTTCTCCTATAGCTAACTATAATTAGTAGGCCACTAAATGACAAAGTGTGATTATCACTATATATACTTTATGCTGTTTTAAGAACTGCAGCATGGTAAGAGTATACTATTTATGAAAGTTGATATTATGCTGCATAACAAAGTCATTATTAAAACACTTTTCCTGCTCCTGTACAAGTTATGAAATTATCCCATACATGCTGATATGAACATCTGTCTTAAAGTGCTGAGAATAAGGTATCTGCATCAATGACATGTGACTGAAGACTTTCGATTGGTTTGTGAGAAAATGAATACAATTGGCACCAAGGAAAATTATACAGTTATATCACACACATAGAGAACTCTTTGCATCCTGATACAGCCCTGATACAGTGCTGTGATGTCCTTGAGAGAAATGACAAGCCATCTATTTTCTTACTTATGTGTGCTCACGTCACCCTCTAGTGGACAATGCAGAGACTACAGCATTATGACTAAAACCCATTCACAATCTTCTTGGACTCCCTAGCCAAGCAGATGTTTTTTAATCCTCACTACCCTGCGAGCCTTTGCAATGAGTTAGCTGAGATTTAGGGAAGAGAAGGGGGACAGGCGGAGTAACGTGTATAGTTACAACAGTAGC
The DNA here is from genome assembly GCA_964023405.1 of Apodemus agrarius. NCBI lineage: Eukaryota > Metazoa > Chordata > Mammalia > Rodentia > Muridae > Apodemus > Apodemus agrarius. The sequence goes on from OZ030006.1 coordinate 50,511,486, forward strand.
ACAGGAAAAGAGAGGAGAATTCAAATGATCCAAAGATCAAAGTACACAACAGAGCTGAGTAAAACTGCATATCCTCTCTCCTCAGTAAAGAACCCTTCCTGAGTATTATGAGAACACTTTCACATTTAGACTTATGGTTATTATCAATCCATGTAGTCAGAATCGTCAGAGAAAAATTCAAAAGTCTATCTTCAAAAGTACTTTTCCCAAGTTCATGTCCAGGTGCTTGCATGTATATACAAAACACATGTGCAAAATAAGAAGATATAGTCATGACCCCTGGCCTTGCCCTTCACGTTGTCTATTGATCTGTGTCAGCTAAGACAGTCTGTAACTCAGTATGAAAGTGCAAGTGTTTTCTCCTCTAGGGCAGACATTTGTTTAATAAAAGGGAACAGTGCTGAGCTGCACACATACAGTTTCATTTCTGTGTTTTCTCTTCTCATAAATGATCTACAGCTAAGATACTTCCTTTCAATGTTTATTAAACCTGGAAAAAGACATTGTATATTAATCTTCTGAATGCCTCACTTTCTCATATAAAATGGAATGAAGCCAGCAGCTCTTATCTCTCTATATTGTTATTCACAATAGTGTTATCTGCTATAGGAGACTTTAAAAATATATAGGTAAAAATTAACAAAAAGTGTTCTTTATCATTTATGAGTCTAAATTTTCTAAGAACTGTCAAATTTCCATGGACAGTAAGAAAGGCCTATACAATATACAGAAACACACTCAAACTATTGTGTGTGCTAGAGGTGGTATAATACTTCAGTAAGATGTACACAGTTCATGTCTACACTCTGTCAAAATGATTCAAAAAGTTTTAAGAAATTAAGTTACAGAGCTGGAACTGGGGCTAGAACCTCAGTACTGTGCCTATCACAGAGCTACTTGAGTTCACAGGGATGGACCCGTGAGGCCAATGTCCAGTGTCTCCTGGACACAGTGACCTGTGATGACTGGGTACCCCAGACTGCACTTTCCCACAACCACACAGGCATAGAGACTTCTTTCTGGCTGTCTGGAATCTGGTGGTTCATGGACTAGGAACTGCAGAATAAGCACTAGCAAGGACCCAGAGCAGCGGATGCACAATCTGCTTTCAGATAATCAGACTTTGCGCCAGCATATACCAATAACTCAAAATCTACTTTTGGAAAAGTGAACGAGCTAAAAAGGAGATTCTAAAGAAAATATCTGGTCTGAAGATATTTTCTTTATTGAATGTGAAATTTTGTTTCATACAATAACTTGAAACCTTTACCAATACAAAATATTTTTTTATCATACAAATTAATACATGATGAAAATTCACATTATTTCCATTGCTTCTAGATCTCTAAGCTAGTTATAAGTGGACATTACAAATGAAAAATAGTATTAGCAGATTTACAAATGTCCAGATGCTACCCATGTAAGTAAAATAATTTTTCATTATTATTATGTTGGAGATAAATACTGCTTTAGTGATAGCTTTCTGATGGTTAAAACCTGAAGCTCAGGCACCATTCAAAAACAGGGATATGAAGACATAAGTGCCAGATCTCTAGAAGTTTGTTGTGAGATTATGTCTCCTAGAAATATCAGAGAAGCTAAACCCATAACGTCATACCAGCAAGGCTTGCAAAGTATGATCTGAACCAGGATGATATCAATAGGCATGCAAACATGGAAGGAAGAAAGGTATGAAACCCAGATGAAGATCTACCAAGGAATGGGGACAGCAGGAGAAAGTCTTCCGCAGGGAAGAAGGCATCAACTGGTTATCTAATACTATGTAGAATCGAATGAAAATGGTCCACATTTCACAGGGAGTGGCACTATTTAGGAGTTGTGTATTGTTGTATGTGTGGCCTTCTTAGAGGAAGTGTGTCACTGTGGGTGGCTTTGAGGTTTTAGACGCTGAAGGCAGTCCAGTGGCTCGTACTCTCTTCCTGCTAGCTGCTGGTCCCGACATAGAACTCTCAGCGACTTCTACAACATATGTCTGCCCCTGTGGCACCATGCTTTCCCCAGTGATAATAATGAATTAACTCTCTGAACCAGTAAGCCAACCCCAATTAAATGTTTTCCTTTACAAGATTTGGCATAGTCATGTTGTCTCTTCACAATAAAAGCTCTATAAGATAGACGTAGGTACTAGGGGGCTGAGGGATTACTGTGATAGGCAAAATCATGATTTTGTTTCCAGGAATGTAGACTTTGGGACATTGGGTTAAGAAAATAGAAAAATGCTTTAAGTATAGCTTAACAGGCAATACTAGTAAGAACATGGAAGACAGTGATGCTGAGAGTGATTAGAACTATGGGGACCCAGCTCAGGGGAAAATAATATTAATAAATGGCCTAGAGATTATTTTTCTGATATTTTGGTGAAGAATGTGGCTACTTTCTGCCCTTGTCCAAAAATATTTGCATAAAGCTAAATGGAAGAGCATCAATTAACTAAAAGGATTAAAGAAAAGCTTATGGCCAGGCATAGTGGTGCACCCCTTCAATCCCAGCACTCGCAAGGCAGAATCTGCTCTACATAGTGAGTTCTATGACAGCCAAGCTTAAGCAGTGAAAGAAACAATAAAATGGAAAACTGATGGAAGATAAAATGCAGTGAGGGAGCCATGTTTCAGTCCCAGCAAGCAGCAGAGCTTGGCAGTTTTCGAGTCAAGGAAAGAATGGGGTTATGCATATCCTCTCACAGCTCAGGAAAGCTGCTGAGCCAGGCATCTAGCACCGGTGTCCCTGCACAGAGGCCACTGTGTGAAACTTTGAAAGTGAAGCCTGGGCTGTCTTGGAGACCCCAAGATGCTGAAGACACCAGAGCAGTGGGACACCTGATAAGGAGGGTGGCCAACAGCGAGTCGAAGCCACCTAGGAGAGTAAGGTAAGATGCAGTCAACAAAGCTGAAAGGAGCTGGAGATCTGAAGAGTGCTTTGACATCAGACAAGCCATAGAGTTCAGAGTTTGTTTTCAGCCTTGCTTTGGTATAGTATTTTCTCATTATGTTCCCTTTCTTCTGTTTTGGTAATGTATATCCTGTGCCATAATATGTTAGAAGTATGCAATTTCCTTTTTGCTTTTGAATTTATAGATGATTAAATTTTTAGACTGCCATGAGTCTCAGAAGACACTTTGGACTTCTAAATGGCATTGAGAGTGTGATAGACTATGGGGCCTTCTAAAGTTGGACTGAATGCATTTCTGCATTATGATATGGCTACAAGCCTATGGGGGCCAGGGGGTGGAATGCTGTGGTCTGAATGAAAATAGCCCATTTAGGACCACAGGGCGTGGTACTATTTGGAGCTGTAGCCTTGTTGGAACAGGTGTGACCTTGTTGGAGGAAGTGTGTCACTGGGGGTGGGCTTTGAGGTTTCAGAAGGCTTATTATTCTTGCTGACTGCTGATCCAGATATAGAACTCTTGGCTCCTTCCAAGCACTATGTCTGACTTTGAAGTCCCCATGCTTTCTACTGTATCAATAATGGACTAAACCTCTGAACCTTAAACCAACTCCCAATTAAATGTTTTTCTTTGGAAGAGTTGCCATGGTCATGGTGTTTTTCACAGCAACAGAAACCCTAACTAAGACAAATACCAAAAGGTCAAGTCTGAAAACATAAGCAAATAACATAAGAATGGAATAGATGCTGCTTATATATTTAGAAAATACACACACATACATATTGACAAAGCAAAAAAGGCCATGCAATTTTAAAAACAGCAAGGAATAGGGAGTACATGAAAGGGGTTGGAAGGAGATGAGGAGAGTTAATCACACAATTATATCCACAAATAAAAATAATGTATTAGTATGTGTGTGCGCACGCACGTGTGTGTATGTATGTCATATTCAAGGTTTTAATATTTAATTTAGATATCATATTCAAGGTTTTAAAGTTTAACTTATATAATCATTTTATAAGTTAAACTTTGAAGCTAAATGAATCTGAAGTTAATTTGTATATAGCAAATATTACTTACAAACAATATATACAAAACTTAAAAGAATATAAAAATAAAATAATATGCATCTAATTAACATTACCTTGATGGATTTTGCCACTTGAACATGGTTATCGTAGACTAGAATGTCTATCACCAGACTCTGTAGCCGCAGAATGTGACTCAAGTCACCTTCAAAAGGAAGATCTTGTGTGGAGACTCTCCAAGAGGGAAACACAGTCCTGGTTCCATCCCATACCTGCCATGGGAAGGGAAAGCTTAATGATCTTTATCCAAACACAGTGAGGCAATCGTAAAATGAACAGATGTATGCTGGTAAGTATCGATAGTACCTTGAAATGCTGTGTATCCATTGGTGATTGTAAGAGGGGTAATTATGAACTACTGGTGATAAGCAGAAAAATGCGGAGACACAAAAATGAAGAAGTCACTGTGTGATACCAAAGGAAATGTTAACTAGCTATGGACTTTGGATGTTTTCCTATCCTGTACGAATACCAATACCACACCCCTTCTCGCCTACCCTCCTCTCCCTCTCTACCTTCTCCACTATACCCACCAGCTCTGGGTATGCATGACTTCTGGTTACTAGAAAACACAAAGATATAAGACAAACTAAGAAAAAGATAAATAAAACAATCAGAATGTACCTGTTTCAAACTAAATATGAAGAAGTCAGAAGATGCTTAAAGAAATTTAAACTTAAAACTATTTTTAGCATCTACATTGTATGAACAGAGTAATAGAGAAAAAGTGGAATAATGTTTTGCTTAAAGATTTTTGAGAGCAGGAAAGATGGTCAAATTGATAATGCATATAGCTGTTATAGAAGACATTAGTTTCATTTTCCTTTACCAGTGTCAAGCATCTTACAACTGACTGTAACTTTCCATCTTTAGGGGATCTAAGAGACTTTTCTGGCCTTACCAGACATCTGTATAAATGTATACATACAGATAATTAAAAAATAAAGCCTAGGGCAGACTGGCCTGTGTACATGTCTGTGGGCATTTGCTTTTGACTGTTGATTGAGGCAGGAAGGCCCCGTCCACAGAGAGCACCTCATCCTTAGGAATGTCGTCCTGAGCCAAGTAAGAAAGCTAACCGAGTCTAAACTACGCTGTCCGCCAGCAGACGCGTGCCATCCTTCAGGATTTCTGCCACACGTCCTGGGATGTGCATGCGTTCTACATCCAGAGAGGATGTGGCCTGGAATGTGATGCCTTGAGTTCTTCTTGAGCACTTTTCCTGACTTCCCTCTGGACTGTGATCTGTAGGTATACGCCAAATAGCTCTTCCCATCCCTAAGTTAACTTTGGTTAAGGTGTCTTATCAGAGCAACAGAAATTATACTAGAATATATAGCTACTAAGAAAACCTGAAATAAATTTATGATTACTAAAAAAGGGACCAAGATTACTATTGTACTAGGATTGAAAAGGAAAATATTACTTCGCATACTAATAAGTGTAACTTAGAATAATGTCTATTTTCCTGTTTTTAATATTTGATTAAAAATTATTTTTGATGAATAAGAAAATCAAAATCTGAGAAAAATCAGTCATAATTCTATTCCCTCAAAGTAGTTAGCAGCAAAGCATTGCCATGCATTCTTCCCAGAATATTTTTCCTACTGTATGTACACATTCAGCATACAGATGAAGACGTATTACTAAACAGGCTACTATTAAAGTTTATTTTAGCAAGTTTAATTCTACAATATCACTGTATAGTCATAGAACATTCAAGCATATAAAAATGGTTTACATAGTCAATTACTGCATTTTTTTCCTTTCTAGGTTTTGACTGTCTATAGGGTAAGCTATTATTTCAAGTATACTTTTTCATATACTTAAATTGATTTCAATAAAAGAAATTCATGAAAATAAAAGTTTAAATGTTTTGCAAAGATTTTTCATTTTTCAAAGCTGTCCTTAAGAAAGCCTTGCTAAGCCGGGCGTGGTGGCGCACGCCTGTAATCCCAGCACTTGGGAGGCAGAGGCAGGTGGATTTCTGAGTTCGAGGCCAGCCTGGTCTACAGAGTGAGTTCCAGGACAGCCAGGACCACACAAAGAAACCCTGTCTCGAAAAACCAAAAAAAAAAAAAAAAGCCTTGCTAATATTCTATTTATTTCTCAATACTGGATTTTAAATTCCTTGATCTTATTAAGCCCTGCTAATATTCAAAGCTGGAGTGGGAGGAGCTTACCAGGTCTCACGCCCTAACACTTGCAATCAACAGCTTCTGAAGGAGGAAGAATCATTTTCTTTGGGGATGTGACCATTGGTGGGTTTATAATGCCTCAGTGAACGGACTCACATTCAAGGATATATTGGCAGGAACTAAAATGACCTTAGCGAGTAACTGAAAACCAAACAAAAACAGAAAGAAAAACAAAAAAAGGAAAGGAAAGGACATGAAAGTGGGAATGCGATGTTCTGTGGGGATGAATGAGGAGATAAAGGGAGAAATGGGAGGTGGATATAATATTTTATTGTATACATTTATGAAATTTTCAAAGAATACATCTACAAAGACAATATAATAAACCCTTTCCCCAAGGTTGGCCTGTCAGATAATGGAATATCTACTAACATGGGCTACAGCCATATATTAGTTCTTTAGAAAGAAATATGCATTTTTGACTGTATCAGCTACAGGATAGTAACAGTCACTCACAGTCAACAGGTATCTTTAAGGAGCCAGTGCTTTTGTTCTTAGTATATTCAATGTTTAATAAATGGCCATGTGTTAAGGAAGCCAGATTGGCTAGGGAACATAAGTGATTTATCTAAAATTCTTTCCAACTGTTGATGATTTTATGTTTATCTGGTTTAGCTTTATTTACTTGATTTACTTAACTTTCTTTAAAATAAGAATTTATTTCTATGTTCTATGTTTATATAAAGCTATGAACTTTAAAAACTTGGTATTTTATTCAGTGCTTTCTATTTTCATTGTTCCTTTAAAATATCCCAGCAGTAGCCACAATGTTAGGCCCTGTCTTGTCTAAGGACTATGACATTATATTTCTTGTAGAACTATACCAAATAAACAGACAACAGAGAATTAAACAAGGATCTCAGCCAAGAAGGTGCTACTAAAACCCTCTATCATATGGCCAAGCAAGGGAAAATATTAAGTAACTACCTTCCCTGGGATTCTTTGTGGTGTAGGAGTAAATGAAGATTACATAGTATTTATGGGACTGCATTTTTTTTCCTGGCTGATTTAAAATCAAAACAAAGATACCAACATTTTAAGGTTATTTATGCCCACTCCCATGAACAGTAATGTGTAAAGTACAGGAGTACTGGGTGTCAACAGAGTTGACTGTGACAAAGCAGCAGAGATCCCGACACCGGATGTGTCATTCTTCTGTCAGTTATCATTATTAAAAGAGGTGAGTGTCACACTGTTTCAAAAATTCATACTTGATGATATTGTTTTTCTCTGAAGGAAAAACACAGGAAAATGGATGAGTAGGACTATGTAAAAAGGGGCAGGGTGTCTCAACAATGCTCAGCTAAATTCAGCATGAAAAGCAGTCTACAAACACTCTCACACTGCGGCAGGCTCCCTGACGACAGTCGGGTGCACTAAGGCATGATTCCAAGTCTTCCAAGCACACCTTTAGGAGAAACGCTGTTGCGTCCACCTCTGCCTTCCCCAGGAGCTGGCAGGTCAGGTCATAATACTGCATGGGCTGCACATCGCACAGCTGCACTAGAGTCGAAGAAGCGGAAATGTGCGTGGATGCCCAAACCCGCAAAGCTTCCACCATCTTTTGGTCCTGAGAAGTGAAGCTAAAGACTTTGCTTGAAGTACGTGCTGTGACAGGAGTCCCTAAAGTTCCTTCAAATGTCAAAGATGCGAAACCAGAGCTGTTGATTCCCTGAAGCTCATTTTTATATACTTGGATCTAAGAAAGTGGGACAAAGTAGAAAATAAATAAAACTCAGGAAACAAAGACACCAGAAGTTATACATTTTTCTAGTATAAATAACAAAATAATTATTTTTTATCCATTGAATTAGCTCACAATACAATCAATTGATGTCAAAATACATGACTATGCAAAATTTAAAACATTAAGAAAAATTTATACTTTAGAAAAATAGTATTGAAATTTTATTAAACTTGAGTTTTTACATGTATGAGTTTTTCCTAACTGTAACTTTTGATAAGGTGATAAAACAGTGTGATATTTATTTATGTGGCATAGCCAAAATCCTGAAGACACAAATATAATGAAGTAAAGCACATAGCAGAGGCTAAGGCATCTCTATAACTGAAAATGCTCGTCCTTGTTGTGAGGACTTCCTCTGTGCCAGTCTGTGGGCTCCTTACAAATGCACACCTATCAAATATGTAGCATAAATATTGTGTTCATGAACTCACTTGCTCATATGAAATACTTCCTTATGCTTTAAAAGCTCTGGTAATATTCTATAACTGAAAACAAAGTAGTTATTTCATTTTCTGGTTGCTTGATTTAAAAAAGTTTTCCTACACTTTCTCAGTTTGTGTTTGTTTTCATATTTAAAGTGAAATTGTAGGCAGCACATATTTGATTATTTCCGGCAGTCTTCAAGCTCTATGTAAACACTGTGGGTACGGGTAAGCACCTTCTACCACCTCACTGTTTTACTTCTGTTCCTCACTCTTGCTTTTTAAGTATGTGTTTCCTACTGTTCTTTTTTCCCCCCACCTCATGGAATTCTGGTCGCTTCATTTACTTTCTTAGGTATAAACGGATTGTTTGCATCACGGTGTGTACACAATCAGTACTGTATACTAGTCCCTCCCTGCTTTAAATTTCCCACTTTCCTATATACTCTGTACTACACAACTGTAACTGGTCAGTGGTGCAATTCTACCTAATTATCCCATCTGTCCCTTGTATTACTGTTATTGGACAACACAACTGCTTTTGCTGAAGTCATTTACCTCTTAGTGAAATTATTAAGATAGATCAAAACCACACATACTTACTTAGAAATAGTTTTGCAACTTCTTAACCAATTTCTAGTTGGAAGGAGTCCATGCTACTGAAGAATAGTTTAGATAAATAAAAAATTCTAGGTATATCAATTTTTATCAGAGGTTATTGCCATTGTTGCCTGTATGGAATGTGCTATTTCTCTCCCAGCTGATTTTAAATTTGCCAGTGCTCTTCAATGTTTCCCCACACATGAACTTTTTAAAATTTGTCCAACTGTCTTAAATATATTTCCCCCTTTTATTTTTTTTCTCCTGTACTTTAAGCTACACATTACCAGATACCTCTGCAAAGGTCATTATGGTCTATTTATTTTTATCTACAATGTCTTCATACCTGGTAGTGTCATTGTTTCTACCTTCCAAAAGTAATCCTTATTAATGCATACAGTACACTTTTCATTTGTTGTTCCTTTTAGGGACTGTACTTCTCTTTTGTTTCTTGTTCAGTTTCTATTTCTGTTTTGACTGTTGATTTTTTACTTGTTTGACATTTAAATTTGCTGAACATACTTATTTTTTTAAAAAAAACTTATAATATCTACCATAAATTGTTTAATAGACTCAATGTCTGAGTCACCGTGGAATATATTTGGAAAGTCCATTTATTTTTTAAAAACTTTCTTCTTCTACCTCTTGGCATTAAGCACAGCGAGCATTCTGTTCTTGATGACTAGGAACTGTGGAAGAGCACATTAAAGGCTCTGAAGGGTGCCTCTTCCTATGGACAGAGTTCTGCCCTTTTGGCAAGTTGCTAGCTGAGTACTAAAACTGACAAAAGACTGAATTTATGTGCTCTTAAGGGTGAGAGTGAAGAAAGCTCAGGGTGTCCCCTAAGCCCTCTGCCTTAGTGAGAATCACCCTGAAATCTTAGTAGGACTTGTGGTTCTTGACAGAATATAAGTACTAGAAGCCTTCTTGTAAAAGGATGCCCTTCCTGAGATAAGGAAGGGCTTTGTGGGGGCCTTACCAGACTTGTACAAAGGCCTAGTTATGGTTTGTGTGAAAGGCTCACTACAGGCTCCTGTGGTAGCAGTGGTTGTGGCGACTAAGGAACACAGAGCCTCGGTGCTAGTACTAGGTACCTACCACCTCTAGTACTGGACTTGTTTTCTTCTGCTTCTTATTCTGGCACCTGAGACACACTGCTGCCAGCCTCTCTATCGTGAGAATGAGCCCAAATGAACTGCCTTTTTATAAGCTGTGCCTGTCACAATAATAAGGAAGAACAAGGCAGTGTTAAAGAGGTGGAAATTAGTTATCCCTGACTAGATTAGACCTCCAGTATCTCTCCTGCTACATCTCTGTTTCCTAGTCAACTTTAATTCTCCTAACAGAGGTTCTCATAAGCCTTAAGTGAACTTGCCTGGCCTGTACAGCACAGTTTTCAGTTGTATTCTGGGGCAAAATGCCCCTAAGCCTGCAGACTTTTGGATACAACTGTATACCTTTTTCTCTCTAGAGAAAGTCAAGTTCTTTTGACTGGATGGAGTTTCAGTCTTCACTTCCTCAGGTTACCAGAACTATACAATTAGTACTTCAGGAGTCTGAAGCCAGTCAGAACAAGTAAGAATCTGGTATTAAATAAAATTAAATTAATCAAAAATAAGTTACAGGGATATATCCTATCCTTTGCAAATTAAACATGGAAACTTGAGAATATCAATCATATTTGGAAATAACAGCACAAACTATAACCAGTCAAAATACTTCTAATATATGTCTAGGGAAAGAGGTCATGCAATTTATTTAAATGAAGAGGAGTCTAGCTGCTAATGAAGCCTGATACTATTTACATTCCTTATCACTTTAAATGTTTAGTGTCACATTTAAACTAGCCATATGATTAGTACTAACTGCTATCAGTGAACAATGCAGACTTCCTGTCTAACACTGTAGGTTGCAAAAAGGATGAGTTATACCTTCAGTCTGTGGAAGCGAACAATGTCTCCAACTTTATAAATGATGGGAAGGGCTTCATAGTTTCCACTAAAGAGCATACACGTCAACTTCACATTTGTCTGGTCGACAATCGTTACGACTGAACAATAATCTGGGAAACAAAAAAGATTTAAGAAAATATTAAAGTATTTCAATGAACCTTTGATAAAAGTAGAATATGCTTATTTTAAAATACTAAACAAATTTTACTCATTTCTATTATTAAGACTTCTAAGGAAAAAAATGACATTAAGACATGGTTTGGTTTTCAGTACAACTGTGAAATTAAAGTGAAAAAGTGATCCACCAAATTTAACCTTAAGATACATAATGAAACAAAAATAAATAATCAACATTATTTTTCTGGAGAAGAAACAACTTTTTTGTTAAAGTATAAAACTCTTGAATGACATAAAAAATTTAACAAATCAAAATAAAATTTATAAGATAGTTAGAGAGACAGACTGGTAGGCAGGGATCACCAGCATAGAGGATCTCTTGGGATACACCCCGCCAGGACTCCACCTGCACCCAGGAGCTCAGCAGCACCACAGAAATCTGTGCCGGGGAATGCAGGTCACCCAGGGTTGCTGAGATAGGCCTGCAGGCACACAGAAGGGGCAAGCGCCAGCCACTGACTACAGGACCAACTAACACCAGATGGCAAAAGGCAAACGTAGGAACATTGCTAACAGAAATCAAGGCACAATCTGAACCCAAGTCTCCCACAACAGCAAGTCCTGGATATCCCAACACAGCAGGAAAGCAAGATTTGGATTTAAAGTCACAGGTCATAAAGCTGATGCAGGGCTTCAAGGACATAAATAACTCCCTTAAAGACATACAGAACACAAGTAAACAGGGAGAAGCCCTTGAAGAACTAAGGAAAACACAACAAAACAGGTGAAGGAATTGAACAAAGCCATCCAGGATCTAAAGATGGAGATAGAAACAATAATGAAATCACAAAGGGAAAAAACTTGGGACATAGAAAACCTAGGAAAAAAGTCAGGAGTCATGGATCTAAGCATCAACAACAGAATACAAGAGATAGAGGAGAGAATCTCAGATGTAGAAGATACCAGAGAAAGAAAGCATTGGTTCAACAGTCAAAGAAAATGAAAAATGCAAAAAGCTCCTGATCCAAAACATCCAGGAAGTCCAGGACAAAATGAGAAGACCAAACCTAAGGATTATAGGTGTAGAAAAGAGTGAAGATTTCCAACTTAAAGGGCCAGTAAATGTCTTCAACAAAATTATAGATGAAAACTTCCCTAACTGAAAGGAAGAGATGCCCATGAACATACAAGAAGCTTACAGAACTCCAAATAGATTTGACCAGAAAAGAAATTCCTCCTGACAAATAATAATTAAAACACCAAATGTACTAAACAAAGAAAGAATATAATAACCAATAAGGGAAAAAGATCATGTAAAGGCAGACCTATCAGAACTGCATTGAACTTCTCACCAGAGACTATGAAAGCCAGAAGAGCATGGGCAGATGTCATACAGACCCTAAGGGAAGACAAATGCCATCCCAGAATGCTATATCCAGCAGATCTCTCAATTACCACAGATGGAGAAACCAAGGTATTTCATGACAAAAATGAATTTACACAGTATCTTTCCACAAATCCAGCCCTTCAAAGATAATGAATGGAAAACACCAACAAAAGGAGAGAAAATACATACTAGAAAAAGCAAAAAAATTAATCTTCTTTCAACAAACCCAAAAGAAGATCACCACATATAAAAATTACATCAAAAATAGGAGGAAGCAACAATCACTATTCCTTAATATCTCTTAACATCAATGGACTCAATTCCCCAATAAAAAGACATAGATTAACAGACTGGACACGTAAACAGGACCCAACAATTTGTTGCATACAGGAAGTGCATCTCAGTGTCAAAGACAAACACTACCTCACAGTAAAAGGCTGGAAAACAGTTCTCCAAGCAAATGGTCCCAGGAAACAAGCTGGAGCAGCCATTCTAATATCCAATAAAATAGACTTTCAACCAAAAGTCATCAAAAAGACACAGAAGGACACATTATACTCAACAAAGAAAAAATCTACCAGGAAGAACACTCAATTTTGAATATCTATGCTCCAAATACAAGGGCACCCTCATTCGTAAAGGAAATTTTATTAAAGCTTAAAGCACACTTCGCACCCCACACAATAATTGTGGGTGACTTTAACACCCCACTCTCCTCAATAGACAGATCAAGGAAACACATACTAAACAGAGACATAGTGAAACAGAAGTTTTGGACCAAATGGATTTAATAGATAGCTATAGAGTATTTCATCCTAAATCAAAAGAATATACCTTTTTCTCAGCACCTCATGGTACCTTCTCTAAAATTGACCATATAATTGGTCTCAAAACAGACCTCACCAGATATAAGAAGACTGAACTAATTCCATGCCTCTTATCAGATCACTATGGCGGTAAGGGTGGTCTTCAATAGTAACAAAAACAACAGAAACCCCACATACACATGGAAGCTTAACAATGCTCTACTCAATCATAACTTGGTTAAGGAAGAAATAAAGAAAGAAATCAAAGACTTTTTAGAATTTAATGAAAATGAAAGCACAACATACCCAAATTTATGGGACACAATGAAAGCAGTGCTAAGAGGAAAACTCAAAGCTCTGAGTGCCTCCAAAAAGAAGCTGGAGAGAACATACACTAGCAGCTGAACAGCACACCTGAAAGCTTTAGAACAGAAAGAAGCTAATATACCCAAGAGGAGTAGAAGGCAGGAAATCATCAAACTCAGGGCTGAAATCAATCAAGTAGAAACATAAAGAACTATACAAAGAATAAACAAAAGCAGGAGCTGGTCCTTTGAGAAAATCAACAAGATAGATAAACCTTTACCAGATAACCAGAGGGCACAGACAGTATCCTAATTAACAAAATCAGAAATGAAAAGGGAGAAATAATAACAGAAACTGAGGAATTTAAAAAAAAATCAGATCCTACTACAAAAGGCTATACTCAACACAACTGGAAAATCTGGATGAAATGGACAATTCCCTAGACAGATACCAAATACCAGAGTTTAATCAGGATCAGAGATGGTCCTGATTAAATGGACCTATAACCCCTAAAGAAATAGAAGGGGTCATAGAAAGTCTTCCAACCAAAAACCGCACAGGACCAGATGGTTTTAGTGCAGAATTCTATCAGACCTTCAAAGAAGACCTAACACCAATACTCTTCAAACTATTCCACAAAATAGAAACAGAAGGAACACTACCCAAGTTGTTCTATGAAGCTATAATTACGCTGATACCAAAACCACACAAAGATCCAACAAAGAAAGAGAACTTCAGACCAATTTCCCTTATGAACATAGATGCAAAAACACTGAATAAAATTCTTGCCAATTGAATCCAAGAACACATCAAAACGATCATTCACCATGATCAAGTAGGCTTCATCCCAGGGATGCAGGGATGGTTCAATATACAGAAATCCATCAACGTAATCCACTACATAAACAAACTCAAAGAAAAAAACCACATGGTCATCTCATTAGATGCTGAAAAAGCATTTGACAAAATTCAGCATCCTTTCATGTTAAAGGTCTTGGAAAGAACAGGAATTCAAGGCCCATAACTAAACATAATAGAAGCAATATACAGCAAACCAGTAGCCAACATTAAACTAAATGGAGAGAAACTTGAAGCAATCCCACTAAAATCAGGGACTAGACAAGGCTGCCCTCTCTCTCCATATTTATTCATTATAGTACTTGAAGTTCTAGCCAGAGCAATTAGACAACAAAAGGAGGTCAAAGGCATTCAAATTGGAAAGGAAAAAATCAACTTATGACTATTTGTAGATGATTTATGATAGTATACTTAAGTGGCCCAAAAAATCCATCCGAGAACTCCTATAGCCGATAAAGAACTTCAGCAAAGTGGCTGGATATAAAATTAACTCATGCAAATCACTAGCCTTCCTATACGCAAAGGATACAAAGGCTGAGAAAGAAATTAAGGAAATGACACCCTTCACAATAGTCACAAACAATATAAATTATCTTGCTGTGACTCTAACCAAACAAGTGAAAGATCTGTATGACAGGAACTTCAAGTCTTTGAAGAAAGAAATCGAAGAAGACCTCAGAAGATGGAATAATCTTCCATGCTCGTGGATTGGCAGGATTAATATAGTAAAAATGGCCATCTTGCAGAAAAGCAATCTACAGTTTCAATGCAATCCCCATCAAAATCCCAACTCCATTCTTCATAGAGTTAGAAAGAGCAATTCTCAAATTCATCTGGATTAACAAAAAACCCAGGATAGCTAAAACTATTCTCAACAGTAAAAGAACTTCTGCGGGAATCAGTCTGCCCAACCTCACGCAGTACTACAGAGCAAATGTTAAAAACTGCATTGTATTGCTACAGTGACAGGCAGGTAGCTCAATGGAATAGAATTGAAGACCAAGAAATGAACCCACACACCTGTGGTTACTTGATCTTTGACAAAGGAGCTGAATCCATCCAGTTGAAAAAAGGTAGCCTTTGCAACAAATGGTGCTGGTTCACCTGGTGGTCAGCATGCAGAAGAATGTGAATTGATCCACTCTTATCTCCTTGTACTAAGCTCAACTCCAAGTGGATCAAGGACCTCCACATAAAACCAGACACACTGAAACTAACAGAAATGAAACTGGGGAAGGGGCTTGAGCACATGGGAACAGGGGGAAAGTTCCTGAACAGAACACCAATAGCTTATGCTCTAAGATCAAGAATTGATAAATGGGACCTCATAAAATTACAAAGTTTCTGGAAGCCAAAGGAGACTGTCAAAAGAATAAAAAGGCAACCAACAAATTGGGAATAGATCTTTACCAACCCTACATCCACAGACGGGTAATATCAATGATATACAAAGAATTCAAGAAGGTAGACTCCAAAGAGCGAAATAACTCTATTAAAAATGGTGTACAGAGCTAAACAAAGAATTTTCACCTGAGGAATATCAAATGGTAGAGAAGCATCTAAAGAAATGTTAAACACCCTTAGTCATCAGGGAAATGCAAATCAGAACAACCCTGAGATTTCACCTCACACCAGTCAGAATGGCTAAGAAACTCAGGAGACAGCAGGTGCTGGCGAGGATGTGTAGAAAGAGGAACACTCCTCCACTGCTGGTGGAATTGCAAGCTGGTACTACCACTCTGGAAATCAGTCTGGTGGTTCCTCAGAAAACTAGTCTTGATACTACCAGAGGACCACTCATGGGCATATACCCAGAGGATTCCCCAGCATGTAATAAGGACACTATGTTCATAGTAGCCTTATTTATAATAGCCAGAAGCTGGAAAGAACCCAGATGTCCCTCAACGGAGAAATTGATACAGAAAATGTGGTACATTTATACTATGGAATACTACTTAGCTTTTAAAAACAATAAATTCATGTAATTCTTAGGCAAGCGGGTGGAAATGGAGAATGTCATCCTGAGTGAGGTGACCCAATCAAAAAGAACACACCTGGTATGCACTCACTGATAAGCAGATATTATCCCAGAAGCTCAGAATACCCAAGAAACAATTCACATATCTAATGATGCCCAAGAAGAAGGAAGGAGAGGCTCCTGGTCCTGGAGAGGCTCCTGGTCCTGGAGAGGCTCAGTGCAGCAGTGTAGGGGAACACCAGGACAGGGAAGCGGGAAGGGGTTGATTGGGGAACAGGGGGAGGTAAGACAGCTTATGGAACTTTCAGGGAGGGGAGATCCAGGAAAGGGGAAATCATTTGAAATGTAAATAAAGAATATATCAAAAAAAAAAAAAAAGAGTCCACCTTATGAGAGTCTAGAAAGAGAAAGATAGTTTCCTTAGAGAAGGTTTAAGGGTAAGGAATAAACTTGATGAGGATATACTTGAACTTTCTGTAACGATACAAATACTTTAGAAACTGTTGTGATTCATTATGGTGTATGCATTGGTTAGAACTTTTTTGGACTTCTATGGTATTTAAACTATGTCAAAACTGATAAAAATTAATGAAATATTAAAGTGTAAAAATGTGTAAAATAAATATAATTGTATCAACAGTGAGGGCTATGGGGATAAAAATGTTTGCCTAATGAGCATGGCCCTGAGATCAACCCTCAGGAGTATATGAGATAGACAGGCAGGCAGGCAGACACAGATAGATAGATAGATAGATAGATGGATAGATAGATAGATAGATAGAACAAGAATAGAAATGCAGAAAATATAAAAGTCATATTTATACTGTACAGATATGAATGATCAGAAAGTTTACAAACCCATCCCATCAGAGTAAACAAATAATAAAAATACAGAATTTCTATAAAATTACATACCAACAATAAACAGACCAACAGGAATAATTATATTTTACTTTTGAAATATCAATCATATTTGCACGTACAGGGAAACACAATTTTAACATTGTTGTTATTTAAAGTTGCAAGACACTGATGTAGTTCAGAAAATGACACATTATCAAAGTGTACTACCTTCCTGTCTTCCCTAAGACCTGAATAATGATGGTGCCACAACAGACAAGAACCCAAAATATCAAAGAATAGTGAAGAAGGCATGAAAATAAATATTGTACATTATTTTTTTCTGGAAAAAAAATTTCATTACTTTAAAGTCAAGGAGGGCAAACATGGAGGGGGATAATATTTAAAATGTAAATAAATAAAATAATCAATGAAAACAATTTTTACAAAAAAGGTGGAAAAGAAAATCATCTCCACCACAAAAACAAAGAATAATGTAAATTTTTTAATGAACATATTAATACTCAATAAGAAAAAAGTAAGCAATAAAATTCAAGAGGAACATTTTCCATGGAATATTATAATGCTATTAAAAAATAACAACATGAACTTTGCAGGCAAATAGATGGAACTAGAAGAACTCATCCTTAGAAAGGTAAATCAGATCCAGAAAGACAAACACAGCATGTACTCTCTTGTAGGTAGACATTAGCTGTAGGATAATCATACTGCATTCACAGATCCAGAGAGGCT
Organism: Apodemus agrarius; assembly: GCA_964023405.1. Classification (NCBI taxonomy): domain Eukaryota; kingdom Metazoa; phylum Chordata; class Mammalia; order Rodentia; family Muridae; genus Apodemus; species Apodemus agrarius. Next base: position 50,529,446 of record OZ030006.1, read on the forward strand.
ACGTAACAAAGGGTTTAAGGGAAAACACATGGCTTTCCAGGGAAGGGGAGACAGAAAAGCATGCATGGGTGGAGAAGGGCAGGAGGGCATGAGATCAGGAGAGACCTGGTGGAGGGGAGGCTGGAGGGACAGAGCTCTGAGAAAGTCAATAGGAACTGACGGAGGTAGAAACCTAGTGTAATAGGATTTCCCCAAAATCTATGAGGTTAACTAACTCTAGCAAAGACTGAGTAATGGGGGAGACAGAGCCTGAACCTGCCATCTTCTGAAACCAGGCAAGGCTTCTAGTTGAAGGCTTGAGAGACCAACCCATTCACAAAACTTTCGACTTAACAATTTATCCTGCCTGTAAAATGTGATGGGCTAAAGTTGAACAACTCAGAGTGGCCAAAGACTGGCCCAGCTTGAGATCCATGCCATGAAAAGGAACCTAAGCCTGACACTGGAGGGCCAGGAACCTGAGGATGGACAGCCCAGACACTTAGGATACAACCAGATATGACTGGAAAAAAAACAAAACAGTAAGTTAATGAAATGATGCCTAGTGATATTCTGCTTTACTTGTAGGCTCAGAACACAGCATAGCTGTCGTGAGAGGCTTCATCCTGAAACTGATGGGAGATGAGACCCACATCCAAACAGTAGGCAGATCTCAGGATCGAGAAGACAGGGAGGAAGCATTATAGAAGACAGGGGTTATAGACACAAGAAAACTCACAGAATCCACGCACCAGAGCTCGCAGACTGAACTGACACTCAGGGAGGCTTATGGGTCTGACCTAGGTCTTCTGCATATATGTTATGGATGTGTAGCTTGGTGTTCTTGTGGAATGTCTAACAGTAGGAATCGGAGCTGTATCTGATTCTTTTGCCTGCTTTTGGGACCCTTTTCCTTATAGTGAGTTGCCTTAATATGAGGGGAGGTTCCTACTTGCTGCAATCTGATCTGCCATGTTTGGTTGATATCCCTCGGAAGCTTCCCCTTTTCTAAAAGGAATGGGTCTGAGGAAGTGGTGGAGAAGTGACTGGAGGAGAGAGAAGAAGAATAAAGATCTGATCATCTAAAACAGTGGTTCTCAACTTGTGGATCAGAACCTTTTGAGGGGTTTGTACATCAGATATTTACATTACTATTCATAACAGTAGCAAAATTACAGTTACATGAAAATATACCTGTATCTCTGTACATACATTCTGATAAGTAATATTTCACAGGCATGTGATATTTCCTTAATTCTGAAATGATGGTCAGAATACGATGCATTCTATTAACCTTAAATATTTTTGTCCTTGCATAGTTTATATAAGTCTATTTGAAATTTATATTTCCTCCAGTGCCAAAAACTCCATTATGGTGGCCAGTATTTTATATTTTAATAATGATATTTGCATAATTTGTCTCACAAACTCCACTCAAATTTCTAAAATGTGAACCTAATACTTTTTTTTCTTTTTCTTTTTTTTTAGTATAGAGTTTATTTAGGGCATGGGGAGGGCAGTTAAGAGAGTAGAGGCAGAGAAAGGCAGAGAGAAGGAGAGAATAAAGAGGGAGAAGCTAGGCATGACCACTTGGAGAGAGGGGAAGAGAATGGGATGAGGGAAGAGCCCAGGAGGGCAAGAGGAAAGACTAAGAGAGTTAAGGGGGATAAGAGTGAACTGAATACTTTCATTTTTCACTCAATAAAGACAGTAAGGACTAAATTGTCCCTCATCCACAAAGTGTAAATGTTCCTCATGCTGACGGGTTTTCTTGGGAGTCAGGGTTCATTCCTCAGTCCTTGCTACTAGCAGAGTTTATACTCTTTGCATAGGAAATGACTCATCATGACAAGAACAGAATTAATGATGTGTGTGACATTTTCCTAAGCAAATGGGAACTGACATTTGAGTTTGGCACATATGGATAGAACTCTGACAATGGAATTAAGCATGCACAGTTTTAGAAAAGTAACAAAAATAAGGTTGCTCGTTTACAAACTTGAAACTGATCAAAGTTTGATATACCAGACAGCAGAAAAGAAACTAGATTATATTTCAACCACTGACCTGCCCACAGTTAAACTAATTATCAAGACAAACTAGATACTGATAATTTAGAGCCAATTAAGAACTAGTAAAATATAAGATACCTTAGTTAAAAATATTTCAAAGTACAGAAGTTAAGTTTTTTGCTAATTTTCAAATATGAAAACCAATTATTTATTTTAATCAACATATCTTATAATCCGGGCTCGAACAGAGCAAATTTGTTATTATTCAGTGGTGAACAGTTATCAAGCCTTCATTATATAGAAGGTAGGATGCTAAGCAATATATAGATACACATGTAATCATAAAAATCTCCCAAATTCTTATAAAAGTGTACACAGTGGAGAATATGGCTTCTAACTTTGAAAAAGGAAATCCAATTTCTCAAGCAGGTTAGGTGAGGTGCCAAAGCACACTGAGGTGAGAAAGCTGAGAAGCGCACTTAGCCTATCTAACTAATGTCCCCATGGTGCATGCTTTTAAAGATATTATAATCCCAAAGATAGAGAAGCTTAAACCAGTAAGGGAGACTTCAAAGCTATTCTAGCCAGGTAAATTATGCTGCATCTCAATGGGGTTATAGTAGCTACTACTTCATGAAGCTATTGGGAAATAGCAAATACAGTAAGTTTACTACAGAAGAATTAATAGAAAGTTTCACCTATAAATTTAGAACCCAAGAATATTATGAGACTATTAATTCATTTTTATACAACTGTTACTAAACTGCAATATGACTCATACACCAGCTGATCAGGGCATGTAGCATAAGCCGGTAAGCAGCACCCCTTCATGTCCTCTGCATCAGATCCTGCCTCCAGGTTCCTGCCCTGATTGAGTTCCTGTCCTTACTTCAGTGATGATGAACAGTGCCACGGAAGTGTAAGCCAAATAAACCCTTTCCTCCCAGGGTGGCTTTAATAATGGTGTTTTGTCACTATAAGATACTGTCTTAACAAGATAAATCTACTTCCTAAAACTATTCTATCAAAACACAGTGCCAACTTGGTCAGAATTGGCATACAACTCTGAAAGTACAGACTTAAAGATGTCAAAGGAAGATAGTCATTCAGTTTTTTCTGGTGTCTCAATTAGTTGCTTTTAATTAGCTGGTAACCTCCTAAAAAAGGAAATTCATTAAAGGAAGTTTCTAGAAGAACCAGGCTACCTTGAACTGAGAGATCTCCCTGCTTTAGTCTCCTGGGATTCATAGCCACTATGCCTCAAGATCTCCATGCCAATATACAGGTCAGAAACTTGTATCTCCCAGCCTCAAGATCTGGATCACAGGTGAGTCTTCCAATTTTGGATTGTAGTTCATTCCAGATGTAGTTAACAACTAAGAATAGCCATTACAACCCACTCCTTGTCAACTTGACACAAATACTATTTCATGTCCACATGAAACAATAACAAGGTCATGAATATGCCTAATGTGGTATAACTAGTCCTTGGATAATTGAAAACACATCTGTAAATTTACAATGGGGCAATGTCCCTTGGGAACATTCTTTTAGTATCTCAACTTAAATACTAATTGATCTTAAAGAATTGGAAGATAACACAAACAGCTATACGAGTGTGCTCTTAACATAATAAAACAGAAGCATTCATATTACTTTATAATCCTCATTTCTGCAACTGGTTATGTGGCCTTAGCTGGTATTTATAACTACCTTCCTCTACCACCCATACTGTATTTCCTCCACTCTCTGAAAGAACCTGAGCAGGTCTTGGCTTTTTTCTTGGAAGAGTGACCTATAACCTTCCTTCCTGATGGGTTTGTGCCCTTTGTCATCTTGCTTGGATTAGGCTGTTGTAGTTTCTCATTGATTTTAATCACAGGACATGGTAGTACTAAGAGATGCCCTAAGGGATCTCCTGCACTCCAGACATAATCCTACTTACCTCCATTGTAGAGGCAATTCAATTTCGTCACGAAAGTCTAAATCTATGACCCCTCCTAACACTGTTATTCCTTTCTTAGCCTGTTGGTTTAAGGACATTAGAAGTCAAAATTGACCCAGGGGAAGTCTAAGTTTCCAGTTCAATGGGATTTATGTTGTGGCTCCTGGCAAGAGCACTGCCCTCTCTGGAACTTCTAAGCCAGCAGAACCTAAGGTTGTGGGTACAGGAAGCAAAACTTTTCTTAGAGAGTCACTAGGAGTGACAGTGAGTTAAAATATTCCCTTTTCCACCCTTTGATTTCTGGACCCAGGGATCCGGGCTAAGGTAGAAACTATACTATATATCGGATGCTTATTCAAAGCATATACTGCCTTCTGAAGATCTCTGCCCCAGCCCTCTATGCTGCTGCCACCTAATTGGGGCTATAACTTCGTCTTCAAAAGGCCATTCCTTTTTTCTATCAGGCCAGCTATTTCAGAATGACGGGGAAGTCAGTAAGACCAGAGGATTCCATGATTGTGGGCCCACTGTCACACTTCTCTGGTTCTGAAATGAGTCAGAAGCAACCTAATTGCACATCTGGTCATTTATTCTTCCAAACAAACTGTAATACCATGTGTACTGGCCAAAGTTCTGCCCACTGTGAAGATTTCCCTTCATCTATATCTTTCAGAGTTGTCCCAGAAAGGAGCTGTAATGCTGCAGCAGTCCAATTCTGGGTGGTGTTGGCATAATATGCAGAGCCATCAGTAAACAATGTCCTAGTCTTCTCTTCTTCAGTCAGCTGATTATAGGGTACACTCCGTAAGGCTATAGGTACATGCTTGGCATTGTAATAGGAGTAGAAACCATAGGCATTTGAGCAACTTCTCTGTGTAACTTGCTGTGCCTTCAGGACCTGCTGGAGCCCGATCACATATATACCACTTCCACTCGATAATAGACCAATGCTGTGCATGTCCTACTTTATGACTTGGAGGGTCTGATAACACCCAGCTCATGGTGGGCAGTTCAGGTCCCATGGTAACTTGGTGTCCTATTGTCAAGTGTTCAGTTTCTACTAAGGTACAATAGCAGGACAAGAGCTGTTTTTCAAAGGGAGAATAGTTGTCTATAGATGATGCTAGAACTTTGCTCCGAAATCCCAAAGGTCTCTTCTGCGATTCACCTACAGAGCCCTGCCAGAAGCTCCAAACAGCATTTCTATCTGCCACCAACACCTCAAGTATCATCGGGTCTGCTGGATCATATGGTCCAAGTGGTAGAGCAGCCTGCACAGCAGCCTGGACGTTTTCCTGTTCCAGGCCTCACACAAAGCTAGCAGATTTCCCAGTCACTTGGTAAATGGGCCTGAGTAACACATCCCAGTGAGGAACGTGCTGGCTCTAGGATCCAAATAGACCCACTAAATGTTGTGCTTCTTTCTTGGTGGTGGGAGGGGGCAGATGCAATAACTTATCTTTCACCTTAAAAGGAATATTTCTATATGCCCCACACCACTGGACTCCTCTAAGAATTTCCCTGAGGCAGATGGTCTTTGAATTTTAGTTGGATTTATTTCCCATCCTCTGATACACATATGTGTTACAAATGAGTCCAAAGTGGCTGCTACTTCCTACTCAACTTGGTCCAATCAGCATAATGTCATCAATGTAGTGCACCAATGTGATATTTTGTGGAAAAGACAAATGATCAAGATCCCTTCTAACCAAGTTATGACACAGAGTTAATATATCCTTGAGGCAAAAATGTAAAGTTATACTGCTGGCCTTGCCAACTGAAAACAAATTGCTTCTGCTGGTCCTTATAGACAGGTACTAAGAAGAAGGCATTTGCTAGATCAATAGCTACATATCAGGTACCAGGAGATGTGTTAATTTGCTTAAGTAATAAATCTACATCTAGTATAGCAGCTATAATTGGAATTACTACCTGATTTAGTTTTCAATACTAAATCAACTGTCGTTCTCCATGATTCATCAGTCTTCTGCACTGGCCAGATAGGAACGCTAAAGGGAGATGTGAATGAACCCACATACCTACAGACACTTGATGGTCATGTGATATTTGACAAAGAAGCTAAAAATATCCAATGGTGGAAAAGGACAGCATCTTTAACAGATGGTGCTGATTCAAAGGTCATCCAGAGACTGTCCCACCTGGGGATTCATCCCAAACCCCAACACTATTGTGGATGCCAAGAAATGCTTGCTGAAAGGAGCCTGATATGGCTGACTCCTGGGAGGCCCTGCCAGAGCCTTACAAATACAGAGGCAGACACTCACAGTCAACCATTGCACTGAGTGCGGGGTTCCCAATGGAGGAGCTAGGGAAAGGACTGAAAGAGCTAAAGGGGTTTGCAACCTTATAGGAAGAACAACAATATCAACCAACCGTACCCCACAGAGCTCCCAGGGACTAAGCCATCCAACCAAGGGGTACACACGGCTCCAGCTGCATATGTAACAGGGGATTACCTAGTCAGGCATCAATGGGAGAAGAGGTCTTTGGTCTTATGAAGGCCTGACAGATGCCCCAGTGTAGGAGAATCAAGGATGGGGAAGTGGGAGGGGGTGGATGGAGGAACATCCTCATAGAAGTAGGGGGAAGGAGGATGGGATGGGGGCTATCTGGGAGGTGGGGGAAACTGGGAAAGGGGATAACATTTGAAATGTAAATAAAAAATATATACAATTACAAAAAAAAGGGGGGGGGAAATGTGGTGGGAATTAACACCCCGGTATCTTTCAAGTCATTGATGGTGGCAGTAATTTCTGCAATTCCTCCAGGAATATGATACTGTTTTTGATTCACTATTTTCTTTGGCAGAGGCTTCCATTTAGCCTTTCCGACTATAACAGACCTTACTCCACAGGTCAGGGACCAATGTGAGAACTTTACCAATTTCTAAGTATATCTGGAACATTTCTAAGTACATTCTAAGTACCATAGGATGTGTTCGGGGACCTACTGGACCTACTGTGAATCAGACATCAGTCAAAACTCCATTAATCATCTGTCCTCCATAAGCCCCTACTTTAACTTGTAGGCCATGATGTTTCTTGGGATTTCCTGGGATCAGCATCAATTTAGAACCAGTATACAACAGACCCCAGAAAGTCTGATTATTTCCTTCCCCCGAGTATAAAGTTACCCTTCTAAAAGACTTGGTCCATCTGAGGAAGAAATGAAGAAAGGCTAACAGCAAAACTTCTAGATATCTTATCAAGATCCTTCCTCAGGGGAACCTGGCTACTCCTTCATTCAAGGAGTTCTGGGTCTACAAACTGGCTCAAGTCTGGAAATTCACTGGCCAAGAATGCCTTTTGATACAATGCAATATAGACTTTCTTTCATTTTTGAGAATTTTCTGCTTATTCAGATCAAACAGATATGCAGCAGGCTTCCTATCTATTTCTAGCCAGTACCAAAGGTCCATACAAGTCATGCCATTATAAATTTCACATCTCCTGTACTTAACCATTATGGGCTAAGTCATTATAAACATTGTTTTGTGTATGCTGCCCATTATAACTATGATTACCTTTTCTCTGGTGATTCAATGCTGCCACCTGGCCCTTGATACCTCAAGGAATACCAGATATCCCCAACTCCTTTCTAGTAGGCGTAGGCCATGTTTTGAAAAATACTTCAAACCAATTAAATGCATTGCATTTAATTCATCTAATTGAGCAGCAGCATCTATAACCTTAAGGTCTGGCACAAGGAAAAGGGCAAGAACAAAACTCTTCAAATGTGCAAGTGTCCCTCTTACCAGTTTGCATCCTATAGGATTCATGACGGGCAAATCTTCTGGGCCTTCCCATTGTGGAGGATTAGGTTTTGCACAGTATATTCACTCTAGCATTGCAATTTCCCAGAGCCTTAAAATCCCTTTGTCAACACTAAGCCAAGGAATACCAGACATCTCCAATTCCTTTCCAGTAGGCCATCTTTTGAAAAATACTTCAGTCAACCACTCAAACAAACTTCTGACATCTGTAATGGTGGGAGTTTCCATATTAAATCTAGAATCTCCACTCGGAGGGCCCATGTCAATAAACTCAGTCTCTATATAGTAAGGAAATTTGTTATGATGACTTACAGTCTGTAGTCCAACTCCCCAAAATTGGTCAGCTGTGAATGGGAAGTCCATGGATCTAATATTTGCACAGTCCCACAAGGCTAGCAGATTCCAAACAGATGTACTGGTAAATAAATGCAAGCAGACAAAGAAGTGTGCATCTTCGTCCTTCCACTGTCCTTATATAGGTCTCCAGCAGAAGGTGTGTACTAGATTGAAGGTGTATACCACCATGCCTGGTTCTGGGACTTGTTTTGTCCTAGGCTAACCTTGAACTCAGAGATCTTGCCTTAGTCTTCTGGGATTTATAGCAACTATGCCTCAAGATCTCCATGCCAAGATCCAGGTCAGAAACAAGATCTGGATCACAGGGGAGTCTTCCAATTCTGGATTGTAGTTCATTCCAGATTTAGTCACATTGACAACCAGCAATAGCCATTACAGTCAAAGACACAAAATAAGGCAATCCCAGTAGAACAAAAGGATAATCAAGGCTTGGGAATATCTAATGTCTCAATTCTAACTCAAGACTAAGTGTACCAGTTAAGAATAGCAATTAGCTTGCCTGAAGAGGTATTAATAATTGCTCCAAGGAAGTGATCCAACAAACAAAACAAAACAAAACAAAATTATCAGATAGAATAATAGATATATTTTGACCCTCAAGTTATTTTTCAATCTTTTCCAGCTCAAAAAAAAAAAATTAAAGATAATTTAATAGTCTGCTGCCTTGATACCTGGCATCGGTAGTGAAAGAAGTAAGAATATCTAAGAATATCATATCGTCTTTTACCCAAACACTCCACAGTACAGTATGCATGTATATAAACACACATGTGTATGCTTAAATCAGGAATATTTCAGACTCAAGCTGATGAGAAGGTATTTAGTTAGTTTTACATTTTGGTAATATTTCCATAATTTGACATAAATCTGAAAAGATAACAGAAGATAAATTAAGCTCTTTATTCTGCAATCTTGAGCAATTCACCCAGTTTCCCCAGCATGACTAAGTGTAAATTGCCTTGGAGTTTTATTGTAAAAGGAAAAAAATGTAGCTTACCTAAGGAGGTCTTTAATCAAAGAAGCATGTATACATAAAATATGAGAGATGCCTCTGTAAATGCTTTCCCATTGCCTTTTTATCTCTAATACTTTCTCTTTTTTATTGCTATTCAATTCATTCATTGAATATGAATGAGTAAAAAAAATAACAGATTTTTAGACAGAATTGTACAGTTAATAATTAGCTATAGGAAATTATAAAAAGCAAAGTGTCATGCACCAAAATCTAGATATATTTCTCAAACTTCAATCAAAGTCATTCAGGTATATGAAAATCAACAAATACAAAGGGTCACAGTTTCACCCCCCCACCTCCAATCTGGTCGAAATGGGTGGAATATTTATAAATGGAGTAGTTGTCATGGACAAAGGTAAGTCAACCTTCCTTATCTCCAACCAGGAAGTGATGAACAGCTACAGCTTTGATGGATTCCATTACTGAAAGTCAGACAGTCAAGTGCCTCAGAGAGGTGCCATCACTGAGAAACACCATAGCATTTCATTGTAGGCACTGAAGAAAGGAAAGCCAGTGCCTGCTTCACTTTAAAATCTATATCTAAAAAGCAGAACCATAGAGTTACTGGAGGAAATCACTGCAATAATAACTCCCAAATCCTACAATGACCACAGTGTTTACTAACAGATTGCCATCTTAAAGAATCCACATGGAGGGCTAGGGAGATAGATATCTTCATCAGTAAAATCATTGCTGAGTAAGCATGAGGGTTCAAGTTTGATTTCCAGAACCCAATTTAAAAAAACAAAACAGGTGTAGTGAGTGGCATTTATAAACCTGTGATGAGGAGACTGTTACCTAGGTACCTGAGTCTCTATAGTCCAGGCCCGTGAGAGACCTTGTCTCAAATGAAAATGAAACAAAAATGAGTGGATAGATAGGTCCTGGGGAGCACCACCAGAAGTTGTTCACTGGTCTCCACATGTATGCACATACATGAGAGATGAAACAAACACACATGAACAATATACACATATACAAGGATTCTAAAAGTATCATAGTTGTGAAGTTAGTATTTTTAATATTGTACGTTCTTTTAAAAACAGGACTAATAGACTTGTATAGGGATAAGCATTTTACTTCTTCTATGACTTAATATAAAGTTAGGGAAATAGAGCATTTGCTACCACATGAAAATTGTGATCAGAAATGATAGAACACTAAAGACTATATATAATCTTCAGTATTTAGGATGCAAGGAATAGCATTTTTAAATCAAGTAGTAAAGAATCCAAATTGCACCTCCCATCTCTACAGTACATTTAAAATTTATAAAATAAATTTAACAAAAAGTTTTACTTGCTCATATATGTAACATTATAACATTATGAAAATTCAAACTACTTGTCTCCTAAAGGCAATTCCCCTACCTACTTAGTTATGCATACATCTAGACATTACTGACACTATGCAACTATGCTAAGACATCACACTGCTTTATATAAAAGACCCAGCCATGGACTGTTCATGCACACTTATTCTAGTACTTTTCTGTGTCGATATTCACTAAGTTGATCTTTTGCTGAACACACATCAGTGTGATTTGTCTGACTTCTGGTGTTACACTTAATCCTGTTGAAGGATGAGTTCTGTCAACAGAAATAAAAATGCAACTGTAACTAAAACTACAGGATGGATAGTTTTAGACTTCATCGCCTATCTTGCTGGAATGAAGACATCATGCTATGTCTGAAAGATGTATTTAAAAGTCTCAACAACTGTTCAGATAAAATTGATGGCATTCATTTTAATTTGGTATCTCAGAAGAAACACAGAAATAAATGTTATCCCCATAATAACAGATGTTTCATTACTAGTCATGAATTTTTTACTAATACATTGGATTCAACTACACATATCTGATAGAAATATGAGGCATAAGCATACATACTAAGTAATTACATCTCCCCATGGCATTCCTTTTTATTCATGATTTAATAATATGATCACAAGAAAGAATGATTATACTACCTAGTAACTAAATTTATACTGCCATTAATGTTTTTAAATAACATTTAAATTTTATACTGCCATTTTAACTGCTTCTGAAAATGATGTATTATCTGATCATGTTATTTAAAAGCTTTCAATGGAATAAAATGACATGTCAAATGCAAAGTTTTAAAATTGTTTCTTCTATCATGTTAGATGGATAAACTTGACAGGCCAGGCTCAGACACTAAGAATGATAGTAGGTCAGAGGGTCAGAGTGCTCATTATGACATGACATTCAGGCACAGAATGGGGAGAGGCCATACCACCAATGTGAAGGCATCAAAGGGCATGCTGATGGAGAAGGGATAAAGGCTCAGGCAAGGTCACGTTGGAATGAAAATGCTTAAGAAATCCATACTGAGATCAAACTTTTATCTCTTTCAGTTTGCTCATTGTCCTTTAAAACAATGTAATGAAGACTTTTCATAAATGATTCCTTTATATTTCTAGTCCAGTCTACTCTATAATTATATCCAGATCCCAGTCTTAATACTGCACATTAGAAAAGTATGAAATTGAGATTTTTCTATTAAGCCTACTCAACAGCTTACGCTCAGGTAACTGCTCTATAATACAACTTGCATATACTTATGTTTATAAATACATTGTGCAGCCGGGCGTGGTGGTGCACGCCTGTAATTCCAGCACTTGGGAGGCAGAGGCAGGCGGATTTCTGAGTTCAAGGCCAGCCTGGTCTACAGCGTGAGTTCCAGGACAGCCAGGGCTACACAGAGAAACCCTGTTTCAGAAAAATAAATAAATAAAAAAAAAATTGTGTAACATGAACTCAATGAAGACATATCTGTGTTCGCAACATGACCACACCTTCTAGAATGCAATATGTATACAATATTTTTTATTTTATCAATAAGACCCATTGTTTTTTAACACATTCCCATTAAAAATAAAACGAATATTTTTGAAGTATTATTATCTTGTAAAAAACACTAAATTAATGATTTCTGGTATACCTTTTTACAAATTTGTTTAGAGAGTTATATTATCATACAATGTATAAATTATACCTTCTTAATTTTCTTTAAAAACTACAAAAATGTATAGATGAAAACTGATATAATTTAAGTTTCTATCTTATAATTTGATCAAATATTCTTTTTTGATTGATGGGGGCAAGAGGATAAAAGATAAGGTCTATCAATTAAATAAAATTTTAGTGTGCAGCACAACTATACAAGCATAATTATCCCACACCATTTTTTTTTACCTTGCATAAAACTGAAAATGTGCAATCACTAAAGAGCAAATATCCAGTTCCTAGTTTCTTTAGCCCCTGCCAACAGCTACATTGCTTTCTATTCCGGTGTATGACACTTTATACAGGGCTACAGTATCTGACCTCTTCCTGGTATTCGACTGAATACTGCAGTTAAGGTTCTTTCATTACACTGGGTAACACATTTCCTTCTTCCTAAACTCAACAATACTCCAGTGCAAGGATATGCGATTTCTTCACCTACTCATCCCCTGATGGGTAATTTGCCCGATTCTATAACTTATCTGTTTTTGTTTTGTTTTGTTTTTAAGATTTATTTTTATTTGTATGAGTACATTGTAGCTGTCCTCAGACACACACTAGAAGAGGGCATCACAGATGGTTTTGAGCCACCATGATTGCTGGGAATCAAACTCAAGACCTCTGGAAGAGCAGACAGTGCTCTTAACTGCTGAGCCATCTCTCCAGCCCCCTAGAACTTGTCTGTTATGAGTAACACTGAAGTGAATGGTGAGAAATCAAGCATTACTTTATGATCCTGATTTCAAGTTTTCTAGATAAACAGTTATAAGAGACTGTTGGATAATAAGGCATTTCCACTTTGGAGAAAATGTGTTCTCTCACGAGGGTTACATAATTCTACACCACAGGGGAGAACAGTCCACTTCCTTCCACACCAGCATTTGTCTTTGTGTTTTGTTGATGGCAACCTTAGTGATAGTTGCGGATGGTTCTGATTTCTCTCTCCCTAATGCCAGGTTTAATTGTTGTTGGTTTGACTGCTTTCTCTTGCTCTCCTTTGAATAACTGTCTCTCTACATCCTTGACCTAAATTGTAAATAAGTATGTTTTTATTTTACTTCTTCCTACTGGGATATAAGAGTTCTCTAAATATTTGAGATGAACCTCTTAAGAGATAAATTTATAAGTAGTGTCTCCCATTCTATAAGTTGTCTTTTGTTGTACTAGCAATTTCTTTTGTTGAACTGGAGCCTGCAGCTTAGTGCTTTCCCATGTGACTCTTCTTTTTCAGGGTGGATTACTTTGGTGTCATAAAACAGTCATCAAGTCTAGCATAAGGGTAAAGAAGCTCATTTCATGTCATATATTTAAATTTTTTTCTTGTGTTTTGGGGAGTTTTGTTTGATTGTTTTCATTGCATATGGATATGCAGTTTTCCCAGCACTACTGGTTGAAGAGACCATCCTTTCAGAACTATATGTTCTTGGCCACACTTGCCAATCATCAGGTAACCATACACATTACTCTTTATTTCTGGAATTATATTTTAATCTCACTGAAATATACATGTCTATCTGATAGTACTATACTGTTTTAATGACTGTAAATTTATAATATACTTAAAAAATGAGAATATCATAGACTTTCAGATTTTTCTTCCTGGGGATTGTTTCTGGGTATATGGGGCCTTCTATATATTTTAAGAGAGATTTTTCTTTTAATTTTAAAAAACAAAGCCACTGAGATTTAATAGTGACTGCAACAAATCTCCATCCTGCTCTGAAGACTGTAGACTTCTGAATATTAACCTTTGCTATCCATGGTCATAGGACATCACTGCATCATCTATCTGTGTCATCTCTGATTCCAGCAATATTCAGTATATACAAGGCACAACTCTTAACGTCCTTGCTTAAGATTTTTCCTAAGTATTTTACAGTATCAGTGCTAAACGAAGTTTTCTCTTTTTTAATGAGAAAACTCTCTTTTTAAAGTTTTACCCTTTAAAATTATTCATCACTGGTATGCTTATATAATGTTATGTTTGATTTTGTAACTTTACTGAACTCATAAGTTTCAGAGGAATTCCTTTCTGAAGTATTTAGCTTTCAACTTACAGGATAATGTTCTTTACAGACATAACTTCATTTCTTCTTTCCTAATTGGCCTTTTTTTTTCCTTTGCCTCTAACCTACAACTGTTTTGCCTACAACTACTAACACTGTGTGGAATACAGTAGCAAAAATAGGCCACACTTGCACTTTTCTAACTTCTGAGGACAAGTTTGGTCATTTTCAGTGACTAGCATCATGTTAGCTGTGAGAGTAACATACATGAAGTTTGTGAAGTTGTGATAATTTCTTCTACATATTCTGCACTGAACTTTTACAATGACAAACTTTGATTTTTGTTTTTTTATATTATATATATATATATGTATATGTGTGTATATATATATATATATATATATATTTCTCATAGGTTATTTTCTTTGTGGTTACCATAGGCTCATGTAATATACTTTAAAGAAGCAGCAACCTTTTCTAAGCTTAGAGATATTTAACTTCAATTACTTAAAAAAACTCTCCTTCTCCAGCTCCTCCTGGCACACTCCAGATCACACTCAGTACATTCTATACTGTGTACACATTAACACTCATTACAGTAGATTTTCTCTTCTGCTTGCCTTTAGTTTCTGTGTCAGATGTTCATGTGCTGTCACATCATTTAGAATCCTTTATAAAACTGTATTCACGTGCTGTTAGACAAAACCATGGACTCTAAAGGCCAGATTCCCTTCACAAATTATTGTCAAAGAATATTCATCACTATTGTTTTGCAATTAAAAATCAGGATTGAGCTTGATCTGAGTGGTGTCCCTGAGATCAATAAAGCAGTTCTTGATCATAAAACACCATATATATAGATACCTACCAGTTCCTTTGCTAACATATGGAGGCTTAAAAAATTTCACAACGCCATAGACATTTACAATTGCACCTTCCTTAAGTAGATTCAGGGGTGTATATGTATAGGGAGTTACCGGAACCTAAAGAAAGAAAAAAACAACAATTATATCATATCTACATCTTAGAATATTAGGTGATACCTATAAATTGCCAAGTCTATTTCATTTCACTTTCAAATGGTTATCCTAAAGAGGACTTTAAAATGTAAAGGGGAAACATCTAAAAAACAACTCAATAGCTTCCAAATGTTACTATAGAAACCAACTAATTTTCTTGAAGTAATTTTGTTCAGAAATAGAGACATTAACACACCAACCTATAAAAGTATAACCAACTAAAAATGTAATTATACTTCTTCAACAAGAAAAGTATAAAATCTATTAAAATATCAAAAGTTTTATATTCTGATACCATACAGAAAATACCTTTGAATATGTATACCATCAGGGTTAAAGCCCTTTGAGAATCCTACTGAGGTAGATGACTAAGTGTGGGGAGACATCTGGGAAGGCCCAGGGTAGCTACTAGCATTCTGTCCCATTCAATAAGGGATTCGGGACATTGTGAGTCATCTCTCTTGAATATTCCCATGTGTATTTAGTTTTAAGGAGTCTTTGGTATTAAATCATCCCACCTAGCATTCAGTTACTTCTTTCCTACCCGGCAAAGAATAAGTTGGAAAATGAAACTCATACTATGTGGCAGAGAAAACTGTAAAACATGTAAATTGTGGCTCCAATTTTCAAATATATTATCAGTTCAGAACTTATGACACAATCAAAATCATGTTCCTACATACTCAGCTATACAAGAAAATCTGAGACTTGATTGAGAACTCAATTGAATAAAGCAGTTCACAACAGTAACAAGGGTAAAGGAAGAGCAAAGAAAATGTTGTATGAGGTAGTATCTGCATGTTAATATGGTCACTAAACTGACATGTAAAATTTTAGTAGCCCACTTATTCCTGCCCCACTGAGAAATAAACTCAGCACATCACTCTGAAAATGACTATTTAAAAACCCAGAGATTCTTTTTTTCTTTTTAAGAAAGCTGAATCTTTGAAGCAGATAGAGAAGGGCTTTGCAATTTATTCAGTCTTTAATATATAAGAACAGTGTAGTTCTTTAATTATGTTAGAATAATGCTCAGCAGAAGGAACAGAGAAGAGAAGAATTGGGCTGACAAATCATTCCACAGAATAAGTGGACCGGGGATTCTGCCCTAACCAGTAGGCCCTAATGTGAGAAGAACGGGAAAGGAAGCACAGCTGGGGGAGACTAAACAGTACCTGCATAACTTCTTACTGATTCAAACAGAAAAAGGACAAGCAGAGCAAAAATTATTAAATTTCCTTCCCATGAAATTAGTCACTATATATTCATATACCCATTTATATAGCTCCAGTTTACAATATAAATGTATAAACTGATTTGTCTACATATTCACTCTAAGTTGGGTTAATGTACTCTTAAATGGGAACTATGTGTGAACATCATAAATAAATTTACATAATAGTTCCAAATAATACCATCCTGAGTAGCAATATTGCTGACAGTGAAGGATGATGCCCTAAAGAAAGATTGAGGTGGGGGCATCTAAGTCACTCTGAACTTGAGATAAATGTTGTTAGGGGACAGTTAATAGCGATAGATAAGGGGAATGAAAAGTAAATGGTTATCACTGATTAGGTGGTTGTCAGGTTCATCACGACTGTAGAAGGGACATGACACAGTTCTCACCCCTGGAGCAGAGCCAGCAGGGTGTGGGTTTTTTCAAGTGCAGATGCTTGCTTTAGGTGTAAGGACTGTTTACATAGTAATGTACATATTTTCAATGTTGCAGGGAATGCTCTCCCTCCCAAGGTCAATGACTCCAGATAATTAGAAACAGCATGAGTCTGGGAAGCAAGAATGTGCCTAATGTCCCTCAGCAAAATGGTAATGCTATGACTTTTAGGACAGCTCTTAAGGCTGTAGGAAGGAACTCTGAAAGCACAAGTTCAAAAACACAAAACAGTATTTCTCAGCCAAGCAAAATGTAAGGATGCAATATGAGTTGTATAAGAGCTTCACAGACCTAAAAGAACAGAGAGCTTCAAAAATAAGTCAGTAAAGGGAAAGGAATAATTAAAAAAACAAGGCTCACGGTTCAAGTGAAAAAGGAGCACCAGGAAGTGAGGGAGTGGTGATCTCAGGGCAGGATCCCACCTAGCTAAGCTTATGGCTTAGAAAGACAAGTTCTCTGAGCTCAAGGATGTCTACAGAGCAAGTGCCAGGACAGTACAGCTTAGGCAGTGAAGAAGCTGGAAAACAGAAAGCTAACTTTGTCACATAAAGATAGCTCTATGTCTAGATTTGTCAACAAGTGCTATGCCCAATGAACTGTATACAACTTCTATATTAAAAAATGTACCTGCTGTCTTTTCTAAGAATCAAGGGACTAAAGTCATAAAAATGCTTATTTGTGGGATAATCTAAAGGAAACAGGGAGTAAATGATTGAATTGATATGCAAATAAAAGCCTGGACTTTGGTCTAAAAGAGCTCAGATATTTAGACAGCTAACATAGCTCTTTTAGAATTCTGTCTAGCAAGTCTTGGGACCAAAGATACCTATCACAGCTCTTTTAGATTTTTTTCCAGAAAGTTTTTTGACTTTGATTAGAAAATCCAAGAGATATCCAGAGATCTATCATAGCTCTTTCAGAAATTTTCTAGCAGGTTTTCTGACTTTGGTTGGAGAACCCATGAACTACCTAAAAAGCTGTCTAGAGCTATCTTGAGCAGACAGCAGAGCTGGTAACTTGCATCCATCACTGACTTTGAGTCATTTCTTTCACTGCTCCCAAACACTCCTTCCCCAGGACCTTATTCCAAGCTAAGGCTGGTCCTTGCCAGGTGGTAACATGGAAATATGAACAAAACCCACAAAGGAAACACCACTTACAAGCACTGGGACATAACATTACCTCAGGGATCTAAAAACAGTCTGACAAGCTGGCACTAAGTATCTAATATCTATGCCAATAGGAATATAGCATTTAAAGCATCCTATCATGTCCTAACCTAGTAACATGATCTCGTATTCTTCTTGTGTGACAGTGATTCCTAGGGCACTGTATTGCTCAATGAATAATCTTGAACTAGAATATTTCTGTGCTATAGAACCTTGTAGTGATAAGGTGACTGCTCTAGCCAACCCAAGGGCACATAGAAGATTTAAATATGACCAGCGCAATGATAAAATGAGTTCTTTGTTACTAACATATGGGAGAGTCTCCTCGTGAGACGCAGGATGTAATAATCTTCCTTCTTCACTGAGTTATAAGATGCTGAGAGTACAGCATGTGCTAACACTTAGATATAAATTTGTTTTGTTTTTTAATTTTAATAGTCTCATGTCCAGCTTCTGCTGCATTACACAGCATAGATCTAGAAGTCACTTACCCGAAGATACTAAAACATATTCATGAGAAAGCTATAGGACATAATACACAAGGATAATTTGATGACAATCCTTCAGCATATAGGTCACCCATCTATAGCCAAGACATGAAAGCCTTCTATTATGTCTTGCTAGTTTATGACAAAGCTGATCATATGAATAGGCAAGCGAAACAACGAGGCAAGAGAATGTGAGCACTAGGGACTGAGGCTGTACCTCAGACAGTGTTGATGCCATGTACAAGTGTCTTGTACCAACCAATCAACCAAACCCCAATGAAACAAAAGGCAACACAACCTCTCCTCAAACAAAAACAAACACCATCCCTAAAAAAATGGATTAAATATAATATAGTTTATAGCAGTGGATAAAAACCAAGACAATTATGTCTGGAAGATGGAAATGTATTTAGCAGGGCTGGCGGATGATTCAGTAAGAGAAGCACTGGCCAATATATATACAAATTGGATCACCCAGGTAAACACTTGGTGGTCCACCTGTAATCACAGCCCTCTGGAGGCAGACAGAGGACCCAAGCTAGCTAGACTAGAGTTAGCAAACACAAGGTTTTCCTGAAATATTCTGTTTCAGAATATATAGATAGATCTGACCATCAACTGCTAGCATATACATGTACTCCCCGTGTGCACACACAGTGGTTAAAGAGAGCTTACTGCTCTGGAGGAAACTAACATTTGGATTCTAGCACTCATATTGAGTGGCTCACAAATGTCTACAACTCCATTCCAGGAGATCCAATGCCTTCTGGCCTGGGTGGGGACCTCCTTGCAAATGCTGTACGTAAAATCAAACAAGTATGTACAGATACACAGAAAGAGAAATGAACAATAAATGAAGGCATATAGGTAGAATACGCATCATATTAAACTTTACCAATGTATTGCTTTCTTTCTAATTTTATTCAGCTGTAAGTATCCAATCTGTAAAAATAAACATACTTCCTACTGATATTAGATACCACAATTTTATAAAAAAGAAAAAAATGGTTAAACATGTGTAAGTATAAAACCCTTTTACATTTATACAATTTGTTAAATCACAACTCTGTACCCAACAACCAACCTGCTTTAATACAGGCTGACAAAAGAGATGAATTTGCCTGTGGTTTAAACTAATAAAGACTGTGTGTCTTCATAAAATAAGAACTGGTTTTCTTCCAGTTTTCTTAAATGTGTACAGCTTATTCAGAGATATTAGCAGATGAAATAGATTAAAAAACCAAATATCATTAGGTACATACAGGACTATAATGCAATACCATCATATAAAAAAAATGAAGATACTGGTTTCCATTGGATTAGCACTAATGTAAAAGATGACTATAAAATAGGCTAATTTAAAATTAAACTATAAAGTAGATCAAAATATGAAGCAGATGCATGTGTATGTATTACTGTATATTAAATATTACCTTACCAAAGACATTGTTTGATGAAAAATCCTCTCATAGATCTATCATAAATCTGCAAACAAAACAAGAGGACTTATTTTTTATGTATGCTACTTCCATTTAAATACATGTACATTTAACAGTTCTCTATCATGGTATAGTTTGATTCCATGACTCTTAGCAGGCACACACAACCACCTGTACCTGTAGTTCCAGGGGGCCAACATGCTGCTTTGGTCTCCACACCTGCACTCACATGCACGCACGTGTGCACACACACACACACACACACACACTCCCATAATTTAAAAAAATGTTAAAGATATAAGATCAAATGGAAATGTAGCTAAAAGTGTGCTGCGGGGTGGGGGTGGGGCTCTCAAATCTCCTTCTAGCAACTTCATTAGCCAATATTAGACTCGGCACAGAGGAAGAGACTGACAATCCAACACTGTACAACAGTGCAGGGAACTTCTTGTTATATATTCCTCGAACACATTTTATTTTTTGCAACAAATAATTTTAGTGGAGTGGCTAATGATTTTGAAAGGGGAGACGGATATTCAAGCCTCAGAAGCTGGCCTTTGTGTGACATGTTTATGGCTCATGTGCACTGTTATCATTTCCTTTTAATCTGTCTGCTGCCATTTTGTTGTGGCAAACACCACTCAATGAGGATGTTTCAGCCTCAACACTAAACAAATAAACAACTCAGTATTACACTCAAAGACTTAAAGAAATATTATTCTACTCAATTACTTTGTTCTAATAAAACCACAAGAGTAACAACACCTAGTTACCAGAGCTCTTTATAGTTAAATTCATGAAACGTTTCTGTATGAAGCTTTTACTTCTCTCGGGCATATGCTGGCACTTAAGGAACAAAATAAGTACACTCTCACATAATTTTCACAAAAAGTAAAACACACTTGCTGTCAACTGACCTCAGATCAATACATTATAATTTGAATGAAAGTAAGATTTTAGTCAAAGATTTACAATTGTCTAACCTAACATTTCTGTCAGTTCTAAATTCTAAGGTACACTCACACAGACACACAGACACACATACATACAAATCCCTGGTAATGCACATTTACTATTTCACTAAAAACATTTTCAAATGGAAACATTATATAGAAAGAAATACAAAAATAACAAAATTTATAGAGAATATGTCAAATCAAAGAACAGCTAGGCTTTAATCAAATACTTAAGCAAAAAGAAGGTAGGAAAATTTGATATTTGTCATTTTAGAAAATCCAAATTCAGAACACAGGAAGCAGATATTATTTTAGGCATCGTTGTTGACTGAACAAAACTGAATACCAAGTTCTTCACCCACTACACCACACAAACACCAGGATCCTTATCCATCCTCTGCCAATGCCAGTAATGCTGGCGTTACTGTCCATCATGTAGGATAGGCCTTCAAATACTACAAAACCTCCATAGTGAGTTTCTATTAGAGACCCCACTCTAGTACAAAAAAGAGTAAACAAACAAGAACAAACTGAAAATTTATTAAATAGCCATGAGAATGGTCTCACTTGAAATCTGATCATAGAAAGGAACGACTGTTAAATTATTTATATTCTAATAGTGGAATTGTGTCTGTATATATACCAAAAAGATGAGGAAGAGAAATATGATGATGTGGACATAAATGTTTTGATATACTTTGTTAAGATAGAATGACAGAACTGCAGAGATGGTGCAGCTTGCTGCTCTTACAGAGGATTCCAGTTCCCAGCATCCATATCAGGCAGCTCACAGTCACCTAAAATTGCAGTTCTCAAGGGGTGCAATGTAATGTCCTCTACTGGCCTCTTTACCTTCTGGTACCCTCATGCAGATGCTGGCACAGACATGAACAAATAAATCTTTTAAAAATTGAGGTGAACATTTAGATAGTCTAATGGTCCTGTGTCATAAACATGTATATACATGCTGGTATAATTTTTAAAGTCTATTCTGCATCCTATAATATGATTTAAATTACATAATTCATAAACGTGCCTCAAAATAATACATAACACACCCAAATTGAAAGGATGGAGGCTGCAGGCTGGAAAGGTCCCTAGTGTCCTTTCCCACCTCGCCTCCTGTGGAAAAGCTGAGGCAAGGGCGGACACCACTGCACTGGGTACATATGTGACCCTGGCCCCATAGGAAATGCGTAACAGGTAACGCCTGCGTGACCCTATGCGTGGCGGCCATGAAAGCAGAAATGACTTAACTAGTTTATCCAGCCTCTATAGGAAACTGACTGGTTCTCAGAGAGCGCATGCTCGGATAATTTAAACTGATTGGCTTAGAAGCTATGGAGTGGTTTGTGGTAGGCGGGTTCTGTTATAAGCCTATAAAAGCTGCTCCGATTCTGCACGTGTGGCTCACACTCTTTTACCCTGCATGGTAAGACTGTGAACTCCAGAGACTCTGGAATTAAAATCCTCCTGCTATTTGCATCAAGACTGTTTCTCGTGAGTGATTGGGGTGACGGCTTCCAAGGCGTGGGGTGCTGGGGTGCCCCCATTTTTCTTTCGGGTCTTACAAAATGAGTTGAATACTCAAAGGATGAAATAAAGTGCCCAATAGCTGTACTTGCTGATGTTAATTGGATCGAGAATCCAGTAAGTAACATGCCTTTGGGGAGATCTTTGAGGAAGAAACTCTTCCAACAGAATGGGTGGTACATTCCAGCTAGGACTTACATAAAGATTCACATATAGACTCAAGAGGGCTAAGGAAAAAGCAACGCAGCTTGACTGCCTACCTTTCATTCTTGCTGGTGAGTGCATCAGTCCCGCTGCTGCTGCTGCTGCTGCTGCTGCTGCTGCTGCTGCTGCTGCTGCTGCTTGCTATACTTTACTGACATCAGATGCCAGCTTCTTGAGTCTTCCCACTGCTCTGCAGAAACACTGTAGGCTTTCAGCAACAGAAGATAGAGACTAATGAGGCATGAAACAGATTGGCTGAACAGCTATGGGGTTCTCAGCCTCTACAGCATGCAGACAGCCATTGTTAGGACAATCCAGCTTCTACAGTATAAACAAATAATATATACTTTTTATCAGTTCCACTAGAAAACTCTAATATGCTGTTGAAATTAGGTGACAGATGTAAAACTATTAGCTAAATAATTCTCACTGGTTCTGTATGTTTAAAGTTTTGCATAATAAACGCTCAATCGGTTAAAGAAGCTGATGCCAAGCCTAACAACATGAATTTGATAGCAAGACCCATTGCGTACAAGGAGAGGACCAACTGCACATGTTGTCTTTTGACCTCTATATTCCTGAATACGATGTCAGCTATATTTTTCAAAAATGTCTGGATCTTAACAAGCAAGGACCCTTTTTTTGGGGGGAGGGGGTTTCGAGACAGGGTTTCTCTGTGTAGCCCTGGCTGTCCTGGAACTCACTCTGTAGACCAGGCTAGCCTCGAACTCAGAAATCCACCTGCCTCTGACTCCCAAGTGCTGGGATTAAAAGCGTGAGCCACCACCGCCTGGCAACAAGGACCCTCTTAATTTTCTGAGTTCTAAGCGCTGGTATTTGTCAAATATGTTTTCTGCAGCTACCGATATAATCATTTTATGTTTTCCCTTTATTCAATTAAGGGAGTATATTGCAATGCCATTATTATTATTATTATTATTATTATTATTGCTGCTACTATTATTACTATTATTTTCCATTTTTTTTAATATCTCTGCCTGGTATTAAGACTCCTCAGCCTAATCCTATTCATATGTTGTAAATTTACCTTGACTACTACTTGGCTAAGGGTTTCACAGACATGCATTTCCAAGATAGAATCTAATGAGCACAATGAGTTACAAAATACAGTATTTTTAAATTGCATTAGTTTAACTGAGGAAGAAACAGATATGTAAGTTTAGAGTACCTGTTGAATACTAAATATTGAAATGAAGTGACAGGAGAAACCATTCCATTATATACACGGCTAAGTTATATACATTTTGGACTTTTGCAATTTTAAAGGCATCATTTTATGTGTCTTTTCCATATGTAAAATATATTTGGCAATTTTTCAAAAATGAATCTGTAAAAGAATATTAATAACTCTAAATCTATTTTAGAATAATATTATTATTTAAAATTATTCTGCAACTTGAAAATAAACTTTTTCAGCCATTTGACATTTTTTCAAAAACACTACTAACTCTTGACTTTTGTTTCTTTGTCAATTGATAAAACATATGCATCTAGATAAAAATATTAAAAACTGTTTAACCCATAATAAAACTGGTAAGTATATTTTCAGAAGCATGGTTATTTTCAAATATAATTATGAAGAAAATAATTTAAATGTTTGTCCTTAAGGCATGCCAAAAAAATAAGTTCATAAAATGGGTTACACAAAATCAACAGAAACAAGGCATGGTGCCATGCCTACAACTCCAGCACTTGAGAGACTAAAGCCAAGGAACCACAATGTCACTTCCTGTCTGAACTGTACAGTGAAACACTAGCACAAGTGTGTAGTGGAAAAGCACATGCACAAACCTGAATTAAGCCCCAAGTTTAAAGTAAAAACCAAAAACATGGGCTGAAGAGATGGCTCAGCCATTTAGAGTTTAAGACCACTGGCTGTTCTACCACAGTTCCTGGTTTTGGTTCCTAGCACTAACATGGTAGCTCACAACTGTCTGTAACTCCAGGACCACGAAATCTGACACCCTCTCCTAGTCTCTGAGAGTATTGGGCATACACGTACAACATAGATATAGATAAAGGCAAAGCATTTATACATATAAAATAACAACATGTTTAAAGCAGAAAGGTCAAAAACTCCAGAAATAACAGCTAAGAATACTAGTAGAAATAATTAAATAAAATTAAATCCTTAAATTGAACAATTAAAAATTATCCAACTAGAAGGAAATGCAGAAACAAAAAAAGGATTTACAAAAAAGACACTGTAGAAACTGTGTTGAAAATTACAATGGAAGCTAAAGATGTACAGAACAGAGTTAAGAGATCAACACAGAAGGAACTATAATAAAATGTGAAATACAGAAATCTGATGACATAAAAAGCTGATACAATATATCAAATATACCTCAATCTAGAATTGACCAAGAAAAAACAAATAATGAAGACAAAAGCTAGAAATGAGGCAATAAACTTATCAACACTAAAATTCAACAGAGCATAACTTTACAACAGTATATTGGTCACCTTAAATGAAAGGGGGAAATTTCCTATAGAAATAAAAACTGTCAAAAGTTCCCTCAAGTCAAAACAGGTAAAAGTAGAGAGAGGAGCCTGACCTTAACTTGAATAATGACACTTACTGTTAATACTCCTCCCATAGAAATGTCTACTAGGCATTTAAGGCCGCAAAAATCATTCCTCAAACTATTCTGAAGTGAAGAGGAGGGGCCACCAACAACCTATGTCATTAGAACTGCATTCTGAGACAAGAATGTCATGACAATGCTTCACACTGTTAGTAATGTAGAAGCAAACACCTGCAGCAAAGTGTTAGAGAACTAAACCCAAGGAATAAAAACAGTTTTTCCTAATAACATGATAGTTTTAAAAGGGGAAAGAAAAAGATCAATCAAGGGGAACTGCATACTAGCATAGTAAATTAAGAGAACCAGTGATTGGCACTCAAGGTAAACTAGTGTCTTTAGCAAAAATGTCCCATTACGAAGGAACTCTCAGTGAATTAAGGTGTGAAGACATTTTCTCAATCTGAGGGATATACTTACTGATACAAACATCACTTGAAAGGATGAATGACTTACTGACACTATGTTTCCACAGACTGCTTTCACATATAAAGTGTCATCTGATCCTAATAACAGTTGCAGAGGTACTTCTTCTGGTCCATCCACCATCTTTCTGTCTTTGGTATACAACATTGGCTACTTGGGCAAAGAGTAGAATGAGAACCCAAGTTCTATTCCTGATCTTGGGGAAAGGTTAAAGTATCACACCATTAACTACAGTATTTGCTGCGATGTTGGAAGACAGTCATGGTTGTATCTAAAGAGGTTCCTCACAGTCCTAGTCATCTATGATAAACTGCTGTAAATTAAGTCACACACATTTAAGTAACATACATTTAAAATGTGAAAAATGTAACATGCTAATGACTTTGTGGAAGTCACCCAAATTCTCATAAAAATACTGACAGAAATGTAAACAGGCATTAATACTCTGGAAAGAGCTCTGCCAAAGCTTAGTAACAATAAAAATGTGAATGGCCTAAACCACAAACTTCACCACTAAAGGTTATTCTGTATTGTCTATAGAAACACATACTCCTAAAAATATATGAAATCATATCTGATATAGCCAAAACCATAAAACTTCAACTGTCTATCAACAGTAGAACTACAACAAACCCAGAAGAGATAAATGGCCATACATGTACAGAAAGGAATAGTCCATGGCAATAAATATAGACCAAAAATCATCTGATAAACCTCCTTAACATAAAGTTCATAACTTCTGGGGGAATCAATATCCCTGACGTCAAGCAGTACTACAGAGTAATTGTGTTAAAAACTGCGTAGTATTTGTACAGTGACAGGCAAGTAAATCAATGGAATAGATTTGAAGACCCGGAAATGAACCCACAGAATTATGGTCACTTGATCTTTGATAAAGGAGCTACAACCATCCAGTGGAAAAAAAGATAGCCACTTCAACAAATAGTGCTGGTTCAACTGGAGGTCAACATGCAGAAGAATGCACATTGATCCATTCTTATCTCCTTATACTAAGCTCAACTCCAAGTGGATCAAGGACCTCCACATAAAACCAGGCACCCTGAAACTAATAGAAAAGAAATTGGGGAAGACCCTTGAGGACATGGGCACAGGGGGAAAGTTCCTGAACAGAACACTAATAGCTTATGCTCTAAGATCAAGAATTGACAAATGGGACCTCATACAATCACAAAGTTTCTGTAAGGCAAAGGACACTGTCAGAAGGACAAAACAGAAACCAACAAATTGGGAAAAGAGGTTCACCAACCCTACATCTGACAGTGGGCTAATATCCAATATATACAAAGAACTCAAGAAGTTAGACCCCAGAGAACGAAATAACCCTATTAACAAATGGGGTACAGAGCTAAACAAAGAATTTTCACCTGAAGAAATTTGGATGGCTGAGAAGCACCTTAAGAAATGTTCAACATCATTATTCATTAGGGAAATGCAAATCAAAATAACACTGAGATTTCACCTCACACCAGTCAGATTGGCTAAGATAAAAAAACTCAGGAGACAGCAGGTGCTGGTGAGGATGTGGAGAAACAGGAACACTCCTCCACTGCTGGTGGGATTACAAGATGGTACAACCACTCTGGAAAACAGTCTAGCGGTTCCTCAGAAAACTGGGCATGACACTTCCAGAGGACCCTGTTATACCACTCCTGGGCATATACCCAGAGTATTCCCCGGCACGCAATAAGGACACATGCTCCACTATGTTCATAGAAGCCTTATTTATAATAGCCAGAAGCAGGAAAGAACCCAGATGTCCCTCAATGGAGGAATGGATACAGAAAATGTGGTATATTTATACAATGGAATACTACTCAGCAATTAAAAACAATGAATTCATGAAATTTTTAGGTAAATGGTTGCAACTGGAAAATATCATCCTAATTGAGGTAACCCAATCACAAAAGAATACACTTGAAATGCAATCACTGATAAGTGGATATTAATTAGCCCAGAAGCTCTGAATACTCAAGACACAATTAGCATATCAAATGATTCCCAAGAAGAAGGAAGGAGAGGGCCCTAGTCCAGAAAAGACTTGATCCAATACTATGGGGGAGTACTAGGACAGAGAAATGGGAGGGGGTGATTGGGGAATGGGCGGAGGGAAGAGGACTTATGGGATATATGGTGAGGGGGGAACCGGGAAAGGGGAAAGCATTTGGGATCTAAACAAAGAATACAGAAAAAAATAAATAAATAAATAAATAAAACAGAACAAAACAAAAAAAAACCCCATAAAGTTCATAGAATGATGTGAGACCATAAAACTAAAGGGAAAAACTAGTCTATGGAGCACAAGGACATTCCTTATCTTTGGAGGGTAATGACAGAAAAAGCTAGTCCTATGTCAACCTCTTTTCTGGATTAGATAGTAATCACAGTGTATGTTTCTCTTGTAATAATCCGTATGACTTGGTCACTTTCCCACAAGGAAGCACATCTGAGAATATGTAATGGCTTAAAGGAACAGACCCTTCTGGCCTGAAACAGCAGTGCCCGTCCAGCCACACTACACTCATTTGTCCTTGTTTGCTTAACAAATGGATGGCTTCTCTAAAAGATCTCACCCACGAGGTCCATAACGGAGCCTTCTGCTTACTTGCTCTCTGGTCCTGTTGGAACTTTACACTTCATTCAGCAGTCATCTGCCAAATCAAACTAGCACAAACCCAAAACCAAACAAGACAAATTTCAATTTTGTACCAATACCTCTTACTTGATGAATAGACATTCAATTTCCTCAAAATTTATTCTGTCTTTAGACTTCACAAATTTAATCTGTTTTTTAACAAGATCATATTTGTATTTGGTAATATAAATGTTATAACTATTCATTGCAATTCTTCTCCCCTCTAGGATGTAAACTCTAGAAAGCAAAGGTTAAATTTGGTCACCACAGTATTCCCAGTACTAACAATAGTGTCTTTTCTAGTGATGGTGTTAATACTTGCAGTTCATAGTCTGATTCCCATTCACTGCCCCAGGATAGACAAACAATCTACAGGCTTTAGATGTGACTAACTGGTAGTGTCTAAATGGCTAAGGTACACTTCCTACATTACCAGGACTACTTAAGCATTACTAGGGAGACAGAATTCTCCCTATATAGGAGGCCATCAATATAAAAAGTAGTATGTTGAAGGCAAAATTTAAAGGTTACTCAAACAATTAGGTCATGCTAATCAAAGTAGAAACAGAGCAGTTAGATATTGCATTTGTGGTTGTGGGAATAAAGGGATCTCATATAATGGTAAAGAAATGAGAGGAAGGAGGAAATCTTTGCAAATCTTTGGCAAAGGGAGAAGTAAAATTTCCTTATATAGATATTGGCTGTCTACATTATTTTAAACAAATTACCTATTAAAAATCAATATGTGTTTGTGCTTGTGCACACACGTCATCCAAACCCATATGAAATGTAAATATATAGATACCTATTTCTAGAGTATAAGTAAAAAGGTAAGCACAAATGAAGCATGCTTTCAGTACATACCTTAAAGTATAACCTCAAAACAGCTGTTTTACTTCCACAAGGCATTAAGAAGCAACTGCGTTTTCCCTGAAAAGTAAAATAGTTAGCAAAGAAGACCCTTTTTAATAAAATATAAAAAAAATGTTACGACAGATTTCAAAGCATTGAATTTATGGAGTTGTAGTAAGACTAGCAAAATATATAGATTCTTCTCCAATGGTTCTCACATGTGACTACCTGAGAATTACTATCAGAAGGTCTATGCTTACCCCCCCCACACACACACACCTATACGACCCTAGAGTGATGTAACCTTTGCTACTAATGCTCAATAATGTCTTAAGGATTATTGCTCACAATCTCTTCATAAGATGCTCATTTGCCTTTAAAACTGTGGTGTCCTAATCCTTGCTATACATTCACAGTTCACTACGGTGTGCTCTCCATGTTATAATGCTATGCTAGTTCTAAATAAGCTTTATTAATCACCAGAGACTCTTTCTTGATGTTCATTTAGATCATTCTTTCAGGAAATGAATATACTGTAGTCACACAAATATTAAAATTTACTTGACAAAAGTCAGAGGACCACCGGGCAGTGATGGCTCATGCCTTTAATCCCAGCATTGGGAGGCAGAGACAGGCGGATTTCTGAGTTCAAAGCCAGTCTGGTCTACAGAGTGAGTTCTAGGACAGCCAGGGGTACACAGAGAAACCCTGTCTCAAAAAACCAAAAAAAAAAAAAAAAAAAAAAAAAAAAATCAGAGGACCTAAAAGTATTATTCATAATTCAATTTTTAAACCAACCTTTTAATTTTGATACAAAAATGAAGTAAATCAATTTTCCAAAGCTTTGTTTTCACCTCAAATATTATCTCTTCATAACAACAAACAAACAAACAAAAAAAACCAAACCAAAGCTTGCTTTTAAGAAGTTTAATGATAATAAAGAAAAAAGCCTACAAATATGATATGATATGCTTTTACACTAGGATAGTGGATAGTCTGGCCAAATCAATATAGAAAGACACAAGTGCAATTTTGGTTTTGTTCTAGTTTGTTAAAAAAGTAAGTTTCCTGAACTCTCTAACCTTCTATTCTTTTTTTTTCTATATTCTTTGTTTACATTCCAAAGGCTTTGCCCTTTCCCAGTTCCCGCCCACCATACGTCCCATAAGTCCTCTCTCTAACCCTCTATTCTAATTTTTCTGGATTTTATGTCATCAAGCCTGAAACAAGCTGTCTAGATTCAAATGTCATCTCTGCAATCTGTTAGCTATCTGATCTCAGGAAAATTACTTAACCTTTCTGAAATACAGCACCTTTGTCTATATAGGTAAGATATAAAGCATCAATGCCACAAGTCTTTGTGGTAAACGAATTAACATACACCAAAATGCCATACAACAGAAAAAAAATACTAAATTGTACTGTTCACTAGCATTAAATAACTATTTTTTTCCTAACCTTTCTACCTCTAATTCAAATCCTTATTAATACTTGAGTTCATTGCTGTCCTTGCCTAACTGGATATCCCATATATTCTTTGTACAGGAGGTAGAGTGGCTATGTCTTTCTCCTGCTAACATCTAGTATGAAACTAACAATGTTTTATTACATCATCCAAATTCTTCAGCATACACGACTGCTCTTACTAAAGGGAAGGTTATGTAAGATACACCATCACACTGAAAGTCCCAGTTTTACTTTCTTAATTTAACATATAAAACCAAAAAGTTATCTCATGTTCACATACCATACTGCTGCACACTGTTAATTAGAATTTGGGATGGACAGATATATTCATCTTGGACCTCAGAAGTGTATTCCATTGTATCATAAATAATATGCTTGTTAAGTGACTGCTGGAAAATTATAACAATGATATATCCAGTCTCAGTTGTAACTGTAAAAATAAAAACCCATCTCGTACAAAGATACGGAATATAAGGTACGGGTATTTCTTCTAGGAGGAAAATGTTTTCTGAGTTAACGACCTTCCACTGGATATAGTCCACCTGCATGCATATCCACTTAGCTTTTGTATTTAAAGAACTACTTTTAAATACAAATAAATAAGAGCTAGTTTCTAAATGTTACAATTGCACCAATTTCACCTTGGAATTTTAAAACGTGCACATAGGGACGGGGGGTGGGGAACGTTAAGTTTGGGTTTTATTCTTTAATTCCTTTGACAATTAAACTATTGTGTATGCACGTACGCACACGTTGTACCAAAGGCTTCCTGATTCCAAAACTGGAATTGGTTGCCTCCTCCCTCAACTCGTAAATACCCTAAGAGAAACTGCAATTGATGCTGATCTGTGAACTCCAGGTTCAATCTTAAACTTCTTGCCTGGGCTACTCAATAGCATCGCTGCATCAGCACGGGGACCGACCGTTCCCAAACCACTCAGCAACACGAGGAGGGCGTAGTTGGATCTATTCACGTCTCTCCCCGATAGTGTTCGGGCAACACTAACGACAAGTAATAGCAAATTCTGCAATGAACGAAACAGTCCCCGTTATATTTATCCAGGGTCGGCCCGCCGCGACCCCACAAGTCACTCACCAGCAAAATCCGCCGACAACTAAAGTCGGGACTGACGCGCCCGTGACGTCATGCGCGCGCGCGAGGGCGCGAGCAGCTTAGCTCACGCATGCGTACTCCACTAGAATCGCTGCGCGCTGACCCAGGTCTCCCGCGTAAACCCGGAGAGGAGGAGGAGGAGCGCGGAGCCGCAGCAAGCTCCTCCCACAACCACACAGGCTGCTCGCCCCTCCTCTCCCTGCCTCGCGCGGAAGTCAGGTCGCTCTAGGACCAGCTCTTTGGATTGTTAAATCCTGGACTGGAAAGGTGAGGTGGCTTAACCTTTAAAAGCTAGCCTCACAACCCAAAATAAGATTCTTAAATCCTGTAGCTAGTAAGAACTCTATTCTAAACCAGGGTGTTGGTTCCAGATTCCATTCTGTCGACTAGAAGCCCCCGACGCTAAAGCTTTTATTTACATTCTAAGTTAAACATTCAATTGCAACTTTGCCAAGGCTACAAATACATGATGGTAATGTTATCTGTTTTAGAGCAGTTTGGTGACATCTGTGGTATTTTCAGATAAGTTGAAGAACCTTGCCATTACTTTCTAAAGCTTTCTTTTCCTTCCCCGTCCATTTATGTTCATAAATCATAAGAGAACAACTAAAGTGGAATTCAAGGACTGCCCATTATAATAAGGCTCAGACCCATACTGTTAGTCACTTCACACGGTTGTGAAATACTATTTATCCGCTAAGTTTAGCCATTGTATGGATTTTGGATCCTGTGCACTTGGGTCAGCAGGGAACCAGAAGATTCTTCTAACTCCAGGTGAGGGCCGGAGGCAGCATCTCTGGCAATAAGCAAGCAGAAAATCAGAAAAAGTAACAAGAACAAGCAAACTGGTGGCATACTGGTCAAGAGAACCGCTATTGCTGGTTATCGCTTCATTATGATAACAGGTGAACATTCTTTAGGAGTCGGAGGAACATACAGACGCATACTTTGAAACTTATGTAAAGTGGCTTGTGAACAAAGTCCCTGTCTCCCAGAAAAAGCAAACCTTTTAATGCACAGTTGCTGTTTTACGAATTCCCGGACTGTTGAGTAAGCTGATGTACCTGTATTCTGCACAAGCTTTGCTTTGGCTTCAGAATGAATTCCCCCATCTGATTTGTGTCTGACATCAGACAAAGCCTCTATCCAGTTGGTGAAGCCCTCATTTCCACCACAGTAAAATTACGTATATCCCCCTAGCAGATGTTCATGTTTTCCTCCTTACTTTCCCTCAGTATTTAAACACATTCTACATTTGAAGTTTACTAGGAGGAGGGATAACGTATAGCCTACTATACAATGGCGGCTAGCTTTAGGAGCTAAATATTCATTGGATGAGCTCAGAAATACTCAGAGGGAAATATGTTTCTTTTCTTACCTTTAACATTAACTTTCCATCCTTGCCAAATCCTCAGCCTTAACTAAAACAGGGAAGCTAAGGGAAGTGTTGCTATGCCCAAAGGAGATATTTAGTGTCCAGTTTTTTTTACTAAGTCCTGAAGCATTGTGGTTTTATTGTTAAAATTACTAAACTCATCTTATAGAAGAAGCAGTCCCTGAGTCACTGTAGATATTATGGGTTAGGATTCTGTGAGTTTCCTCCTTTCTACATTAGCCTGTGTATTGGCGTTGTAATTGTTCCCATCTTGTTTAGGCAGCCATATTGTTGATGTATCACAGGTGTAGCTTCCCAGTCACTTTTAGGAGACACAAATCTCACAGCTGACGTCCTGGTCTGCTGGCCCTTACAGTCATACCACTCTCTCCTCAGATGTAATCTAAGCCTTCGATGGGGGGGGGTTGTTGTGCTGTAGATGCATCCACTGGGGCTGCGCAGCCCAGGATCAGTTATTTTCTAAATTTTCACCATACGGCGATTAAAAGTGACGTTTTCTTTTTACCCCTTATCAACTCAATCATTCAACTGTTTTCCACGTCCTCTCTTTATCATATATATACATGTTCACATACTACTAGATCTAATGAACATGTGAGCCACAAGTATTCATATATGATTAGTTGGTTGCTTGTTTAAGTGGTTATTTACTCTCAACGTCTCAAGGATGTAAATACTTTGTACAAACCAGATAACGTGTAATCCTGATTTGTTTCATGATCTCCCATTTTATACCAGAGTGTGGGATACATCTGACTCCAAAGTCTGTATTGTATTTCTTCACATGAAAGCTTAGTTTGTATAAGTGGGGAAAACTGAACATGAATGATAATTATAAATTTTTATTTATAATTAATAAAAGAATAAATTTTGAAATAATGAAAGTACTCCTTGAATTAACTAGAACCTAAACAGTCAGTTTCTGGCTTCCTTTGCCAATTGGTACAGCTTAAAACAGCTATTTTGATTTTAATAATGATTGTATTAACTGTTACAAGTTATCATTTTTGAATATATTAAAACATTTTGATGTAAAAATCTGTGGAGTACAAGTGCTCCTTTTTAAAGCAGTGTTTAAAATGAGATTCCCAACTAGTAAATAATGAGCATCTGAAGTGGACTGGGAGTTTTATTAGATAATAATGAATATAAAGAGTCAATGCAGTTACTATAAGTAATAAAGATGAAAAATATTGATTGAGAACTGGCATTTCTTACATCTTAGTATTTTCAAATTGATTTTTGGGACTTTTGAGAGTATTGATATTGAAGTCAGTCACTCAACAATTCAATACATGGAATATTATTTTTTTACACTTTGATATTATTTGCCTGTTCTATGTACAGCATGCCTATTCTACAATCTGAAATCATCAGGTTATGTCCCTAAAGCATGACAATATCATCTTGTACCTAAACCTAAGTTTTCCTAGCAATCGTTTTTGAGACTTAGTCTTGAAATGTAACTTGGGTCTGGAATTTACTGTTTAGACAAGGCTGTGCCAGAACTTGCAGTCCTCCCCAGCACAGCCTTTTGAAATCCTAGAATACAGATCTGTAGGGCTATACCATGCTGAGAAACACAAGCTTTCTGTAACTCCCTATAATTCCTCTTATGCACATACATGGCAGTCTATGTGTGCTTCATGACACCATCACCACTGAGCTTTTGCTTAACAGATGCTATACTTTTGGTAATTAATCAGACTTCTGTGTGTACTAACAATCTTTCTTCTCATTTTTTCTGTGATTTGATTTGACTAGATACAGACTAAAGTTATGATCGCTAATATTTAGAACTGTTTGCTTGTAGCATGTCATCTTCATTTTTCTGAAAATTTTAAAATCACAGCTGTTTTATCAGTATGTCTAGTTCTTTTGAAAATACAGAAATATTCTTTTTTGAAAATCATCTCACTGGAGCATTTAATCTAATTATTCTAGATATTTGACTACCTCTTTCAGAGTGTGAGAAAGCTGTCAAGGCCTGTCAGGGAATTTAATGGCCTGCTGATTAAAAAAAAATTGTAGTTCTCTTAAGACTCAGAATTGACTGTTTCCCTAAGAATGTGTGGAAGTCCAAGGCTTATATTAACAATAGAGCAAAAATGGATGCCTTCCTCTTTCAATTACACTTCCCTTGGTCCCTTTAACCCTTAGCACAATGTACCTGTATAATGTGTGTGTGTGTGTGTGTGTGTGTGTGTGTGTGTGTGTGTGTGAGAGAGAGAGAGAGAGAGAGAGAGAGAGAGAGAGAGAGAGAGAGAGAGAGAGAGAGAGAGAGAGAGAGAGGCACTTATCTGAAGTTTATCTTCTGTTTTATTTGTTTGGGTTTTTTTTTCCTTTCATTAATTCAAACAAATTTTAGTTGATACTTTTTAATTAATTCTCCCCTCCAAATCAAGTTTTGTATTTATTTGTATAGAGACTCTAAAACTATGGTATTAATGAAATAATATGTTAATATTATATATTTATGAAATAAATATATAATGTATATTCATGAAATAATATTAACTTGTTATTTCTGAGTCGTCAATTTGTTGAGGGTTTTATTTAGTTAACAAAATTACTATTTTTATTATTTAGCCACATAACTAATGTTAAGTGGGTCAAAATAGTTTTGAAGTTTTCACTTCTTTAGGCTCACTTTACCATTAAGATTATCTGATAGCCAAATATACATTTTCTATACTTATGAAGCTCATAGTCTATATCTATACTACCCATTCAACCCATAGATAGAGCTCTAACCATGCACTTGTGCTAATATCACTGTCTTATTATGTTCATACTGATCATAAGATGGACTAGATTGATCACTTGAACAAACAAAACTGTGTTGAACATTTATCGTGTTATTTCCCTGCTGCATGTACTTCTTGGCTTTTAATAATTAATTCAATTATTGGGTCCATTCACTCAACCAGTGAGCAGCACTTATGAGATCTATCTTATTATGTTTGATTACCTCAAATGGAGAAGTAGTTCTTTACCCAAACAGTGGACTGTGTGCATAGCTGCCTGACTATATTGGACACTAAAATTAGTCAGAAAACCTGCAGCAGCTTCAACAGACTACTACAACCATATGGCAGCTCACAGAATGTGGGTTGCAGGAGTCGCTGCTCCAGTCATGAGTACCCCAGCCCAATTGCATTGGCCTCGGAACACAGCACTCTTAAGAGAAGCCTCAGAGGATCCCCAAGGATTCTTCAGACCAAGGAGAGAGCATTTCACTAAGTAGGTCAGCAGGAAGCATGTTGGTGGTCACTGAGATTGGTCCATATGTAACACCTGGGATGCTATAATCTGTAAAAATACAGTCTTGCATTTCTAGGCTTGGTTTTCGAGTCAGCTAAGAAACATTTACCTTTGCTAAAAATAAAATGCTTCTTCCAAACAGTGTTTCTTGTCCATGTGTGATGAATATCATGGGTTGAGTGACATTAGCTGTTTGGACAAATAGGATATGGAGAATTTCATGTATGAGTACTATATGTACATCATTTCTACCCATTCTGACTTTTCCCATTTCCTCACTGACTCCACATCAAATTCATGTCCTCTTCCTGAACTCCCATTACAATGTAATTACTATTACAATTTTTACTGTTATAAAATTTCCCTCAACCTAGTTGGCATGTTAAATGGTTTTATTATTGTTCAGTTTTTTACACAACAATATTGTTGAAATCTTATGTATAAACCTTCCCTCTCTTATATAAAAGATTAGAAGACACTGTCCCACAACAGGCCTGATGGGCCTCTGCCTCTTAAAATCTCTCCTCTCCTTGCCCATGAGGTTTCCTGAGCCTTGAATGGGGGTGTTACTTGGAGATGTAACACTTAGGGTTAGGCACCCCAATATAATATTTTCTCCAGTTAGACTAGATGTGACTATATGTTATAGTTTGTATCTGATGCAAAATGGAGCTTCTTTGAATAGAAGAGCTTCTTTGAGAGTCACACTTCTCTGTGGGTATAAGCCTATATATTTGTGAACTCAGAGGAAATGTGATGAATAATCAGATTTCTATTGACATTCCACCCTGTTCAAGTACAGATTTATTTGGAGGAAAATTATGAAGATTATATATTCTTGTGCCTCTTAAAAAAAAAGTTGTACACAAAAATGTGACTAGTTACATAAAAGGAGATAGCTTATTTAAAGTAAATATATGAATTTGGAGATGCACCAGACCTGGCTTTTGTCCTGGCTCTAAGAGAAAAAGAACAAAGGAGAAAAGAAAAGCTGCCTGACCTTCTGTGGGTCGCTTACAGATACCATGGGTTTTCCAAATTTACCTGATGGCAGGCTTTTCTTGCTCCTGCAGTCTTCCTCAGAAAAAGCCTGTGTGAAAGACTTCCACTTAGTTTCCCCCTCCCCCAACGGTTGGGTTCTCATCTAAGTCAATCTTAATGTGTCTGAATCCTGTTCCTATTTTTCTGTCATGCCCCCAAAAATGTACGAAATCAGATGGCTGCCTATCTTCAACAAAACTTTGATCCAAGGTTCTGTGTTCTCCGGATCATATTCCTACAAGTGCATTCTAGGGGATTACTCTTGCTGTATTATTCACCCAGTCCTGCCTGCACACACCATTCTCCATCTGAACACAGTGGGTTATATCATTCATGCCTTCTCCACATATCACAAGGACTCAACAATGCTGTCAGAGTAAAAGTCCAAGCTTTAAATAGTCTAAAAGGTAGCATATGATCTGATCCATATTCTGCACTTCTGGTTTGACATGATATTCACTCACTCTGGATTAATTAACAGGTTTGATTAGGTGGGACATAAAGTACTAGGATAGTTTCTCCTGTCTAACTCAAGTATTTCCCAAAATATAATTTCAAAGAAGTCACACTGGCTATTTAAAACCCAGTACATGATTCTGGTTTTGTTTTCTTTATCTCTAAACTTTGATGAGCTTCGGCATAGAGAAAAATTGACTAATTTCGTTGTATTTTACAATACAATGTAAATTCCACTACAGCAAAGATGGCAGACTACTTTATTTCATAGGCAATTGTCATGGTTTGAATATGCTTGGCCCAGGGAGTAGCACTAATTGAAGGTGTGGCCTTGTTGGAGTAGGTGTGTCACTGTGGGTGTGAATTTAAGACCCTTGTCCTTGCTGCCTGGAAGTCAGTATTCTGCTAGCAGCCTTCAGATGAAGATGTAGTTCTTAGCTCCTCCTGCACCATGCCTGCCTGGATGCTGCCATGTTCCTGATGTGATTCCTTGGACTGAATCTCGGAACCTGTGAACTAGCCCCAATTAAATGTTGTCCTTATAAGAGTTGGCTTGGTCATGGTATCTGTTCACAGCTGTAAAACTCTAAGTCAGCAATGAATACTTGATGAATAGTTAACTAAAACATAATGCATAATATATCAATCATTTCATTTACAATTAGTCCACAAGTCTGGCAAATCGTTTTATCTTTTCCTATTTACCAATTGTTAAAAACTGTCAGTAGAACTGATGAGGAAACACTGACTTTGCATAAAAAACAAGTGTGCTTATATGTGACTGTAAGTCACAAAGTGCTAATATATGCCCAAGAAATAGAGAAATAGAAAATCTCATTTTATAAACACCAGCATTAAATTTATGGTGTGTGTGTGTCTGCGTCTGTGTCTGTGTCTATGTGTGTATGTTTACATTTCTCATGAATTATATAGAAACCTACTATGGTCTATAAATAATACCAAGGCCATATTTTAAGGAATATGCAAAAATGAAACATCTTTAATAACAATGATTAGGGAGACATTTATATTGTCTATTTTTAAGACAATATAAATGATGGGTTTTCAGTTATAAATTAGTATGTTTTGTTTACATTTCTGTACTTATGCCATATCTTCTCAAGGAGGATATTATTCTGCTGCCCAGGATAAATTAACCTTGGACTGCTGAACTCAAGCAGTGCTCCTGTCTCAGACTCCCCAGTAGCTACACTACATGTATGTACTGGTCCACTACATAATTGAATATGTTATTGATAATTACCCTTGGAGTTTTCTCTCAGCCAAAGAGAATTATTTAATTATTTTTGTGTATGTTTGTGTGTATGACATCTGGGCATGAGTGTTGAAGTCATAGGAGTTGATTTTTTCCTTCTACCTTGACTTGGGTTCTGGAAGTAGGAAAATCCATTTCATTAAAGGTAACTTTTAGCCGGGCGGCGGTGGTGGTGCACACCTTTAATCCCCACTTGGGAGGCAGAGGCAGACTGATTTCTGAGTTAAAGACCAGCCTGGTCTACAGAGTGAGTTCCAGGACAATCAGGGCTACACAGAGAAACCCTGTCTCAAAAAACCAAAAAAAAAAAAAAGGTAACTTTTAACTAAATTATACAAAAGGTGTTTACTAAGATGTTTACAATCTAATCAAGATTGTTTTAAATCTTTTGGTTGTTCAACAAGAAAATATTTCTTAAGTAAACTCACTTAAAGTTAAAAATAAAATATCCCAACAGTGCCATTGTGTGCAAAAATTATGTCTCTATTTCTGTGTTAGATATGCAGAACAAATACAATGAGAAGGGAAATTAATGTGGTCTCAGCTAAAGTCAGAGAGTTTGTATGTCTTCCAGTAGAAGTTCTGTAGTTTGATGCCTATGTTGCATGCCATTTATACACTGACCTAAGAAGTCTTAGCGTTACTGAGGTAACAAATTGTTAACAATAGTGAGTTTGGGGGGAAAACATTGACCCACATTGTATATACCTTGATATATGTATGATCGCAGCACTACCTATAAAAGGAGTACACACACACACAAAAAAGCTAGGAAAATACTGCTAAAAATTAAGACATAGATGTCAGGTATTCAGAGAGATCTTTCAACTTTGCACTATGGGAATAATATTTGTTCCATGATCTGTGAATCACTTTCATTGGCATGTCTTAAATCCTGAAAATGCTGCACGTATATAGTCCTCTTTCTATTTAATTTTAGGCATAAAAAGTAGTGTTGAATGTTGATCTTATTCTAAAAGTCAAAACACTCAGGAGCAGGGAGCAATTTGTTAGCTTGAAAATTTTCACTTTCTTCTCTGAATTTTTGAGTGAACAAAATTTGGGACAATTTTATGAACTTTATAAAGAATAATTTTGGATAATAGAAAGCTCATTAAGAGTTTGTATGCTTTAAAGGTTTATCGTGATTATTTGGAATAATTGGGAATCATTTGTATTGTGTTCGAAATGTGTTGTGAACACAGAATAGCATTTCGTACCATTGTTAAAACTTTCCTCTATTAGTTTAAATTGAATGTACATCTATTCATTATCCACATGCAATTACATGGGAAGTTCGGAAAATATTGAGATTCCCTTGATGAAAATGAAAGCAGTTTGTTCATTTCTTCACTTGCATGCAGCATTAATATCAGCCTCTGAGCAAATCTTAATCTTTGTCCCCACAGCCTGTTCATTATAGACTATGTTGACAAAAATGATGGGATTGAGTGTAGTGTATTAATTACAGAATGAAATCTTACTGATCCTCTCCCATGTTTGTATCAACCATCAAACAAAATCAGTTAAAAATGTCTTCCCCTGTAATTAAAGAACAATCGGGGTGATTGCCATGTAATCATGCTAAAGAAGAATCTGTGTAATAGAGGAAATTCCAAGTAAAATATAACAGAGTTTGGCCCCAACAAAGGAATAGAATATGTGGAGGAAAACAACTAATATGATATTACTATTTATTTTGCTATTTAAATGATGCAAGGAGTATGACGTTTGAAGGAGATTAAAAAAACAAATGCTCCCCCTCCCCATACACTCCTATGGCTACTTGATCTTCGACAATGGAGCTGAAAACATCCAGTGGAAAAAAGATAGTCTTTTCAACAAATGGTTCTGGTTCATTTGGAGGTCAGCATGCAGAAGAATGCAAATTGATCCATTCTTATCTCTTTGTACTAAGCTCAACTCCAAGTGAATCAAGGACCTCCACATAAAGCCAGACACACTGAAACTAATAGAAAAGAAACTGGGGAAGACCCTTGAGGACATTGTCTCAGGGGGAAAGTTCCTGAGCAGAACACCAATAGCTTATGCTCTAAAATCAAGAATTGACAAATGAGACCTCACAAAATTACAAAGTTTCTGTAAGGCAAAGGACACTGTGAAAAGGACAAAATGGCAAGCAACAAATTGAGAAAAGATCTTCACCAACCCCACATCCGACAGAGGGCTAATATCCAATATATCCAAAAAAAAGAAGGCAAACTCCAGAAAAACCAAATAACCCTATTAAAAAATGGGGTACAGAGCTAAACAAAGATATTTCACCTGAAGAACTTCAGATGGCTGAGAAGCACCTTTAGAAATGTTTAGCATCATTTAGTCATTAGGGAAATGCAAATCAAAACAACCCTGAGATTTCACCTCACAATAGTCAGAATGGCTAAGATTAAAAACTCAGGAGACAGCGGGTATTGGCCAGGATGTGGAGAAGGAGGAACACTCCTCCACTACTGGTGGAATTGCAAGCTGGTACAACCACTCTGGAAATCAGTCTGGCAGTTCCTCTGAAAACTGGGCATGACACTTTTGGAAGACCCTGCTATACCACTCTTGGGCATATATCCAGAGGATTCCCCAGCATGTAATACGGATACCTGCTCCACTATGTTCATAGCAGCCCTATTCATAATTTCCAGAGGCTGGAAAGAACCCAGATGCCCCACAATGGAGGAATGGATACAAAAAATATGGTATATATACACAATGGAATACTATTCAGCCATTAGAAACAATGAATTCATGGAATTCTTAGAGAAATGGATGGAGCTGGAGAACATCATCCTAAGTGAGGTAGCCCAGTCTCAAAAGAATACCCATGGTATGCACTCACTGATAAGTGGATATTAGCCTGGAAACTTGGAATACCCAAGACACAATCCACATATCAAATGATGTCCAAGAAGA
The DNA here is from genome assembly GCA_964023405.1 of Apodemus agrarius. Lineage (NCBI taxonomy): Eukaryota > Metazoa > Chordata > Mammalia > Rodentia > Muridae > Apodemus > Apodemus agrarius. Next base: position 50,571,540 of record OZ030006.1, read on the forward strand.
AGGAAGGAGTGGTCCCTGGTTCTGGAAAGGCTCAGTGCTGCAGTGTAGGGGAATAACAGAACAGGGAAGTGGGAAGGGGTAGATGGGGGATCACGGGGAGAAAAGAGGGCTTATGGGACTTTTGGGGAGCAGGGAGCTAGGAAAGGGGAAATCATTTGAAATATAAATAAAGAATATATCAAATAAACAAACAAACAAATGCATCTCCTTCCTTTGTCACATGAGTCAGGCCACCTATGCTCTTGCTATCCATATTAAACGTCCTAATACTAGCAACAGTCACCGAATAATTGGAAGTTTTCTTATATTAGAGGTGATCCTATCCTTTTCATCTCTGCCAGATAGCCCTCACATCAAACCAACTGTAACACATCCATCCTCTTGGCTGCACTTAGAGTCAACAATGAATCTGTGATCCAAATCATCCTGAGATGCAAGACATCATATTCTGATATCTCTAGGGCAGATACATCAAACTTTTCTATTAACAGATGTAAAGTCAGTCGCATTCCTGGTGCAAAATGTGTGCATCCACAGTTCTGGCAAACTTACATGATCAAAGGAAAACATGCTTACAAAGAGCTCACTTCCATGTTTGATTGGATGATGAGTGAGATAAAAAATTAAAAACACAATTCAGCTCCCTGAAAATTGAAGGCAGTGATCAGCCCTTAAGTAAACTTTCACCAAACCTCACTGACCTCAAAATTTCTATGGATACGTGTTAGCACATTTTCTTGATTTTAGTTTTTGGTTTTCTAATGACAGGAACAAAACACAGTCTTATTTGGGGAAAATGTCTAGGAACTCAAAAAGAAATTTTTACCCACTACCAACCTGAAAATTTAGTATATATAACGTAGAAGAATAAAAAGAAATTTAATGTGGCTAGGGAGTATATCCTACATATCCACATCTACCCTCAAGCAATGACTTGCTGTGCCTATATCTGCAGTTTTGATGTGTCCATTCTCAACTTGTGTTTTTCTAAATTCAGCCCTCCTATTTCCATGGTGTATCAGATATTTCTAATTGGAGGTCTTGAATTTATCTCCAACCATAACAATGTAAACTATACTACTGATTTAATACACTGTAACATGTCTCCTTTTATATGCTAATTATCTCAATGTTACCACCTTCATGCAATCATTTAGGCTAGTTTGGACTGAGTGGTATGCCCTAGACAAATGTGGAAGCCCTAGCGTGATAGAATTGAAGGAGAAGCTTTGGGAAAGTAAATGAAGCATGAGGTATAGACTTCAGAGTGAAAAAGAGTTCTTTTTTAAAATAAAGAGTGATTCCTTTCTGTGTCATATGAGGATACAAGAAAAAGATAGTTCTGTGTGTATTAGGAACCAAACCCTCACCAGTACTTGAATCTCTAACTCTCCATGCTCTAGAATTATGAAGAATATTTGTATAAGTTACCCTGTTTTTGCTATTTGTTATACCAGTCTAAACTGGTAGATATGAAACAGAACCTGAAGAACTGTGGAGTGTTATGACTCTTTGTCCATTACTTATCATATCCATAGGTAAAGTTTTACTGATCTTAGGAATACATTTACCTGTCTTGGAATGAGAAATTGCTCACCACATCCACTAACCAACTTATCCTTCATGGGAATCAAAATCAAAATCACAGCATCCACCAAGAGCTTCCCCACATCCAGGCTTAACCATTTACATCTAATTCTCCACTTAGGAGCAGAGTTATTTTTTTAAAATATAATCATAAGATATCACTTTATATTGCAATATGAAAAAATACTTCCCATTTACACTAAGGAAAAAATAGCATGGTCTCTTACTAGTTTCCTCAATTCCTTTTGCTAAATAGTACTTGTTATGCTTTTATTTTTGAAATATTATAGACACATTACCCGAATTTTCTTTTCACATACCTCCTTAACACATTTTCTCCTACTTAAAGTCATTGCTGCAGTCACCTGATCAGAATGCATTTGCCTGTGATTTACTCTTTTCCACAGTATTTTGAATTTGTTTTGCAGCAACTAGGTAACTGCATACAAATTGTATAAGAAAATGTGAAAGAACACTTATAAAATCTCCTTAATAAAAATCAGTTTTTTTCACTTGTATTCAAGAACACTATAGACTATATAGAGAAGAATATATCATCTGTACATCACATTAATTGTAAAATATATCTGCTGTTCTGTTTATTGTATTGTTAATTACTTTTGGCTGGAAGCGAGCTCTATTGTGGCAGAGATTTTGTTTTTACACATTACTTGAAAAGATCTTATAGGTACTTAGTAAATATTAGTTGATTTAATAAATGTTTTGGTGGGCAATCTCACTTCCAAGTTTGAAGATTGTAAAAAATTGTTTGCTACTAGCCTGGATGACTAATCCTCAGTCACACTGATGTTTAGAAACAAACATACAATCCAAGCTTTTCCAGTTAACAGAATTACACATGCATATAAGAAGTGAACAAATGAAAGTTCTGGTTTCCTTGGATTCCGTACACACAAAGATACTGCAAACTCAGATAGAAGGTCAATTCAGCCTCTTTGTGGTCCTTGCTTAAAACAAATTTCTATCCAAGTGATGGCCAAGATAAAAGATATGTTGACTAACAGATGTGAAACAGGACTTCCTAATCTGATTTCAGATTTTAAAAGAAATGTTCCCTTGGTCCTATGAAGGCTCAATGCCCCAGTGTAGGGGAATTTCAGGGCGGGGAGGCAGGAGTGGGTGGGTGGGTGGGGGAGCACCACCATAGAAGCAGGGGGAGGTGCATGGGATTGGGAATTTCTAGAGGGAAAACTCGGAAAGGGGATAACATTTGAAATGTAAACAAACAAACTATCCAATCAAAGAAAAGAAAAGAAAACAGAAATGTTCTCAGGTTGTCTCTGTTTCATATAATGTTGGCTTTATTATCTTGAGTTTTGTTCCCTGTGTCCCCAATCATTCTAGGACTTTAATAAGGAAGGCATGATGAACTTTGTTAAATGCTTTTGCTGCACCTATCTAGGTGATTATATGAGATTTTTCCTTACGTTTACTTATATTACAGTTACTTTTATTACAGCTACTGACTTGTGTATGCTGATTAAACCTTGCATCTCTGGAACGAAGCCCAGTTGATCATTATTTTGATCCTTTTAATATGATCTTGAATTTGATTTGCAAGTAATTTGTTACAATTTTTTTGCATGTGATCGTCAGGAAAAGTTTTCTATACTTTTTTTTGGGGGAGGGGCTGTTGTGTCTTTACCCAGTTTGGGTAGCAGGCTAATTCTAGTTTCATAAGATGAATTTGATAGTATTCCATTCCTTCTTATTTTGTGGAACAACTTGAGAAGCATTGGTCTTAGGTATGCATTAATTTTGATTAAGTTACCTGTAAAAAAAAGTATATTATCTAAATTCATAAGATAACAAAACATGTAGTATTTTACCTTATTTTGTTTAAACCATGGATATTGAATTTTTCTGTTAGTTATAAGCAAAACATCTTTCTCATCATGTCCTTAAGATCTGTTTTATTCACTAAAAAGCCTACACAGGTATTCTTCCAGTCAAAAGTCCCTCACAGAAAAAAAAATTGCTAAAACAAATAAGCATTTCACTTCCTAAGATAGATAAATCCATGAAGACATATAGACGCTACATTACATTTCTATCAATTAAGCATATAATTTAAGAATTCCATTTAAATACAGAAAAATATTAACTATTAGCATATTAGCAAAAGACACAGTAAAGTGGATTGTGTGACAGATGTGGAATGGCTCCAACTGGTACCTTAAACATGGAGCTAATACATACAAGCTCTTGGAGAGCCTGCAGAAAAAGATTATTTTCATGAGTGCACAGAGAGAGAGAGAGAGAGAGTTGAACAGTGTCATTTTCTTCCTTGGGCAAGGTGTAGAGGGCAAAAGCTTATACTATTGAAGCCAGTCATATTCAGGCAAAAGCCCAATTGGCACAATTGGCACAATCTATCTTTTTTCTTCCAAATTCTCCTGAGGCTAGCTCTGATGTTAGAATCTGTATCCACATCCCAGGAGCAGAAATCATCAAATGAACTACCAGACTCTACAAAAGTGTCATTATCAAATTTTTACTTTGCTTTATTAACAGAAGTCACCAGTTTAACAAGAAACCAATTTTACTACATTAGAGAGTAATTTTTCAAAGCAATATAACAAATGTCTTAAGAATGAGTCACAGACACTACAGAAGAAGAAGAGGAGGAGGAGAAAGCAGCAGCAATTGACCTATTATAGAACTGGAGTAAGCATAAATTAACAATTCACTCTAATGTCTAAATGACATGAAAATATTTAAGGAAATAATTATTGCTTGATTGTAAATTGATGGCAAACACAACTCAACATAAAATATGAATAACTGTAGGTACTGTGGAGGATGCTCGTGGGTTGGCAGGACTAATATAGTCAAAATGGCAATCTTGCCCAAAGCAATATACAGATTCAATGCAATCCCCATAAAAATCCCAACTCAGTTCTTCATAGAGCTAGAAAGAGCAATTCTCAAATTCATCTGGAATAACAAAAAAACCAGGATAGCTAAAACTATCATCAACAGCAAAAAAACTTCTGGGGGAATCAATATCCCGGACCTCAAGCAATATTACAGAGCAGTGGTATTAAAAACTGCATGGTATTGGTTCAGTGACAGGGAAGCGGATCAATGGAATAGGATCGAAGACCCAGAATTGAACCCACACATCTATGGCCAATTGATCTTCGACAAAGGAGCTGAAAACATCCAGTGGAAAAAAGATAGCCTTTTCAACAGATGGTGCTGGCTCAACTGGAAGTCAACATGCAGAAGAATGAGAATTGATCCACTCTTATCTCCTTGCACTAAACTCAACTCCAAGTGGATCAAGGATCTCAACATAAAACCAGACACACTAAAACTAATAGAAAAGAAACTGGGGAAGACCCTTGAAGACATCGGCTCAGGGGAAAAATTCCTGAACAGAACACCAATTGCTTATACTCTAAGAACAAGAATAGACAAATGGGACCTCATAAAACTACAAAGTTTCTGTAAGGCAAAAGACACTGTCAAAAGGATAAATCGGCAACCAACAAATTGGGAAAAAATCTTCACCAACCCCACATCTGACAGAGGGCTAATCTCCAATGTATACAAAGAACTCAAGAGGTTAGACCCCAGAAAACCAAATAACCCTATCCAAAAATGGGGTACAGAGCTAAACAGAGACTTTTCACCTGAAGAAATTCGGATGGCTGAGAAACACCTTAAAAAATGTTCAACATCACTAGTCATTAGGGAAATGCAAATTAAAACAACCCTGAGATTTCACCTCACACCAGTCAGAATGGCTAAGATTAAAAACTCAGAAGACATCAGGTGTTGGCGAGGATGTGGAGAAAGAGGAACACTCCTCCACTGCTGGTAGGAATGCAAGCTGGTACAACCACTCTGGAAATCAGTATGGCGGTTCCTCAGAAAACTGGGCGTGATACTTCCGGAGGACCCAGCCATACCACTCCTGGGAATATACCCAGAAGATTCACCAGCATGCAATAAGGATACATGCTCCACTATGTTCATAGCAGCCTTATATATAATAGCCAGAAGCTGGAAAGAACCCAGATGTCCCTCAACAGAGGAATGGATACAAAAAATGTGGTATATATACACAATGGAGTACTATTCAGCCATTAGAAACAATGAATTCATGAAATTCTTAGAGAAATGGATGGAGCTGGAGAACTTCATACTAAGTGAGGTGACCCAGTCTCAAAAGAATACCCATGGTATACAGTCACTGATAAGTGGATATTAGCCTAGAAGCTTGGAACACCAAAGACACAAATCACATATCAAGTGATGTCTCACAAGAAGAAAGGAGTGGACACTGGTGCTAGAATGGACCAAAACATCATTGTGGGAGAGTACAAGAACAGTAAAGTGGGAGGGGGTGGATGCGGGAGCAGGGGGAGGGAAAAGGACATGTGGGACCTTTGGGGGTGGGGAACCAGAAAAGGGGAAATGAATTGTAAATATAGAATATATACAATTAAAAAAAAAGAAAAAAAAGAAAGACCAGTTTTTAAGCTGCAAAAGAAATGGAAATGAAGTCTATGCTCTCTTTTATAAAAGATAAAATACAATTATTATCTTATATGACAATGGTGATCCAAGACTTTAAGACCCCTTATGAAAAAACATCAAACAGCAATAAGAATATGCAGGAGATCAGAGGGGAGGTTATTTGGGATGTAGCCTCTGTTAGGCTTTATGCATGGGAGTTAGGCTTTATGTGTGGGAGGGTGCTCTTTGCAGTGAAGCAGCTGCCTTGAGTACCTATGCTTCTGTAAGGGACACCCGACCCTTGCTGCTGTAAGCTCAACAAAGGACTTGGAGCACTTGATGCACAAAGAAAAAGAAATAAGCTTAATGACTAAATAAACACGGAGCAGTGTTAAGACCAAGGCCAAGATTGTTCACAGTCACTGAAAACCTTGCAATTTGCTAGAGGGGCAGATCTCCCTAGGGTGGGTACCATGCATGAAAACTACAATAACTGGTATCTTTAACCTCATTATCGAGAGTGCAGGCTGTGCAGGCTGCCTTCCTGATCTTCGTTCATCTTTATGGTGTTTCAGTCATTGGGATTGAAGAAAAAGAAATTATATGTATCTGCTTTTGCAACAAAGAAGTTAATCATTCTCTTGTACATTTCAACTGAATGCTCTGTTTACATCTTGTCTACACTAAGCTCTAAAAGAAATCAACAGAGTAAACAAGCCAAACAACCTCATCATAAAACAAGCAAAAAGAACAAAAAAAAAAAACACAAAAAACTGGGGAAAGTGAGAACTTCTGCTGAAAAGCATGGGTGGAAGGGAAAATAGTGACAAAAATAATATTATGAAAGCCTTAAAATAAAGATGACTATTGAAATATTGCAGTGTGGAGTACATGAAAATTTTGATTTTGTGTTTTCCCATGGCATCAAGTAGTTTGACTGGTTTTTTAATGTGAGTCATCTTTCTGTTATTGTAAGAAATACCTGAGACAGTTGACTTATACCAAAACAATGGTTCCTTTGGTTCATGGTTTTAGAGATCAGTTCATAACCAACCAGCTCCATTGGCACTGAGCTGTGGTATGGTGATCAGTGCATGGTAAAATAGTCATTAAGTTTATGACTAAGAATAAAAGAATGAGAAAGACTACACAGTTCTAGTGTTCCCTGGGAGAGCATCTTTCCAAGGACAGTCCATTAGGTATACTTCTCAAAGTTTCTACTGCTTCGTAATAGTGACTACTTGGTGATGGAAGTTTTTCTGTTGTTGTTGCTATTGTTATTATTATACTTTTTAAGACAGGGTTTCTCTGTATACTCTTGACTGTCCTGGAACTCATTCTATAGACCAAGCTAACCTCAAACTTAGAGATCTGTGGGTCTCTGCTTCCCTAGTGCTGGAATCAAAAGCATGTATCATATCACCACCACCACTAGTCTATAAATATATACATATATCTTTCATTTCTTCTCTGGGTGAGATGTTGACTTACTTTTGTAATTGTTCATAGAAATACAACTTCCAATATCCACAAATGTAACTAAATATCACAAAATTATAAATGTGTATTAATCTATGCTGACATATGTCTTAGGGTTTCTATTGCTGTGAAGAGACACCATGGCCACAGCAACTCATATAAAGGAAAACATTAAATTGGGGCTGGCTTACAGTTTCAGGAGTTTAGTACATTGTCTTCATATCAGGAAGCATGGTGTCCTGCAGGCAGGCATGTTTCTGGAGAAGGAGCTAGGAGTTCTACACCTGGATCCTCAAGGAGAAATAAGAAAGCTGGCTTGAGCTTTGGAAATCTCAAAGCTTATTTCCTCATGACATGTCTACATCAACAAAGCTATATCAACTCAACAAGGCTGCGCCTCCTAATAGTTCCACTACCTTTCAACCAGCCATTCAAACACATGAGTCTATGGAGGTCATTCCTTCAACCACCACAGTATAACAATACATTATTAGATCAAGGAGTCCCTGCTAAATGCCAGGAATTGTTACAAGTAGAAATGTTAACCCAGTTAAAATTATCAAAGCCTTATAGATGGTACTATTCTTATTCTCATTTGTAGGTGACTAAACTGAGGTTCATTGTGGTCTTTAGATTTGCCCTAAATTGGATTCAGATGATAAATAGCAGAGCTGAGATCTGAATTTACAAAATGTAAGTCTAGAGAGTGCTTTCCAATAATGCTTAATAATTAATTATTCTGTCAATTATAACTCTGTTCAAGAATATACTTTGATTTAAATACATTTTTCTTAGTATTAATGGAAAAATACAATGTTAGTTCTAGCTTTGATAAAAATCTTTGACAGTATCATCTAACACTTTTGTTTAGGAATTTGGTTTTCCATTAATTTTCATTTGTTGGAGAATTTGCTGTCTTTGTAATAGTAGCTAGATGGTGCATAAGAATCACCAAGTAATGACAAGAATAAAAATGACTTAATAAAATATCTGTAACTGAAATAGAGCATTTCTCCGCTGGAGTTGAAAGCACTTTAATATTTTGAAGTCAACACTTTATGAAAAAAATAAACACTAGTGTTCTTGCTGTTGGGTGGTTCTAAGCTTCTGCCTTCAGAGCAGTTCACAAAAAGCTAAGCTGCTAGTGCAAATTGAAGACTGCTGTCTCAGAAAGCCAAGAGACTTTTGCTTTGCTACTTGGATACCAGGCTTTCAGATTGAGAAGACAGAAAAATCAAGAGTGAGAACATCAAGGCTTCAGTGAAACTGAAATTAATAGTCTGAAAAGTGAAGTTATGTTTAAATGAAAATAAAAACCTGAGAGTCCTCATTTTCTCTTTACATCTACTATCTCTGTCTGATCTTCAATGTGTTCTTGTAAACACACCTGTAGGAGAATGTCTGTTAGGCAAATTACACTACCCAAATATCCATGTAAATATATAACAATGCTACTTGGACTTTATGTTGTGATTCTAGCTGCTATTTTATGTGAAAATTGAAACCGTTGGGGGAGGGGGAATGATTGGGGAATAGTTGGGGGGGGAGAAGAATTATGGGACATAGGGAGGGGGGAACTGGGAAAGGGGAAAGCCTTTGGAATGTAAACATAGAATATAGAAAATAAAAATTAAAAAAAGAATTACCTGAGAACTAAGATTTAAGTCTTGATATTTAGTCAATTAAGCCATCAAATCAAAGTCCATATAGATTGGCACAAAAATGAGGTTTTCACTGTGTTTCTCAATGCTTATATTGGAAACTGCAGGCTATCCTATTCACCTTAACACAAGAGTGTTGATATAAATGCTGTGGGATACAGCTTCCTGTTATTTGGGAAAGACTAGTATTTTTTTATTTATCAATATCTGACTGAAGGACTGGATCTTTTGTAACTTTAATGAAAGCCCTTGTGCTTATTTTATAGTGTTGCTATCTCCCATCAATCAATTCAAAGGAAGGTCTTAAATATGGATGACATTAAAAGCAAATAAGCTCCTAAAACAGATTTTATAAAATTATGGCCAAATATCTACTATTCTAAATACTTAGGTACTATGAATAAATTGTAGCTAAAATAACACATACATGTATACACACTAATGATAAATAATTAAAATTTTGTAGGTCAAATAGAGAAGCAGCAAGAACACAAGTTGGTGCTGTTCATCCACAATGCTGAAAGACCTGACTTTTAATTTCTAGGTGGAGTCAAAAGCTTTTAGTTTTCTGCAGCAGTTGGAATGAAGACTTGTAATAAAGGCAGCTACTCTAACCTTTGATGATAAGGGACTACAAAAGGCTTCCAGTGACCTAACACAAACCCTAAACATATCTCTGATCATATAAAGAAATTCTCATGAGAGTTTTAAAAGTTGTCATGCATGAGCTTCAGGTCCAATCTTAAAGTTTTTGTATGTGTGAGTTGTTTATATATGAACACTAATATAAAATGTAAATGTTGATATTACAGTTAGAGCTGTAAAATTAGGCATGGAGGTATAAGAACAGAAATGGAAATCCAGGAGTAAACTCCTATGGTTAAATTTAGGATAAGTTATCACTCAGAAATCCCTAAGAGATGGAGCTGACAATACAGTACATGCTATACACTGTCTACTACCTGTGGTGAGGGCAGGAAAAGAAGAGGAGGCAGAGGTGGGAGAGAAGAGATGAGGATAAGGCAAGAAGTGATAGAAAGGAGGAGAGGAGGGAGACTGGAAGAGGGGCAGATAGAGAGTTAGACAGGATAGAGCTGAGAGCAGGAGTAGGGAAGGGGGGAAAGGGGGAGTACAGTAAGTTAGAGAGGAGAGATTCACAACTGTAGAGGTTTACTGCATCCAGATTCTTCAGGATAGGCTGGGGAGCTTCAAACCAAGAGAACAGTTGTAGTTTTAAAGGTCAGTCTCTATTCTTTTAAAACCTTTGACTGGTCAAATGAGGCTTACCTACACTCTAGAGGGTTCTCCGATTACTAAAAGTCAAATTCTTTAAATACTAGTCTCATCTAAAATGCACTTTGACAGCAACACACAAAGCAATAGTAGACTAAATGAGTATTATGACCTAGATAAGTTAATATACAAAATTGAGCACCTTTTCTGCATTTTGACCATGGAAAAATGAAATGTTCATAGTCAAAAGAATGAAGTACTTACAAAACTGAACTTAATCAACACGAAAAATCACAAAAAATAATTAATATACTTAAAATGTGTAGAGGAACGATCCTGAGTCTGATGTCATACAAAGGCAGCTCTTCTAAGTGAGCTGGAATAGGTAGGCGTAATTGTAGATTCTGACTGTTTCTTTTTAGCTTTTCATACAATATATTTTAGTCATCTTTTTCCTCTTATCACTATGACTGCCTGACCACTCAATTTCATATTCTCCTCACTTAAAAACAAAACAAAGCATAATAAAAATAACTTAACTCTCCCCCCAAATTACACACACAAAAACACCAAACAACAACTAAAAGCAAAAGCATGGAATCCATTTTGTCATTGCCAATAGCTGTTCAACATGCCTGAGTTTTGTTGTAGTTGTTTTTGTTTTGTTTTGTTTGTGTTCCTTGAATAAAGTAATTTTCCATTTCCCAATAGCTGTCACAGTTTCTTGGTTAGAGTTGGGAATTTGCATCCAGTTACTTTCTCTGTGATGGGTTTATCTGCTTTGAACCCGTTTAGGTCTTGTGGATGCTATCTGCCTCTATGAGTTCATATGTACATCAGCTTTATTATGTCTGAAAAACACTATTTCCTCAGAGTTATCCACATCTGGTTCTTTTAGACCCTCTCCTGCAAGGAGAGAAAAAGTTTAATATAGATATTCCTTTTAGGACAGACAGGGTTTGTTTTGGTTTGTTTACTAAGTGAGACAGGGTTTCCCTGGTTGTCCTGAAACTCTCTGTAGACCAGGCTAGCTTTGAACTCAAAGATCTGCCTGCCCCTACCTCCCCAGTAATGGCATTAAACATGTCCATCACTATGCCTGGCTCTGTTTGTTATACTTTTAAGGATCACTTTGAGAGCATCCATCATGTCTACCTAATGATTTACTTTCAGGAAGAAGATTGTGTTTAGAATGTCAAGGCAGAAATCAATTAGATTTTGTTAAAAGGATATGCTAAATATGTTAACATACATATAAATATATATTAAGTCTCCCATAAAAACAGTGACTGTGATTGTGGAATTCAAAAACAAGTTGTGTCTTAAAATTTTAGTTATTTACATGAAATATTAGTATGATGACCATATATGCTACAATACTGCCTCAAATTAGAAGTATAAGATGAGTCACAAGATAACATACAAAATGATGTACACCTTCAACAACTCAGAGAAGAAAAATGGGAAAAAGGATCCAAGGGAATGCAACAAAGATGAAGAAAATAGTAAAATAAGGTAGAAGATAGATGGGAGAAATAGAGCAATTAGAACCACATATGGAATAAACTTAACAAATTGGAGAATTTGTTCAGTGGTGTGTGCTTGCTTAGCAAGGGCAGGCTTGGTTCTGTCTTTCATACTATGTCTACAGACATGTTACATGTTTCATACTGTAAGCTATTTTGAAAGTTTAAACCATAGTGATGCAATACATTTGAAATAAAAGAAATGATGAGCATGACAATGACTACGTACTGGAATGTATGTATAAATGTATAATACATTTATTTATACATTTGTATACATATATATAAATAATAAGTTTACATTTCTCAGGAAAATAGTTTTAGGGTAAACACATTATTAAGGTTTAAAAGGGTCATTGTGGTATGACATGATAGAAATGCTAGGAAGATAAAACAAGGGAAAGACACAGAATTTAATTTCCTATTATTCACTCATGTATAATTCTCAAAAGGTTTAACACCAGATTAGACTTTCTTGAACAAACTCCTATTTATTTCCCTGATCTCTCACCTTGAAAATCTAGATCACATTTCTTTGACTGAGCCTTCCAGTGTTGATTATTTTCCCTACTACATTTTGCCTCCCTCTTTGCTGATGTTTGGCGGTTGTATATTGAGTTAGAGGAAAACCTCACAGGAGAGTTGCCTTTTATGTGTCTATAAGTGCCATGTACCCTTACAACTATTATAAATAAATAATCATCATCATTGGGGATGAAATAAAACATAAAAATGTCAACCTTTCAAGGAAAAATGAGTTAGCTTCCTTTCTCTAACTATACCTTAGGGGAGCATTCTTATAAAATTGGAGGAACTTTTCAAGAACTATGTTATTTAAGTTAAAAGAGAGAAAGAGAGAGAAACAAAGGGTGATGCTCCCATCTAAGGTAAACCATTTTCCTGAATCACCTGGTTTGAGTGGTGAAAATCTTGTGTACCAGAAAACTCTCAATACCAAACAAACGAGGGAAGATGAGGGCCCCATATAATCTTCCTTCATACATGAGGAGAAAATGCCTTCAACTGAAAATTATATCTAATGAAATTTGGGGGCAAAAAAATCAAAATAATAATAGAAAGTTGATTTCCCCCATCAAAGTTCTATATTCCTATTACTAAATGGTTATGTTTCAGACATTAAGGGTTTATTCAAATCTGATTAAAAAATACCTTCTTAAGTGAAAGATTTATGCAAAGGATGTATTTTACTTTAAATCCGCATTTATTCTGGATAAATCTCTCATATTTACTTTTTCATTATGTATCATAGACAAAGTTACAATTTTTTCTCAGACATACGGGTATGTGGTAAGTTGAAGAATATGGTGTTATGAAGTCAATTATGCCTTCTTCAATTAGCATCTTAGGAATGTTCCAGGGCCTTGCCTTTGCCTGTGTGGACCAGCTATGCTTTGAACAAAAGAAGTAGTTAATAGACAGTGGAATGCTCAAGTTAAGAAAACATATTCCTAAATTAAAATGCAAGCATAATCCTATTCTCCAAGAAATTGACCAAACCTCTTATCTCTCTGAATTTAAAGTATATTTTCCATATTTAATAACTTATGAAATATAAAATTTTCCTTTGATCAAAATGAGCATAGTTTCTGGGGCACTACTAAAAATGTTCACTCATTAACAAAATTATCCCCTGAGTGCTCTGCAGTTCAAAGAGGAGTAAAACATAACTCTGCCTTCAAGAAGTTCACAGCTTTCTCAAGGTGAAAAGAAAATGAACTTGTTCATGACTGCTGTGTACAATGTAATTCTATATATACAACTTATGACTTCATTATAATGTCAAAAAATTTACAAAAGTGTAAGTAAAAACACAGTCCAATCATGAGTCTGCGTGTTTAATCTCTCATTCGTTATCAAAATTATTAAGCATCAGTTTTCTGCTTGGCACTATAGACTATTGCCTATGGGCTGTGAACAACACATAAAGGCTCCAAACATCACGCCATTCACTGTGTTTGCATGTAAAGACCATGACTAGGTACTCAAATGTATAAAATTTATTTGTCAAAAATGGGAGCAATTGTTAACAAAGAAATAGGCAAATGATGAGAGTCACCCCCTGAGAGGCTGGGAAGGCTACATAAGTTACTCACTTGGGGAGAGGCTGGACAAAGGCTTTGCAAAGGACACATCTGTCTCAGTTTTCTCGTTCTTTCCATATCATTCTCCAGCACTTTGCTTAAGTAGCCACTGATATGCATGTTCTGTTCTTGTTAACTCTCTTGAGATACAACTACAAAATGTTACATCATATTCTAACTTTCATATTTTATCCCTTTGATCCAATACCCATTTCCTCAATTTATTTTTAGTTGCCCCATCAGACTTGGTATTTAATAATGTTTTTATCCTGCAACATTTTTTTATTGTCTCTTCAATTCTGATTCTTTTTTCTTCTTCAGGATAGCATATAGGGGGAAAAGGAAGTAATTAAAATAAGGGATATATCCGGGGGAAGCAAGAATTACATAGGTAATCTTAATCTGCTACAGCATATTATATGTGATTCTACTGCTTAAATAATAGATATACTAGAAAACTAGATGTTTTTAAATAGCAACTATGTGATTTGTCTGATGACATCATTAGGATGAAAGCAACTATGTTTCTGGCAGCCATTTTTACTAAAGTTAAGGGATACATGCCATGTAACTTCACCAGCAGCTTGGATAAGATGACCATTTAAAATAAAGCAACAATTATAAAATTTCTTAGTCCTACAGAGCCTTCTGCTTATTATTACATCTCCTTTTTTTATACTAAGGAGACAGTAACAGGCCTACAAAATATCTAATCAACATATATAAAAGTCTACTCAAATTAACAAAATATGACTTAGAGTTCTATGTTTAACTATGTCTTTGGCAACTATTTTCAACACTAGGCTTCAAGAAAATTTTGATAAACAATATGTGTTTGATAAATTATATATATTTGATAAATAAGGTTTATAAATTCTTAAGGAGTACTCAGGTTAATAATAACTGAAGAAAAGATAGATGTCTAGCTTCTTGAGCTCTGCTATCTTTATTAAGTTTTAGATATGTGTCTGGCCTTAGGACTTTGTTGACTTTACTAGGCTTTAGCTATTTGGATAAACTGAGTCACACACACACACACACACACACACACACCTGCAATATTCTACAATGGTACACTATAAAAAGATAGAGTTACCAGTCTCTCTGTGGACTGTATTTATGGTTTAAAGTTTTATTGGATGCTAAAGAATCTTCAATTAAATCTTCAACTCATTCTAGCACCAGTGTTCACTCCTTTCTTTTTGTGAGACATTACTTGATATGTGATTTATGTCTTTGGTGTTCCAAGCTTCTAGGCTAATATCCACTTATCAGTGACTGTATACCATGGGTATTCTTTTGAGGCTGGGTCACCTCACTTAGTATGACGTTCTCCAGCTCCATCCATTTCTCTAAGAATTTCATGAATTCATTGTTTCTAATGACTGAATAGTACTCCATTGTGTATATATACCACATTTTTTTGTATCCATTCCTCTGTTGAGGGACATCATTTTGGGGGAGTACAAGAACAGTAAGGTGGGAGGGGGTGGATGAGAGAGCAGGGGGAGGGAAAAGGACATGTGGGACATTTGGGGGTGGGGAACCAGAAAAGGGGAAATGAATTGTAAATATAGAATATATCCAATAAAAAAATATCTTCAACTCAAAAATTTTAAGGTTCAAACTTAACCGAGACAAAGATGTAAAATCCCAATCTTACAACAGCTTTACAAATGTTGTAAACTGTTAAAGATAATTAAGACATGTAATTTAATGGACAATTACTTCATATAGAATCAAATTCATCAATCCTCTCAGAACTGTGTTTATAGCTAATCAAAGTTCAAATGTAATTCATTTACAATAACAAGCTGTATTTAGCCTCTAGTATGTGTTGTCAAGCTTTAGCCTAAAGCAAGTAACTAATAAAAGTATAGTTTGTTTAAATCAGGAAATGGTCCTCATACTCTTTTGAGAGCTGTTGAATATGATATTTAAATGACTTAATAAAAAGCCTTTTCATGATAGACAGAAATGCTACCTTAAAGATCAGGCCCTAAGTTCTCCAAAGAACATGAAGACACACAGACTTCTACACCTGGATTGAGGTAACAGTAAGGACTGAGCAAACCTGATCCATACCTTGCCTGTCTCCAGGGTCCGACACAAAGTGTAGACACCTTTGGGTTGGTTGCCCTACTCTTCCTGGTCAGGTTAGGTCAATTTTCCCACATTTCTGGGACAGGGAGCAGAAGGCTAATACTGTCCTGTATGGCAGGTAAAGATTTAATTCTGTCCTATGTGGTAGCTGAAGAAAAACAAGCTCTACTCTACCCTCCTCCCCTAGACAGACCCCACCCTCCACTGAAACCATCAAGACCCCAGGAGCCTAGGGTAACTTCCCACATAATGATATATCTCTGTCATGCTAATTGTTACATAGGCCAATAAATGATACATTGGCTTATATCCGCTGTTATAATGTATTCTTCTTAGATCGTAGATAGTTTTGACAACAAGGCTACTGGTAGGTTTATCAGTTTAATAACAACAACAACATACCTGCTCCTTCCCAGTTCTGCAGTTGCTTCTCAGTTCCTTGTTGCTGGAGCTTCTCCACCTACTGAGAAAGGCAGACATAGTTTACCTTGCTGGCTGATTTCAGGCTGATAAAGATACACTCACAAAACAGGCTTCAAAGTATCTTGTTACTATGCCTTTGTTTAACAGAACTTGCTTTGCAGTGACTGCTCTCAGTAATCAACCACCTGTGTCTCGTGGTAACTGATTACATAGAAAGAAAAGGTTTAAAGTTTTTGAAAGCTGTGAGTGTCTGGGAAAGTGATTTAAGCTTTGTAAATGCAATCTGTAAAGGTATAAGAAAGTGATTTTAAGTACATTAAAAAAAACAGAAATCGTTCAGACTTCTTTCCCTATCTATAAGACTTCAAAAGTTCAGAGTTTTAACATTAATCAATAGAGTTCTGATAAGCTATTAATGTAATCTTGGTAAAGCACTGATTGGTATTTTCATGGTCAGAAAGTCAAAATTTTTCTATTTTCTTTGCTTGTCTTCTAAGTGTAGATAAAATGTGCTTTTCACTGTGCTGAAAACATCTTTGTCCAATCTATAAACTCTCTGGACAGAGGAAAAATGTTAATGCTTTTACCTAATACCATATTTGGATTCCCAAGCTTTTATTATGAGTTAAAGGCAGGAGTCTGCTGGTTTTTGTTTGTTTGTTTGTTTGTTTTTTCTTTTTTCTACAGTGTTGATTTCAGTACAAATTGCAATGATAATGCTAATACAGCTATAACTTTTATCTCTTTTTGTAAAGTTAAAATAATCATGTAAGCTTCAGGATGTTGATTTGGATCCACCTCTCACAGGTCAAATAGACTCAGATAAATACTTCTAAGTTTTCCCAGCTACCTATTCCTGAGAGTGGGGTATCCCCCTTCCCACCACCAATACCTTGCACCAAAAAGTTTCAAATACGAACCCAAGACATAAATTTCCCTGCAAACTCTTTAACTTTATCTTCTTTTCCTAGTTTCTCTGTCCCAAAAGGTTACAGTCAACTGCAGACTGCATAGAGGCTGCCTGCAACTCACCAGCCCAAGGTGTATCCCAGACTACTCCAAAGTGTCCTGCACTTCCCAAGCACCAGTAGTTCCACAGAACCTGAGCAGTGGGCAGAACAGCCTGAAAATCTGTTTGTCTCTTTCTCCCTGTCTTTTGACCCTCATTCCTGCCTTCCTGGGCTCCAACCGTAGCACTCTAATTTCACCAGGAAGTAGATATAGAAGAGATTGCCTTGCTCTTTGACATCAACAAAAGGTGGAAACAAAGCCAGCTTGAGACCCAGGACAAGCCTCACTCAGTATCTTCTCCCAGCATTTCTCACCCTGCTCCTTACACTAAACCTTTCCCTACCAGGAACGGGGCTTCAGCTTCCCCCAACCCCAAGCCTCGTCACTATATAACACAAGACATTTTGGCCACTCCAATCTCTTGGCCTGCACTGCCTTTCTTTGGTTGGCTACTCTGTTTCTTTCTCTACCCTTCTCTCAATGTCCAGTTTCATCATCTGGCCCTGTTCAGCCTGGATTCTTCCCTCTACCTGCCTTCTCCTGATATCAACAATAAAATTCCCATTTTAGGATTAGCCATGTCCTCCTTTTATTTCTTTTCCTCATTCATTTGTCCTACTTTTCAACCCTTATTTTTGATATCTTAATTTGTGAGTCAAGGGAGCAATTAACTTGCTATGTGTTTTACTTTAAAATCTTGAAACTTCTGGTTTAGTGCCCAATTATCATTTTTTTTTCATTCAGATGAGTTAGTTCAGTATTGAAAACAATCATGTGTTGTGGAATATTTGATGACACTGTGAACCCGGAGATTGTGTTATTTACTGAAAAGCCCTGTTTCAAATTGTGGTGTGGCTCAGCCCTTAGCACACACCTTTCATCCCTCTGCCTGGAATACAGACACACCCTAAGTACACCCCTTTAATCCCAACAATGAAGGTAAAGTTAGTTTGCAGAAGGAGTCGCTCATGTTGTAAAGTTATGTCTAATTGAGTGGCAAACAAAGTGTGGAATTAGAGAAAGATTTGACAGAATAGGATATGTCCAACTCTCACAAGAAGACAGAGGAAAGAGGAACAAGTCAGAGAAAGAGAAAAAAAGAGAGAGAGAGAGAGGCAGAAAGGCAGTTTTACTAGCACAGTTTTACAGAGACAGGTTGCAGAGAAAGACCAAGCTAGACACAGATGAAGACAGAACAAGCCAGAGAACAAGGAGTCAAAAGATTAGAACATATTGCCAAAGTTAGTATGATGCCAGCAGAGAAGTTCAGAAGAGGCTGACAGAGAGACGCCAGACTGAATTAATCAGCTTGGAAAAGAGTGTTGAGCTAGAATGGTTGAGTTGAACCAGCCAGCCAGAGATCAGAAAGAACTAGGAAGGGGTGAGCTTATTCAGAAGCAAGTCTCAGAAGCTGAATGCATTCGAGACCTAGATTAGATTATATGAGGCTAGCAGCTTTCAGGACTAGGCCTAGGTTATTAGACTGAGGCAGTAAGCCTTAGAAATAACAATTATATCAGGTGAATAAAGATATTTTTATAATCCTATAAATGGTTAATTCAATTAATTTCATCTGTGGCTTTCACAACTTCCACAACAGTTTCCTAGGAAGTTTTATCAATAACTGTTGATAGTTATGATTCTATTTTCATGTATAGAACACTTCACTTTGAAGTGAACACTTCACCATATATCTAGGCAGAAAATACTACCTTACAGAAAAATTCTAGGAAAAAGTTTACTCATTTTAGTAAGACCTATTTAATAAATAAAGAAACTTATTTTGTTTGATTTTAATGTGTCTTTGGAGATATTTTACTTTTTTAAATTCAGGACAATTTAAATACATGAAAAATTTCACAAACAAACCTAAACATATGTTCATTAATATTTTTACTAGACATAGAGATTTAATTGCCAATTAAATGTAGAAATTTGGTGTTCTTTTAGAGGTGGAAAAAACAGAAATATTCTGTACTGAGCAATTAAATTTATTTAAGGATGCTTAAACTTATTCTTTTAAGTGACATTTTTCTTCCAAGTGTTTGAAAAAATGCACATATATCTGAGTAAAAATAAATTCATACTTGAATATAATCTCAAATTTTTACTCTTTTGGTATGACTTTGTTCTGAAATTTGTCCGTAGTTTCTAAGTACAGCTGGTAAAAGGTATTAGCCAATAACATGCACACACACATGGCTACTAAGATGACAACAATACTTATCTAGTAAGAACAGTTTAATAATCTAATTTGTCTCTGTTTTTATCAGTTCTTAACTGTATATTATTATTGTTGTTGTTGTTGTTGTTGTTGATGATGATGATGATGATGATGATATAAATGTGCATAGAGGACTTGCCTACCAGAGGACCCAGCTGTACCACTCCTGGGTATATATCTAAAAGATGCTCCAACATATAACAAGTGCACATGCTCCACTATGTTCATAGCAGCCGTATTTATAATAGCCAGAAGCTGGAAAGAACCCAGATGTTCTTCAACAGAGGAATAGATAGAGAAAATGTGGCATATTTACACAATGAAGTACTACTCAGCTATTAAAAACAATGACTTCATGAAATTCTTAGGCAAATGAATGGAACTAGAAAATATCATCCTGAATGAGGTAACCCAATCACAAAAGAACACACAGGATATGTACTCACCGATAAGTGGATATTAGTCCCAAAGTTTGGGATACCCAAGATACAATTCACAGAGCACATGAAGCTCAAGAAGAAGGAAGAACAAAATGTGGGTGCTTTGGTCCTTCTTAAAAGAGGAACAAAATACTCATGGGAGAAATACTGAGACAAAGTGTGGAGCAAAGGCTGAAGGAAAGGGCATCTATAGATTCCCCAACTGGGGATCCATCCCATATACAGTCACCAAACGCAGGCATTATTGTGGATACCAAGAAGTGCATGCTGTCAGGAGCTTGATATAGATGTCTCCTGAGAGGCTCTGCAAGAACCTGACATATACAGAGGTACATGCTCATATGGAACCATTGAACTGATCACAGGGTCCCCAGTGGAAGAGCTAGAGAAAAGACTGAAGGAGCAGAAGGGGTTTGCAACTCCATAGGAAGAATAATAATACCAACCAACCAGAGCTCCCAAGTTCTAAGCCCCCAATCAAGGAGTACACATGGAGGAACCCATGGCTCCAGCTATATATGTAGCAAGGGATGGCCTTGTGGCATCCCTTGTTAGCAGAAGAGGCCTTTGGTCCTGTGAAGGTTTAATACACCAGTGTAGGGGAATGCAAGGTCAGAGAGGCAGGAGTGGATGGGTGGGTGGAGAGACACCCTCATAGAAGCAGGAGGGTGATGCGATAGGGAGTTTGGGGGTGGTGGTGACTGGGAAAGGGGATAACATTTGAAATGTAAATAAATTATCCAGTAAAAAATGACTACACATTAAAAAAAAGAAAATTTTCTTACTGCCTTTAATGTCTTAAATTGCTATCTGGTATAGATTTACAGATAAATATAGCAGTAATAGTACTTTGCATCTCAATAAAAAGAAAATCTAAGATCAAGAAAGTGAGACAGAGATGATGGACATGGTGGGAGGTAAGTTGTCCCCATACCTGACATGAGAAGCTTCACGGTCCTCAGAGAATTTCACATCTACTTTAGATATTTATTTTTAAAGTTAATATGTACACATGTCATAGGAGTGTGACTTTTCTCCTAAATGTTCCTTTCCTGGTGTCCTGGCTCTTACTATGGCGGTATTAAGTTGAGGTGGTTCCTTTAAAAGTTGAATACTAGTAGGAGATGACTAAGTCTATGGGGAATCACTCCAAATCCAAAAATGCTAGGTCTTGTGGGCTGAGTTCCGAGGGCAATGGATTGCTACACATGACTAACTCTAACCCCTGAATAACCCCATGTGGTCTCTTGTATACTTATTCCAGCTACCATAATGAAAGAAGCCCTCTCAGACTTTAGTCAAATTCAGCACCATGATCTTGAAACCCTGAAGAATTAAAGTAATCTTGATTCTTTATTCAGGATTTTCTTTACGGAAAGGAAAATAGACTGATCCAGTGGCTTGTTAAATAAATTCTATCAATGTCGATTGAATGTTTTTCATCCCACTATTGAAGGTGCTATTTAATTTGCCTTATTTTCTTTCTCCTCCTTCCCCTTTTCTTTTTTCTTTTATATTAATAACATTATAATATATCTAATTAACAGTATTATAATACATATGTCTAAATTCTTATGCACAGACTCCTTAATATTTTTAAAAAGATTCTTAAGACATGAAGTCTTCTATAGAGAATTCATATATTTTAATCTCTAATAGTTGTGTAACTGCTCTTCAAAGGTACTCATAGGATTCTGATTTCTACTAGTAATTCAAAGACACACTCATTTCATATAAAATACTTTTAAGAACTTAGAGGGTTCCTAATCTAATATAAGCAGTCCCTGTATGAGAAGAGAAGAGAAGGGAAGGGGAGTGGAAGGAGAGGGGTAGGGACACAGAAGCAGAGACCCACATGGAAATACCCTGTGATAATGGCAGGCTACAGTGATGTATCTGTAGTGAAGTAACCACAGAAACTAGGACAAAAGCACAGGACATATTTTCTCCTTCAGTCTCCACTATTAGCCAAACATGCCAGCACTTGGGCTTGAGATATTTACCCTACAGAACCATGAGAGACGAAATTTAAACATTGGGATCCTCTGGTTAGTGGTAATTTATTCGACCAACACACCATTCTTCTCCATTACCCATTTCCTACAGGGAAAAACAAATGAAAACAAAAAATAAAAATAAAAAGACTGCTTGAAATGAACACACAGGGTAAGTACTTACTGGATATTAGCCCAAAAGTTCGGAATATCCAAGATTCAATTCACAGACCATATGAAGCTTCAGAAGAAGGAAGACTAAAGTGTGGATGCTTCAGTGCTTCTTAGAAGGGTGAACAAAATACTCACAGGATGAAATATGGAGACAATGTGTCGAGCAGAAACTGAAGGAAAGGCTATCCAGAGACTGCCTCACTTGGGGATCCATCCCATATCCAGACACAGAACCGGATGATATTGTAGATGCCAGGAAGTATTTGCTGATAGAAGCCTGAAATGGCTGCCTCCTGAGAGGCTCTATCAGAGCCTGACAAATACAGAGGCAGATACTCACTTCTGGTTTCTGCCTCCAGATCAGGAACACCCTCAGCCTCAGCACGCCATCTCCAAGTGGCACAGGAAGCCAGCTATACACCCAGCAGCCATCGAGGAGGTGGCAGCCTGCACAGGTGAGACCGGACTGCAGATCAGAAGATCCAGTCCACAGGCCTCTGGCAAGAGGCTTTCAGTTTCTGCCTCCAGATTGGGAACACCCTCGGCCACAGTGTGTCATCTCCAAGCAGTGCAGGAAGCCAGCTATACACCCAGCAGCCAGCAAGGAGGATGCAGCTTGCGCAGCCTGTATCCAGAGCTTATCCGGGGCCACAGAGCTACATACCCAACAGATTGGTAGGCAGGTTTCACCAGAGTAGAGCATTGCTTAGGACACACAGCACCAGGACTACACCTGCAACCAGGAACTCAGCAGCACCACAGCAATTTGTGCTAGGGGAAAGCAGGTCACCCAGGGTTGTTGAGATAGGCCAGCAGGCACACAGGAGGGGCAGGCTCCAGCCAGTGACAGCAGGCCCAACTAATACTAGAGAAAACCAGATGGCAAAGGCAAATGTGCGAACGTTGCTAACAGAAATCAAGGCAATATGGCACCATCCAAACCCAATTGTCCCACAACAGCAAGTCCTGTATACCCCAACACACCGGGAAAGCAAGACTTGGATTTAAAATCACAGGTCATGATGCAGATGGAGGGTATCAAGGAGGGCTTCAAGAAGGACATAAAGAAATACAGGAGAACCCCAGTAAACAGGGAGAAGCCCTTGAAGAACTAAGGGAAAACACAACAAAACAAGTGAAGGAATTAAACAAAGCCATCCAGGATCTAAAGAAGGAGGTAAAAACAATAATGAAATCACAAAAGGAGACAACTTGGAACATAGAAAACCTAGGAAATAAGTCAGGAGTCATGGATCCAAGCATCAACCACAGAATACAAGAGATAGAAGAGAGAATCTCAGATGCAGAAGATACCATAGAAAGTATTGATACAATAGTCAAAGAAAAAGAAAAATGCAAAAAGCTCCTGACCCAAAATATCAGGAAATCTAGGACAAAACGAGAAGACCAAACCTAAGGATTATAGGCATAGACGATAGTGAACATTTCCAACTTAAAGGACCAGTAAATGTCTTCAACAAAATTATAGAAGAAAACTTCCCTAACCTAAAGAAAGAGATGCCCATGAACATACAAGAAGCCTATAGAACTCCAAATAAATTTGACCAGAAAAGAAATTTATCCCGTCACATAATATTTAAAATACCAACTGTACTAAACAAAGAATATTAAAAGCAGTAAGGGAAAAAGGTCAAGTAACATGTAAAGGTAGAACTATCAGAATTACACCGTATTTCTCACCAGAGACTATGAAAGCAAGGAGAGCCTGGGCAGACATCATGCAGACCCTAAGAGAACACAAATGCCAACCCAAACTGCTATATCCAGCAAATCTCTCAATTACCATAAATGGAGAAACCAAGGTTTTTCATTACAAAAACAAATTTACACAGTATCTTTCCACAAATCCAGCCCTTCAAAGGATAATGAATGGAAAACACGAATAAAGGGAGGGAAACTACACACAAGAAAAAGCAAGAAAGTAATCTTTCAACAAACCCAAAAGAAAATAGCCACCCAGACATAAAAATTACATCAAAAACAGCAGGTAGCAACAATCACTATTCCTTAATATCTCTTAACATCAATGGACTCAGTTCCCCAATAAAAAGACATAGATTAACAGACGGGATTCCAAAATTCTTGCCAACCGAATCCAAGAACACATCAAAACAATCATTCACCATGATCAAGCAGGCTTCATCCCAGGGATGCAGGGATGGTTCAATATATGGAAATCCATCAATGTAATCCACTACATTAACAAACTCAAAGAAAAAAACCCCACATGGTCATTTCATTAGATGCCAAAAAAGCATTTAATAAAATTCAACATCCTTTCATGTTAAACGTCTTGGAAATATCAGGAATTTAAGGCCCATACCTAAACATAATAACAGCAATATACAGCAAACCAGTAGCCAACATCAAACTAAATGGAGAGAAACATGAAGCAATCCCATTAAACTCAGGGACTAGACAAGGCTGCCCTCTCTCTCTCCATATTTATTCAATATAGTACTTGAGGTTCTAGCCAGAGCAACTAGACAACAAAAGGAGGTCAAAGGCATACAAATTGGAAAGGAAGAAATCAAACTATCACTATTTGCTGATGATATGATAGTATACTTAAGTGACCCAAAAATACCTCCACCAGAGAACTCCTACAGCTGATAAACAACTTCAGCAAAGTGGCTGGATATAAAATTAACTCAAGCAAATCAGTAGCTTTCCTATACTCAAAGGATAAATAGGCTGAGAAAGAAATTAGGGAAACGAAATCCTTCACAATAGACACAAACAATATAAAGTATCTTGGTGTGACTCTAACCAAACAAGTGAAAAATCTATATGATAGGAACTTCAAGACTTTGAAGAAAGGAATCGAAGAAGACCTCAGAAGATGGAAAAATCTTCCATGCTCTTGGATTGGCAGGATTAATATAGTGAAAATGGCCATCTTGACAAAAGCAATCTATAGATTCAATGCAATCCCCATCAAAATCCCAACTCAGTTCTTCATAGAGTTAGAAAGAGCAATTCTCAAATTAATCTGGAATAACCCAAAACCCAGGATAGCTAAAACTATCCTCAACAGTAAAAGAACTTGTTGGGGAATCAGTATCTCTGACCTCAAGCAGTACTACAGAGCAATTGTGTTAAAAACTGCATGGCATTGGTACAGTGACAGGCAAGTAGATCAATGGAATAAAATTGAAGGCCCGGAAATGAACCCACAGAATTATGGTCACTTGATCTTTGACAAGGGAGCTACAACCAACCAGTGGAAAAAAGCCTTTTTAACAAATGGTGCTGGTTCAACTGGTGGTCAACATGGAAAAGAATGCAAATTGATCCATTCTTATCTCCTTGGTACTAAGCTCAACTCCAAGTGGATTAAGAACCTCCACATAAAACCAGATACACTGAAACTAATAGAAAAGAAACTGGGGAAGACCCTTGAGGACATGGGCACAAGGGAAAATTTCCTCAACAGAACACCAATAGCTTATGCTCTAAGATCAAGAATTGACAAATGGGACCTCATAAAATTACAAAGTTTCTGTAAGGCAAAGGAGATTGTCAAAAGGACAAAACGGCAACCAACCAATTGAGAAAAGATCTTTACCAACACTACATCCCACAGAGGGCTTATATCCAAGATATACAAAGAACTCAAGAAGGTAGACTCCAGAAAGCCAAATAACCCTCTTAAAAATGGGGTACAGAGCTAAACAAAGAATTTTCACCTGAGGAATATGGAATGGTTGAGAAACACCTAAAGAAATGTTCAACATCCTTAGTCATCAGGGAAATGCAAATCAAAACAACCCTGAGATTTCACCTCATACCAGTCAGAATGGCCAAGATCAAAACTCAGGATGAAACAGGTGTTAGCGAGGATATGGAGAAAGAGGAACACTCCTCCACTGCTGGTGGGATTGCAAGCTGGTACTACCACTCTGGAAATCGGTCTGGCAGTTCCTCAGAAAACTGGGAATGATACTTCCGGAGGACCCTGCTATTCCACTCCTGGGCATATATCCAGAGGATTCCCCAGCATGTAATATGGATACATGCTCTACTATGTTCATAGCAGCCCTATTTATAATAGCCAGAAGCTGGAAAGAACCCAGATGTCCCTCATTGGAGGAATGGATTCAGAAAATGTGGTATATATACATAATGGAGTATATTCAGCCATTAGAAACAATGAATTCATGAAATTCTTAGACAAATGGATGGAGCTGGAGAACATAATCCTAAGTGAGGTAACCCAGTTTCAAATGAACACTCATGGTATGCACTCACTGATAAGGGGATATTAGCCTAGAAGCTTGGAACACCCAAGACACAATTCACATATCAAATGATGCCCAGGAAGAATGAAGGAAGGGCCCCTGATTCTGGAAAGGCTCAGTGCAGCAGTGTAGGGGAATACCAGAACAGGTAAGTGGGAAGGGGTGGATTGGGGAACAGGGGGAAGGAAGAGGACTTATGGGACTTTTGGGGAGCAGGGATCCAGGAAAGGGGAAATCATTTAAAATGCAAATAAAGAATATATTGAATAATTATAAAAAAAGAGGCAGATAATTGCAGCCAACGATTGGACTGAGCGAGGGGATTCCTGATGGAAGAATTGGAGTAGGGACTGAAGGAGCTGAGAGGGTTTGCAGCCTGGTGGAATGAGCAACAGTGTCAACAGGCCAGCCCCTCCCCACTCCCCGCTCCCCTTCCCCCCCAAGCTCCTGGAGACTGGACCATCAACCAAAGAGCACACATGGAGGGACCCATGATGCTGGTTGCATATGTGGCAGAGGATGGCCTTGTTTGGACATCAGAGGAGGAGAGGTCCTTGGGCCAGAGGGTATTAGATGCCCCAATGTATGGGGAAAGACAGGGCAGGAAAAGGGGAGTGAGTGAGTGAGGAGGGAGGGAGGGAGTGAGGGAGGGAGGGAGAGGGAGGGAGGGAGGGAGACCCCTCACAGAGGCAGCAGGAGGGATGGGATAGGGTATTTCTGAAGGGGACCTGAAAAGAAGAAAACATTTGAAATGCAAATAAAGAAAATATTCAATAAAAATCAACAATTTTTTTAATGTGGCAACTGGTGTTAGAGAGAAGTTGGAAAAGGTGATTTCCTTTTCTGATATGGGTAGAGGAACCTCCTGAAGTTCTGTAATAAGGGATGAAGGACTCAAAGCCATATGTCCAGGCCGGGTTGGCAGATAAAAGAGACAGAGCAAAGCAGGGGGGCTTAAGTTTTCATGCAAATAATCATCCACTAGGCGAGATGAAACCATCAAAACAGCAGAGGGCAATGGGTTGTTTAAAGCCTTAATAAATCATATGTTTGGGACTGAAGGGGCAAAGACCAGGTAACATTAAAAAAATATAATGAATAATGGAAGGAGGAAAAAGATACTAATGAAGCCCAAGCTGCTAGCTCCCCGGTTCCACAGCTCCTTTTATTCCTGGTTGCTCACTGAGAAGCTTCAGAAGTCCGTAACCCTTGCCTGGATGCTTATAGGTATTAAAATCTAAAAACAAATAGCTCACTACTATGGGATTTCCCAAGCAGGGTGCAGACACAGTTGTCTAGCAGAGGAATTTCTTCTATTGATCATTTAAACCAGCATCTTCATAAAATATTAACATTACAAGTCTTGGTTAGAAGATGTTAACCGCTGAGAGCCGCTGGTGAGATCGGAGCTCATGCTGGACTATAACTCTAACATAATGCATTCCTTTTAAGTCAGCAAACACAAGGATCCCTTTCCTTTAAACTACAGAGAAAAATTTCTAAAGTTATTGTGAGACACCCTGCAGTCATTGAACAGTAAAGAAATATTTCTCATTTTGGTGCAACACCTGAAAAAATATGTTGGTTATTCTCAACATTTCATGGTTCCAGGTTTTCAGCATTCTGAGTTCAGTCAGTGTGATGTTTTGCTCAGAGACTGTTGTAATCCCAAATGAGAAAAAATGTGCAATGCTATATGAATGTAGCAAACCACAAGTAGATAAATGAGTGAGTAAAAAAAATTCAGAGATTTCTGTCACAGGACAATAGTTCATCACTTACAGAAATGATATCGCAGATATACGACTAAAAAACCCTAAAGGATATTTTCCTAACTAATGTAAGATAGAGCAATCTTCTAGTGTCTTTTTAATAACCTATATTAAATGGCATGTATCTATGATTTCCTAATTTGGTTACTATTTCATTTACTTAAATTACACAAGCCTCTTATGAATAAGTGGGATTAAAAAAAGACTTAACACATTGTAATCTAGGACATAGATAATTGAAGGACATACATCTTGTCAAGTACAATTTCTGGCTTGATGTGAAAGGTCAATTATAGATTCATAGTGCACACAGAAGCACAATTATGAGGTAAATAAGGGTATTTTCTTGCAAGAAGTGAGACATGGGTGTGGGAGCTGACTCATACAAATTAGACTGGGTTTTGGCAGCTGTGAGATGGAGAGGAGAAGTCAGGCAAAGAGTGTTGAAATGAAGGCTCCGGGATAGGAGAATTAGAACTCATGATGTGATCCTATGTGGCTGAAGTATAGTAGTAACACATTTTACTCTCAGTATCTTGCTTTGCCAGCTGTATTAAATACAGTTTAGCTTCCACATGCCACATCTCTTCTGGGATGCTGGGAGAACACACATGTTAGAGTGATGGCCAGGAAGCCACAGACTGACAATCATTAGAAAAAAAGTCACATGGCTTCTAAAAGTTTAATTTGTTGGGAAATGAATTGTATATATAGAATATATCCAATAATTAAAAAAAAAGAAAATAAAGAAAAAGAAAAAAAAGAAATATGCCCTGGTTGTGTATCAGTTAAGTAGACACTGTCTGTCAGGTAAAAACAGTGTGCCGTTCAAAACATAGTGTGAGCACTCTCATTCAGCTTCTGTTAGAGCATGGTGGCTGGCTGTACCACTGCTGGAATCCCAGTGAACTAAAGGACTTTCAAAGTAGTAAGAGCAGAGAGTCACAACGTTAAGGTTACCACAGAAAAATTATTTGAATAGTATCCCTTGTAGAGTGGTAAATTATTAAAAATATCAACAAAGGTGTAATGTGCAGAAATTTGACCTTTTCAAAAAGGTATGTGTATATAATATATACATATATGTATATGTATATATTCACACATATAATAAGCATGTTCTTCATAGGACAGTTTCTTAGTCTCAGTACCCAGATGGAAGATTAAAGGGTCGTGTTTGCTATCTAGGAATTATCTTTCTTTTGCTATTTCTTGACTGATTTTCCCTTCAGATTCTTTTAACATTTGTAATATAAATCTTTGAAATACAATGTTTACATTGAACTATTTGGCCAAGCCATTTGTGCTGTGTATCATCAATAATTTGCGTGAGTCTTACTTAAAAAAAATCTAGCTTATTTATTTTATCATACTGGAAGGAGTTAAAGGGAAGAACTGGGGAAATAAGATCAAAATGCATTAAATTCCCAAAGAATTAATAAAACATTTTAAAATTTCTGGCAGTAATGTAACCACTGTTTCATTAGTTGGATGCTTAAAAATCAATCTGTCTTCCTTTAACCTAATTTCTAGCATAAGATCCACAGAGACCACTAAACTAGTATCAAAATATGATGCAGGAATAAGATAACTGAATTGACACATATTCCTCAGAGCAATTCTATCCACCATTCTTTTTCCAAAAGAGTTTGACAGCTTGTCAAACGTTTTCCTATAAAAAGTCATCATATGACTGCCTTCATCAAGCCACATATCAGTCCACGCCCATCCAGGCTTGAAATAGAATCAGTTTTTCCTCAATTGGTTTCAGTGTTGTGAGTAAGAATTGGTCAAGTCCTCATAACCTGAGAGGAAAATGGTTTAGCACATAAAGCAACAGAGGAGACATTTATAATGGAGACATCTATTTCTCCTTTATTACTCCATAGTTTCACATAGGCCCCATGATTTTCTATTTCTATTCTCTTGAGTAGCTGCTGGACTTCCCTGGAGACATTTTTCATTTTAGAAAGAAGGTACTGATGTAGATGATGTAGTTTACAGAGAGCATCACCATTGAAATTTGAGGGATGTCTGTCTGTCTGTCTGTCTGTCTCAGAGAAACAGTCTCTCTGTTACCTCTTCAGTTTAGAGTCTTACATAGGACTTATGCCTGTAGTCATAACTAAACAGATTCAATGGGAAAGTTCTTAATCCAACCAAATTCACTCTGGAGAGAACCCTTGTCATATCTTTCCCTTGTCTTTAAGATGTTAATTCTGTCAAAGTGAAATGTCTGTGTTGTATCCCTTGTTTATTTTAGACAAAAATCATGCTAAGCTGTTTATAAAAAGTCTCACATTCTACAAAACATGTTTTAAATGAGTGTAAACAATGAGTTTAGTAAAGCCTTAATTATATGATAAAGGTCAGGTTAGAAATTATTTCCATCACTTCAAAAGATAACAATGATAAAAATTCAGCCTATCTATAATTCAATAACAACTTTATGCAAGAGGGAATCATATTTAGTTAATACTAAAACAAAAATAGCACACACTATTGAATATAACAATTATATACTATAATTATATATCCATACAGTATTTATCTGAGAAATAGCATTATGCCCCAGGACTTCCATTGCTGTGAAGAGACACCTTGAACACAGCAACTCTTATAAAGAAATACATTTAATTGGGGCTGGCTTACAGTTCAGAGGTTTAGTCCGTTATTGTTACAGTGGGAAGCATGGCTGTAGCCAGACAAACATGGTCCTGGAAAGGAAGCTGAGAGTTCTACACCTGGATCTACAGGCTGCAGCAGGAAGAGAGGAAATTTGTGCCAGGCTTGTAATACAAGTCCTCCAAGGCCACATCTACTCCAACAAGGCCACATGTCCTAATAGTGCCACTCCCTATTTCCAAGTGATGGACTCTATGAATCTATTGAAGCTCTTCCTATTCAAACCACTATACTTCACATACTACCTAGAGTTGAGACTACAGGCCCTGTCGTATAGACAGGGCAGAGATAGAACTCACTGCTTCCTTCTTGTAAAACCAGTATTCTTCTAAGTGAGCTATATATTCAGCCCATCCAGTAATCGATGATAGGAGAAACACTCTCCTAATCTCCTATTTAGGGGATTTGCCCACTACATTAGTCTAATTCTTTCAAAAGGTTGAAATCTTCTACTGACAGTAACTCAGGGAAAAAAATCTAAGTCGTTCCAGGCACAATCCTTCTTTAGTTCTCTCCTTGGGAACAGTTTGGCAAGGAAATGTGAAGGTTATCAGACAGTCACCGAGTTGAAGGAGCACATTTAGGGCTGGGTGTATGCTTAGCACATGGACAAAAGTAAGAAAGGAAACCCCAGACTATATATTCATTGTGCATTTGACTCAATAATCAAAAGCTTCTGTTGGAAGTGTGAATTCAAACCGGAAAATGTTACCATGCTAGGGAAGACAGGTTATTTTCAAAATATGGCAATGAGCATCCTGCTGAAGACCCCAGGTCCATTGAATACTTTAATGTACATACCCATCTGTAAACCTCTGTACATTAGTGCAGTCCATATTCCCCCACTGTGGAATTTAAAGCATTACCACTATTGAAACCACCTTGTGCCTAATTTATTTAGTGACCTGGTATTTTCTTAAACTGAATGAAGTTCTACTGTAGGTTAAAACACATCTAGAATATACTTAGAGTTGACTCTAAAGATTCCTTTAGTTAGAATAAGGTATTCATTCCAGCACTGGCTATATACTTTAGGTGATGATTCTAGGATCCTTTAGAAGTTCAATGTCAGTATATCTCAATGAATCTTCTTTCTGTTTCTATTAGTGCCAATTTTCATAAACCATGC
The DNA here is from genome assembly GCA_964023405.1 of Apodemus agrarius. Taxonomy (NCBI): domain Eukaryota; kingdom Metazoa; phylum Chordata; class Mammalia; order Rodentia; family Muridae; genus Apodemus; species Apodemus agrarius. The sequence goes on from OZ030006.1 coordinate 50,603,833, forward strand.
AATTATTAGTAAAGTACAGTAATACACAGGCCTATACAATGGAAAATATGCAGGCAAGAAGACAGATGAAAATGGAACAAATGTGAGAAATAAATATTACCTAACTAGCTGGCTCAGTGTAGCACTTTATCCTTTTCCTCCTTTCACTATTAATTCATGCATATAAATATATTTTTGTCTGCATAATTTATACATGAAGGATATGTATAATTAATATGACATGTATATATACCCAAACACATCTAAATCATCTTAGATAGAAAATTATTGCTGTTAAAAGTTTTCTCTGAGGGAGTTGTAGAGATGGCTCAGCAATTAAGAGCACTAAATCTTCTTCCGTAAGTCTTCAGTTCAATTCCCATCGACCACATGGTGGCTCACAACCATCTGTAATGGGAACTGATGCCCTCTTCTGATGTGTCTGAAGAGAGCAACAGTATTCTCACATAAAATTAAATTAAAAAGATGTTAGCTGTGAAAATATACTGTGATATACAATATTATATATAATGCTTTTTACAGATGCAGTGATTCAATTTTGAATGAAATATTATTTATTTAATCATTCCCCTTCTCCAATACTTATATTATAAACAGTATGTTTATCTTCTTATCAACTTCAAAAATATATTTATGTCTTCAAGAAAAGCTTGACAATGTGAAAATGTCTCGGTCAGACAGTATGAAGTTCTTGTATGATACTTTTAAAGACATATATGGTAACATATATTTTTTTCCTTATAGTCACTACTCTTAAATATTTTCTTCCTTTTTTATGCAGTTCTTACTAAACATAACTCCTTGCTTATTAACAGGCACAAAAGAATTATTGATGTTAACAATTATGCACAATTTAGTGATTTAGAAAAAGATAACTTTGAATTCTTTATGTTTATCTTTTTTTCATTTTTTATTCTATATTCTTTGTTTACATTCCAAAGGCTTTCTCCTTTACCAGTTCCCCCCCACCATACATCCTCTCCCCCCCAACTATTCCCCAATCACCCCCCCCATTTCTCTGTTCTGGTACTCTCCTACAAAACTGGATCCAATTTTTTCAGGCCCAGGGTCCTCTCCTTTCTTCTTCTTGGGAATCTTTTGACTTGCTAATTGTGCCTTGAGTATTTAGGGCTTCTGGGCTCATTAATATCCACTTATCCGTGATTGCATTTCAAGTGTATTCTTTTGTGATTGGGTTAACTCTCTTAGGATGATATTTTCCAGATCTAACTATTTGCCTACAAATTGCATGAATTCATTATTTTTAATTGCTGAGTAGTATTCCATTGTATATATATACCACATTTTCTGTATCCATTCCTCCTTTGAGGGATATCTGGGCTCCTTCCAACTTCTGGCTATCATAAACAAGGCTGCTATGAACATAGTGGAGCATGTGTCTTTATTGTATGCAGGGTAATCCTCTGGGTACATGCCCAGGAGTGGTATGCCAGGGTCCTGGAAGTGACATGCCCAATTTTCTGAGGAACCGCCAGACTGATTTCCAGAGTGGTTGTACCATCTTGCAATCCCACCAACAGTGGAGGATTGTTTCTCTTTCTCCACATCCTTGCCAGCACCTGTTGTCTCTTGAGTTTTTAATCTTAGCCATTCTGACTGGTGGAATCAGTGGAGGTTGAGGTGGAATCTCAGGGTTGTTTTGATTTGCATTTCCCTGATGACTAATGATGTTGAACATCTCTTAAGGTGTTTCTCCGCCATCTGAATTTCTTCTGGTGAAAATTCTTTGTTTAGCTCTGTACCCCATTTTCTAACTAAACAAGCAAAAGATCTGTATGATAAGTCCTTGAAGAAAGAAATCGAAGAAGACATCAGAAGATGGAAAAATATTTCTTGCTCCTGGATTGGCAGGATCAATATTAGTAAAAATGGCCATCTTGCCAAAAGCAATCTACAGATTCAATGCAATCCCCATCAAAATCCCAACTCAATTCTTCATAGATCTAGAAAGAGCAATTCTCAAATTCATCTGGAGCAACAAAAAACCCAGGATAGCTAAAACTATTCTCAACAATAAAAGGACTTCTGGGGGAATCAATATCCCTGACCTCAAGCAGTAGTACAGAGCAATTGTGTTAAAAACTGCATGGTATTGGTACAGCAGCAGGCAAGTAGATCAGTGGAATAGGATTGAAGACCCAGAAATTAACCCACAGACTTATGGTCACTTAATCTTTGATAAAGAAGCAACAACCATCCAGTGGAAAAAAGATAGCCTTTTCAACAAATGGTGCTGGTTCAACTGGAGGTCAACATGCAGAAGAATCTGAATTGACCCACTCTTATCTCCTTGTACTAAGACCAACTCCAAGTAGATCAAGGACCTCCACATAAAACCAGACACACTGAAACTATTAGAAAAGAAACTGGGGAAGACCCTGGAGGACATGGGCACAGGGGGAAAGTTCCTGAACAGAACACCAATAGCTTATGCTCTAAGATCAAGAATTGACAAATGGGACCTCATAAGATTACAAAGTTTCTGTAAGGCAAAGGACACTGTCAGAAGTACAAAACGGCAACCAACAAAGTGGGAAAAGATCTTCCCAACCCCACATCTGACAGAGGGCTAATATCTAATATATACAAAGAACTCAAGAAGTTAGACCCCTTTTGACAGTGTCTTTTGCCTTACAGAAACTTTGTAATTTTATGAGGTCCCATTTGTCTATTCTTGCTCTTAGAGCATAAGAATTGGTGTTCTGTTCAGGAATTTTTCCCCTGTGCCAATGTCCTCAAGGGTCTTCCCAGTTTCTTTTCTATTAGTTTTAGTGTGTCTGGTTTTATGTGGAGGTCTTTGATCCACTTGGAGTTGAGCTTAGTGCAAGGAGATAAGAGTGGATCAATTCTCATTCTTCTGCATGTTGACAAAAGGATAAATCGGCAACCAACAAATTGGGAAAAAATCTTCACCAACCCCACATCCGACAGAGGGCTAATCTCCAATGTATACAAAGAACTCAAGAGGTTAGACCCCAGAAAACCAAATAACCCTATCCAAAAATGGGGTACAGAGCTAAACAGAGACTTTTCACCTGAAGAAATTCGGATGGCTGAGAAACACCTTAAAAAATGTTCAACATCACTAGTCATTAGGGAAATGCAAATTAAAACAACCCTGAGATTTCACCTCACAGCAGTCAGAATGGCTAAGATTAAAAACTCAGAAGATATCAGGTGTCGGCAAGGATGTGGAGAAAGAGGAACACTCCCCCGCTGCTGGTGGGAATGCAAGCTGGTACAACCACTCTGGAAATCAGTATGGCGGTTCCTCAGAAAACTGGGCGTGATACTTCCGGAGGACCCAGCCATACCACTCCTGGGAATATACCCAGAAGATTCACCAGCATGCAATAAGGATACATGCTCCACTATGTTCATAGCAGCCTTATATATAATAGCCAGAAGCTGGAAAGAACCCAGATGTCCTTCAACAGAGGAATGGATACAAAAAATGTGGTATATATACACAATGAAGTACTATTCAGCCATTAGAAACAATGAATTCATGAAATTCTTAGAGAAATGGATGGAGCTGGAGAATGTCATACTAAGTGAGGTGACCCAGTCTCAAAAGAATACCCATGGTATACAGTCACTGATAAGTGGATATTAGCCTAGAAGCTTGGAACACCAAAGACACAAATCACATATCAAGTGATGTCTCACAAGAAGAAAGGAGTGGACACTGGTGCTAGAATGGACCAAAACATCATTGTGGGAGAGTACAAGAACAGTAAAGTGGGAGGGGGTGGATGCGGGAGCAGGGGGAGGGAAAAGGACATGTGGGACATTTGGGGGTGGGGAACCAGAAAAAGGGAAATGAATTGTAAATATAGAATATATACAATAAAACAAATAAAACAAACAAACAAACAAACAAACAAAAAAGAAGTTAGACCCCAAAGAACCAAATAACCCTATCAAAACATAACTTTGAATTAATAATTTCTTGTTTTTAAAAATATCTATTTTTTATCAGTATTATTTATGTGTGTATGTATGTATGTATGTATGTATGTATTCTTTAAACCTTTTTTACAGTCCAGTCTTCATCCTCCTCCAGATCCACCTTCCTGACTGCGCCCGATCCTATACCCCAGCTCACTCCTATCTCCATGAAGATGTCCCTATGCTTCCACACCAGACCTCTCCACTCCCTGTGCCCTCAAGTTTCTCGAGGGTTAGGTGAATCTTCTCTCACTGAGTCCAGACCAGGCAGTCCTCTGCTGTATATATGTCAGGGGCCTTAGATCAGCTGGTGTATGCTGCCTGGTTGGTGGCTCACTTTATGAGAAATCTCCCGGTCCAGGTCAGTTGAGACTGATGGTCTTCCCATGAGGTGGCCCTCCTCCTCAGCTTCTTCCAGCTTTTCCCCAGTTCAACCACAGGGGTTCCTGGCTTCTGTCCATTGTTTGGGTGCTAGTATCTGCATCTGACTCTTTCAGTTGCCTGTTGGGCATCTCAGAAGGTATCCATGCTAGGCTACTGTTTGTAAGCATACCACAGCATCAGTAACAGTGTCAGGGCCTGTCGAACTTCCTTTCTCTCATGCTTTTCTCCATTTTCATCCCTGTAGTTCCTTTAGACAGGAACAATTCTGGGTCAGGTCTTTTGACTGTGGGATAACAGCCCCACCCCTCTACTTGATGTCCTAAAAATATGGAACATTTCATGAATGTGCATGTCATCCTTGCACAGGGGCCATGCTAAACTTCTCTGTATAGCTCAGATTTTAGTATATGTGTTGCCAAAGAGAGCCCTCATCAATATTTTTTGTTTTGTATTCTAACAGGTTTTTAAGCTATAGCTTCATGCCATTAGTAGCCTCTTTGCTTCAGATGATCATTATGCTCCAATACAAAGAAACACAGTCTAATGCTAACTCCATTTTTATTTTATTTTTTTATTTTCTATATTCTTTGTTTACATTCCAAATGCTTTCCCCTTTCCAGGTTCCCCCCTCCCCATATGTCCCATAAGTCCTCTTCCCTCCACCCATTCCCCAATCACCCCCTCCCATATCTCTGTCCTGGTACTCCCCTACAATGCTGGATCAAGTCTTTCCAGGATCAGGGCCCTCTCCTTCCTTCTTCTTGGGAATCATTTGATATGTGAATTGTGTCTCCAGTATTCAGAGCTTCTGGGCTAATATCCATTTATCAGTGATTACATTCCATGTGTATTCTTTTGTGATTGGGTTAACTCATTTAGGATGATGTTTTCCAGTTCTAACCATTTGCCTAAAAATTTCATGAATTCATAGTTTTTAATTGCTGAGTAGTATTCCATTGTGTAAATATACCACATTTTCTGTATCCATTTCTCCATTGATGGACATCTGGGTTCTTTCCAGCTTCTGGATATTATAAACAAGGCTGCTATGAACATAGTAGAGCATGTGTTCTTGTTGCATGCTGGGGAATCCTCTGAGTATATACCCAAAAACTCAGGATAGCTAAAACTATTATCAACAGTAAAAGAACTTCTGGGGGAATCAGTATCCCAGACCTCAAGCAATACTACAGAGCAATAGTGTTAAAAACCGCATGCTATTGGTACAGTGACAGGCAAGTGGATCAATGGAACAGGATTGAAGATTCAGAAATGAACCCACACACCTATGGTCACTTGATATTCGGCAAAGGAGTGGAAAACATCCAATGGAAAAAAGATAGCCTTTTCTTTCTTTCTTTCTTTCTTTCTTTCTTTCTTTCTTTCTTTCTTTCTTTCTATTCAATATATTCATTATTTACATTTCAGATGATTTTTCCTTTCCTGGCTCCCTGCTCCCCAAAAGTCCCATATGCCCTTTCCCCTCCCCTTGTTCCCCAATCCACCCCTTCCCACTTCCCTGTACTGGTATTCCCCTACACTGATGCATTGAGCCTTTCCAGAATCAGGGACCACTCCTTCCTTCTTCTTGGTATGTGGATTGTGTCTTGGGTATTCCAAGATTCTAGGCTAATATCCACTTATCAGTGAGTGCATCCCATGGGTAGTCTTTTGAGACTGGGTTACCTCACTTAGGATGATGTTCTCCAGCTCCATCCATTTCTCTAAGAATTTCATAAATTCATTGTTTCTAATGGCTGAATAGTACTCCTTTGTGTATATATACCACATTTTTTGCATCCATTCCTCTGTTGAGGGACATCTGGGTTTTTCCCAGCTTCTGGCTATTATAAATAAGGCTGCTATGAACATAGTGGAGCATGTATCCTTATTACATGCTGGGGAATCCTCTGAGTACGTGCCCAGGAGTGGTATAGCAGCATCCTCCGGAAATGTCATGCCCAGTTTTCTGAGGAACTGCCAGACTGATTTCCAGAGTGGTTGTACCAGTTTGCAGTCACACCAGCAGTGGAGTAGTGCTCCTCTTTCTCCATGTCCTCACCAACACCTGTTGTCTCCTCAGTTTTTAATCTTAGCCATTCTGACTGGTGTGAGGTGAAATCTCAGGGTTGTTTTGATTTGCATTTCCCTAATGACTAATGATGTTGAACATTTCTTAATGTGCTTCTCAGCCATCCGAATTTCTTCAGGTGAAAAGTCTTTGTTTAGCTCTGTACTCTGTTTTTGATAGGCTTATTTGGTTTTCTGGGGTCTAACTTGTTAAATTCTTTGTATATATTGGATATTAGCCCTCTGTCAGATGTAGGGTTGTTGAAGATCTTTTCCCAATTTGTTGGTTGCCGATTTGTCCTTTCAACAAATGGTGCTGGTTTAATTGGAGGTCTGCATGCAGAAGAATGCGAATTAATCCATTCTTATCTCCTTGTACTAAGCTCAAGTCCAAGTGGATCAGGGACCTCCACATAAAACCAGACACACTGAAACTAATAAAAAAGAAACTGGGGAAGACCCTTGAGGACATGGGCTCAGGGGAAAAGTTCCTGAACAGAACACCAATAGCTTATGCTCTAAGATCAAGAATTGACAAATGCTAACTAACTCCCTCTTAAAAACTGTTACCAGTAATTTCCTTAGAATAAAACTGTAGACACCATGACTCATCATTTTCTCCATAATGGCCTTCTGTCTCTTGCAATTATTTCATCAAAGGGAGGTTAATTTGAAAACTCGTTCTCACTCAGTATCCATACACACTATTATTCTGAATTGGGATTCAGAATTCCAATTTCTGATTTGACTATTGAGCACCAATGCTTTCTAAAGAGAATTGATCTAATTGATTCTACTATCAAGTAAAGAGATACTGTAGAATAGAATATGTGTGATACCTAATAATAGCCTAGAGCATGAATGAAATCTTGTCGTGCTCCTCATCTTGTATATATGTATGGTACATAGGTAATATGGCTCCATGTGTAACATATTGAAGGCACAGACCAAAAATATTTTGAAATGAAGTATAGCACATTTAAGCTAATGATAGAACAATGTTCTCAGTTTTAATGTAAATCAATCATGCAAATTTTATGCTTCTAGTTAGAGCTCGTATCAACTTCTTGGTGTTAGAACAGTGCACTGGATATCTGTCCTAGTCAAAAGAAAACAACTATAATGTTTTAGCAAGAATATTAATATCTATATCATGTTGTGTTTTATATAGATCAAGGAAGAATATGAAAACAGATGTAATAAAGAATGTTTTTCAATACATAGATTAATTATAAAATATATTCTCTATAATGCTACATCTTCAATCATAATTATAAGTAGCAGTTCTTAATTTTAAGAAATAATAAAAATGGAACATGCCTGGGCCTCACAGTTGATTTTTTGTGGTTGACCTCATTGTATTATTCCATTGCAAAAAGCATTCTCAAGTTACTTTAGCACTTTGCACAGTGCTCAGAATGTCCAATAGAAGTTATACTGGTTTGATTATCTAGACTTGTCAACCAACAGTCACTTAGGGTGCAGAGAAAGGTTTTTATGGGTTTGGAGAGGGAGAAACACACTGGCAGAGCAATTTATCACTTGGCCTCACAATCTGAAAGGCATTTTGGCTCTCTCTCATCAAGCCCTTTTGGGAGCTACAGTGGTAACAACCACTTTACTACTATCACAGGTGTAGAAATATCTTCTGATCCTAGTTTGGCTTCATTTTTATTAAGGATTAGCAAAATTCCCATTTAGGTCAGGCTACCTTCTTATGGGAAAGTAACTTCATCTCTCACTGACTCGTTTTAATAAGTGCCTGCTAGGATTTGAGTACTCAATAAATATCATCATGGTCCCTGTTCTTTCCAATAAAGTGTTTTCATTGACATCACATAAAAAAGATTTGTATCCCTTTTTGTCATGTGTGATACCCGTGTAGTGTAGGTTAGCATGTGCAAACCTGGGGTGTCCTTTATTTTTCACAGTACTATGATTTTAATAAAAATTCATCACACTGTCAGAGAAATTATGGATTTTGCAAAATAGCTTCTTGAAGTCGAGATTAGCAAGTTCTTTACTGAAATCTACTAAGCTTGGATCACTATTTGTCCTTGGAATAGCTTATTGAGTGTCAGCTGTATAGGTCCTATATTTTGATATTCCCTACAATTGGTGTAGTCAGAGAGTCACAGAATATCTAAGCTGGAAGTGAATTTTAGAGCATACGTGGTTCCAACTGTTTGTAGCTTGTTCCAACATAATCCTTTGCAATAGTCATCAAATCATGATTCTAAATTCTCCTGTCTTGTTGGAATAGCAAATGAGCAAACAATATTTCTAAACTGAGCTATATTTTTCTGGGCTTCATTCCTCCATTTTTATTGTCTTGGAACATGCAATTCTCTCTATTTTATGTAATTTAATAGTAAATATTCTTAACAGCATGTTAAATACCATATCCCATATATCTCCCTGCATAATAATGTGAATGAACTACTGATACCATTTTCCAAAAGCTATATTTGAGGAATTTTATGATATAATTATTAAAACCAGTATTATATGAGGTAATTAAAATATGCTCTTACATAATTAACCTTCAGATCAGCATGTTAAGGAAAAAAGGAAAGCTTAAAATGTATCACTTCTTGTTGACATCACTTCTGACTGACACTTTATTGTCTTAAGTTATTTTAATTATTGTGTTGATATCTTAGAATATTACTTCATATATTGTTAATTATGTTGGTACCTAGACATTAACAGTAGTGAGAAAATTATTGTCACAGGAACGACAAATGCTAACAGACAAGACACAACTTACCATTTTTTTGGCTACAAAGACTTAAGAATGTGGTTCAGAAAGATGATAAGATATTAAAATTTGTTATATTATAAAGTTATTTTAAATTCTATTTTGGGAAGATGATTATATAACTTAGAAAATTGCTTCATATTGTTAGACAACTTTCCAGTTTTCAATCTAAAAGGCTTAAGCTATCAGTTCATATCATCTTAAAAACAACTTGACCATTTATAAACGGGAAAAAATCTATTCTTTTTCTTTTCTTTTTAAGGCAGAATGTTTTATAGTGTAGGCTGGTCTTGAACTCAATATGTAGTCAAGAATGACCTTGAATTACTTATTCTCCTGCCTCTACTTCCTTAGTGCTGGAAATCCAGGTTTGAGCCATTATAGTCCGCTCAATTTTATCTCCTTTATTTCTCTATTATTCTCTTCAATTTTAATTATATTTCTTAGAGTAGTTTCACAGCAAGTCTTAATAAGAAAGCTTCTTTTCGCAGTAGATAGGAAGAAACCCAGAGAGCCATAGCTGGACAATGTAAAGACTGAGAAGCTGTAGAGCAATGAGCACTAAATGGAAAACCTTTATCAAACTCTATCCCTCAGGGATCAAGGAGCTATGTAGGAGAGGAGTAAAACAGATCTTAAGATCCAGAGGAATTAACTGAGAACAAAGAAACAGCGTTTTCCAGACCCAACAGGATTGATGCTCATGTGAACTCATGGAGATCTTGCATAGGTTCAAGCCAGATGGGGTTCCAGCACACAGAACAGAGGCTTCTTCCCCTAAAGAAAAGGTATTTGTAATTGATATCCACTAGCAAAGGGAAAAAAATCAGTATTTTTAAAAACTAATTCTCTGAGTAAATTATATACCTAACATACAGATATAATAACTATAAAATTTTCCTTCACTTCGTAGAGCAGATATGTTACTAATTTAGTAAAATGTTGAAAACATTTTTGCAAGGTTTATGCCATATAGTGTTATAAGGATTCACAACTATAATTCAATTTCTAGAGCCTTGCAGAATATTATCATAACATTATCTTTTTTAATCTTGTATTTATTTATTTATTTATTTATTTATTTATTTATTTATACTCCAGATTTTATTCCCCTCCCAGTCCACCTTCTGACTGTTCCACATCCCTTACCTCCTCCCCACCCCCTGTCTCCATGAGGATGTCCTCACCTCCACCCCATCCCACCTGACCTCTAAACTCCCTGGGACCTCCAGTCTCTTGCTGGTTTGGTGCATCTTCTCTTACTGAACCCAGACACAGGCATTCCTCCTCTGTATATGTGTTGGGGGCCTCATATCAGCTGGTGTATGCTGCCTGGTTAGTGGTCCAGTGTCTGAGGGATTTCCAGGGTCCAGGTTAACTGAGATTGCTGGTCTTCCTACAGTAGTACAACACCAAAAACAAACAAACAAACAAACAAACAAAACAAAACAAAAAAACAAACTTTAAAATTTTCAGTGATCAGGGCTGCTCTTCACCTCTGAGCTTTCTCTCCAGCCCCGATCACTGTAAGTTTTAGAACCCCTTTTTGGTGTTGTGCTACTGTTCACTTCAGTAGGATTGCCAACTTCACTCATTTAAGGAATGCCTTTTTATCTTCAATTAGTTAAAGTAAAAAACTTAAATAATTACTATCGAATTCTGTATGCAAACATTAAAATCAGAGTGCTTGTGCTGTCATTGGAAGCTTATGTCTCTCAAGAATGCATGAAATATGCATTAGGTTCACCACAGGTAGAGGTGGCCTTGTTTACATATTTGCAGATTTGCAATGCATGCCCTGAACAAGACTGCAAAAATATTAGCGCTCGTGCAAGTACCCTAATTAGCTTCAAATCCTCACTAGACACTTGTGAATATTTACCTCATATGAAACTATTAGTTCATGACTATTTGTCATTTATGATAATTTATGCTGACCAAAAGTCTGAGGGATGAATGGTAAATTAAATTATTGATTCTAATAAAATTCGGATGGAAGAGTCCATGAACTGTATTTACAAAATTGGTAGCAACTTAACAGACAGACATGAAATACCCTGTCTCCACTTTCTTCCCTCCTTCATCCATAGTGTTCTGTTTTCACAGAAACATAATGAAGATATAGTAATTGCTTGCTGTAATGTCTTGGATTTGCTTTGGACAGATGGAAAAAGATTTTATTAAAAGAAAAATTTAAATAATTTGATAATTTAAAAAATTCTTTGGCCTGCAAAACAACCTCATGTAATTCCTATAATAAAGACCACCACTCACCTTTTTAAAAACCTCATAGAAGTAAAAGAAGCTGGTTTTTTGTTTGTTTGTTTTTGTTTTCTTTGGAGAGAGGTTCCCTTTTGTAAATGTTTCCCAAACATAACTATAACATATTGTTATTTAGATTAAGGAACATGGGACAAAATAAAAATAAGAGGAACTGGAAAGTTTGTCTTAAAATAATAAGCATAGTCAATTAAAAATACGACGTTTGAAAATAGGAAGTTATTTGGGAAGAATGATGTTTAAAGAGGCTAAAAGATACTATACAATCACAAAGCTTATTTACAACAAAGAAGTAAAATTCTTTGAAAACTGACTTCATAAGCACATGATGGCTTTTACCACTGACTTTTTCTGAATCATCAAAAATATTGCTGTGTTCTTGGAATGTTAACTCTGTAAAACAACTCTCTAATGGGACATGTGTTTTTATTGTCAATATTTAATTCATTTGTGTGCATTTAAAGTGCAATGGCAATCATTAAAGGTGATAGGCTACATTTGGTAGCATTTTAAATTAAAAAAATATTAGTTTTTAAAACTTTTGGTCTGGTATGTTTGTGAAGAGTCTTTGTATAATGAAAGTAATTCTTGATTCACATGCATTGATTAGGACATTTAGTACTTAGTTGTATATAACAGACTTCAACGAAATATTTAATTTTATCATATGATGGGTTTCAATTGGTACAGCAGAGACAGTGCGCCCATGTATTAGGTTTCATATTTCATTCTTCCTCATCTCACCTATTTTCTAATTTTTCTACAAACACCCTAAACCTAAAAGGAACCTGGTAGTTTGAGAAGATATAGAGAAGTTTGGGTCAATCGTGGTCATGAACCAGGAAGTGGTTCCATGAGGTTCAATTCCACAAGTAATTGAACTTGGGATCTTTGCATGAGTAGCCAGTGTCCTTAACCTCTCCAGCTGAAGCAGATAGGAACTGCCACCAGAAGACCAACAGAGTCAACTAACCTGGTCTCTTGGGAGTTCCCAGGGGCTGAACCACCAACAAAAGAGCAAGCATGAACTTCATCTAGCCCGCCCACCCCACCCACCTCCCTGCCCTGCACATATATAACAGAAATGCAATATGGTTTTCATTCCGGTCCCCCAACAACTGGAGCAAAATCTATTGTCTCCTATGGATTCTCTTTCCCAAACTGACCCACCTTGTCTGGTCTTAGTGGGAGAGGATGCATCTTGTCCTCCACTGACTTGATTTGCCAGGGTAGGGTGATACTCAGTAGGGGCATCCCCTTTCCAGAGGAGAAGGGGAGGGCAGACCTGGGAGAGGCTGTGTGGTCCAGGGACAGGAGTAGGGAGGGTTGCATAGCTGCATATATAGCAGAGGATTGCCTTGTCAGGCATCAATGGGAAGAAAGATCTCTGGTCCTATGAAGGCTCAATAGCTGCCCCAGTGCAGGTGAATGGAGCCCTGGGAGGTGGGAGCAGGGTGGGTGGAAGAACACCCTCATAGAAGTAGGGGAAGGGAGGATAGGATAGGGAGTTTCTGGCAGGGAGGAAACTAGGAAAGAGGAAAACATTTGAAATGTAAATAAAGAATGTATCCAATTAAAAAAAGAGAATAAATTAAAAAAAATAATGAGAGGAAAAATTCAAAAACAGCACAAAGCATTCTGTCATAGCCCAAATGATAATACAAAGGCAGGCAGTGATTGAAATATTTACAGCAGAGACCAGGAGGAAACATATCTCCCTAGCAGACTGAGCAGGTCACACCTGGAGGCACTGTGATCCAAAAAATATAGCAACTGGATTTATATCAGAAGACTGACCTGAGTCTTAACTCGGATTTGGAATAAAACAGAGTATCTAGGACCAGTAGAGGCAGCAAACACCTTTTCTTTAAAGGTTTACAAAAATATAAACAAGCATGGCAAAGTGCATTAGACTTAATCTGGATAATCTCACAGAGCAAGATTGACACAAAAAAAGAAATCCTTACCAATAACTTAGCCTCATTTAAGAGAGAATCTCCAATTAAAGTGATTTCTCCCCAGATGGGAACACAAGGCCATTGCTGACTCCCAGAGTTCTTAGGATTCCCAGGGACTAAGGTGTTTTCAGAACTTTGCTTTTTCAGAAGTAGGATCAAGTCTTTATCATTTAGATCCTTGTCTCAGGCACCATCTCCATCTTAGGATAAGAGACAATGATGCATTTTCTGGTCAGGTCCTCTTGTAAAGATTTTAACACACTCTTTTCTAAGAGCCTGTTTTTCTGAATTCCAAGTTGTTGCTAATTAGCATAGCTGAGCTAAGTTTGGCAGTGAGTTTTTAAAAATTAAGGAATCAGAAGATGATGTGTGTCTTAATTAAGACTCATCATTAAACTCCATGGCTTTGATTGCCACTGTCTGCTCTTCTCTCTACACAGAAGACACTTGGATGCTTCTTGTATAATTTGATTAATTATGTACAGTTCAGCTTCATCACAGCAAGTCTACAAAATGAAACTGTAATGAGCCATTTTTGTCCAACATGGATTTACACAATTCCTTTCTCTGGGGTTTCTGGCACACCTGGTAATCTAATTACATATAAACATAGCCTTTAACGGAGTAATTTAAAATAAAATGATACACCTTGTTTTTCTTTAAACAAACCATTTAAACAGAACATTTGAATGGAAGTAATATCGGTTATGAGTTTTGTTAGAACTGGTATAATCTTCCTCTCATGAGAATCCTCAGTCCTTTCCTCTCCCTCTCCACTTCAGACAGGGCTGCATTTATGATGAAACTTCATTCTGTCTTCTTGAAGGCACAGATTTCTAATCCCATGATACTCACGCTATGTAGTCATGCACCTCCAGTTACTACTGTGGCCTTAAGAATGGGCAGGAGGAAATGGGTATTTTACAAAATCATTTAACAGTTAACCAATAACCTTATGCAATATTGGGAGAGAAATTCTATATAAAATATTTATAGGAAAATAAAGATCTGGTTTCTACAGTTTTTTTCCTAAAATCAATATCACTGCTGCAAAATAATTAAAAGTGCAACTTACTACATCTGCTATAGGATTTAACATAGAATAAACTAAAAGCAAATGCAAAGAAGACATTATATAATGTAAATTTCATTATTTAAATGGTCTCTCTGTGTGTGTGTGTGTGTGTGTGTGTGTGTGTATGCATTTTCACAAGCAAATATTGCAGAGGAGTCAAAGGACAACTTCTGAGAGTTGATTCTTTTCTTCTATGATATGGGTCCTGGATATAGAACTGGAGTTGTTAGTACCTTTACCTATTGGGCCATCTCACCAGCTATTCATTAGTAATTTTATAAAATTTATTTTTACCAGAAATCTTCAATTTAAAGTACATGTAAATTAGCTAGCTGCTCTATCAGTTGAGATATAAATTACTTTAAAATAAAATAAATCCTAATTATGAATATAGCTCAAAAAGCAACTTTTGTTATACTAGTTGTGCCAAAACGAGAAAGATTGGGTTTAGTGAAAGGTCCTTTTTCTTGTAGGAGATTCATATGGTGGTATAAGAGAGATAAGGCTTGATTTATCTTTACTCCTTTGAGTAGAACCCAGTTAATTAAAGTTATCAATTCACTAGTAACTTTTGTCCTATTGGTTGGCAAGTTATGAATGCCATTTATTTTTATTATCTAGGCACCAAGGAAAAATTCATGTAACTAATATATTTGAAACAAAGCAAACAATGCTTCTCCCTAAGAGTTGGTGGGGAGAAGGAAATGTACACCTTAAAGTCACCATGCTTCCTAGGGACTACAGCTGCGGCTTGTAAGTACAATGCGTGCTGTAAAAACATGAGGCCATGCCTTTGAAATTCTAGCCAAGTGCGGTGCTATGTGCTTGTAACCCCAGTGGTGGGAGTGGGGCAGAAAGGATAGGGAGTTCCAGGGTTGGTGAGAGTCGCTATCTGAACAATAGGTTTGTGAGGGATAGAGGACAATATGAGACATCCACTTCTGAACTTCGTCTATGCACACACAAGCTAGCACATTTCTAGTGTGTGTTGGCATGCATACGACACACACATGCCTATAGCACACAAACATAGTATTAACAGTAGTGACTTTTAGTTACAGGCCATGATGCTTCCCTCACTTATATATTTTTGCCTCCATAATGATTAATTATTGGCTTAAGGATAATCCTACGTTTAGAGATAAATTAATATGTAATACTATGTAGGTACTAACAAACCATGAGCAATTTTCAGTTCTTACATCCTCTACCTTTTCTGTATCCTCAGTCATCTTATTCTGTGACTAACAGGATGCATTAATGGGTGGGCTTCATAGAATTTAGAAGGTGACCATCTGTAGTCTAGTTACAGATTTAGCTTTAGCACCTATCTGGATTTGGATAGTTATTATATTGTTAAGTTTTGAATCCATTGTCTTTAAAATGAGGCTAAGGTGCCACCATGGTTTGATAAGGCTTTAATAAACTTCTGCAAATGCAGTGCTTTGTAACAGGCCTGTGTGGGGCTTAGTAATCAAAGTCACTATACTAGGTGTGGTTTAATAACTGTGTGCCCAAATAAAATACATCACAGCAGTAAAGCTGGGACTCATATTGCTCTTTTTTAATTCCTGTGCAATTTTCAGGAATTTTTCATTTTTCATTTTCATTGCTCTGTGTTTTGTAGTTGATGTTTTCTATTGTATATGTCACTTTCCTTTTCAGGAAATAATGTCAGTCATGAGGGATGCACTATATAAACACAGCACCTGCCCTCAACATGTTCAAGGAATTTCAAATTTGTGGAAACCAGGTGTCTAGAGTGTCTTTATTTAGTTGCAGATATTTTCTTTAACTAGTAAAGTTATTATACCAAAATCCAAGAAAACATTTTAGATCTTCTACAAAAATTACATATGTATTATATTTTTCTTCGTATCAAGAATATTCAAATGTATTTGGAATAAAATCAAGTAAATAATCTAGATTAAATTGTAAAAAATTTAATTGATTAAAAATATCCGATGCTCAAAAACAAACAAACAAATAAATAAAACCAACAAACAAAAAAACTAAAACCTAAAACCAAACAACAAACTGCTATTTAACTAGTTGCTTTGAGAGCCTTTTAAGGAAAAATCTTTTAAAAATGTAGTCCCTTGGGAAATGAAGAGGAGTAGAAGGAGGGAGAGAATCTAGCTACAGTATAGTCTGGTAGGCAGTCTGTGTTCAGACACATAGCTGGTGAAAGTTCCAGAAAAAGACTAGAGATAAATAAATAAAGGAGAAATGGAGAGAAAGAGAGGGGGGGCTAGAATATCTTTCCTGTTAAATGAGGCTTTGAGCTTATTCCTGAATCTTTTGAAAGTAAATTTGGCAAGGTTGTGGGTATTTATTAGTGGTCCATCTGTACAACTTACAACTGTAGACAATCACTTTACACCTGCTTTTACCACATCTCTAAGGATGAAACTCCTTAGGTTGAGAGAATATTTTTCTCCTGGTGCAGCAGGCAAGCCAGAGATCACAGATCTAGAAAAGACAAACACTTGCTGTTTGTTGGTATACTCAGGAAACAAACGACTTAAGCAGCAGTCTTTTACAATGACCTTTTACTTAATTATGTGAACATGAGTGGTTCAAGAAGGTTAATTTTTTTGGGGGGGGCAGGGTCTATCTTACATAACTTGATACTGCCAATCTTCCTTGATATTTGTAAGTCCTAGAGAGAATTCAGAAATATTTTCCCAATTCCAAGACTGATAATTGAACTCAGAAAGCAGAAGCATGACTGGTATATTACAATATTTGAAAAGATCACCTTCAAGTTCCTGCTTTGTGGTGAGTACAGACTAGAGCTGTGATCCCGTGTGCCACTGATGTAAAATATAAAGATGACTCCTGCTGCCTCACATCAACTCTTCTACATTTTTTCTCACACTTTAACTAAGGAACTGGCCCTATGACCTTTGTTCTTGATCAGTATTTGATAAAAAGAATAAGCTGAAGATTGCATGTTACAAATCTTAAATTCAATAGGCCTTTGTGGCTTTGGCTTGAATTCTTGGAATTCCCGGTGGAGCCCGGAGTAAGAAGCCAGGCTGATGATATAGGAAACCAATGATTTAAGTATAATAGGCCAGCAACAACCAGAACAGTGAATTTTGTGTAATTCAGAGGACATCTTACATCACTCAGGTATTCTGTCCTTGAAAACACTGTCTAATAACCACATACTAAAAATCTTCATAATTGAGACAGAATTTTGAGTTACAAAAGTTTTTTTTTTGTTTGGATTCAGTGCTTATTATGTAAGGTACTAGAAGCCAGCAGTTTACCTGAGGCATCTGGATTTTAGTCTTACATCATATTATCAATCCTTCTCACATTTTCAGAACTCTCCTAGTTTAACAATAATTTATACAATCCATCCAAGATAATAGTGTCATTATTTGCTACACTCATTACACTTTTAAAGGTGTGAACTAGATATTTCTGGATTAGACTCTTCATTGACTTCCTGGAATCTATAAAATTTGAAATCGTGTAGTTATCTGCAGTTATCTGGTACACACACTCACACACACACACACACACACACACACACACACACACTTACTTTTATGCCTGACTTACAGCATTTACAGCTTCTTCCTCTGATTGCATGGTCTAATGTATTATTTGCATTTCTTCTTCCAAAAACATATTGTGATTTTGTACATCTTTAAGAGGTTTGTGTTTCTTCTGTTTGTAATGTTATATCTAGTGTTCTCCATAAGCAAACTACTGTTCTTGACCTCTCAGTTCAATGATATCAAATTCTTTGACAAGATCCTTCTACCTATAAAGTGCTAACTCCAGTCTTTTATTTTTATTTATTTTTGGTAACTCTATTCTTTTTTTTTAATATAGTTTGACAGGTTTAGTCGAATGGCTGCTGAGATACCAGTAACAAGCATAGATAATAAGCCAAGTCCCATTTTTACCCAAAATTTTAACTCCCAAACAAGAACAGTAAGAAATTGTTTAGCTCATGGAGAAGGCAATGGTTAAATGCCTTGGTTGTCTCCTCGGTCTCCACAGAACCTTACCTCCCTGGACCTGCGATTTTCTTTGTCTCCATGCTTGCTTTGCTGACAGGCAAGGTTGGATGCTAACCACGCCTCACCTCTCCTTGGTTCCTTACTTCTTTTTTTTTTCTTTTTTTTTCTTAATTTTTTTTATTTTCTATATTCTATGTTTACATTCCAAAGGTTTTCCTCTTTCCCAATTACCCCCCACCATATGTCCCATAATTCCTCTCCCCCCCTGCTATTCCCCACTCATGCCCCTCACCCCGATTTCTCTGTTCTGGGTCTACAATACTGGATCCAATGTTTACAGGACCAGGGTCCTCTCCATTCTTCTTCTTGGGAGTCATTTGACTTGCTAATTGTGTCTTGAGTATTTAGGGCTTCTGGGCTCATTAATATCCACTTATCAGTGATTGCATTTCATGTGTATTCTTTTGTGATTGGGTTAGCTCACGTAGGGTGATATTTTCCAGATCTAACCATTTACCTACGAATTGCATAAGTTCATTATTTTTAATTGCTGAGTAGTACTCCATTGTATAAATATACCACATTTTCTGTATCCATTCCTCCTTTGAGGGATATCTGGGCTCCTTCAAATTTCTAGCTATTATAAACAAGGCTGCTATAAACATAGTGGAGCATGTGTCTTTATTGTATGCAGAGGAATCCTCTGGGTATATGCCCAAGAGTGGTATGCCAGGGTCCTCTGGAAGTGACATGCCCAATTTTCTGAGGAACCGCCACACTGATCTCCAGAGCGGTTTTACCATTTTGCAATCCCACCAACAGTGGAGGAGTGTTCCTCTTTCTCCACATCCTTGCCAGCACTTGTTGTCCCTTGAGTTTTTAATCTTAGCCATTCTGACTGGTGTGAGGTGGAATCTCAGGGTTGTTTTGATTTGCATTTCCCTGATGACTAATGATGTTGAACATCTCTTAAGGTGTTTCTCGGCCATCCGAATTTCTTCTGGTGAAAATTCTTTGTTTAGCTCTGTACCCCATTTTTTGATAGGGTTATTTGATTCTTTGGGGTCTAACTTCTTGAGTTCTTTGTACATATTGGATATTAGCCCTCTGTCGGATGTGGAGTTGGTGAAGATCATTTCCCACTTTGTTGGTTGCCATTTTGTCCTTCTGACAGTGTCCTTTGCTTTGCAGAAACTTTGTAATTTTATGAGGTCCCATTTGTCAATTCTTGATCTTAGAGCATAAGCTATTGGTGTTCTGTTCAGGAACTTTCCCCCTGTGCCCATGTCCTCCAGGGTCTTCCCAAGTTTCTTTTCTAATAGTTTTAGTGTGTCTGGTTTTATGTAGAGGTCCTTGATCCACTTGGAGTTGATCTTAGTACACGGAGATAAGAGTGGGTCAATTGGCATTCTTCTGCATGTTGACCTCCAGTTGAACCAGCACCATTTATTGAAAGGGCTATCTTTTTTCCACTGGATGGTTGTGGCTCCTTTATCAAAGATCAAGTGACAATAAGTCTGTGGGTTCATTTCTGGGTCTTCAATCCTATTCCATTGATCTACCTGCCTGTTGCTGTACCAATACCATGCAGTTTTTAACACAATTGCTCTGTAGTACTGCTTGAGGTCAGGGATATTGATTCTCCCAGAAGTCCTTTTATTGTTGAGAATAGTTTTAGCTATCCTGGGTTTTTTGGTGCTCCAGATGAATTTGAGAATTGCTCTTTCTAGATGTATGAAGAATTGATTTGGGATTTTGATGGGGATTGCATTGAATCTGTAGATTGCTTTAGGCAAGATGGCCAATTTTACTATATTGATCCTGCCAATCCAGGAGCAAGAAATATTTTTCCATCTCCTGAGGTCTTCTTCGATTTCTTTCTTCAGGGACTTGAAGTTCCTGTCATACAGATCTTTCACTTGTTTGGTTAGAGTTATGCCAAGGTACTTTATGTTGTTTGTGGCTATTGTGAAGGGTATTATTTCCCTAATTTCTTTCTCAGCCTGCTTGTCCTTTGAGTACAAGAAGGCCACTGACTTGCTTGAGTTAATTTTATAACCTGCCACTTTGCTGAAGTTGTTTATCAGCTGTAGAAGTTCTCTGGTGGAGTTTTTTGGGTCACTTAGGTAAACTATCATATCGTCTGCAAATAATGATAGTTTGACTTCTTCCTTTCCAATTTGTATCCTTTTGACTTCCTTATGTTGTCTGATTGCTCTCGCTAGAACTTCAAGTACTATATTGAAAAGATATGGAGAGAGAGGACAGCCTTGTCTAGTCCCTGATTTTAGTGGAATTGCTTCAAGTTTCTCTCCATTTATTTTGATGTTGGCTACTGGTTTGCTGTAGATTGCTTTTACTATGTTTAGGTATGGGCCTTGAATTCCTGCTCTTTCCAAGACTTTTAGCATGAAAAGATGCTGAATTTTGTCAAATGCTTTTTCAGCATCTAATGAGATGACCATGTGGTTTTTTTCTTTTAGTTTGTTTATGTAGTGGATTACATTGATGGATTTCCGTATATTGAACCATCCCTGCATTCCTGGAATGAAGCCTACTTGATCATGGTGAATGATCGTTTTGATATGCTCTTGGATTCGGTTGGCAAGAATTTTATTTAGTATTTTTGCATCTATATTCATAAGAGAAATTGGCCTGTAGTTCTCTTTCTTTGTTGGATCTTTTTGTGGTTTAGGTATCAGCGTAATTGTGGTTTCGAAGAATGAGTTGGGCAGTGTCCCTTCTGTCTCTATTTTGTGGAATAGTTTGAAGAGTATTGGTGTTAAGTCTTCTTTGAAGGTCTGGTAGAATTCTGCACTAAAACCATCTGGTCCCGTACTTTTTTGGTTGGGAGGCTTTCTATAACCCCTTCTATTTCTTTGGGGGTTATGGGACTGTTTAGCTGATCTACTTGATGCTGATTTAATTTTGGTATTTGGTATCTGTCTAGGAAATTGTCCATTTCCTCCAGATTCTCCAGTTGTTTTGAGTATAGGCTTTTGTAGTAGGATCTGATGATCTTTTGAATTTCCTCCATTTCTGTTGTTATATCCCCCTTTTCATTCCTAATTTTGTTAATTTGGATACTGTCTCTGTGCCCTTTGGTTAGTCTATTTAAGGGTTTATCTATCTTGTTGATTTTTTCAAAGAACCAGCTCTTGGTTTTGTTGATTCTTTGTATGGTTCTCTTTGTTTCTACTTGATTGATTTCAGCCCTTAGTTTGATGATTTCCTCTCTCCTACTCCTCCTGGGTGAGTTAGCTTCTTTTTGTTCCAGGGCCTTCAGGTGTGCTGTTAAGTTGCTAGTGTATGCTCTCTCCAGTTTCTTTTTGGAGGCACTCAGGGCTATGAGTTTTTCTCTTAGCACTGCTTTCATTGTTTCCCAAAGATTTGGGTAGGTCGTACCTTCATTTTCATTGAAGTCTAAAGTCTTTGATTTCTTTCTTTATTTCTTCCTTGACCAAGGTGTCATTGAGTAGAGTATTGTTCAGTTTCCATGTGTATGTGGGCTTTCTGTTGTTCTTCTTGCTATTGAAGACCACTTTTACTCCATAGTGATCCGATAGGAGACATGGGATACATTCAGTCTTCTTGTATTTGTTGAGGTCTGTTTTGTGACCAAT
Organism: Apodemus agrarius; assembly: GCA_964023405.1. Taxonomy (NCBI): domain Eukaryota; kingdom Metazoa; phylum Chordata; class Mammalia; order Rodentia; family Muridae; genus Apodemus; species Apodemus agrarius. The sequence continues at coordinate 50,625,939 of OZ030006.1, forward strand.
TATATGATCAATTTTTGAGAAGGTACCATGCGGTGCTGAGAAAAAGGTATATTCTTTTGCTTTAGGATGGAACGTTCTATATATATCTGTTAAATCCAATTGGTCCAAAGCTTCAATTAGTTTCACTGTGTCTCGGTTTAGTTTCTGCTTTCCTGATCGGTCCATTGAGGAGAGTGGAGTGTTGAAGTCACCTACAATTATTATGTTAGGTGCGATGTGTGCTTTAAGCTTTAGTAAGGTTTCTTTTACAAATGAGGGTGCCCTTACATTTGGCGCATAGATGTTCAGTATTGAGAATTCTTCTTGGTGGATTTTCCCTTTGACAAGCAGGAAGCGACCTTCTGTGTCTCTTTTTATGACTTTAGGTTGAAAGTCAATTTTATCTGATATTAAAATGTCTACTCCAGCTTGTTTCCTGGGACCATTTGCTTGTAAAACTGTCTTCCAGCCTTTTACTCTAAGGTGGTGTTTGTCTTTGACACTGAGATGTGTTTCCTGTATGCAGCAAAATGTAGGGTCCTCTTTCCATATCCAGTCTGTTAGTCTGTGTCTTTTGATTGGGGAATTGAGTCCATTGATATTAAGAGATATTAAGGAATAGTAATTATTACTTCCTGACATTTTGGGCGTTATTTTTTTTTGTTTGTTTGTATTTGAGTGGTTCTCTTCTTTGGGGTTGGATGAGATGGGGTTTCAATCTTGTTTCTTCTGGGGTGTTGTTTCCCCCCTTTTGTTGGTATTTTTCCCCTATTATCCTTTGTAGGGCTGGGTTTGTAGATAAGTATCGTGCAAATTTGGTTTTGTCATGGAATACCTTGATGTCTCCATCTATGGTGATTGAGAGTTTTGCTGGGTATAGTATTTTTGGCTGAAGTTTGTGTTCTCTTAGGGTCTGCATGAGGTCTGCCCAGGATCTTCTAGCTTTCATGGTCTCAGGTGAGAAGTCTGCTGTAATTCTGATAGGTCTTCCTTTATATGTTACTTGTCCTTTTTCTCTTGCTGCCTTTAATATTCTTTCTTTGTTTAGTACATTTGGGGTTTTGATTATTATGTGACGGGAAGTATTTCTGTTCTGGTCCAGTCTATTTGGGGTTCTATAGGCTTCTTGTATATTCATGGGTATCTCTTTCTTTAGGTTGGGGAAGTTTTCTTCCATAATTTTGTAGAAGATATTTGCTGGCCCTTTAAGTTGTAGATCTTCATTCTCATCTATCCCTATAATCCTTAGGTTTGGTCTTCTCATTGTGTCCTGAATTTCCTGAATGTTTTGGGTTATCAGATTTTTGCATTTTGCATTTTCTTTAATTGTTGAATCCATGGTTCCTATGGTATCTTCAGCATCTTAGATTCCGTCTTCTATCTCTTGTATTCTATTGTTGATATTTGCATCTATGACTCCTGATTTCTTCCCCAGGTTTTCTATCTCCAACGTTGTCTCCCTTCGCGATTTCTTAGTTGTTTCTACTTCTGCTTTTAGATTCTGTATGGTTTTGCTCAGATCTTTCAGTTGCTTGTTTGTGTTTTCCTGTAATTCTTTAAGGGATTTTTGTGTTTCCTCTTTTATGACTTCTACTTGTTGACCCATGTTCTCTTGTATTTCTTTAAGTGATTTTTGTTTCTCCCCCTTATTGGGATTCATTTTTTGCTCTATATTCTCCTGGATTTCTTTAAGTGATTTTTGTGTCTGCCTTGTATGGGCTTCTAGCTTTTGATCTATTTTCTCCTCTATTACTTTAAGAAATTTATCTAAGTGATCCTCAATCTGCATCTTTACCATTGATTTTAGATCTGAGTCTTGTTTTTCTGGTGCGTTGAGATATCTGAGATTTAATTGTGTTTGCCTTGTAAGGGCTTCTAGCTTTTGATCTATTTTCTCATTTATTACTTTAAGAGATTTATCTAAGTGTTCCTCTATCAGCAACCTGACCAGTGATTTTAGATCTGAGTCTTGTTTTTCTGGTGTTTCGGGGTATCTAAGATTTATTGCTTTTGGGGAACTGGGTTCGGATGCTGCCATACTGCCTTGATTTCTGTTAGTAACGATCTTACATTTGCTTTTTGCCATCTGGTTAACTCTGGTGTTTGTTGGTCCTGTAGTTACTAGCTGGTGCTTGACCCTCCTGTGGGCTCGAAAGGCTATTTTCCAGCGTCTGGGACACCTGAACCACTGCCCTGTAGGGCTCCTGCTCACAGATTTCTGACAGGTGGCCTGAGTCTCCTGAGGTCTTAAACTCAGAATATCCCAGGTACTTGGTTCTGCCTGTTGGGCAGCTGCTCTGCACTGCTCCTGCTCAGGGTTTGCTGTCTGGTATCCTGTTTCCCCAGGGGTCTTAAAGTTGGGATATCTCAGTTATCTGGTTCCGCTGGCTGGGTCTGAGCACCTGGCAAGCTGGTTGGGTCTGGCTTCCCTGCCACCGGCTGGATGGGAAGCTGCAGGCAAGATGGCGCTGCCTGCAGGGGGTTCAGTGTCTGGCCTGCGAGGGCAGAGCGCAGGCACGGCCGCTGTACCCCAAACCGCTACTCTGTGCACAGCTCCCGCTCTAAACCTGAGTCCCCGAAGGTCTTAAACTCGGGCTTTCTCGGGTACTTGGTTCCGCTGGCTGGGTCTGAGCACCTGGCAAGCTGGCTGGGTCTGGCTTCCCTGCCACTGGCTGGATGGGGGTTCCTTACTTCTAAAATGTGCAGAACCATCCGTGCTCCTTGCTTCTGGCCACTCCCTCAGATGAACAGCAACAGGCGGTGCTGTGATTATAAAAAAATAAAGAGATATAAAAATATGTTCTATGAGATGTGGTGAGGTGTGGGGGGAGGGAGGGCCTCAGCGGCCTGTGCTGAGGCATCCCTTTTCCCTGAGGGACCATACAATGGTATAGTATAAAATAGAGTTTATTCAGGGCGGTTAAGAGAGTAGTAGAGGCAGAGAAAGGCAGAGAGGAAAGTAGTAGAGGCCGGCCATGACCACGTGGAGAGAGGGGGGAAGGAAAGGGGGAAGGGAAGAACCCAAAAGGGCAGGAGAGAAGCAAGAGGGAAGCAGGAGTAAGAGAGTAAGAGTGGTAACTCTATTCTTACCTATGCCATTGTCTTTAGTCCCATGAGATATGTTATAACAAAAGTTAGTTAAGAATAGCCACATCTGACAGAGGGCTAATATCCAATATATACAAAGAACTAAAGAAGTTAGACACCAAAAAACCAAATAACCCTATCAAAAAATGGGGCACAGAGCTAAACAAAGAATTTTCACCAGAAGAAATTCGGATGTCCGAGAAACACCTTAAAAGATGTTCATCATCATTAGTCATCAGGGAAATGCAAATCAAAACAACCCTGAGATTCCACCTCACACCAGTCAGAATGGTTAAGATTAAAAACTCAAGGGACAACAAGTGCTGGTGAGGATGTGGAGAAAGAGGAACACTCCTCCACTGTTGGTGGGATTGCAAAATGGTAAAACTGCTCTGGAAATCAAGTTGGCGGTTCCTCAGAAAATTGGGCATGTCACTTCCAGAGGACCCTGGCATACCACTCCTGGGCATATACCCAGAGGATTACCCTGCATACAATAAAGACACATGCTCCACTATGTTTATAGCAGCCTTGTTTATAATAGCCAGAAATTGGAAGGAGCCCAGATATCCCTCAAAAGAGGAATGGATACAGAAAATGTGGTATATTTATACAATGGAGTACTACTCAGCAATTAAAAATAATGAATTCATGCAATTTGTAGGTAAATTGTTAGACCTGGAAAATATCATCCTGAGTGAGTTAACCCAATCACAAAAGAATACACATGAAATGCAATCACTGATAAGTGGATATTAATGAGCCCAGAAGCCCTAAATACTCAAGACACAAATAGCAAGTCAAATGATTCCCAAGAAGAAGAAAGGAGAGGACCCTGGGCCTGTAAAGATTGCATCCAGTTTAGTAAAGAAACCGAGGTGGAAGGGGGAATGATTGGGGAATAGTTGGGGGGGGGAGAGGAACTATGGGAAGTATGGTGGGTGGGAACTGGGAAAGGGGAAAGCCTTTGGAATGTAAACATAGAATATAGAAAATAAAAATTAAAAAAAAAAAAAGAATAGCAGTACATGTCTCTGCCATCTTGGCTCCTGGACGCCGGACATATCTGACAGGCAGAGCCAGGTACACAGACATAGCCCGAGTCTAACATTGCTTGGGTCTCAGCCTGTCAGACTTGTGCCTGTACCCAGGGCATGGGCAGCTCAGCGGGCCTTCTGTGTGCCTGCCCTGTCAGGGGATGTTTGCTCTGCAGAGTGATCAGTACTTGGAAAAGATCCGCCATCTTTGCTCCCTGATGGAGCAGACTGGCAGCACCAGGTTCACAGAGACAACCCAAGTATAACATTGCTTGGGGGCTAGCACCATTTCTTGAAAAGGCTATCTTTTTTCCACTGGATGTTTTCAGCTCCTTTGCCAAAGATCAATTGGCCATAGATGTGTGGGTTCAATTCTGGGTCTTCAATCCTATTCCATTGATCCACCTCTCTGTCACTGTACCAATACCATGCAGTTTTTAACACTACTGCTCTGTAGTATTGCTTGAGGTTCCGGATATTGATTCCCCCAGAAGTTCTTTTACTGTTGATGATAGTTTTAGCTATCATGGTTTTTTTTGTTATTCCAGATGAATTTGAGAATTGCACTTTCTAACTCTATGAAGAACTGAGTTGGGATTTTGATGGAGATTGGGTTGAACCTGTATATTGCTTTTGGCAAGATTGCCATTTTAACTTTATTAATCCTGCCAACCCACAAGCATGGAAGATTTTCCCATTTTCTGAGGTCTTCTTCTATTTCCTTCTTCAGAGACCTGAAGTTTTTGTCATACAAATCTTTCACTTGTTTGGTTAGAGTCAGACCAAAATACTTTATATTGTTTGTGACTATTGTGAAGGGGGTCAGTTCCCTAATTTCTTTCTCAGCCTGCTTATCCTTTGAGTATAGGAAGGCTACTGATTTGCTTGAGTTGATTTTATAACCAGCCACTTTGCTGAAGTTGTTTATCAGCTGAAGGAGTTCTCTGGTGGAGTTTTTTGGGGCACTTAAATATACTATCATATCATATGCGAATAGTGATAGTTTGTCTTCTTCCTTTCCAATTTGTATCCCTTTGACTTCCTTATGTTGTTGAGTTGCTCTAGCTAGTACCTCAAGTACTATATTGAAAAGATATGGTGAGAGGGGGTAGCCTTGTCTAGTCCCTGATTTTAGTGGGATTTCTTCAAGTTTCTCTCTGTTTACTTTGATGTTGGCTACCGGTGTGCTGTAAATTGCTTTTAATATATTTAAGTATGGGCCTTAAATTCCTGTTCTTTCCAAGACTTTTAGCATGAAAGGATGCTGGATTTTGTCAAATGCCTTTTCAACTGGAGGTCAACATGCAGAAGAATGAGAATTGATCCACTCTTATCTCCTTGTACTAAGCTCAACTCTAAGTGGATCAAGGACCTACACATTAAACTAGACACATTAAAATTAATAGAAAAGAAACTGAGGAAGACCTTTGAGGACATTGGCTCAAGGGGAAAGTTCCTGAACAGAACACCAATAGCTTATGCTCTAAGATCAAGAATAGACAAATGGGACCTTATAAAACTATAGTTTCTGCAAGGCAAAAGACACTGTCAAAAGGACAAATTGGCAACCAACAAATTGGAAAAAGATCTTCACCAACCCCACATCCGACAGAGGGCTAATATCCAATGTATACAAAGAACTCAAGAAGTTAGACCCCAGAAAACCAAATAACCCTATCCAAAAATGGGGTACAGAGCTAAACAAAGACTTTTCACCTGAAGAAATTCGGATGGCTGAGAAACACCATCAAAAATGTTAAACATCATTAGTCATTAGAGAAATGCAAATCAAAACAACCCTGAGATTTCACCTCACACCTGTCAGAATGGCTAGGATTAAAAACTCAGAAGACATCAGGTGTTGGCGAGGATGTGGAGAAAGAGGAACACTTCTCCACTGCTGGTGGGACTACAAGCTGGTACAACCACTCTGCAAATCAGTCTGGTGGTTCCTCAGAAAACTGGACACAATACTTCCAGAGGATCCAGCCATACCACTCCTGGGCATATACCCAGAAGATTCCCCAGCATGCAATAAGGATACATGCTCCACTATGTTCATAGCAGCCTTATTCTTAGAGAAATAGATGGAGCTGGAGAACATCATACTAAGTGAGGTAACCCAGTCTCAAAAGAATACCCATGGTATGCACTCACTGATAAGTGTATATTAGCCAAGAATCTTGGGCCACCAAAGGCACAATCCACATACCAAATGATGTCCAACAAGAAGGAAGGAGTGGACCCTGGTTCTGGAAAGGCTCAAAGCATCAGTGTAGGGGAATACCAGAACAGGGAAGTGGGAAAGGGTGGATGGGGGAACACGGGGAGGGAAAAGGGCATGTGGGACCTTTGGGGGGCAGGGATCCAGAAAAAGGGAAATGAAATGTAAATATAGAATATATCCAATAAAAAAAAAGTAAAACAAAAACAAAAACAAAAACAAAAACATTGCTTGGGGCAAGACACATGAGGGCTACAACAGCACCGAAAAGTAGGGCAGCACATCAGCAATCTATATCAGGGGAAACACAGTCATCCAGTAGTGTGGAAACAGCCTCATAGGAGTTTCAAGCACCAGCCAGTGACAACAGGAAGCAACTAATGCCAGAGATAACCAGATGGCAAAAGGCAAATGTAGGAACGTTACTAACAGAAATCAGGCAATATGGCAGCATCTGAATCTAATCTCCAACAACAGCAAGTCCTAGATACACCAACATACCTGAGAAACAATATTTGGATTTAAAATCACTGGTCATGATGCTGTTAGAGGAACACAAGAAGGATATAAATAAATCTCTTAAAGAAATACAGGAGAAAATGGATCAAAGGCAGAAGCCCTTACAAGGGAAACACACAAATCATTTAAAGAAATTCAGGAGAATATGGGTCAAAAGATAGAAGCCAATAAAGAGGAAATGCAAAAACCATGTAAAGAAATACAAGAGAACTTTGGTGAACAGGCAGAAGTCATGAAAGAGGAAACACAAAATTACAGGGAAACACAAACAAACAAGTGAAGGACCGAGCAAAACCATCTATGATCTAAAAACAGAAGTAGAAACAACAAAGAAATCGCAAAGGGAGAAAACTTTGGGATAGAAAACCTTGGGAAGAAATCAGGGGACATAGATGCAAATATCAACAACAGAATTAGATAGAAGAAAGAATCTCAGATGCGAAGATACCATAGAAACCATTGACTCTACAGTCAAAGAATATGCAAAATGCAAAATGCTTGTAACACAAAACATTCAGGCGATCCAGGCCACAATGAGAAGACCAAAACTAATGATTATATGTATAGATGAGAGTGAAGATTTACAACTTAAATGGCCAGCAAATATCTTCAACAAAATTATTGAAGAAAGCTTCCCTAACCTAAAGAGAGAGATTCCCATGAATATAAAAGAAGCCTATAGAACTCCAAACAGAATGGACCAGAACAGAAATACCTCCTGTCACATAATAATCAAAACCCAAAATGTACTAAAGAAAGAATATTAAAGGCAGTAAGAGAAAGAGGCCAAGTAACATAAAGGAAGACCTATCCGATTTACACCAGACTTCTCACCAAAGATCATGAAAGCTAGAAGTTCCTGGGCAGATCTCATGCAGAATCTAAGAGAACACAAATGCCAGCCAAGACTACTATGCCCAGCAAAACTCTCAATCACCGTAGATGGAGAAACCAAGCTATTCCATGACAAAACCAAATTTATACAATATCTTTCCATAAACCCAGCCCTACAAAGGAAAATAGGTGGAAAACGCCAATACAAGGAGGGAAACAACACCCTGGAAAAAGCAAGATAGTAACCTTCTTTCATCAAACCAAAAAGAAGATAACCATTCAAATATAAAAATAACATTAAAAATGACAGGAAGTAATAATCATTATTCCTTAATATCTCTCAACATCAATGGACTCAGTTCCTCAATAAAAAGACATAGACTAATAGACTGCATATAGAAACAGGACCCTACATTTTGCTGCATACAGGAAACACACCTCAGTGTCAAAGACAAACACTACCTTAGAATAAAAGGCTGGAAGACAATTTTACAAGCAAATGGTCTCAGGAAACAAGCCGGAGTAGCCATTCTAATATCAGATAAAATTGACTTTCAACCTAAAGTCATCAAAAGAGACACAGAAGGACACTTCTTGCTGGTCAAAGGAAAAATCTTCCAAGAAGAACTCTCAATTCTGAACATCTATGCTCCAATTGCAAGGGCACCCTTATTCATAAAAGAAACTTTACTAAAGCCCAAAGCACACATTGCACCTAACACAATAATTGTGGGTGACTTCAACATTCCACTCTCCTCAATAGACCAATCAGGAAAACAGAAATGAAACAGGGACACAGTGAAACTAATTGAAGCTTTGGACCAACTGGATTTAACAGATACATATAGAACATTACATCCTAAGCAAAAAAATACACCTTTTTCTCAGCACCTCATGGTACGTACCCTCTCCAAATTCGATCATATAATTAGTCACAAGACAGACCTCAACAAATATAAGAACAAACTACTCCCATGCCTCCTATCAGATGACTATGGAGTAAGAGTGATCTTCAATAGCAACAAAAACAACAGAAAGCCCACATACACATGGAAACTGATACTCAATGATACCTTGCTCAAGGAAGAAAGAAAGAAAGAAAGAAAGAAAGAAAGAAAGAAAGAAAGAAAGAAAGAAACCAAAGACTTTTTAGAATTTAATGAAAATGAAGGCACAACATACCCAAATTTATGGGACACAATGAAAGCAGTGATAAGAGGCCCTGAGTGCCTCCAAAGAGAAACTGGAGAGATCATACACTAGCAGCTTAATGGCACACCTGGAAACCTTGGAACAAAAAGAAGCTAATTCACCCAGGAGGAGTAGAAGATAGCAAATCATCAAACTCATGGCTGAAATCAATAAAGGAGAAACAAAGAGAACCATACAAAGAATCATCAAAACCATGAGCTGGTTCTTTGAGAAAATCAACAAGATAGATAAACCCTTAGCCAGACTAACCGAAGGGCACAGAGACAGTATTCAAATTAACAAAATTAGAAATGAAAGGGGATGTATAACAACAGAAACTGAGGAAATTCAAAAAATCATCACATCCTGCTACAAAAGTCTATACTCAACACAACTGGAGAATCTGGAGGAAATGGACAATTTCCTAGACAGATACCAAGTACCAAAATTAAATCAGGATCAAATAGATCATCGAAACAGTCCCATAGCCCTAAAGAAATAGAAGGGGTTATAGAAAGTCTTCCAACCAAAAAAAGCACAGGACCAGATGGTTTTAGTGCAGAATTCTATCAGACCTTCAAAGAAGACCTAACACCAATACTTTTTAAACTATTCCACAAAATAGAAACAGAAGGAACACTACCCAACTTGTTCTATGAATCCACAATTACTCTGATACCCAAACGACACAAAGACCCAACAAAGACTGAGAACTTCAGGCCAATTTCCCTTATGAACATCGATGCAAAAATACTCAATAAAATGCTTGCCAACTGAATCCAAGGACACATCAAAATGATCATTCACCATGATCAAGTTAGCTTCATACCAGGGATGCAGGGATGGTTTGATATAAGGAAATTCATCAATGCAATCCTCTACATAAACAAACTCAAAATAAAAAACCACATGATCATTTCATTAGATGATGAAAAAGCACTTAACAAAATTCAGCATTATTTCATGCTAAAAGTCTTGGAAAGAACAGGAATTCAAGACCCATACCTAAATATATTAAAAGCAATATACAACAAACTGGTAGCCAACATTAAACTAAATGGAGAGAAACTTGAAGCATCCCATTAAAATCAGGGACTAGACAAGGCTGCCCCCTCTCACCATATATTTTCAATATAGTACTTGAGGTATTAGCTAAAGCAATTCGACAACATATGGAAGTCAAAGGGACACAAATTGGAAAGGAAGAAATCAAACTATCACTATTCGCAGATGATATGATAGTATACTTAAGTGACCCAAAAAACTCCACCAGAGAACTCCTACAGCTGATAAACAACTTCAGCAATGTGGCTAGTTATAAAATCAACTCAAGCAAATCAGTAGCCTTCCTATACTCAAAGGATAAACAAGCCGAGAAAGAAATTAGGGAAATGACACTCTTCACAATAGCCACAAACAATATAAAGTATCTTGATGTGACTCTAACCAAATAAATGAAAGGTCTGTATGACAAAACTTCATGTCTCTGAAGAAGGAAATTGAAGAGGACCTCACAAAATGAAAAAAATCTTCCATGCTTTTGGATTGGCAGGATTAATATAGTAAAAATGGCCATCTTATCAAAATCAATAATCAGATTCAGCACAATTGCCATCAAAATCCCAACTCAGTTCTTCATAGAGTTAGAAAGAGCAATTCTCACATTCATCTGGAATAACAAAAAACCCAGGATAGCTAAAACTATTTTCAACAGTAAAAGAACTTCTGGGGGAATCAGTATACTGGACCTCAAACAATACTACAGAGCAATAGTGTTAAAAACTGCATGGTATTGGTACAGTGAAAGGCAGGTGGATCAATGAAATAGGATTGAAGACCCAGAAATGAACTCACATACCTATGGTCACTTGATTTTGACAATGGAGCTGAAAACAGCCATTGGAAAAAAATACAGCCTTTTCAGCAAATGGTGCTGGTTCAATTGGAGGTCAGCATGCAGAAGAATGCTAATTAATCCTTTTTTATCTCCTTGTATTAAGCTCAATTCCAAGTGGATCAAGGACCTCCACATAAAACCAGACACACTGAAACTAATAGAGAAGAAACTGGCGAAGACTCTTGAGTACATGGGCACAGGGAGAAAGTTCCTGAACAGAACAGCAACAGCTTATGCTCTAAGATCAATTGACAAGTGCGACCTCATAAAATTACAAAGTTTCTGTAAGGCAAAGGACACTGTCAAAAGGACAAAAGAGCAACCAAGAAATTGGGAAAAGATCTTCACCATCCCTACATCTGACAGAGGACTAATATCTTTGTGTGTGTGTGTGTGTGTGTGTGTGTGTGTGTGTGTGTATACATATATATATATATATATATATATATAATATATATATATATAAAGAACTCAAGAAGTTAGACCCCAGAGAATGAAATAATCCCATTAAAAAAGGGCTACAGAGCTAAACAAATAATTTTCACCTGAATAACTTCAAATGGCTGAGAAGCACCTTAAGAAATGTTCAACATCATTAGTCATTAGAGAAATACAAATCAAAACAACCCTGAGATTTAATCTCACACCAGTCAGAATGGCTAAGATTAAAACCTCAGGAGACAGCAGGTGTTGGGTAGGATGTGGAGAAAGAGGAACACTCCTCCACTGTTGGTGGGATTGCAAGATGGTACAAACTCTGGAAACCAGTCTGGTGGTTCCTAAGAAACAGGGCATGACACTTCCGGAGGACCCTGCTATACTACTCCTGGGCATATACCCAGAGGATTCCCCAGCATGAAGTAGACACATGCTCCACTATGTTCATCGCAGTCTTATTCATAATAACCAGAAGCTGGAAAGAACCCAGATGTCCCTCAATGGAGGAATGGATATAGAAAATGTGGTATATTTACACAATGGAATACTACTTAGCAATTAAAAACTATGAATTCATGAAATTATTAGGCAAATAGTTGGAACTGGAAAATATCATACTGAGTGAGGTAACTCATTCACAAAAGAACTCACATGATATGCAGTCACTGATAAGTGGATATTAGCCCAGAAGCTCTGAATACCTAAGACACAACTCACATATCAAATCATTCCCAAGAAAAAGGTAGGAGAGGGCCATGGTCCTGGAAAGGCTTGATGCAGTATTGTAGGGGATTGCCAGGACAGAGAAGGGGGAGGGGGTTGATTGGGGAACAGGGGGAAGGAACAGGGCTTATATGACTTAGGGGGGAGGAGGAACCAGGAAAGGGAAAATCATTTGGAATGTAAACAAAGAATATAGAAAATAATAAAAAAAGGAAAAAAAAAGAATAGCAGTACATTTCGTTCACTTTCACCTAAAAGAAGCTACTTGAGAGAATTGTATCTCAAGGTTTTGGCAGAGAATCTGGTAGACAAGAGGTAAGTGTCTATTCAGAAAAAAGGTTGCTGTGGGATTGACTCTGCAATTATACTAAGAGGTCCTTGACTTACAAATCTCAGCTATTTATACTGTGTTTTTTTTCAATAAGCCACTCAGCCTTCATGCCACATTTTAAATATTATCGTGAACATTTATAAAACAGTCTTAATTGTGATAGTGAATGGGAGAAAGCAAGGTAGATTTCATTGTGCTGAGTCAGTCATAATTACCCTTTATCTCTCAATGATAAACTTTTTTTTTTACATTGAATGCGTAGTTATAAAATAGTTGTAGAAATTGTTTTTCCTTTTTCCCCCCATGGAATTGAGTCTTTTTTCTGGTGGGGGGTAGTTTTGTTTTTTGTTTTTTATTTGATATATTCTTTATTTACATTTCAAATGATTTCCCCTTTCCTGGATCCCCCCTCCCTGAAAGTCCCATAAGCCCTCTTCCCTCCCCCTGTTCCTCAATCAACCCCTTCCCGCTTCCCTGTCCTAGTATTACCCTACACTGGAGATTGTTTTTCTTAAGTTTCAAGTTGTCTGCCTTCCTTCGCTTATCCAAGTCATTTTGGAGAAGATGAATTGTCATTATTTTGTGAATCTGTTTTAGCTGAAGAAAATGTAACAACAAAGGCTCTTCCTGCTACAAACAATGCCTCTGTCATTTCTCATAATTCAAATAGAATATTTAAAAACTCATTCTAAAACATACAAATAGAGTATCTTACTTACAGGCATTTTCTCTCACAAATGAAACCCCCCCTTTTTTTTTGCAATCTTAGCACATCATGAAACCCCTTCACTAAAGTTTTGAAAATGATAAGATTCTCTTCTGATTTCATCTTGAAGGATTACAGGTTTTGATTATGATGATAGAGAGGTCAGTGTCGTTTCAAAGAAATTCAATACATATATCAGTATATTTAGATGAAGTACCATACAATTATTCTACCAGTAAAGTGACTGCCAAGCAAGCACATATTACAGAAGGCATGCATTTGTTCTTTGTTTTATTTCGTAAAACATTTATATTACATTCCAAATAACAGCCTCCTTCCTACTCTACTCCTAGGCCTGCCCTTTCAAACACTAACCCCTGTTACTCCCTCCAGTTCTCCTCAGAGGCGTGAAGCCCCTTTAGGTACTGCTTCACTCTGGGACATGTAGTCCCGGTGGGCCTAAGCACCTTTTCTTCCACTCAGGCACAACTAGGCAGTCCAGGTAGGGGAAGGGGATCCAATGGCAGGCAACAGATTCAGACAACCCTTGCTCCAATTGTTAGAGGACACACATGAAGACCAAGTTGGACATCTGTAACATATGGTGTGTGTGTGTGTGTGTGTGTGTGTGTGTGCAAGATCCAACTCCTGCATGCTCTTTGGTTAGTGGTTAAGTCTGGGCCCGCGAACCCAGATTAGTTGACCCCGTAGGTCATTTTGTGGCCTTGAGTCCTCCAGCTTGCTCAGTTCTGTTCCCAACTCTTCCACAAGGCTCTGTGAGCTCTGCCTGATGTTTGGGTCTCTGCATGTGTTTCCTTCCACTGCTGCATGAAACCTCTCTGGAGATGTACTAGGTTCCTCTTTGCAAGCAAAACAGAGTATCACTAATAGTGTCAGATATTGGCTCTCTCACATCGGATGAGTCTAGTTGGGGCAGTCCTTGGTTGGCCATTTCCTTGGTCTCTGCTCCATCTTTATCCCTGTGCATCTTGTAGGCAGGACAAATTTTGTGTTGAAGGTTTTGTAGATGGGTTGATGTCTCCCTCCTTCCTCTAGAAGTCCTGCCTGTTTGCAGGAAGTGATCACTTCTGTCTCTGTATATTTGCATCCCCCTCCCTGCCCCCTCCACCCCGCTGGTAAGAATCTCAGCTAACATCATACAAGGGGTGAATTTATAACAGTCCCTGAATACAAGTTAATTTATAAAATAATTCAAGCTAAAGGAAGCAAACATGCTGCATCTTATAAGATGTTTTTAATCTAGTATAACTATATATATACATATATATGTATATATATATAGTTATATATATATACATATATATGTGTATATAAATATAAATATATATATATATATATATATATATGCTTTAGATGAGTCTATTTTCTTAGTTAAGTATGTTTGATTATGTGCATGATTGAGACACTGGCGTTTGAGCCTTGGCTTGCCTTCTTCATTTGTTATTTCTTGCCAACTGCAACATAAGAAACATACATTCAGAGAAAATGCTTTTTGTTCTTTGCATTGTATATCTCTTTGTCCCTAGTGATAGTGCAGCATACACATATGGTAAATCTTTGAGACAGTATAAAAGTATTTACAGAGAATCATTACTCTTCTGTTTACCTTTGACCTTCAGTCTTCTGTTCTTTTATCAACACACAGACACATCACACACACACACACACACACACACACACACACACACACACAGTGCTTATATTAAGCATCAAGAGTGACTTGATTCATGTGGATCCTCTACTTTGGATAACCAATTCAATGTCTTCTTTACCTGCCTGCTCTATAAATTAAGCTTCCATCACAATGTTAATGTGAGATTAACTAAATATTATACACATAGACTCCATAAAAATGGCATGAGTTAAGCAGCTGGCATTAGATATCATTACTAGTTCACAGTTTGCCCTTGATCTTGTAGCACCAATTTGACATACTCATATTTTAATGGGAGTATATAAATATTGAGTTAAATGGTTTCAAGTTTAAAAATATGTTGATAACATGATTTGGGAAAATCATCATAGGTAGATACATCCTCATCTCATTAAAAACTAAATTTAAAATACCTTTTAAATATTTTTATATACATTTCCCTTACTCTAGGGACATTTATTTAGATGTTTTTACTTCAGTGATAAATATCTAAAGAAAATGAAGCAGTTTTACAGTTTTGCATATTTCCCTATTACCTGTATAATATTGTAACAATGTGAAGAGTTTTTGAGAGGATGTAGGGGAGAATAGAAAATATATCTGTAACTTGGTCTAGCAATGCATATGAGAGAGCCTTTCCAGAAAAATACTTAAAGTCATTTTATGTCCAGTCATTCCACCATTCTATACTAAAGGCAACTGGGAGCTACTTTCTGTTACTCTAAGGCTGATGAAATATATTACTCACGCATTTCTGTAGAAAACATTGTTGATGAAAGACTCCCGCCAGTATCTCACTCTCCCTCATTCTCAATATTACCTTTTCTTCACAGAATTCTTCATGTTCCTATGAAAATCATGCTAATATGGGACATAGACATATGCTCTTATTTATTATTTTCTACTCTATTAACTTTATGTTATTCTGGCTCAAAATACCCATGATTGTTATAACACAATGTTATGTAATTCTAATAACTATCATTTTTTATAATTGTACCACCACTACGTGGTGCACCACTATGCATTACAATCTGAAATACCTTATAGCTTTAAAAATGAAGTATTCATTTTCTTCAGTTTTAACAGTATGATTGTGTAAAATTACAGCTACTTTAGGTTTCATTCTTTTTATCCATTTTAAGTGATTTCAAAGATGAATCCAAGTATGTAAAATCTTTGCACTTTCTTTATATAATGCTTGTATATCTTACATATTTTATTCATTTTATAATCTACTCTTTCCAAAATAGGCTTTTCTGTGTGGTAGAATTATAAATATTTTTTAGGATTTCCTGTTAAGTTTATTAATGGTATTTGTGACTAGGAATACATTTTTTGGTCTGAGTAAAATGCATTCATGCATATAATACAATTTGATCAAATCTACTTCCCATTTCCTCTTCTCTAATTCTTTCCTTGAAACCCAATTAATTTTCTCTCCAAATTCCTGTCATTTTTTTCTCTCATTAAAAACGACACACTGAGTTCTCTTAATTCTGTCTGTATGTGCTCAGAGATAGGTCAATCTACTGAAGCCTGGATAGCCTTTCAGTGACCATATGTCTAAAGAAAGTTTACTCTCTTTTCTCCCGCAGTTATCCATTATCAATAGATTCTCAGATAGGGGTGGAACTTCTGGCTGTCTTTACTCATGATGTCCCAGGATCTGTGACTTCATGTGTGCACAGACTCAATCATACATCACATATAATGCTTTGCTACAGATGTCTACTACTTTTGATTCTTAGAATATTTTTTCCTCCTCTTCTGCATTCAATCCCAAGCTTTGGAAATAGGGATAAAATATAGATATTCCACAGATAAATAAGCAACTCACATTTGCTCTTTGTTTGTATACTGACCAATTGTGTTACCATCTATTGTAAAATAGATGCTTCTCTCTTGAGAGTTGGAAGATGCACTAATCTGCCTATATAAAGATAAGAATCTAGGAAGCCGTTTGATATTTTTCACTTATCAGAACAATAATAGTAGGTTCTTTACTGTGGCCTATAATTTACCCAATCATGGATTTTTGGCACAGTTAACAGCAGCTGCTACAAGCTCTCTGTGGAACAGACTTTACATGCAGTCATACAACATTCATGCTACTCTTGCACCAGTGGGCATATCTATCCAGACCAGCTTTCACTGGAGCACACAAGGTTCATATCTAGGTAGGTCTTAATTTTTTCTTCCAAAGTAATGTCCTTTGTACAAAAAAATAACAGTTTGAATTTCATCTTTTCACTAAAGATACTTGTTCTGAGTCCTGGATAGTGCACCTGTCCTGTTTTAGAGCATCACTAACCAGCGCAAGTGGCTCTTTGTGAACTTAGCAGAGTATATGCACGTCTTATTGCTTCCTCCTGTATTTTGTAGTTTCTTTACCTTTGCAATTATATTGTGGCTCATAATAGTTACATTCAAAATACAACAGAAGAGAAACTAGCTCTATTTTAAGTTGCTATGAGAGGATTTTTTAAAGTGAGATAGGCTCTGATGGATAAATCTATATGTGCAGTTTTGACACAGAATCCTCAAAGGCTGTAACCTAAAAAGACCTGTGAACTGAGCATGGAGTAGATACCACAGAGACTGAGTCAGCTTTGGAACATCTCAGATTCTGAGGCTAGATAAAGGTAATCCTGAGCATATAAAAGGTTTGTAAGAAACAAGAGGCAGATCACCTCTGGAGGAAGCTGAAGTCATTCTACAACCCAACTAACACTACTTACACAATTAACTTTACAAAAGTGATGTATGGCATGTAATAACTATATCTTCCTCCAGGCACATAAGAATACTGGCCTATGTTAAGGCAGCAGAAAAAGAGAAGAGTTGCAGGTCTTGAGGCAAGCTGCCAGTATCTGTTAGAGAGGATACAACAGAGACTTGAAAATCTGGCAGAAAACTGGAATGCATGGGCAATTAAAATGTTAAGATTAAAATGTAAGTGTACTGAAAACAAACCAGAAATGCTTAGCTGTCTAGTAGACACACATAAGAACAGTGTTTATACTAATACTAATGTAGGGACAAAATAAAGCCAGAATTGAATATCTGGAATAAACAGAAGAGTGAAGGTGGAGAATAGGGTACAACTGAGGCAATACTAATGAAACTGGGGTGAGGGGCTAGAGACTACTGTGTAAAGAAAATATCAATACATGTTAAAAAGATGACATCGCAAGATGAACTTGAAGCCTATAATACCCATAGGCAGGTCAATTTTTGCCTGAAAACCCTTAATGCTAATTTATGGATGAAATAAAAATTCCAATTAATAATAATAAGTTAAGTAGTAAATCTTAGGATGAAAATTAACTGTGAATGCTTATGGCACTGGCAGGAGGTCTACATGGTTTTACTTTAGTGAAAGTGAAATCTTTGCCAGATAATAACTGAAAGATGGGAGGGAACGAAAAAGCAACAAACATAGAAATTACATGGGCTCAGACCATTTTATTTTCCACTTTTATTTAATCTAACTTCTACAGTGAGCTGACTTCAAGCCCACTGATATTTTATTTTCATAGTATTTCCAGTAATTATGTAAATAGATACTCATGGAAGATTATTTTCATAGTTTTTCCAGTAATTATGTAAATGCAAACTCATGGAAGTTTATGCAGAGAGCATCTCTAGGATCATTACAAGTTAGTCAGTGGGTAAACTCCATGAATAGTAAACCATAGGTTTAGACTTCCTCTTTTCATTATGCTTTAAACATCAGTATTATTTGTTAAAAAATTGAATTTTACTTTATTCTAGATTTGCTTATTAGATATTTTTGCTTGGTTAAATTATGTGAACTTCCTTTTTCCACATCCTCACCAACATGTGCTGTCCCTTGAGCTCTTGATCTTAGCCATTTTAACTGGTGTAAGGTAGAATATCTAGGGTCATCTTGATTTACATTTCCCTTATCACTAAGAACTTTGAACATTTCTTTAAGTGTTTTTCAGCCATTTGAGATTCCTCTGTTGTGAATTCTCTGTTTAGCTCGATACCCCATTTTCTGATTGTGTTGTTTGGTTTTTTTGGAGGTTAGCTTTTTGAGTTCGTTATATGTTTTGGATATTAGCCCTCTATCAAATGTGGAATTAGTGAAGATTTTTTCCCAAACAGTAGGTTCCTGATTTGTCCTATTGACACTGTCCTTTGCCTGATAGAAGCTTTTCAGTTTCTTGAGGTCCCATTTGTCAACTCTTGCTCTTGGAGCCTGAGATATTGGCGTTCTGTTTAGAAAATACCTCTTCATGCCAACAGGTTTGAAGCTCTTTCCCACTTTCTCTTCTATTAGATTGAGTATATATGGTTTTATGTTGAGGTGTTTGATGCACTTGGACTTGACTTTTGTGTAAGGTGAAAAATATGGATCTAATTTCATTTTTCTACATATCTACTGCCAGTTAGACAAGCACCATTTATTAAAGATGCTTTCTTTTTTCAATTGTATCTTTGGCTTCTTTGTCAAAGATCAAGTGTCCATAAAGTGTGTGGTTTTATTTTTGGGTCTTCAATTCTATTCCATCATCAACCTATCTGTCATTGCTGGTGGGATTGGAAACTGGTAAAACCACTCTGGAAATCAATCTGGAGATTCCTCAGAAAACTGGAAAGAGATCTACCTGAAGATGCAGATATACCACTCTTGGGCATATACTCAAAACATGCTCCACCATGCCACAGGGGCATATGCTCCACTATGTTCAAAGCTGCCTTATCTCTGATAGCCAGAAGCTGGAAACAACCCAGATGTCCTTCAACAGAAGACTGGATACAGAAAATGTCATTCATTTACACAGTATATGGCTATTCATCTATTAAGAATGAGGACATCATGAGTTTTGCAGGCAAATGGATAGAACCAGAAAATATCATCCTGAGTGGGGTAACTCAGTCCCAAAAGGACTTGCATGGTATGTACTCACTAATAAGTGGATAGAAGCCAAAAAGTAGAAAATACCCAGGATACAATCCACAGAAGTCAAGAAGGTTAACAACGCGACGGGCCCAAGTGAGGATGCTTCAATCCCACTTGGGGTGGGAGAAGAGAGCAATTATGGGGGACAGATGGAGGAAGGGACCTGGGTAGGATAAGGAGAACATAATTAGGGCAAAGGAGAACATAATTAGGTATCTGTGGTGGGGGAACAGGAGTGAAGCCCTAAGGGCCAGCAGAGTGAATGGAAATATTCAACCTTGGGAGGTAGAAAGTGGGGCAATACTCTTGAATTTATCAGAGACCTGGGACATGAAAGACTCTAAGTACTCAAAGGGAGGTACCTTAGATAAAGTGCCCAACAGTTGGGAGAGGGAACTTGTAGAGTCCACCTCCAGTAGAAAGGCAGGGATCAAGTAGAAGGATGGGTTTACCATCCCACAGTTAAAACTCCGATCCAGAATTGTTCCTATCTAAGAGTACTGCAGGGACAAAAATGGAGAAGAGACTGAGGGACAGGAGGTCCAGTCTTTGGGATCCACCTCAAAGGGAGGCTCCAAGGCCTGACACTATTACTTATGCAATGGTATGCTTACAAACAGGAACTCAGAATGGCTTTCCTCCAAGAGGTCCAAGTGAGACAGACACAGATATTTATAGACAACCAATTGACTGAAGTCGAGGACCCCTGTGGTTAAATTAAGGAATGGCTGTAAGAAGCTGAGGGGGAAGGTGACCTCACAGGAAGACCAGTAGTCTCAACTAACCTGGACCTATGAGATCTCTCAGACACTGAGCCACCAAGTAGGCAGTATACACCAGCTGATATGAGGCCCCTGACACATACACAGCAGAGGACTACCTGGTTTAGTCTCAGTAAGAGATGTGCTTTATCCTGGGGATAATTGAGGTTCCAGGGAGTGGGGAGGCTCTGGTGGGGAATTGAGTGGGGGAGTGGGGACATCCCCTGGAGACAGAAGGGAGGAGGAATGGGATGAGGAACTGTGGGAAGGTAGACTGGGAGGGGGGCAAAGACTGGAATGTAAAAAAAAATAAATGTAATAAAAAATTAAAAAATACATGAATTTGATGAGATTATGGATTAATTTTGCCTCTTCTGGGTGACCTTTCCTAATTTGTGGGGTACTTTTCCAGTAGATTGACATAGCATATCCTTGATACATTTGTATTAAGTGATTCGGACTTTGTTTTCCTTTTCCCTCATTCAGAACACCAGTGCCAGGGGCATGGACTTGCCTCACTTTCACCCTGTGCTTTCTACTGTCCTCAAGATTCTCTAAATATTGAAGACTGTAGCTTTGACTTTACCTTTGTATGTCATTACTTAGTTTTTATTCTTCCTTAAATGTTCTGAATTTTCAGCGGTTGTTTTTGTCCAAATTTTGTTATTTCTGCCTTTTATTTTTCCATTCTACCTTTCTTATTTCTAACAACTCAGCTGTTAACTCTGCCATTTCAATTTTTATTCTTGGACCTTGTGTTTCCATTTTTAACATCTTTCCCAAAATAAATGACTTTAAAACGTAATTTTAAACATCCATACCAAAATAACTCTTCAAATTTTCAGCATGGTTGTAGGTTTATTTGTGATTAAAGTTATTTTTCAAGTAAAGAGATTTGTTATGATTCCTATATTTTATTGTATCTTCTAGATAGTTGATTTACATACAATAAACCTTCCTGGTTTCAGGTGATTTGATAGGCTTGTTTTTAATCCTGTAAACAATATCAAATAATCAGACCTCCCAGAGCTCCCAGGACTATACCACCAACCAAAGATTACACATGGTGGGACCTCGGGCTGCATTTGCTTATGTAGCAGAGGATGGCCTTGTCTGGCATCAATGAGAGGGGATGATCTTGGTGCAGTGGAGGCTTGATCATCCAGAGTAGGGGAATGCTAGGGTGCTGAGGCAGGAGTGGGTGGGTGGGATGCAGTACTCCCATAGAAGCAGGGGGAGAGGGGATGGGATAGGAAGTTGCAGAGGGAAAACTGGAAATGGTGATAACATTTGATATGTACATAAATAAAATAACCAATAAAATACAAAAATACAATCCTGTCAATATTCTAATGCTTTCCCGAGTTAGAGCATGTGGTGTTTTGTATATGATCTTTTTGAGTGTCTTGATCTTTACTTTCTATATTCTTATGGCCTCTTGATGTTCCTCAAACCTTGCACCAAGCCCTGGGGGCATCATAATGAACATCAAAACCAGATATTCGATTTCATAGAGTTCATAAGATCTGAGAATAAAAAGACAAATGGATTTAATACAGTACCAGGCAGGAGAAGTGGAGGAAACTGTAGAAGCACATATTAAAATCATTAAGCATTTAGATCCCTTAATGAGCCTGCCCAAACCCTACATTTTGGGGAGAATTCCTTCCTGTATTTCTAGTGTTTGAAAGAATCATGAAAACATTCTAAGAGAGTATGTTCCTAGCTGAAACGATGGTAATGCTGTATGAACATATGAGGGGTTTATATTACCTGAAGAATCAATTTCATTGTTCTGTTCTGTCTTATGAATCTGTATGAGGAGAGAGTCTGTATGAAGAGAGAATCTGTGAAGATTCCCTTTTGCCTGTCAATCCAATCAAGGGTTAGCTTAATTTTTGTCAATTGATTTCTGCTCTTAATCTTTTTGCTATCAATTACATCTTTCCTTTAATAATATATGTATGCAATGTATTCAGATAATTATCTCTCACCACCACCTTTCCTTATATCCCTCTCATCTCTACCAACAGCTCCCATCCCATTCCCCTTCTCAGGTTCCAGACTTATAGTTCTATGTTGTGACCTATTTAGGTTAGCCATGCTATCCTCCTTACTATTTGAAAATAAATATCCCACTGTACATCATTTTCCAAAATAATCCATCAAGTCCCTTTTCAGCACCTGTGTTAGTTTGCTTTGAAGTTTCAGTATTTGAACACTAACATGAAAGTAGGTGTTTAGAGTCACCAGTAGCATGACGTTTGAAGTGCATTCGTGAATTCTTATAGTAAACTGTACATTTCATAGTATGAGCTACTTTAGTTCTGCTATTCTTTAGCCATCAGCCACCTCTTGCAGTATTTCTCTGGGACACTTCAATTTTCTAACAGCAGTGACAGCATGTTGGCCTTATGACTCCAGGAGCTGCCAGCTAAGTGAATATTATAGAATCCGTATGACAAAGCTCCATCTTGTCACTGCTGGACAGGATTCATGCTGCCTTGCTAGATCCTTTAGTTTGTTTCCATGTTTAGAGAAAGTAGGCAGACATTAACTAATCTACCCTATTTACAGCACAAATGTCAAACTCTTCTTCTAATTAAGTCCTTGGAGCATCTCCTATGTATACAAAAGAAAAACTCACATAGAAAACTGTGAATGTTTTTTTTTTTCATTTTAGCCTCAGAATTGAAACTACAGCTTGTTTTCTTAATTGGTTTGGCAGAAGAAAAATTGTTAGAAGAAAACAGACAGCTAATCCATGGTTGCTTTTACATTCACCTTGTGTTCCCCAAAGTAAGTGTTTGATTCTTTTTCTGTAACAGAGGATATGTACCTACTAAGGCTGGAAATTTGCAGATTATAATTCATTGTTGGCAGTGTGAATCCTCAGAGTGAAGATGGGACAAATGAATAATGTGACAAATATGAGAAAAGCTGTTTTTAGCATGCCAATTCCATTTAGAAGATGTAATCAGTTTTGGTGAATCAAGAAACACTAGGAGGCAGCATGTCAGTCCTAGGATGTCAATTTTAAGATCTTTGGAAGACTGAACTGAGGAACTAAAACATTGATGAAAGGAGAATCTGGGTTAATATTATGTCATTAGATCACTTTTACTTTTTAATATTTATGTATTTACATGTATATGTGCCAGTGTGATTGTATGAGTACATGTATGTGTATGTACCCATGGAGACCAGAGGAGAGTTTTGGGTTCCAGGAAGCTGAAGCTTATGTGAGCCACTGAGGTGGGTGTTGGGCTTCAAATTCTTGGTCTCGTCAAAGATACATCAGGGTACATAAACACAAACAATGAGACATCTCTCCAGCTTCCAAATTCTTTGTTTTTTCTTTCTTCCTTCCTTCCTTCCTTCCTTCCTTCCTTCCTTCCTTCCTTCCTTCCTTCCTTCCTTTCTTTCTCTCTCTCTCTCTCTCTCTCTCTTTCTTTCTTTCTTTCTTTCTTTCTTTCTTTCTTTCTTTCCTTCTTCCTTCCTTCCTTCCTTCCTTCTTTCTCCTTCCTTCCTTCCTTCCTTCCTTCCTTCCTTCCTTCCTTCCTTCCTTCCTTCCTTCCTTCCTTCCTTTCTTTCTTTCTTTCTTTCTTTCTTTCTTTCTTTCTTTCTTTCTTTTTTTGCTGCAGCCAACCTGGATTTCTGTGTCTGAGTCTGGTAGGTCTTTTAAGTTCTATCTCTCTTATATACTTGTAGACCTGTGAAGGAGAAATAGAACACTCCAAATTTAATCTTTTTCTGTTTATTTTCTGAATTTTTCTTTGTAGATGTTTGTGATTTTCATACATAGTGTGATGATTAAGAAACATTCGAGGGGGTTGGAGAAATAGCTCAGTGGTTAAGAGCACTGACTACTCTTCAAGAGGTACTGAGCTCAAATCCCAGCCCTGACATGGTGGCTCACAACCATTTGTAATGGGATCTGATTCCCTCTTCTGGTATGGCACTCATATATATTAAATAAATAAACAAATATATGTTTTTAGAAAGAAATATTTGATAATTATGATGTGAAGTGAATTCTGTCCGTACTGCTTATTATTTTTGTGAACTTTGGTGATTTATTTGGGTTATTTGCTATTTATTTCAGTTCTATTAAAACTTGGGGGGTAATAAGTTAAATTTTCATAGACAGAAAACAATCTGTCAATTATCTATCAATCATCAATCAATATATCAACATTTCAATTCTTTTATTAAGTCATCTATCAAACCAGCATCTGTATCTGTATTTTTCTTTTTTTAAATTTCATACAATTATTTATTAAATTCCTAAATATATATGTATACATATATTAATAAGTATATATATGTATATGTTTATATAGGTTCATGTTCACTGTCTGATAAGTCTGTCAGAGCTTTTATGTAATTCAAATGAAGCTTGAGAAATATACCTATTCTTTCAAACAGACTTAAAGATTAGTTACCTAGATTTCATGTCAAATATAGAAGTTAATATATGTTTCCCTTTTTTCTTATTTATTTTTGACTTTTTTTATTGGATATATTCTATATTTACAATTCATTTCCCTTTTTCTGGTTCTCCACCCCCAAAGGTCCCACATGCCCTTTTCCCTCCCCCTGCTCCCTCTTCGACCCCTTCCCTCTTCCCTGTTCTTGTATTCCCCTACACTGATGCTTTGATCCTTTCCAGCACCAGTGTCCACTCCTTTCTTCTTGTCAGACATCATTTGGTATGTGGATTGAGTCTTTGGTGTTCCAAGATTCTAGGCTAATATCCACTTATCAGTGACTGCATACCATGGGTATTCTTTTGAGACTGGGTTACCTCATTTATTATGACATTCTCTAGCTCCATCCATTTCTCTAAGAATTTCATGAATAGATTGTTTCCAATGGCTGAATAGTACTCCATTGTGTATATATACCACATTTTTTGTATCCATTCCTCCGTTGAGGGACATCTGAGTTCTTTTGAGTTTCTGGCTATTATAGATAAGGCTACTATGAACATAGTGGAGCATGTATCCTTATTGCATGCTGGGGAATCTTCTGGGTATGCCCAGAAGTGGTATGGCTGGGTCCTCCGGAAGTATCATGTCCAGTTTTCTGAGGGACCGCCAGACTGATTTCCAGAGTGGTTGTACCAGCTTGCAGTCCCACCAGCAGTGGAGGAGTGTTCCTCTTTCTCCACATCCTCTCCAACACCTGATGTCTTCTGAGTTTTTGATCTTAGCCATTCTGACTGGTGTGAGGTGAAACTTCAGGGTTGTTTTGATTTGCGTTTCTCTAATGACTAATGATGTTGAACATTTTTTAAGGTGTTTCTCAGCCATCCAAATTTCTTCAGGTGAAAAGTCTTTGTTCAGCTCTGTACCCCACTTTTGGATAGGGTTATTTGGTTTTCTGGAGTCTAACTTCTTGAGTTCTTTGTATACTTTGGATATTAGCCCTCTGTCTGATGTGGGGTTGGTGAAGATCATTTCCCAATTTGTTGGTTGCCGATTTGTCCTTTTGACAGTGTCTTTTGCCTTACAGAAACTTTGTAATTTTATGAGGTCCCATTTGTCTATCCTTGCTCTTAGAGCATAAGCAATTGGTGTTCTGTTCAGGAACTTTCCCCCTGAGCCAATGTCTTCAAGGGTCTTCCCCAGTTTCTTTTCTATTAGTTTTAGTGTGTCTGGTTTTATGTGGAGGTCCTTGATCCACTTTGAGTTGAGCTTAGTGCAAGGAGATAAAAGTGGATCAATTCTCATTCTTCTGCATGTTGACCTCCAGTTGAGCCAGCACCATTTGTTGAAAAGGCTATCTTTTTTCCACTGGATGTTTTCAGCTCCTTTGTCGAAGATCAATTGGCCATAGATGTGTGGGTTCAATTCTTGTATCTGTATTTTTCATCCATTATCTACCTATTTACATATCATCACCTTTGAACAAGTCAGGAGGAGCAAGCCAATAGGGAGCATTCTTCCAGAGCCTCTACTTCTCCTGTTTTTGGCTTGAGTTCTGCCCAAACTTCCATTCACGATGAACTAAAACTGTAAGGTGAGTGAAACCCTTTCTTCCCCAAATTGATTCTGGTCATGGTTATAACAGAAATAGGAAACTAGTAATGACACCATCTATCTACTCACACACCTCTCCATCCACATGTGCATACGTACATCCCATAGCAATATGATGTATTTATTAGTACTTCATTGTGGAAAACCTACAAAATGGCCCTTGAGTATCTTCATTCAAGTGACATGCTGAGTTCTTACAGTGTAATGTAATCTGTTCTTTATTTTGAATAAAGATTTTTTGCTATATATAAATAGAAAAAATGAGAAAGATACAACCTACATTATCTCTGATTTCATGTTCATCAGAATCATTTCTGCTTTCTTTGTTACAAGCACTGGATGTAAGTGACATCTAAGAGCTTGAGCTCCTCTACTGTGTACCTGCACCACTGACAGATGTCTTAGTGTTTCTGCCATTAGAGCCTTCCCTCAACTGTACCACACCTAACTTCAGGACCTTTTGTATGTATTCCTATGTAATAGAATGGCCTTTGTAATAAATGGGACTAGAAATGGTCTCTTTATTGTATTAGAAATCAAGAAATTATGACCTACAGTGTTTCTCATTGTTTACAAATCATATAATTGCATGCATGCAAATCACAAAACATTGTAATTGACAGATCAATTACTATTACTGCTCTATTACATTTGTAAACTATTCAGTAGAATGTTGAATGTGTGTGTGTGTGTGTGTGTGTGTGTGTGTGTATAAAATGTCAGTCATCATCAAGGCTGAATTACTGTTTAATGTTTGTTCTTTTTTTGGATAAGTATTTATGTCTCAAATGTTATCTCTTTTACTGGCCCCCCTGTAACCCCCTATTTTATCTCCCCTCCCCCTGCTTCTATGAAGGTGCTCCCCCAAACACCAACCCACTCCCTCCTCTCCGCCCTTGAATTTCCCTATACTGGGACATTGAGTCTTCACAGATAAAAGGGCCTCTCCTCCCATTGATGCCCTACAAGACCATCATATGCTACATATGTGGCTGGAGCCATGGGTACCTCCATATGTACTCCTTGGTTGGTGGTTTTGTCCCTGAGGGGTCTCATTGGTTGATATTGTTCTTCCTATGTGGTTGCAAACCCCTTCAGCTCCTTTGGTAATTTCTCTAACTCCTCGATGGGGGACCCCATTGGGTACCCTGTAGTCAGTACAATGGTTGGCTGCGATCATCTGCCTCTGTATTTGTCAGGCTCTGGCAGAGTCTCTTAGGAGTCAGCTATATCAGGCTCCTGTCAGCAAGCACTTGTTGGCATCCACAATAGCATCTGGGTTTGGTGATGTATATGGGATGGATTCCTAGGTGGGGCAGTCTCTGGATGGACTTTCCTTCAGTCTCTGCTCTGCACCTTGTGTCCACATTTGCTCCCATAAGTATTTTGTTTCCATTTCTAAGAAGGACTGAAGCACCCACACTTTGGTCTTCCTTCATCTTGAGCTTCAGTGTGGTCTCTGAATTGTCTGTTAGCTATTCCAAACTTTTGGGCTAATATCCCTTATCAGTGAGTACATACCATGTATGTTCTTTTGTGATTGGTTTGCCTCACTCAGGATGATATTTTCTAGTTCCATCCACTTGCCTAAGAATCTCATGAAGTCATTGTTTTTAATAGCTGAGTGTTAGTCCATTGTGTAAATGCACCACAGTTTCTATATCCATTCCTCTGTTGAAGGATATCTGGGTTCTTTCCAGCTTCTGGTTATTTTAAATAAGGCAGCTATGAACATAGTGGAGCTTGTGTCCTTGTTATATCTTGGAGCATCTTTTGGGTATATACCCAGGAGTGGTATAGCTGGGTCCTCAGGTAATACTATGTCAAATTTTCTGAGGAACTGCCAGACTGATTTCCAGAGTGCAATCCCACCAACAATGAAGGAGTGTTCCTCTTTCTCCACATCCTCTCCAGCATCTTTTGTCACCAGAGTTTTCGATCTTGGCCATTCTGACTGGTGTGAGATGTAACCTCAGGACTGTTTTGATTTTCATTTCCCTGATGACTAGGGATGATGAATATTTCTTTAGGTGCTTCTCAGCTGTCTGGTATTCCTCAGTTGAGAATTCTTTGTTTATCTCTGTATCCCATTTTTAATAGGGTTATTTGATTTTCTGGAGTCTAACTTCTTGAGTTCTTTGCATATATTGGATATTAGCCCTCTGTTGCATGTAGGGTAGGCAAAGATCTTTTCCCAATCTGTTGTTTTCCATTTTGTCCTATTGACAGTGTCCTTTACCTTGTAGAAGCTTTGCACTTTCTTTCTTTCTTTCTTTCTTTCTTTCTTTCTTTCTTTCTTTCTCTCTCTCTCTCTCTCTCTCTTTCTTTCTTTCTCTTTCTTCCTCCCTCCCTCCCTCCCTCCCTCCCTCCCTTCTTTCTTTCTTTCTTTCTTTCTTTCTTTCTTTCTTTCTTTCTTTCTTTCTTTCTTTGTTTCTTTCTTTCTTTTTTGATTTTGAGGCAGGGTTTCTCTGGGCAGCCCTGGCTGTCCTGGAACTCATTCTGCAGACCAGACTGGCCCTGAACTCAGAAATCCTCCTGCCTCTGCCTCCCAAGTGCTGGGATTAAAAGTGTACACCATCACTGCCTGGAAGTTTTGCAATTTTATGAGGTCCCATTTGTTTATTCTTGATCTCCTAATGGCATAAGCCATTAGTGTTCTGTTTAAGAAATTTTCCTCTGTGCCTAAGTGTTTGAAGCTCTTCCCAACTTTCTCCTCTATTAGTTTCAGTGTATCTGGTTTTATGTGGAGGTCCTTGATCCACTTGGACTTGAGCTTTGTACAAGCAGATAAGAATGGATCAATTTGCATTATTCTATATGCTGACCTCCAGTTGAACCAGCACCATTTGTTGAAAATGCTGTCTTATTTCCTCTGGATGGTTTTACCTCATTTGTCAAAGATCAAGTGACAATAGGTGTGTGGTTTCATTTCTGGGTTTTCAATTCTATTCCATTTATCTACCTACCTGTCTCTGTACCAATACCATGAAGTTTCTTATTTTTTATTATTGCTCTGTAGTACAGCTTGAAGTCAGGGATGGTGATTTCCACTGAAGTTCTTTTATTGTTGAGAATAGTTTTAGCTATCTTGGGTTTTATGTTATTCCAAATGATTTTTTGAATTGCTCTTTCTAACTCTATTAAGAATTGAATTGGAATTCTGATAGGGATTACATTGAATAAGTAGATTGGTTTTGGCAAGATGGCTAAGAAGATCCCATACCAATACTCTTCAAAGTATTACACAAAACAGAAACAGAAGAAACACTATTCTATTTGTTCTATGAGGTCACAATTATTCTTATACTTTAACCACACAATGGCCCAACAAGAAGGAGAACTTCAGACCAATTTCCCTTTTGATTTTTGATGCAAAAATACTCAATAAAATTCTTGCAAACCAAATCCAAGAACATATCATTCACAACAATCAAGTAAACTTTATCCCAGGGATGCAGGGATGGTTCAATATATGGAAATCCATCAGCATAATCCATGGCATAAACAAACTCAAAGGAAAAAAGTGATCATTTCATTAGATGCTGAGAAACCACTTGACAAAATCCAACATCCCTTCATTTTCAAAGTCTTAGAATGATCAGCAATTCAAGGCCCATACCTAAACATAGTAAAAGCAATATACAGTAAACCGGTAGCCAACATCAAACTAAATGGAGACAAACTTGAAGCACTCCTATTAAAATCAGGGACTAGACAAGGCTGCCCACTCTCTCTCTATTTCTTCTATATAGTTCTTGAAGTTCTATATAGAGCAATTAGACAACAAACAGAGGTTAAAGGGATATGATTTGGAAAGGAAGAAGTCAAACTATCACTATTTGCAGATGATATGATAGTATACTTAAGTGACCCCAAAAATTCCACCAGAGAACTGATAAACAACTTCAGCAATGTGGCTGGACACAAAATTAACTCAAACAAATCAGTAGTCTTCCTATATTCAAAGGATAAACAGGCTGAGAAAGAAATTAGGGAAACCAAACCCTTCCCAATAGTTATAAGTACTATAAAATACTTTGGTGTGACTCTAATGAAACAAGTAAAAGATCTGTATGACAAGAACTTAGAGTCTCTGAAAAAAGAAATTGAAGATCTCAGAAGATAGAAAGATCTCCCATGCTCATGGATTGGCGGGCTTAGTGTCTGTTTGTTCTTAAAGAAACTTTAAATTTTGGAGTAATTTACTTTAACTAACATTTGTTTTGATATTTTTGAGAATTATATTTTAATAGAAACTAGTAGTTCCTGTACATTTCAACTTTACAGATATAAATTTTATAATTTTGTGGGATCATTATTTTAAATTGGTAAAACATTAAAAATGCATTTGTGTATGTAAAGTTTTCACTCCCAAAATAAATGATACCTGTGATGTCCAGTCATGAAGGAGAATGGAGGAGAGTAATTTCTCAGATCTTTAATTCTATCTCTTTTCCAACCATTTACTTCCTCTTTATCTCCCTACTGCCATCATTTTAGAGCCTTATAATTTTATTGATTAAAGAATACAGCTGCTTATGGGTTATACATTATACATTTTCTCTCTCATTGATATTTTTAGTTTATAACTTTTTTCTGTTTGCATTTTGCCTGTTTTTTATTTTCTAAAATTTTGAATTTTATATAATAATATTAATCACACCACATAATTTAGAATGTATGTTTCTAAATGATTTTCACGGTGGAAAGGAAAAATAGATTAATTAATTTAAAATCTATTTTTAAGTAAACTATTATTACCTACACAGTCTCTCTGTGGTACAGTGAAACACCATTTTTGTCTGGCAGTCTGTAACTTGTATTTTTGATATTTTTTACCCACTTTTTCACTTCTGTCCCTCATGCTCTCAGACACATGCATGCATGCACATCAAATTCCATAGAACATTTTTTTTATCAGACTGGTCCATAGACATGTGTTTTCTTTTCATTTTCACATTCATTGTGTATTATTATGCTGCTATTTTCTGAATTACTCTGTTACACACTTTTTCACAGTTATTCTTATGTGATTCTACTTGGAGGTTCATAGTAAAATGTCTTCATTTAACCTTCCTTTAGAGGATATTTCCTATGGTTGTAGAAGGTTTAATTCATAGGGATTGTTTTCCCTTTCAGTATTTTGTCACTGTCATTTCATTTTCTTTCAACTATGTCAGGTTGCGTGACTTGTCAGCATTAGTCTCTGCTACTGCTTTGAAGGAAATGTCTTTCTGACCCTTTGCTTTCTCTTTTCTCTGCTTTTCTCCCTCAGGAATTGCTCCTCATACTCTATTGGGTGATTTTATTTTTATTTTTTCTCTTTGATCATAGAACTGTATTTTGGTGTCTTTATAGATTTAATGCTGATCATTCTCTGTGATTATTATTGAGCACTGAGAAAATACTTCCAGTCTAACAAAACTTAAATATTCTTCCTTTTTTTTAATTTCTGAACTCCCACCGTATGCATACTTGATATGTATAATTTTGAAATTTTTCTTCTCACCATTTATTTATTTTTTCTTTGCTTCTTTGTATTTACATCTGTTGATATTTCTGATCCATTTTCTCTTTGATAATATTCTGTTTTTTAATGTTAACTAATTTCTTACTATTATATTATAAATTCACATCTTAATTTACTATGCTTTGAATTTGTCAGAATTTGTCATTGAGTATTTTAAAGGATTTGTCTCTGATAATGTTATATATTTTCTGATCAATTTCCTCAACATAAAATCATGAGCATTTTAAAGTATCTTTTTGATGGCTCCAGTGGGTGAGTGAACTACCCAAGAGTTTCTTCACATTGCCCAGCGTGATAACACTTTAGTCATTTGGAGAAGACTGCTAACATTTAGAGCACTTTTAATATTTCTTTTTCCAGAATCAGATCAACTTTATTATGACAGGACACAAAGTTGTCTATATCAATATATGGAGTGATGTAACATTGCACTCAGAAGGTGCTGTTCTATTTGGATTTCATTTTCATAGTAAACTGTTATATCTGTTTGAGGACCTCCACTAGAGGTTTTAAATATTTTTTTTATAGACCTTCCTGCTTCATGAGTCTATAAAAAGACTGGCATTGCTCCTTGATTTGTCTTTCTTTGAATGGCTTAGTTACCAGTTATACATGCTGAGAAATCTCATTCCATACTGTTGTGTCTCCTGTTACTTTAGAACTTAACACCTCAAGTATTTAACAGCTCAGGCAGCCTCAGGGTGAGACAGCCTTTCAGTTGAGCATGAGGATAGGGAGATCATTACAGCTTCTCAGTCTCAACTATTTCACAGAATACCTATAATCTGGGATTCACCTAAAAAGCTATCTTTAAAAATTTACTGTGATTTAAAGGGAAATAACTTTGTTAAATTAATTAGCTATTTTAAATGAATGGAGAAATAAAACCATGAAATCTTAAACCTGAAAGGTGAAGTCATCTTGCACTATATAAAATAGTAACATTACCAATATCTAAAAAACTTTCCTAGAGTAAAATTAAGACTAGTAGCTCTTTAGATGTATACATAATTTGTCCAAGTATTATCCTTTTACAGAAGGGAGCAGAAGCAGAGTATTTATACCATTTGCTCTACATCACACAGTAATTGGCAGAGATAAGTGTTAATTCTAA
The DNA here is from genome assembly GCA_964023405.1 of Apodemus agrarius. Lineage (NCBI taxonomy): Eukaryota > Metazoa > Chordata > Mammalia > Rodentia > Muridae > Apodemus > Apodemus agrarius. Next base: position 50,658,962 of record OZ030006.1, read on the forward strand.
TCCAAATAATATTCATTTTATAACTAACTATAACAATCTTAGGCATTCCTAATATAAATTTAATATAATAAATTTTATAAGCTTAATCATGTGGTTTGAGATGGTTTGAAATAATAAAAATCTTATTTTTGGAATAAGAAACATTGCTATTATGAATTTACACAGTGCAGGTTTTGAAATTTTACTTAAACTACAGTGTGTTCTTTTTCAAATTGCAAACTCAATCTTATCTAGTAATTAATATATTTCCATATATGCATAAATATCACATACATATTATATACATATGTATATATGTGTGTGAAATTTTGTAGAAAACTCATATTAATTTTTGCTATTTTATAGCAGTTTTATTGTAATAATTTTGGTTTATATATTATAAAAAAATGAAAGTTTCTTCTGGATCTAACTGCCTTTGCTGATTCTTGAATGGCATGTGTGAGTGGTTCGAGTTTCTGCTGCTGATTCATGTGAATGGAGCTGCAGCCATCTTGATAGTGCAGATTGGCATCTCCCAAAGAACTATTTCTAAACGGGTCCAAATTCCTTCTTTTCCCTATTAACCTTTCCTTTCTACTACCTCTGTTGGGTGATGGATTAGAAGGGAGTTTAAAGGGTTTATGAACTGTTATTAAAGAAGCTTTTGGAAAGTATAAAAGAAAAATGAATGCTTAATGGGTAACTCTAGTGGAATCTCATGAGATAAGAACTCAGTTTAAATAAGATGTTGTATATGAGTTCCTTTATTGCATATTTGATAGAAGCAAAATTTATCAGACCCTCTTCAGCTTCTTTTTATATCCTAGTGCCCTGACTGAAATAAGTCCATTCTGGGATAGATACAGTTAAATGCATGTATGTGTAATTTCACAAGATTAAGCCATATGATATGTAGATTGATTTGGATTTCTGACCTAAGAAGCATTATTGATAGGTGAATAGCAGGAAGCAAAATGTCCTGATACTGGTCAATATAAAAACAAATCAAAGAAGAATTATAAAAACGATTCTTATCTTCTTCTTTAACATAATGGGGAATTTATTAAACAAGGGAATACTGAAAATCAATATGCTATATATAATGGATTCTGTAGTCTGATGAAATGCCATACAGCCACCACACACAAAAAAGTCAATTTTAAAATACCAAAACTTAAATGTGACATAGCTAAAAGGTAAGGAGTATCATATGAAAGGGAAATCAGACATAAAATGCCTCTGAGTTTGTCCTGCTGAGACGATCTCTCCTTTCCTATTTCCTGCTACATCCTATGCATCTTTACTAAGGATACAGCGTAGCAAATTACTGTTATTTGTCATTTTCCTCCCCTGCTATTTTCTCTCTATAAGCTATTTCTTGTCAGGGAAACATTTATTCATTTTAGGTCTTTAATCCTCAATAAAATGCCTGACATATTTTATAAAATCTATACTATGGCTGAAAGTTTCTAATTTTCTAATTATAAAAACATTAATTTTAGTTTTCAACTGAGCCTGAAATCTTCCAACTATGCAGACACATAGATTCTGAAGGGCGTTAGATTGAAAAGTGTTAATTCTTACAGAAAAGTGTTACTACACATGAATGCATCTGGTTTTAGCTAAGGATATTAGCTACTAGTTGAGCTGTAACCAGCTGGTTACTTCAGATAGCCAAGAGGAAGCTGGTAACCTCATGTTAAGCTGATGAGCAAACCAAGGGAAAGCATCCTAAGGGTTTTATTTTGAAATTTCCTGCACAGGGTCAACTTTTCTGTTGTAACATCTTAAGTTCTGTTTGGGTAGCAGGTGTGCAGATGAAGAGTAAGGTAAGGTGAAAGTACTGGTGACAGGCTTACCAGAGACTTATGCAATTAAATATCAGACCACATTAAATGTATTAGTTGTTTTGAAGTAAATATAATATACTGTTGAAATGAGGTACTGGTTTCTCTGTGTAGAACTGTCTTAAAGTACAAATTCTGTTTTATAACATTCATTGATCCAGACGGTGTTAGGATGAATAAGTGTGTTAAATAAGATCCATAAATGTAATTAGGCATTAATTTCAAAATAATTGAAGCATAATAACTTCAGGCTTAGAAATAGCTCACTTGCCTGCTGATAATGGTTTACTATATATTTTAAGGCACATTAGCATTTCCTTGCTAGAGCATCAAAACAGAAAGCAAAACCAATGTTTGTCCAACTTAACTTTGCGATGACAGGATCTCAGTAGGAACTAATACAGAGAATATCTGTAACATTTTTCTTAAAATTCGTCAGGTTGTTTCACTCAGAAATATTAATAGCAACTCCCCAAATCAATTTACTCATTAGAAAATAAATTTAAGGTATCTTGTGCTCTTATTAAGACCTATTTTATTACAATTATTCATTAAATAGACTGTTTTCTATTTTGGAATACTAAAAACAGGATAAAAGTGCAAATGTAGCCTTTTACAAAATTTACTGTAATGAAATTCCCACTAAGATATCTCTTCTGGTGCACTAAGATCCTCAGTGGGTCAATGAATTTTCTGTGTATTCTGAAAACATGGGTTTGATCTTCAGAATCTAGATGGTGGAAGGCTAGAACTACCTTCCATTGGCTTCTTACCTCTGAATGTACACTGTTGTGTGCATAATGCACAAGCATACATTAAATAAATAAATGCAAAGATAAACAATTAAAAATCACTCTTTTATGAAATATGGTGATATCACTATTTGCAAACATTTACCTGTTGAAAAAAAGCACTGACCTCATTTCTCAACTACATTTTCCATACTAAATTATAATACATAAAAATAATTAATAAAATGTGGAAGAGGAAAAGGCAAATATTGATTTACAAATGTAGATGAAGCAGTATAAAACCAAAGCAAGGAAGTTACAATGAATATTTAAGTGAGGATCTATTTTCAGACATGTTTTGATACTTTGAAGGGGAGGAGCTAGAATCTTTAATTCATCTGCATCTTAAAGAAACGTTTAAAAGAGCATGTCTAATTTATCTAAAGAAATTTCCTTACTGAGAATTGCCAAAATAGTTTAAAAAATTAATCCAGGGACCATCAGACAGATAAAGCCATTAGTTATTTCAATTCATTTAAAACTGGTAACGAAAGTTGTCCAGAGTTTTACAAAGCAGTGCTTCAAACAGGACAGCATGAACAAAGAGGCAAATTTCTGTGTTTAAAATTTAATAAAACCATATATATTTTTAAAACATTGTAATAAAACATTTAAACATTATTATTTGTTCTTCACCTATCTGATTTCCATACATGGATTGAGAGAACAAAGTAATTGGACAAGCTTGTATGTAAGTGATGACTAATAATGTTACAGATCTTCAGGATCGTAGCCTTTGGAGTCTAGTTTAGGAAGGAAATGTAAAGAGGATGAAGAGGACAGTGAGACAGGAAGTAGAAAAGTAAGCAAATCACACAAATCAGTCATTGCATAGTCCCTTTTGAAATAGATGTTATTCTTTACTAAGTTGCATTTGTTCCAATTGCAAATGTTTCTGTAACTAAATGTGTAGGACTGAAGTCTATTTTTTCTCTTCTCCATTTCAGGCTATATGACTCTTTCCTCCTAGTTAGCATTCCAAGGTGTCATTTTAAGACACTCCTTAAATAAACACAATTTCCATTTTGCAATGTCTGTTTTCATGGGAAACTCATTGATTTAACTCTATACATTTAGATGACTTCATTTAATTCTTATAATTTATTACTACAGGTTATCTCAAAGAATTGACCCCTCCTTCAACTCCAGCTACATATTTGAAGCTATTTCTACTATGATATGCTTTTATATGTGCAAAATTATTAAAATTAAAAATAGTGGATGTTATTTAAAGAAAGGAACACATTTTTCTATTAACAAAATGAAGTTTTTCATGGAAAGTGAGTGTGGTGAACCACAGAAATTATAGAGGACACTTAGACAATGCTCTCCATTGCACTAGCAGTGAGGCAATATTTGGAGGAAGAAGAGTAGCAATGAAAGCCGCATGTGAGCTGAATACAGAAAGTTCACAGCAGCTCTTTCTCAGATTAGGATGCAGATGTGATTCATTTCATTTAAACTCAAGTACAGTTCTCCATCTCTGTGAACTATTAAGGAGCACATGTTATTCTATCTCTCCTTTCCCTTAACATTGTAGAATTTCAATTAATAACAAGATAAATAAAATTAGCATATTTTTTTTCTTTCTTTATTTATTTTTTTAGTTATTTTTTTATTTTCTATATTCTATGTTTACATTCCAAAGGTTTTCCCCTTTCCCAATTACCCCCCCCATCATATGTCCCATAATTACTCTCTCCCCCCCTGCTATTCCCCACCACACACAATTTCTCTGTTCTGGGTCTACAATACTGGATCCAATCTTTACAGGGCCAGGGTCCTCTCCATTCTTCTTCTTGGAAGTCATTTGACTTGCTAATTGTGTCTTGAGTATTTAGGGCTTCTGGGCTCATTAATATCCACTTATGAGTGATTGCATTTCATGTGTATTCTTTTGTGATTGGGTTAGCTCACTTAGGATGATATTTTCCAGATCTAACCATTTACCTACAAATTGCATGAGTTCATTATTTTTAATTGCTGAGTAGTACTCCATTGTATAAATATACCACATTTTCTGTATCCATTCCTCTTTTGAGGGATATCTGGGCTCCTTCCAATTTCTGGATAATATAAACAAGGCTGCTATAAACCTAGTGGAGCATGTGTCTTTACTGTATGCAGAGGAATCCTCTGGGTATATGCCCAGGAGTAGTATGCCAGGGTCCTCTGGAAGTGACATGCCCAATTTTCTGAGGAACGGCCACACTGATTTCCAGAGCGGTTTTACCATTTTGCAATCCCACCAACAGTGGAGGAGTCTTCCTCTTTCTCCACATCCTCGCCAGCACCTGTTGTCTCTTGAGTTTTTAATCTTAGCCATTCTGACTGGTGTGAGGTGGAATCTCAGGGTTGTTTTGATTTGCATTTCCCTGATGACTAATGATGTTGAACATCTTTTCAGGTGTTTCTCGGCCATCCAAATTTCTTCTGGTGAAAATTCTTTGTTTAGCTCTGTACCCCATTTTTTGATAGGGTTATTTGGTTCTTTGGGGTCTAACTTCTTGAGTTCTTTGTATATATTGGATATTAGCCCTCTGTCGGATGTGGGGTTGGTGAAGATCATTTCCCACTTTGTTGGTTGCCGTTTTGTCCTTCTGACAGTGTCCTTTGCCTTACAGAAACTTTGTAATTTTATGAGGTTCCATTTGTCAATTCTTGATCTTAGAGCATAAGCTATTGGTGTTCTGTTCAGGAACATTCCCCCTGTGCCCATGTCCTCCAGGATCTTCCCAAGTTTCTTTTCTAATAGTTTCAGTGTGTCTGGTTTTATGTGGAGGTCCTTAATCCACTTGGAGTTGATCTTAGTACAAGGAGATAAGACTGGGTCAATTAGCATTCTTCTGCATGTTGACCTCCAGTTGAACCAGCACCATTTGTTGAAAAGGCTATCTTTTTTCCACTGGATGGTTGTGGCTCCTTTATCAAAGATCAAGTGACCATAAGTCTGTGGATTCATTTCTGGGTCTTCAATCCTATTCCATTGATCTACCTGCCTGTTGCTGTACCAATACCATGCAGTTTTTAACACAATTGCTCTGTAGTACTGTTTGAGGTCAGGGATATTGATTCCCCCAGAAGTCCTTTTATTGTTGAGAATAGTTTTAGCTATCCTGGGTTTTTTGTTGCTCCAGATGAATATGAGAATTGCTCTTTCTAGATCTATGAATAATTGATTTGGGATTTTGATGGGAATTGTATTGAATCTGTAGATTGCTTTTGGCAAGATGGCCATTTTTACTATATTGATCCTGCCAATCCAGGAGCAAGAAATATTTTTCCATCTTCTGAGGTCTTCTTCGATTTCTTTCTTCAAGAACTTGAAGTTCCTGTCATACAGATCTTTTGCTTGTTTGGTTAGAGTTACGCCAAGGTACTTTCTGTTGTTTGTGGCTATTGTGAAGGGCGTTATTTCCCTAACTTCTTTCTCAGCCTGCTTGTCCTTTGAGTACAAGAAGGTAACTGATTTGCTTGAGTTTATTTTATAACCAGCCACTTTGCTGAAATTGTTTATCAGCTGTAGAAGTTCTCTGGTGGAGTTTTTTGGGTCGCTTAAGTAGACTATCATATCGTCTGCAAATAGTGATAGTTTGACTTTTTCCTTTCCAATTTGTATCCCTTTGACTTCCTTATTTTGTCTAATTGCTCTCGCTAGAACTTCAAGTACTATATTGAAGAGATATGGAGAGAGAGGGCAGCCTTGTCTAGTTCCTGATTTTAGTGGGATTGCTTCAAGTTTCTCTCCATTTATTTTGATGTTGGCTACTGGATTGCTGTAGATTGCTTTTACTATGATTAGGTATGGGCCTTGAATTCCTGCTCTTTCCAAGACTTTTAGCATGAAAGGATGTTGAATTTTGTCGAATGCTTTTTTGGCATCTAATGAGATGACCATGTGGTTTTTTACTTTTAGTTTGTTTATGTAGTGGATTACATTGATGGATTTCCGTATATTGAACCATCCCTGCATCCCTGGGATGAAGCCTACTTGATCATGGTGAATTATCGTTTTGATATGTTCTTGGATTCGGTTGGCAAGAATTTTATTTAGTATTTTTGCGTCAATATTCATAAGAGAAATTGGCCTGTAGTTCTCTTTCTTTGTTGGATCTCTTTGTGGTTTAGGTATCAGCGTGATTGTGGTTTTGAAGAACGAGTTGGGCAGTGTCCCTTCTGTCTCTATTTTGTGGAATAGTTTGAAGAGTATTGGTGTTAAGTCTTCTTTGAAGGTCTGGTAGAATTCTGCACTAAAACCATCTGGTCCCGTACTTTTTTTGGTTGGGAGGCTTTCTATAACCCCTTCTATTTCTTTGGGGGTTATGGGACTGTTTAGCTGATCTACTTGATGCTGATTTAATTTTGGTATTTGGTATCTGTCTAGGAAATTGTCCATTTCCTCGAGATTCTCCAGTTGTTTTGTGTATAGGCTTTTGTAGTAGGATCTGATGATCTTTTGAATTTCCTCCGTTTCTGTTGTTATATCCCCCTTTTCATTTCTAATTTTGTTAATTTGGATACTGTCTCTGTTCCCTTTGGTTAGGCTCGCTAAGGGTTTATCTATCTTGTTGATTTTCTCAAAGAACCAGCTCTTGGTTTTGTTGATTCTTTGTATGGTTCTCTTTGTTTCTACTTGATTGATTTCAGCCCTTAGTTTGATGATTTCCTCTCTCCTACTCCTCCTGGGTGAGTTAGCTTCTTTGTGTTCCAGGGCCTTCAGGTGTGCTGTTAAGTTGCTAGTGTATGCTCCCTCCAGTTTCTTTTTGGAGGCACTCAGGGCTATGAGTTTTCCTCTTAGCACTGCTTTCATTGTGTCCCAAAGATTTGGGTAGTTTGTATCTTCATTTTCATTGAAGTCTAAAAAGTCTTTGATTTCTTTCTTTATTTCTTCCTTGACCAAGGTGTCGTTGAGTAGAGTATTGTTCAGTTTCCATGTGTATGTGGGCTTTCTGTTGTTCTTCTTGCTATTGAAGACCACTTTTACTCCATAGTGATCCCATAGGAGACATGGGATTAGTTCGATCTTCTTGTATTTGTTGAGGTCTGTCTTGTGACCAATTATATGATCAATTTTTGAGAAGGTACTGTGCGGTGCTGAGAAAAAGGTATATTCGTTTGCTTTAGAATGGAATGTTATATATATATATATATATATATATATATATATATATATATATATATATATATCTGTTAAATCCAATTGGTCCAAAGCTTCAATTAGTTTCACTGTGTCTCAGTTTAGTTTCTGTTTTCCTGATCGGTCCATTGAGGAGAGTGGAGTGTTGAAGTCAGCTACAATTATTATGTTAGTTGCGATGTGTGCTTTAAGCTTTAGTAAGGTTTCTTTTACAAATGAGGGTGCCCTTACATTTGGCGCATAGATGTTCAGTATTGAGAATTCTTCTTGGTGTATCTTCCCTTTGACAAGCAGGAAGTGACCTTCTGTGTCTCTTTTGATGAATTTAGGTTGAAAGTCAATTTTATCTGATATTAGAATGGCTACTCTGGCTTGTTTCCTGGGACCATTTGCTTGTAAAACTGTCTTCCAGCCTTTTACTCTAAGGTGGTGTTTGTCTTTGACACTGAGATGTGTTTCCTGTATGCAGCAAAATGTAGGGTCCTGTTTCCATAGCCAGTCTGTTAGTCTGTGTCTTTTGATTGGGGAATTGAGTCCATTGATATTAAGAGATATTAAGGAATAGTAATTATTACTTCCTGACATTTTGGGCATTATTTTTTGTTTGTTTGTTTGTTTGTTTGTTTGTATTTGCGTGGTTCTCTTCTTTTGAATTGGATGAGATGGGGTTTCTATCTTGTTTATTCTGGGGTGTTGTTTCCCCCCTTGTGTTGGTATTTTTCCCCTATTTTTCTTTGTAGGGCTGGATTTGTAGATAAGTATCATGCAAATTTGGTTTTGTCGTGGAATACCTTGGTTTCCCCATCTATGGTGATTGAGAGTTTTGCTGGGTATAGTAGTTTTGGCTGAAGTTTGTGTTCTCTTAGGGTCTGCATGAGGTCTGCCCAGGATCTTCTAGCTTTCATGGTCTCAGGTGAGAAGTCTGCTGTAATTCTGATAGGTCTTCCTTTATATGTTACTTGTCCTTTTTCTCTTGCTGCCTTTAATATTCTTTCTTTGTTTAGTACATTTGGGGTTTTGATTATTATGTGATGGGAAGTATTTCTGTTCTGGTCCAGTCTATTTGGGGTTCTATAGGCTTCTTGTATATTCATGGGTATCTCTTTAGGTTGGGGAAGTTTTCTTCCATAATTTTGTAGAAGATATTTGCTGGACCTTTAAGTTGTAGATCTTCATTCTCATCTATCCCTATAATCCTTAGTTTTGGTCTTCTCATTGTGTCCTGGATTTCCTGAATGTTTTGGGTTACCAGCTTTTTGCACTTTGCATTTTCTTTAATTGTTGAATCCATGGTTCCTATGGTATCTTCAGCATCTGAGATTATGTCTTCTATCTCTTGTATTCTTTTGTTGATATTTGCATCTATGACTCCTGATTTCTTCCCCAGGTTTTCTATCTCCAACGTTGTCTCCCTTTGCGATTTCTTAGTTGTTTCTACTTCTGCTTTTAGATTCTGTATGGTTTTGCTCAGATCTTTCAGTTGCTTGTTTGTGTTTTCCTGTAATTCTTTAAGGGATTTTTGTGTTTCCTCTTTTATGACTTCTGCTTGATGACCCATGTTCTCTTGTATTTCTTTAAGTGATTTTTGTTTCTCCCCCTTATTGGGATTCATTTTTTTTGCTCTATATTCTCCTGGATTTCTTTAAGTGATTTTTGTGTCTGCCTTGTATGGGCTTCTAGTTTTTGATCTATTTTCTCCTCTATTACTTTAAGAAATTTATCTAAGTGATCCTCAATCTGCATCTTTACCAGTGATTTTATATCTGAGTCTTGTTTTTCTGGTGCGTTGAGATATCCGAGGTTTAATTGTGTTTGCCTTTAAGGGTTTCTAGCTTTTGACCTATTTTCTCATGTATTACTTTAAGAGATTTATCTAAGTGTTCCTCTATCAGCAACCTGACCAGTGATTTTAGATCTGAGTCTTGTTTTTCTGGTGTTTCAGGGTATCTAAGATTTATTGCTGTCGGGGAACTGGGTTCGGATGCCACCATACTGCTTTGATTTCTGTTAGTAATGATCTTACATTTGCCTTTTGCCATCTGGTTAACTCTGGTGTTTGTTGGTCCTGTAGTTACTAGCTGGTGCTTGACCCTCCTGTGGGCTCGAAAGACTATTTTCCAGCGTCTGGGACACCTGAACTACTGCCCTGTAGGGCTCCTGCTCACAGATTGCTGACAGGTGGCCTGAGTCTTCCGAGGTCTTAAACTCAGAATATCCCAGGTACTTAGTTCTGCCTGTTGGGCAGCTGCTCTGCACTGCTCCTGCTCAGGGTTTGCTGTTTGGTATCCTGTTTCCCCAGGGTTCTTAAGGTTGGGATATCTCAGTTATCTGGTTCCGCTGGCTGGGTCTGAGCACCTGGCAAGCTGGTTAGGTCTGGCTTCCCCACCACCGGCTGGATGGGATGCTGCAGGCAAGATGGCGCTGCCTGCAGGTGGTTCAGGATCTGGCCTGCGAGCGCAGAGCTCAGGCATGGCCACTGTACCCCAAACCACTACTCTGTGCGCAGCTCCTACTCCAGACCTGAGTCCCCGAAGGTCTTAAACTTGGGCTGTCTCGGGTACCTGGTTCCGCAGGCAGGGTCTGAGCACCTGGCAAGCTGGCTGGGTCTGGCTTCCCTGCCACCAGCTGGATGGGAAGCTGCAGGCAAGATGGCGCTGCCTGCAGGGGGTTCGGGGTCTGGCCTGGGAGCGCAAAGTGCAGGCATGGCCGCTGTACCCCAAACCACTACTCTGTGCGCAGCTCCCGCTCCAGACCTGAGTCCCCGAAGGTCTTTAACTCGGGCTGTCTCCGGTACCTGGTTCCGCTGGCAGGGTCTGAGCACCTGGCAAGCTGGCTGGGTCTGGCTTCCCTGCCACTGGCTGGATGGGAAGCTGCAGGCCATTAGCATAGTTTTTGCAATCTATTCTAATGTGGCAACTGTGTTCACTCTCACATAATGATTGTGGCTCAGTCAATTTTTAATAGTATGGTTATGACATTATAATTTCCTCAAACATTGGAAGTAAAATCACCATTAAAAATTTAATAATCTTTAATAACATATATTTAATATGTAAATATTATAATACATGATATATGATATATAATATATAGTAATTTATATTTCAATATACTATAATAAAATATAATATGTAAATATATTACATAATAATATATTTAATATAATATGTAAATATAGGCTTTAGTATTGGTATAAGTTTCCCACATATTACTTTATTTATGTTCAAAATATATACTTTGTAAATGTGAGAAACAAATTTTTTACATCTTTGAGTTGGAAGTACAACTTTAAAATCATTGTGCAGATTGGAGACAGATACTTTTGTTCAGGGTCTATTTCTGATACCACTGAAAACTCTTTCACTGCCTCAGTCTTAGTAAATGTCTCCCACTACTTCAATATTAATCTCTTCTATTGTCCACTCTTAGGTAGCCTTGTTTGCTGCTGCATTCTTATATAATCTCTCTGACTACTCTACTCTTAGTGTTTAGACTTGAGTCTGTGGCCATGATCAAATATATAGCCTCTCTATACAGTCAGATTTCCTCATCTACAAAGTGGATTCACCTGACTTCTTTTTTTGATGATCTCTATTTTTTTATTGGATATATTCTTTAATTACATTTCAGATGATTTCCCTTTTCCTGGCTCCCTGCCCCCCAAAGGTCCCATATGCCCTTTTCCCTCCCCATGTTTCCCCATCCTCCCCTTCCAACTTCTCTGTCCTGGTATTCCCCTACACTGATGTATTGGCCTTTTCAGAACCAGGGTCCATTTTTTCCTTATTCTCAGACATCATTTGGTATGTGTTTTGTGTCTTGGGTGTTCCAGGATTCTAGGCTAATATCCACTTATCAGTGAGTGCATACCATGGGTATTCTTTTGAGACTGGGTTACCTCACTCAGTATGATGTTCTCCAGCTCCATCCATTTCTCTAAGAATTTCATGAATTCATTGTTTCTAATGGCTGAATAGTACTCCATTGTGTATATATACCACATTTTTTTGTATCCATTCTTCTGTTGAGGGACATCTGGGTTCTTTCCATCTTCTGGCTATTATAATAGGGCTGCTATGAACATAGTGGAGCATGTATCCTTATTACATGCTGGGAAATCCTCTGGGTATATGCCCAGGAGTGGTATGGCAGGGTTCTCCAGAAGTATCATGTCCAGTTTTCTGAGGAACCGCCAGACTGATTTCCAGAGTGGTTGTATCAGCTTGCAATCCGACCAGCAGTGGAGTAGTGTTCCTCTTTCTCCACATTCTCACCAACATCTGCTGTTTCCTGGGTTTTTACTCTTAGCCATTCTTACTGGTGTGAGGTGAAATCTCAGGGTTGTTTTGATTTGCATTTCCCTCATGACTAATGATGTTGAACATTTCTTAATGTGCTTCTCACCCATCCAAATTTCTTCAAGTGAAAATTCTTTGTTTAGCTCTGTACCCCATTTTTGATAGGGTTATTTGGTTTTCTGGGGTCTAACTTCTTGAGTTCTTTGTATATATTGGATATTAGCCCTCTGTCAGATGTTGGGTTGGTGATCTTTTCCCAATTTGTTGGTTGCTGTTTTGTCCTTTTGACAGTGTCTTTTGCCTTACAGAAACTTTGTAATTTTATGAGGTCCCATTTGTCAATTCTTGATCTTAGAGCATAAGCTATTAGTGGCCTGTTCTGGATCTTTCCCCCTGAGCCAATGTCCTCAAGGGTCTTCCCCAGTTTCTTTTCTATTAGTTTTAGTGTGTCTGGTTTTATGTGGAGGTCCTTGATCCACTTGGAGTTGAGCTTAGTACAAGGAGATAAGAGTGAATCAATTCTCATTCTTCTGCATGCTGACCTCCAGTTGAGCCAGCACCATTTGTTGAAAAGGCTATCTTTTGTCCACCGGATGTTTTCAGGTCCTTCATCGAAGATCAAGTGGCCATAGATGTGTGGGTTCAATTCTGGGTCTTCAATCTAATTCCATTGACCCACAGCCTGTCACTGTAAAATACCATGCAGTTTTTAACACTACTGCTCTGTAGTACTGCTTGAGGTCCAGGATACTGATTCCCCCAGAAGTTCTTCTACTGTTGAAAATAGTTTTATCTATGCAGGGCTTTTTGTTATTCCAGATGAATTTGAGAATTGCTCTTTCTAAGTCTATGAAGACCTGAGTTGGGATTTTGATGGGGATTGCATTGAATCTGTATATTGCTTTTGGCAAGACTGCCATTTTAACTTTATTAATCCTGCCAACCCATGAGCATGGAAGATTTTTCCCTTTTCTGAGGTCTTCTTCCATTTCTTTCTTCAGAGACCTGAAGTTCTTGTCATACAAATCTTTCACTTGTTTGGTTAGAGTCACACCAAGATACTTTATATTGTTTGTGGCTATTGTGAAGGGGTTCAGTTCCTGAATTTCTTTCTCAGCCTGCTTGTCCTTTGAGTATTGGAAGGCTACTTACTGATTTGCTTGAGTTGATTTTATAACCAGCCACTTTGCTGAAGTTGTTTATCAGCTGAAGGAGTTCTCTGGTGGTTTTTTTGGGGCACTTAAGTATACTATCATATCATCTGTGAATAGTGATAGTTTGTCTTCTTCTTTTCCAATTTGTATCCCTTTGACTTCCTTATGTTGTCGAGTTGCTCTAGCTAGTACCTCAAGTATTATATTGAAAAGATATGGAGAGAGGGGGCAGCCTTGTCTAGTTCCTGATTTTAGTGGGATTGCTTCAAGTTTCTCTCCATTTACTTTGATGTTGGCTACTGGTTTGCTGTATATTGTTTTTACTATGTTTAGGTATGGGCCTTGAATTTCTGTCCTTTCCAAGACTTTTAGTATGAAAATATGCTGAATTTTGTCAAATGCCTTTTCAATTCCTAGACAGATACCAAATACCAAAATTAAATCAGGATCAAATAGATCATCTAAACAGTGCCATAACCCCCACGGAAATAGAAGGGATAATAGAAAGTCTTCCAACCAAAAAAAGCACAGTACCAGATGGTTTTAGTGCAAAATTCTATCAGACCTTCAAAGAAGACCTAACACCAATACTCTTCAAACTATTCCACAAAATAGAAACAGAAGGAACACTATCCAACTCATTCTATGAAGCCATAATTACACTGATACCAAAACCACACAAAGATCCAACTAAGACAGAGAACTTCAGACCAATTTTTCTTATGAACATCGATGCAAAAATACTCAAATTCTTGCAAACCGAATCCAAGAACACACCAAAATGAGCATTCACCATGATCAAGTAGGCTTCATTCAAGGGATGAAGGGATGGTTCAATATTCAGAAATTTATCAATGTAATCCACTACATTAACAAACTCAAAGAAAAAACACCTGACTTCTAAGATCCATAAAAGAATAACACTAGCAATTATATTTTTAGATATATATGTGTATATTATATATACATGTGCATATAATAACAGTTGATGAAAGAGATTATCATAAATTTGAAAGAGAGTAAATAAGGTTGTATAGAAAGTCTCGGGTTCAGCAAGAAAAAAAGTGATGTTATTATGTTATAATCTCAAAAGAAACAAGGAAAAAGGAATCACATGACAACTAGAATGCCTAGGACATGAATAGAAAAAATTGTCAAGGAAGAGTTGGAATAAAAAAAATTCTAAAAACTGAAATTTTCTAGAAATCATAGAAAGTCTATTTAGTTTAGCCTGACTGCCACAGAGAATCACAGATTGCTTTTGAATTGGATCCTGTTAGTAGCAGTCTTGAAGGCAAATGTCTTCTGCTCATTTTAGGCCACATGAATAAGGATGTACAACAGTCAAAGGTCTGTGCCAAGGTTTCAAAATAGAAGCTGCAATCATCATACTGGGAGTCTCACATGCTTCAGTCAAGTTCCAAAACATTTAACATCATGTGTCCATAAACACAGTTACTTTGTGTGCAATATATATTGCACATACTTATAGACACATATATACATATGTACATAAATATATAAGAATGTATTATAGCAGTTCAAACATCTGAGATTTTCTCAGGGTATAATACCTCTATTAAAGCTCAATAACTTTGGTTTCAATCTATAGGTCAATGTACAAATGCACAATATTACACAAAGGAGAAGTCATACTTTTATTACAACATTAATATGAGATAATGTGTCATATTAGAAAAGTAAATAAACTGAAAGCCAAATGAAGTTTTGAAGATGAATAAAACTTTACATAGTCTTGATATAAGCAGCCCAAACATTAACAGTAGGAAAACAGAATGCTTTGGGCAGATGGAAAATTGTGGGAGCCTTTATTTAATGCTTTCATAAACATTAAAGTTATGAGAAACAACTAAACTGGCTTGTCTTTACTTAGACTCTTGTTCCTGGTAAAGAATATGGAATAGGCAGGCCTTCAGTAACATGGGAGGAATGAAAAGATGGGTGAATGAGACACTCTTATGGGAAATGGACTTCTGCTGTTTAGATGTCACTAAAGTACCACAGAGGCAGTAGATTTTATTCTTTTATGATGATGTAAATTGAAGGCCATTGCAAACCAGAGATAGAACATATTCCACTGAAATTTAACAAACATAAGATGATCTATAATTGTTCAACCCTATGGAATAGAGAAATAAATACTAGCTGCTTAGAAGCATGGGCTACATACAGTCTCATTTTTATAAGCTGGCATTTATTATAATGCATAAATTATGATAGGAGCTTAATAAGTGTTAGATAAATTAATAGAAATTTAGTTCATAGGTGATTATCTAAATGTTTTGTGTGTATTTCTTTTTTATCAGTTTAGAACATTGTCTGGGCAGTCACCATGCAAGCATAGTCACTAGCAGATCTTCCTTATTGTAGATGGCTTATGATTTGGCTCATTTAATTGTGTTTATGTTTGACTGTATTGTATTTTTGTATGACAGTATGTTTGCTTTTCTGCCAAATTTTGTTCAGCTACATTTACATGTGTATTGAAAAACCAGAGTATTTCAATGTCCTAATGTTTGTGCTGAATAAACAAAAGAGGTTTTATTTGCAACATCTGTGTATTTTCAAATATTCTAACTAGAAGATGCTAATTTTTCATGTGAGTGGATATAGGAAGATGAGATTGAAACCTTGGTAAAATAAAAGAGGTTCTTCAGAGTTTCCTTAAAATACTTAACTTAATAAATCACTAAAGATTCTCATCTATTGAATATGGAAAAGAGAAAATTGGATTTCATTGTGTGATTGCTCTACCTATCCCAACCTGACTTGGAACTGCTAGTTTTTAGCAGTGTGGGGTTAATGTGGGAACAACATCATGATTCATCAACCCTTTCCTATTACCAACCTCTATATATTTAACCTGTGCCATTTCATTCTCAAGCCAGTGATGAATATGTAATCTTTGTGATCTCCTAGTCTTTAGACATGGTAATTAACCCTTGTCAATAGTTAATGAACCTTCTCAAAGATGTTAGTTCTGCACTCATTATCCTATTGCCAAATTCATTTGAAAAGAATCCAGTGACTTTAAGCAAAGAAAATTTGAAGCTTGCTTCAAAACATAAAATCCAGTGTAAACTGGTAAAGGTCTAACTGTGAAATGCAGGTTAACAAATTTCCATTTAACTTAATTATGCCCTCCAGTAAAATTAAAACAAAACAACCATATTATATATTGGTTATATATATTGCAATATTAGAAACATGAAGCTAATGTTATATGAGTTTCTAATATTGTTGCATGACTGGTGAAAAGTCATTTATGTTTTTTTCCTGAAAAATTTTTATTGGATATTTTATTTATTTACATTTCAAATGTTATCTCCTTTCCTGGTTTCCCTCCTACAAATCTTCTATCTCATCCTGCCTCCCCCTGCATCTATGAGGGTGCTCTCCCTCCCATTCTCACCTCACTGCCTTGATATTCCCCTAAACTGGGGCATCAAGCCTTCACAGGAGCTAGTACCTCTCCTCCCATTAATGCCCAACAAGGCCATCCTATGCTACATATGCGACCGGGGCCATTGGTGCCTCCATGTGTACTCTTTGATTGGTTGTTTAGTACCTGGGACCTCTGCGGAGTCTGGCTGGTTGATATTGTTATTCTTCTTATGAGGTTGTAAACCCCTTCAGCTCCTTTAGTTATTTCTCTAACTCCTTCATTGGGGTCGCAGTGCTCAGTCCAATGGTTGGCTGCGAGCATCTGCATGTGCATTTGTCAGGCTCTGGCAGAACCTCTCAGGAGACAGCCATGTCAGGCTCCTGTCAGCAAGTACTTCTTGGCATCCACAATAGTATCTGTTTTTTTTTAAATTTTTATTTTCTATATTCTTTGTTTACATTCCAAAGGCTTTCCCCTTTCCCAGTTCCCCCCACCATACGTCTCATAATTCTTAGTTACTGTCTCTATATGGGATGGATCCCCAGGTGGGGTAGTTTCTGGATGACCTTTTCTTTAATCTCTGCTCTACACTTTGCTCCGTATTTCCTTTAGACAGGAGTAAAGAGAGGGAGAACCTGTAGAGACCCAAGGCCCCTGGTTGAGGGATGGAGCCATCCACTCATCTCCAAATTTTTAACCAAGAATTTCTTCTGTCTAAAGGAAATGCAGGGGTAAAGTATGAAGCAGAGACTGAAGGAAAGGCCATCCAGAATAGTCATTTCAAAGAAGAACATAGACTTACTAGAAAGCTAAATAAATCAGTTCTTTTAAAATGCTAACTACAACTAGTGTCTACCCACTTATTTTTCTAGTGTAAAAATTTCATGACAAATTGGCTGACAAGGGCAATTCCTATTTGTAATTTGATTATTAACTGAAGTTTTCAGAAGATGGTTGAAAATGTGATTCATGAAAAATATAGATGTTATCCTTTAAAAAAGTTAAAATCAAGTACCTGACCTTTGAACTCCAGATAACCAAATTAGAGAGACAGGACTAGATATAAAGGTTCTCATAGAATAGAGATATTAAGATATGACTTTGGAATCTCTTTTGTTTCTTTGAGAGAGGGCCTTTTTGTGTAGGCTGGGCTGTCCTGGAATTTACTCTGTAGACCATGTTGACCTCAAACTCAGAAATCCACCTCTCTCTGCCTTGAAGTGCTGGGATTAAGGGCATGTGCAATGATTGCCTAGATGACTATGGAAAATTTTGATGATATTAGACTTATTGAGAATATATGAGGTACCTGATATATCCCAAGTTTAAGACCTCTGGGGACTCAGGGCGTGAGCAGGAGGCGCGTGCGCGCAGAGCAGCGGTTTCGGGGCCCTAGCCAGGCATGGGCTCTGTGCCCTGAAGGCAGACCCCGTACTCCCTGCAGCCTCCGTCATCTTCCCGGCTGTTTAGGCCTAGTAGACGGAACCAGCAGGCAGAACCAGGTACCCAAGATATCCCTAGTTTAAGACCTCTGGGGACTCAGGCCACCTGTCAGCAATCTGTGAGCAGGAGCCCCACAGGGCAGTGGTTCAGGTGTCCCAGTCATGGGGAAATAGCCTTATGAGCCCACAGGAGGTTCAAGCACCAGCTAGTAACTACAGGACCAACTAACACTAGAGATAACCAGATGGCAAAAGGCAACCGTAAGATTGTTACTAACAGAAATCAAGGCAATATGGCAGCATCCAAACCCAGTTCCCCCAAAGCAATAAGTCTCGGATACCCCAACACACCAGAAAAACAAGACTCAGATTTAAAATCACTGGTCAGGATGCTGAGAGAGGAACACATAGATAAATCTCTTAAAGTAATACAGGAGAAAATGGATCAAAAGCTAGAAGCCCTTACAAGGCAAACACAAAAATCACTTAAAGAAATTCAGGAGAATATGGATCAAAAAATGGAAGCCAATAAGGAGGAAACACAAAAATCACTTAAAGAAATACAAGAGAACGTGGGTCAACAAGTAGAAGTCATAAAAGAGGAAACACAAAAATCCCTTAAAGAAAGCCGGGCGTGGTGGCACATGCCTGTACTCCCAGCACTTGGGAGGCAGAGGCAAGTGGATTTCTGAGTTCAAGGCCATCTGATCTACAGAATGAGTTCCAGGACAGCCAGGATTACACAGAGAAACTCTGTCTCGAAAAAACAACAACAAAAATATCCCTTAAAGAATTACATGAAAACACAAATAAGCAAGTGAAAGATCTGAGCAAAACCATCCAGAATCTAAAAACAGAAGTAGAAATAACTAGAGAAATCGCAAAGGAAACAATGTTGGAGATAGAAAACCTCGGGAAGAAATCAGGAGTCATAGATGCAAATATCAAAAATAGAATACAAGAGATAGAAGACAGAATCTCAGATGCTGAAGATACCATAGGAACCATGGATTCAACAATTAAAGAAAATGCAAAATGCAAAAAGCTGGTAACCCAAAACATTCAGGAAATCCAGGACACAATAAGAAGACCAAACCTAAGGATTATAGGTATAGATGAGAGTGAAGATCTACAACTTAAAAGGCCAGCAAATATCTTCAACAAAATTATGGAAGAAAACTTCCCCAACCTAAAGAGAGAGATGCCCATGACTATACAAGAAGCCTACAGAACCCCAAACAGACTGGACCAGAACAGAAACACCTCATGTCACATGATAATAAAACGCCAAATGTTTTATTTTTCTAAACAAAGAAAGAAAATTAAAGGCACTAAGAGAAAAAGGCCAAGTAACAGATAAAGGAAGACCTTTCCGAATTACACCAAACTTTTCACCTGAGACCATGAAAGCTAGAAGATACTGGGCAGATCTCATGCAGAATCTAAGAGAACACAAACTCCAGCCAAAACACAATACCCAGCAAAACTCTCAATCGCCATAGATGGCGAAACCAAGGAATTCCATGACAAAACCGATTTTTTTTTAAGTTTTTATATTCTATATTCTTTGTTTACATTTGTGGAGAGCCGAGGGTAATCGCCATTACAATATGGCGCTTGTTTCTGGCATGCCAGATCGGTAAACAAGTGGTGTGCGCATGTGCAAGAGCAGGTTCGTGCCAAGTCACAGTCCAGCCCGGAGCGTGGTAATGAGATGAGGAGCAGGCAACCAATCAGAGAGAAACACACCACACTAGGGTGTATATAAGCAGCGCCTCTTTCTGTGCTCGGGGTCTTCCTCTTGATACTGAAGCTGATGTAATAAAGCTTGCTGCAGAAGGATCCGGTTGTCCACGTGGTTCTTGCTGGTGAGACTATAGCGCGCAACAAACATTCCAAAGGCTTTCCCCTTTCCCAGTCCTCCCCCACCATTTGCATGATATCTATCCACAAACCCAGCTCTACAAAGGATAATAGGGGAAAAACACCAACACAAGGGGGGAAACCACACCCCAGAAGAAGCAAGATAGAACCCCCCTCTCATCAAACCCAAAAGAAGAGAACCACTCAAATATAAAAAATAACACCCAAAATGTCAGGCAGTAATACTTACTATTCCTTAATATCTCTTAACATCAATGGACTCAATTCCCCAATAAAAAGACACAGACTAACAGACTGGATACAGAAACAGGACCCTACATTTTGCTGCATACAGGAAACACATCTCAGTCTCAAGACAAACACTACCTTAGAGTAAAAGGCTGGAAGACAATTTTACAAGCAAATGGTCTCAGGAAACAAGCCAGAGTAGCCATTCTAATATCAGATAAAATTGACTTTCAACCTAACGTTATCAGAAGAGACACGGAAGGTCACTTCTTGCTGGTCAAAGGGAAAATCCACCAAGAAGAATTCTCAATACTGAACATCTATGCTCCAAATGTAAGGGCACCCTTATTCATAAAAGAAACTTTACTAAAGCTCAACACACACATGGCATCTAACACAATAATTGTAGGTGCCTTCAACACTCCACTTTCCACAATGGACCAATCAGGAAACCAGAAACTAAACAGGGACACAGTGAAACTAATTGAAGCTTTGGACCAATTGGATTTAATATATATATGTTATATGTAATATTATATATATATATATGTGTGTGTGTGTGTGTGTGTGTGTGTGTATGTATAAATGTTATATATATATATATATATACATATATATATATATATATATATATATATATAATATATATAAAACATTTCATCCTAAAGCAAAAGAATATACCTTTTTCTCAGGACTGCATAGTACTTTCTCCAAAATCGATCATATAATTGGTCACAAGACAGACCTCAACAAATACAAGAAGACCGAACTAATCCCATGCCTCCTATCATTGTGGAGTAAAAGTGGTCTTCAATAGCAAGAAGAACAACAGAAAGCTCACATACACATGGAAACTGAACAATACTCTACTCAATGACACTTTGGTCAAGGAAGAAATAAAGAAAGAAATCAAAGACTTTTTAGACTTCAATGAAAATGAAGGTACAACCTACCCAAATCTATGGGACACAATGAAAGCAGTGCTAAGAGGAAAACTCACAGCCCTGAGAGCCTCCAAAAAGAAACTGGAGAGAGCATACACTAGCAACTTATCAGCATACCTGAAGGCCCTGGAACAAAAAGAATCTAATTCACCCAGGAGGAGTAGAAGACAGGAAATCATCAAACTAAGGGCTGAAATCAATCAAGTAGAAACAAAAAGAACCATACAAAGAATCAACAAAACCAAGAGCTGGTTCTTTGAGAAAATAAACAAGATAGACAAACCCTTAGCCAGGCTAAACAAAGGGCACAGAGACAGTATCCAAATTAAGAAAATTAGAAATGAAAAGAGGGATATAACAACAGAAATGGAGGAAATTCAAGAAATCATCAGATTCTACTACAAAAGCCTATACTCAACACAACTGGAGAATCTGGAGGAAATGGACAATTTCCTAGACAGATACCAAATACCGAAATTAAATCAGGATCAATTAGATCAGCTAAACAGTCCCATAACCCCCAAAGAAATAGAAGGGCTTATAGAAAGGCTCCCAAACAAAAAACGTACGGGACCAGACAGTTTTAGTGCAGAATTCTATCAGGTCTTCAAAGAAGACCTAACACCAATACTCTTCAAATTATTCCACAAAATAGAAACAGAAGGGACACTGTACAACTCGTTCTATGAAGCCACAATTACGCTGATACCAAAACCACACAAATATCCTACAAAGAAAGAGAACTACAGGCCAATTTCCCTTATGAATATCGATGCAAAAATACTAAGTAAAATTCTTGCCAACCGAATCCAAGAACACATCAAAACGATCATTCACCATGATCAAGTAGGCTTCATCCCAGGGATGTAGGGATGGTTCAATATATGAAAATCCATCAATGTAATACACTACATAAACAAACTAAAAGAAAAATAACCCACATGGTCATCTCATGAGATGCTTAAAAAGCATTAGACAAAATTCAGCATCCTTTCATGCTAAAAGTCCCAGAAAGAACAGGAATTCAAGCCCATACCTAAATATAGTAAAAGCAATATAAGCAAAACAATAGCCAACATCAAAATAAATGGAGAGAAACTTGAAGCACTCCCACTAAAATCAGGGACTAGACAAGGCTGCCCTCTCTCTTCATATCTTTGCAATATAGTACTTGAAGTTCTAGCGAGAGCAATTAGACAACATAAGGAAGTCAATGGGATACAAATTGGAAAGGAAGAAGTTAAACTATCACTATTTGCAGATGATATGATAGTATATGTAAGTGACCCAAAAAACTCCACCAGAGAACTCCTACAGACTATAAACAACTTCAGCAAAGTGGTTGGTTATAAAATCAACTCAAGCAAATCAGTAGCCTTCCTGTACTCAAAGGACAAGCAGGCTAAGAAAGAAATTAGGGAAATAACACCCTCACAATAACCACAAACAATATAAAGTATCTTGGCGTGACTTTAACCAAACACGTGAAGTGATGTTCCTATATGACAGGAACTTCAAGTCCTTGAAGAAAGAAATTGAAGAAGACCTCAGGAGATGGAAAAATATTCCATGCTCTTGGATTGGCAGGATCAATATAGTAAAAATGGCCATCTTGCCAAAAGCAATCTACAGATTCAATGCAATCCCCATCAAAATCCCAAATCAAGTCTTCATAGATCTAGAACAAGCAATTCTAAAACTCATTTGGAGTAACAAACAATCCAGGATAGCTAAAACTATTCTCAACAATAAAAGGACTTCTGGGGGAATCAATATCCCTGACCTCAAGCAGTACTACAGAGCAATTGTGCTAAAAACTCCATGATATTGGTACAGTGACAGGCAATTAGATCAATGGAATAGAATTGAATACCCAGATATGAACACACAGACTTATGGTCACTTGATCTTCGATAAAGGAGCTACAACCATCCAGTGGAAAGAAGATAGCCTTTTCAACAAATGGTGCTGGTTCAACTGGAAGTCAACATGCAGAAGAATGCGAATTGACCCAGTCTTATCTCCTTGTACAAAGAACTCCAGAAGTTAGACCCCAAAGAACCAATAACCCTATCAAAAAAATGGGGTACAGAGCTAAACAAAGAATTTTCACCAGAAGAAATTCGGATGGCTGAGAAGCACCTTAAGACATGTTCAACATCATTAGTCATCAGGGAAATGCAAATCAAAACAACCCTGAGATTCATCCTCACACCAGTTAGAATGGATAAGATTAAAAACTCAAGGGACAGCACGAGCTGGCAAGAATGTGGAGAAAAAGGAACACTCCTCCACTGTTGGTGGGATTGCAAGATGGGACAACCACTCTGGAAATCAGTTTGGTGGTTCCTCAGAAAATTGGGCATGACACTTCCAAGGACCCTGTCATACCACTCCTGGGCATATACTTTCACTTTTATTGTAATTATTTTTCAAACCAAACCATAAAATCTTTTTCCTCAAACATACAAATTCTTCACACATGTATGTTCTCTGTATTTCTACGTTACATTTCTGAAATTGTGTTTTAATTATCCATCTCCAACAACTGAGGACTCCTTCTTATAGGCCTGAGGCCAACCCT
This sequence comes from Apodemus agrarius, assembly GCA_964023405.1. NCBI lineage: Eukaryota > Metazoa > Chordata > Mammalia > Rodentia > Muridae > Apodemus > Apodemus agrarius. Next base: position 50,682,656 of record OZ030006.1, read on the forward strand.
GTAAGCAACCTGAGGCTGTTAATTGCAAAATGGTAAAACCTCTCTGGAAATCAGTTTGGCGGTTCCTCAGAAAATTGGGCATGTCACTTCCAGAGGACCCTGGCATACCACTCCTGGGCATATACCCAGAGGATTCCCTTGTATACAATAAAGACACATGCTCCACTATGTTTATAGCAGCCTTGTTTATAATAGCCAGAAATTGGAAGGAGCCCAGATGTCCCTCAAAGTAGGAATGGATACAGAAAATGTGATACACACACACACACACACACACACACACACAACACACACACACACACACACACACACACAATGGAACACTACTCAGCAATTAAAAATAATGAATTCGTGCAATTTGTAGGTAAATGGTTAGATCTGGAAAATATCATCCTAAGTGAGTTAACCCAATCAGAAAAGAATACACATGAAATGCGATCACTGATAAGTGGATATTAATGAACCCAGAAGCTCTGAATACTCAAGGCACAATTAGCAAATCAAAAGATTCCCAAGAAGAAGGAAGGAAAGGACCCTGGTCCTGAAGACTAGATCAAGTTTTGTAGGAGAGTGTCAGAACAGAGAAATGGTGGGGGGGGCGGAATTGGGGAATGGGCAGAGGGAAGAGGACTTATGGGATGTATTGTGAGGGGGGAACTGGGAAACGGGAAAGCCTTTGGAATGTAAACAAAGAATATAGAAAATAAAAAAAAATATTACGAGATAAAATAAAGTTTCTTAGAACCAAAAAAAAAAAAGAGAATATATTATCTATTACCATGAATTTTAAAGAAAACATTTTAAATTTAGAAAAATCCTAGAATTGATGACTAAGTGCCAGACAGGTAGTAATCGATATGTTTTGTTGTATGAACGTTCTTTTCCAAGGCACAGTCCTTGAAGCAGATCCTGTGAACATTGAAAATCCAACAGTTTTATTTTGTTTATGTTGTAGTCATTATTATTCTTCCTTCCAGTTTCAAAGAAGTCCTGATACCGATACTCTTCAAATTATTCCACAAAATAGAAACAGAAGGAACACTACCCAACTCATTCTATGAAGCCACAATTACCCTGATACCAGAACCACACAAAGATCCAACTAAGAAAGAGAACTACAGGCCAATTTCTCTTATGAATATCGATGCAAAAATACTAAACAAAATACTTGCCAACCGAATCCAAGAACACATTAAAACGATCATTCACCATGATCAAGTTGGCTTCATCCCAGGGATGCAGGGATTGTTCAATATACGGAAATCCATCAACGTAATCCACTACATAAACAAACTCAAAGAAAAAAACCACATGGTCATCTCATTGGATGCTGAAAAAGCATTTGACAAAACTCAGCATCCTTTCATGCTAAAGGTCCTAGAAAGAACAGGAATTCAAGGCCCATATCTCAACATAGTAAAAGCAATATACAGCAGACCAGTAGCCAACATCAAGGTAAACGGAGAAAAACTCGAAGCAATCCCTCTAAAATCAGGGACTAGACAAGGCTGTCCCCTCTCGCCATATCTTTTCAATATAGTACTTGAGGTACTAGCTAGAGCAATTCGACAACAGAGGGAAGTCAAAGGGATACAAATCGGAAAGGAAGAAGTCAAACTATCACTATTTGCAGATGATATGATAGTTTACTTAAGTGACCCAAAAACCTCCACCAGAGAACTCCTGCAACTGATAAACAACTTCAGCAAAGTGGCTGGCTATAAAATCAACTCAAGTAAATCAGTAGCCTTCCTATACGCGAAGGATAAGCAGGCCGAGAAAGAAATTAGGGAAATGACACCCTTCACAATAGCCACAAATGATATAAAGTATCTTGGAGTGACGCTAACCAAACATGTGAAAGATTTATACGACAAAAACTTCAGGTCTCTGAAGAGGGAAATTGAAGAAGACATCAGAAAATGGGAAAATCTTCCATGCTCGTGGGTTGGCAGGACTAATATAGTCAAAATGGCAATCTTGCCCAAAGCAATATACAGATTCAATGCAATCCCCATCAAAATCCCAACTCAGTTCTTCATAGAGCTAGAAAGAGCAATTCTCAAATTCATCTGGAATAACAAAAAACCCAGGATAGCTAAAACTATCATCAACAGCAAAAGAACTTCTGGGGGAATCAATATCCCGGACCTCAAGCAATATTACAGAGCAGTGGTATTAAAAACTGCATAGTATTGGTTCAGTGACAGGGAAGCGGATCAATGGAATAGGATCGAAGACCCAGAATTGAACCCACACATCTATGGCCAATTGATCTTCGACAAAGGAGCTGAAAACATCCAGTGGAAAAAAGATAGCCTTTTCAACAGATGGTGCTGGCTCAACTGGAAGTCAACATGCAGAAGAATGAGAATTGATCCACTCTTATCTCCTTGCACTAAACTCAACTCCAAGTGGATCAAGGATCTCCACATAAAACCAGACACACTAAAACTAATAGAAAAGAAACTGGGGAAGACCCTTGAAGACATCGGCTCAGGGGAAAAATTCCTGAACAGAACACCAATTGCTTATACTCTAAGAACAAGAATAGACAAATGGGACCTCATAAAACTACAAAGTTTCTGTAAGGCAAAAGACACTGTCAAAAGGATAAATCGGCAACCAACAAATTGGGAAAAAATCTTCACCAACCTCACATCCGACAGAGGGCTAATCTCCAATGTATACAAAGAACTCAAGAGGTTAGACCCCAGAAAACCAAATAACCCTATCCAAAAATGGGGTACAGAGCTAAACAAAGAATTTTCACCTGAAGAAATTCGGATGGCTGAGAAACACCTTAAAAAATGTTCAACATCACTAGTCATTAGGGAAATGCAAATTAAAACAACCCTGAGATTTCACCTCACACCAGTCAGAATGGCTAAGATTAAAAACTCAGAAGACATCAGGTGTTGGCGAGGATGTGGAGAAAGAGGAACACTCCTCCACTGCTGGTGGGAATGCAAGCTGGTACAACCACTCTGGAAATCAGTATGGCGGTTCCTCAGAAAACTGGGCGTGATACTTCCGGAGGACCCAGCCATACCACTCCTGGGAATATACCCAGAAGATTCACCAGCATGCAATAAGGATACATGCTCCACTATGTTCATAGCAGCCTTATATATAATAGCCAGAAGCTGGAAAGAACCCAGATGTCCCTCAACAGAGGAATGGATACAAAAAATGTGGTATATATACACAATGGAGTACTATTCAGCCATTAGAAACAATGAATTCATGAAATTCTTAGAGAAATGGATGGACCTGGAGAATGTCATACTAAGTGAGGTGACCCAGTCTCAAAAGAATACCCATGGTATACAGTCACTGATAAGTGGATATTAGCCTAGAAGCTTGGAACACCAAAGACACAAATCACATATCAAGTGATGTCTCACAAGAAGAAAGGAGTGGACACTGGTGCTAGAATGGACCAAAACATCATTGTGGGAGAGTACAAGAACAGTAAAGTGGGAGGGGGTGGATGCGGGAGCAGGGGGAGGGAAAAGGACATGTGGGACCTTTGGGGGTGGGGAACCAGAAAAATGGAAATGAATTGTAAATATAGAATATATACAATAAAAAAAATCCAAAAAAAATCACAAATAAAAGATGAAGAAGCTTCATATCATTACAATGATACAATGCTAATATTTGATTAATTTGTTTTGGGGTCAATTTTCTTGTATGCCCATATATGTTCTCTCAGTTCTTCTTATGAGTTAAGCCCCATGTTTTTTCAATTGCAGGTAAGATAGTGTCTTTAGTAATAGAATGGGGGAATGGAGGAAAGAAAAGGGTTTTGGGTAGGATAGATGGATTAAGGGCGAAGGAAGATAGAGGAAAATGTACGTGTATGTATGTGTACCCACTAATCAAACTTTTACACAGCATGGCTTAGCATAATCTACCATGTTAAAAGCCCTTTATCTTATTATATCAGGTTCATTATCCCTAAAGTTAGTGGGCACTCAAGAAAAAAGTTATGACAATTTCACCCTTGTTTCTCTAAATAAAGCATTCACCTGTGATTAATAAATTATTGTGTTATTGATGTTGTTTGGATGCATTTAAATTAATACAATTCTTAATTAATGTAGCATATGGATAGTCTATCATGCAGTTTGTGGGATGTTGACAAAATGCTTGCGTGGTTTTAATTTACATTTTTAAATTTTAGTGAGCAGAAGAGTTGGAAAGAGGGAGAGAGTACATTAATCTGAATCTTTAATCACGCATCCTATTTTGATTACTGAGGACATGAAAATCACTCTGAGCTTACAGGACACCTTAGAAAGAAAGATTTCAATTGATGCGGATATAACAGGGCTCATGCCTTCTTCTTCTGAGAATCACAAATATGCTGTATGGGAGCTTCTCTGTAGGTCGTGGTCTGAGCAGCATGTACAGAGATAGTGACAGCTCTCTATTACTTAACAGTTACTAATGCTGCATGGGCTGTGTTTAGATGGATTTACTTTTAGTTCAAGTTGGGGAAAAATCATAATGACTTTAATTTTTAGTAGTATTCATTATTAAATTATTTATTCCAAATATTGAATAAAAAAGACTTACAAAATGAATTGCTAGCATCATTTTGCTTACCACTGGGGTTGGTTCCATTATCTTAGATTTTTCTTCTCTATTTTAGGATTGTTTCTTTAGATATTCAAAAACGTGTTATTTCCCATATCTTTTTAAATTTATAGATGATGTGAATGCCCACATAATACACACACACACACACACACACACACACACACACACACACCACATATACACACCCACCACACACACACACACACACACACACACACACACAAACACCACATATACACACCCACCACACACACACACACACACACACACACACACAGAGAGAGAGAAAAAGAGAGAGAGAGAGAGAGAGAGAGAGAGAGAGTGCTCTTTCATGTCATATATCCAACATTATTGCTTTGAATTTCCTGACTTGACACAATACATAATTTTCTTTTGCAAGCTTGTTCAGATTTTCCTGAGCATGAATATATTTGTATCTGTAAGGAAACAGAGAATGTGTTGGCTGCATCTTTCTCCTCTAATCCTATTTGAATGTTGCTGTTTATGAGTTATGTCCTGTTGCACTAAGACCATTCCTTACGTTCATAATATCCAAATATTAGCAGAAGAAATAAAGGTAATTATAACACACTGGATGAACATATTGGATAAAATTATCTTCCAGGAAACATTTCACTATCATTTTATCATTACTTTTATAAACCTGGTTGAGCATTAAGTCAGGAATTTTGCCTTATCAATATCACCAGAATTTAACATATCACAGTTTGCATAAAATATTTTAAATTACATATAAACATCATTTAAATCAGTCAATTTTCAGTTTTTTACCTGTGTTCAGAGGTAAGCAAATATGGATTTACATAGATATGTAGATTATCGATGCCTAGAAATATATCTTTTGCTCATGTTCCCATCATGTTAAAGCTGTTTTCTTTAGTATTTACCACATATTACTATATCCTAATCCCCAGGCTAGGTTATGCTAGATTAACATGATTGGACAGTGCAACATTATTTTTCTTCACTGCCTATATTAAAACCTAAGCCATACCTTAGTTAATTCAGAGAAAACTATTCAGAAAGACAGCTCTCTATTTTCAGGTAGCTTATCAGGTCAGTCACCTTTGGGTTCTTGGCATGACTGAGATAAAGAATCAGAATGTATATAGTAACGTAGTAAGTTATACTCATGATTTCAGTGAACACCCATAGGTAGTTTTTGACTTGAGTTTCAAGTATGTCTTAATAAATGTTCTATTTCTGTGAAGAGACATCATGATTCCAGTAATTCTTACAAAAGGAAGCATTTAAATAGAACTGGCCTACAGGTTCAGAGACTTAGTCGATTATCAGTATAGCAGGAAGCATGGTGGCAAATAGGTAAATAGGTGCAGAAGAAGGAGCTGAGAGTTCTACATCCATATCCTCGGGTAGCAAGAAGAGAGAGACACTGGGCCTGTCTTGAGCATTTGAAACCCCAAAGCCCATCTCCAGTGATGTACTTCATCCAATAATGCCACACATGTCTCATTAAGGACACATCTCCTAAGAGTAATAATATGCCCTAATGATTTAGCATTCAAGAATATGAGCCTATAGGGACATTCCTATCTAAACCACCACTGGAAGTATTCCTTGTGACTGAATTGGACTATGTGAATGCATCAGTGAAGACAGATGAGTTGCTGGTATGACAAATTTGAGTTGCAACATAGTTTTCATCCTTTACCACAAGAAAATCCCTTTAACATACACACAGTATTAAGTTGGATAGGAATTAAATTGTTTTGAGGAAAAATAATAACTGCTATGAGGACACAATGTCAATTTACAATAAAGCCAATCCCAAGTTTCTCTTTATGAGTAAGAAAAGATTCCCTTAAAAGCTAAATTTTAAAATTCAATATACTGAGGAGGCAATTGCTGAAATAACCAATAGAACACTTTTTCAATGAGCCAGTGAATGTATTTAAGGATGTCAATGAATGTAGAAAATTTTAATGCACAAATTCCCTAACTACTGCTGAAACCCAAATTAACACGGAATTATAAAGAATAAATAGCATTTGCTGATGTATCATGAGGGACATATTTCCCCCTGGCTACATTTGCTGCTTCTGCAGGATGAATAGTCAATAATTATTATTCAGTATCACATATTTTATAGAAGATGTCAGAACATGCAATTAGTCAGGAATGATGAAATGGTAATAAAAGAGTTAGGAATAATGCATTGGCAGTGTAAGTCATCAGTGTGTGACACATACAGTTTTTAAAATGCTTTCTACTCTACTGGTTATTAAATGTGGCCCTCGTTTGTAGGAACAGATGAACTTTGATTTAGGGACTTTGAACTGTTCAACTGTCACTTCAAAATGGACCACATTTTCCAGGTATTTTAGCACTCAGTATACCCTAAGCCACTCTAGAACTGAATACGGAAATCTACTATATATTTGGCACCTGCAGTCGATCTGTCCCTACCAGTCAAGAGTAGGTGCCCCCAATGGGATTCAGGGAATTAAAGGACAAGGACAAGAGAAGAATGGAGCCAAGTTAAAGTTATGATCAAGGATCAACTTTATTGCAAAGCAGAAGGCTTATAAAGGCAAAACCCAGAAGCCCAACCCTCGATGTGACTGATGATATAAATCACCCCATGCTGCAGCCAGTGGCATAGGTTTCCAGTTCTCAGCACAGGTATCTCTTAACAGGCCAAAAGCAGAACTCCCAACTCCAGTGGGGAAATTGCACCAGGTGCTGTGATAGCAAAAATAGCTGATGCAGCAACTCTTGCTATGCAGGCCACGGAAGAACCTCTACACAGGTACCTCTGTCTGAAAGTGTTCATTATAGAAAGTTGTACGAAACCCTCTGCTATAAACTGGTTTGACAGAATGGATGCCACGAACAATCTCCAAAGAAGCAGCAATGGTTTGTAGCAGCTAACCTCTGAGATCAGAGTTGAAGGCAGATTTTATTGTAAATCTTAAATTTGTGAAGAAACTCTGATCTCTCAGATCATTTAAGTATTCAAAAATGATATGAATCATCTTAGGTAAAGATGGGAATTAAAGTTTCCTGCAAATTAGCCCATGGGCAAAAAGCAAAGATGACTCAAAATGGCAAACACTGTAGATGCCTGTATATCTTTCTATTTTGATAAGTCACAGGTACAGAGATACATAGTTGTAATTCGGTTGTGTGTCTTGGAAAAAAGTGATAGTGTGATTCTCATTGAAAAATCCTCAAGCTAACATGGTGTAACAATTGAAGCCATTAGTTACTAAGAAGTGAGGATCTGTTGTGCTCCATTTCACCTTTGACTGTTGAGTCACACCCTTGTGGTAATCGAATTACAATGATGGATGAAGTGTTTGGGAAATTTCTGTGATCCAGAGTATCTGGGATGCAAAAGAATATTTTACAGGTGTGTAAGCAGAGAAGAGCAGTTTAACATAATATTTCTCATCCTCACAATTCACATTGCAGGAGATGAGATCTGCTCATTTGTGAATCCTTGAAGGTGGTGACATCTGACATATATCTGAAATGCGAGACTGAATTTAATATACATAATGAAGTGTCGGCATCCATGATTCGCTCTCATACTTGGCAACATTACACGGGCATTATAGACTCGCTGTTGTGCTGCAGGTTTTCAAATGAACATATTTCAAATCTCCCTATAAAATAATGAGTTAGAAATTGGCTTTGAATTCAGCTTGCTTGGCAACTCTTATTTGGTACATAGATCTCATGAGACAGTGGTTTGCACTCACACAATAGAAATTTGTAATGGTACATTATGATATTGAAAATACATCTTAGGTATTATATTTGAACTGGGTTTCTTTTGAGGATTTACTTTCATATTTCCTATGTGAGGTTGTAGCCTTATACCACTATTTTTTGGAATATAGAATTTAGGATAAAGTTAAAGTAGTGTTGACCCTATCCAAAGGGATTTATTACTTGGAATACCAAAAGGATCTCATTGTACCAAGGCTTAGTTTATAATAGAGTCCCATGGCATGGATCTTATGGATAACATTTCAATTCACTTCCAAGGATACAGGACAAAGAAAACTAAATTAGATCCCAAAGAAAAATAATCATTTTTAGCACCAGTGTCTAGCTATGCAGAAATTTATTTTATTAAAATTGATTCACTTAAGCAGTCGAGAACATTACAGATACTTGGGAAATATAAGTTGTACATCAAATACTGTGCAGTGTTTCATACCATTGCACCATTTATATTTTGTTTCTGAGAGAGGCAAGAGGTAGTGTCATAAGGCTTTCCATTTCTCCCCTACTGTAATCTCTAAAGGTTAGCTTTCTCTCTCTTAAATGCACAATGGACAATTTTCTCTTTTCATTTTTATTCATATATTTAATTCTATCTTTAGCTTCCAATATCTTTGTCTCTATCCCTTTGGTGGTAAAGTGATTCTACCTTTGATATCACCTGATGCTGCCCCACCCAGTCATTATGACATATTTTCAATGTCCCTTAACCTAGTTTCCTTACACGAAGGCTAATAATCAGTTTTATTTTCAAAACAAAAACACACTAAAAATCTATGCAATTTTGCCATGTGTAGCAAGTGTTGTTTGGTGTTAGAGCACATTACCAATGTATTCCTCTTTTCTGCTTTTATAGAATTCACTTGATATTGCCTTTCAAGCCTAGTTTCTTAAACTGGTGAATCCTATGCAAATTCCTAAATACTCACTCTTTTAGCTTTTGAGTATACCTTTTTCAAATTTTACATTGTCTTTGTTTTAGCAACGGTACCATATTTGTACCCAAGTGACCAGCTTTTCAGTCATTGTTTTTCTTAAAACAATTATGTTATAGTGTTTTGTCTGTATTGTCTGTGCACAATTGCTTGTAGTGTCCACAGGGTCCGGAAGAGGGCAGCAGGGACTTTGCAACTGGAATTTTGGTAGTTTTGAGCTACTAATTATTTACTGAGAACTGAACATGAGTCCACTGGAAAATCAACCCATGTCCCTGACTGCTGAGCCATCTCTTCAGTCCTTTAACCAACTCTCCCACTCCCTCCCCCACATAGATTCTCACTATGTAATTATGTCTATCCTGTAACTTACTTTGTAGACCAGGCCGACCTCAATCTCATAGAAATCTTCCTGGCTTTCCCTCACAAGTATCAAGATTAAAGGCATGCACTGCTCTGCCTGCTTCAATCAGCTCTTACAATCATGGTCCTAGACTATTTAGCATAGATGTAATAAAATAACTCAGACAAAAAATATTGTCAGGAAAAGAGACTTATTTTTGTCCTACAGTTTGAGAGGTTCAAAGTTCAAAACAGGAGAGGGGCCTACATGTGGAGAGATGCCCACACTTCATCATAACATCATGAATGGAAAACTAAGGTAGAAACTTGTGTGAGAACAGCAAGAAGCACTTGAGAAGAGGGTTACAGGAGAGGTGCCAGGCTTTCTAAAGCTTCCGTCTCGAGTGTTCCATGAGCTAAATATACAAAGACACAGAACTCTTCCCAAGGGGTGCTCACGAATGCTAAATTACCTCTTACCAGGACGCACTTCTCTAAGGGCCTTAGGCTGGAAACCAAACAGCACTACATAAGCCTTTGGAAGACAATCCATAGCAGTTTTATCAAGCTTTGTACATCCCAAAGGGAAAGCAAACACATCTTGAAACTGTAGAAGATGAAAGGCTGTTTATTAGTAATATTACTGCTTATCCGTGACAAAAGCAGAATGGTGTTCATAGATTCTCCAAGGAAGTTATAAATTTATCATGTTTTCTCTACTGGCATAGCACCAACAGGCCAAGTGTCAACTCATACACATCCATCTTGATGTGTATAATGAGTTCATTAGTTCTTGTGCATACAGCTGTGCATTTCACTTCGATACTGGCATTTTCTGCTTCACTAATTCCAGACCATCTAATCTCTTCATTAATATGTGCTTCTAGTCTACAACACAGTTGAGGAACAGTTGGCTTCCAAGTCCTTCCCAGTGCTAAAATGGTATAGGTAGCTAAAAGATTAGATACATAAAACACAGACAAATACCGATCAGTACACAAGAAAGTTATGGATTTGTATGTACTCCATCTTTGTTCTTATCTGAAGTTCTCAGAAAACCCTAATCAATCTTGGGAAGAAAGTATTGCTTTTTTCAAGTCTTGGCTGTAGAATAACTAATTGAGAGCATGTTGAAAGATAGATTTACTCTGCATATAACCTAGAGAATTAGTCTATCTACAGATGGTGATATTATCTGTGAAAGATCTAATATATGCTATTTCTGTCTCTTTCTATTTCATACCCCTTCTCTCTACATCTTTATCATATTTTCCTCCTTTTTTCCTCTCCCAAATGGTGAAATTTAAATCTATTGATTATATCCTTTTAATATATTCCACCATTATGGTATCATAAATCAATGTTTTATATAGGTATTATTCATGCATATGCTATTTCAACACTGTTTTGATTAAACTCTAAGGCATTAATATTATATTTATCAACATATTTAGAATTTTATTTTATTTTGCAATATGATTTACATCTCTCTTTCTTACATTATTTTTAGCATCATCCTTTTTGTTTTTCATGATCTGTGTTTGCTAACTAGAAAATACTTTTATGGTTGAATTATAAGTTTTTTCTTTTGTAAAGAATTTCTTTATGTATTATTATATTTGAGTACAATGTTGCTGTATTCAGACACACAAGAAGAGGGCATTGGATTCCATTACAGATGGTTGTGAGCCACCTTGTGGTTGCTCCCATTTGAACTTAGGTCCTCTGTAAGAGCAGTCAGGGCTCTTAACCACCAAGCCATCTCCGCAACTCCATAAAATTATTTCTTTAACTAGTTTCTAACTCTCTAGATTTGCTACTTTTAGTTATGCTATGCACAGCCAGTGTATTCATCTTCATGACCACCTTTTCTTTATATTTATGTTTCTTTCATACTCACTCCCTACTGATAATGGCTTCTGGGCTGTATCATGTTTTCTACACATTTCCACCTATGCAGTAGGCAATGTGCCATAAATGAGCCGCTTCTTTTAGAGTTGTTGGGCAGTGAGGTCCCATAGACTCCTTGAAAAATACAGGCCTTTACCATTACTCTTAGTTATACTATTGAACTTTACAAAGAGGTACTTTTGCTGAAGAAACCACACACTTAGGTTATAGAATATAGTAAAATATAGTTTATGTTACTGTCTAGAAGCTTCATCACTACTTGCTTGGTGTCATAGTGCTGCTTGGTATTATGTAAGTTAGCAAAGGAGAATCACACCCAGCTACAAAACCTACAAGCAACAACAATGACTGTTCTGGTGAGACATGCCCAGATATGCGATAATGGTGTGAACGTGATGGGAGTATCATTATTTTTTGATTGGATTCAAGTCCATTTCCACAAGTTTAAATATACATCTTATAAAATTATCAAGCCAAGAACCTAGGACTAAACAGAACACACATGTGGCAAAATTGTCAGGTCATGGACCTCTGACTAAACAGGTCCTAGGTCCTAGGAGAAAATTTAGTATTTATTTATTGACTATTTAGTATTTTAATTATTCATTTACTTTTTATTTATTAATTATTTTGGTAAATGGACAAGATATTTAGCTAAATCTTTATAACTGATGTTATACCTATAGATAAATACATCTTTCATCCCTCATATGAGAAACCTTCAGTTCTCAGTACATTGTTATGAAAAGAAAGACTCAACTGGCTTAGGTGTACAAAATAACAGACTAAAAATCCTCATCTTTACTGGAAACAAATATACTGTACCTGCTCCTAAGGCTAAAAGGTCATTGAATGAGAAGGCTGAAGCACAATTTAGAGCCAGAAGTGATGGAAGACTACGTAGAAATACTGTTTTCTGGACACAGCAGAGCAGCTGCACATATGAACTCATAGCAGTTACAGCAACATGCACAAAACCTGCACAAACCCAAATCAGACCAAGTCCCAGCATAGCGAAGAGAGGTGAACATATAATCCCAACCCTAACTGTGTGGCAATTGTCAATTGTTAGCTATTGAGCATGCTGGGGTGAGGGATAGCCTTTCCTGAGTGTAGCTCCTGTTAAGTTAAACATACTTCAGTGGAAGATCACTTATTATCATACATTCACAAAGCATGAGTTGGTTTTGAAGGTTTATAAATGTAAGAGAGGTCACAGAGGTGCGTGGGTAAGGTGAGAGAGGAGTGGATTTGGGAAGGATTGTGGTAGGTGGGTGAACATGGTCAAAACATACTGTACAAAACTCTGTAATAATTCATAGTAAAATTAAAGTTAAAATTTTCTGCTTGTGCTGGCTTGTTTTAATTTTAAACTTGACACAATCTAAAATCTCCTATGAACAGAGTTTTAACAAAGCATTTTCTGTGTCAGGTTGACTTGTGAATGTCTATGGGGGAAATGACATGACTATTAATTGGTGAAGGAAAGTTCAGGCTGCTGAGTTCAGCTATACTGGGAGAAAATATTAATTCATCCCTCCCAGGTCTCCCAGATAAATGTGGAAAAGAATGGAAAGAGGGTAGAATCCAGCAGTAATGGATGAATTCAAGGAAATGATACTTTCTGAGGACAACAGAGCAACTGCACAATGAACCCATGAAAGCATATACTCAGGAGTTATACATGTTCTAAGTTAGGCCGTATCCCCTGATATAAGTGGACATGGAATCCCACTGCTAGGATTTACTGGCAACCTAAAGTTGCTGGTAGAGGAAAATTAGTCTTCTTTAAGCAAGAGAGGTCACAGAGGTGTGTGGGTAAGGTGAGTTAGTCTTCTTTAAGCATTGAGCCACTATTAAATGGACTACACATCTAAGAATTTTGGAGTGCACAATTTGCCTTGATAGGTTGAAAATTAAAAAAAAAATGGCCATAAAATTGAGTGGATAAGGAAGGAGGGCAGATCTGGAAGGAATTTGGAAGGGCATGAGTGTGACTAAAACACACAGTACAAAATTCTCAGAAAGCCTAGGAATTTTTAAAAAGATAAATTCAGGAAAGTAGCTTATTTTTATTTACTGCTTTTCTGTTACTATTGATGCTAACTGCATTTTATAGTATTGGTCTTAATGCATAAAATACTCATATTGCTTATATGCATACATGAGCGTATATACACACATGTATGAACATACAAAGTTTTATATAGGCATACATTCAATATGTATATATTTATATGAAGTTACATACCATATATAAAGTCATATATTCTCTACAGTTTTATATGTTAGGTTAATTGAATATATGCCACTTGAAAACAACTTAATAGTTTTTTTTAGAAATGAAGGTTAACACAATTGCTCTGTAGTACTGCTTGAGGTCAGGGATATTGATTCCCCCAGAAGTCCTTTTATTGTTGAGAATAGTTTTAGCTATCCTGGGTTTTTTGTTGCTTCAGATGAATTTGAGAATTGCTCTTTCTAGATCTATGAAGAATTGACTTGGGATTTTGATGGGGATTGCATTGAATCTGTAGATTGCTTTTGGCAAGATGGCCATATTTACTATATTGATCCTGCCAATCCAGGAGCAAGAAATATTGTTCCATCTCAATGGAATAGGATTGAAGACCCAGAATTGAACCCACAGACTTATGGACACTTGATCTTTGATAAAGGAGCCACAACCATCCAGTGGAAAAAACGATAGCCTTTTCAACAAATGGTGCTGGTTCAACTGGAGGTCAACATGCAGAAGAATGCGAATCAACCCACTCTTATCTCCTTGCACTAAGATCAACTCCAAGTGGATCAAGGATCTCCATTTAAAACAAGATACACTGAAACTATTAGAAAAGAAACTTGGGAAGACCCTGGAGAACATGGGCACAGGGGGAAATTTCCTGAACAGAACACCAATAGCTTATGCTCTAAGATCAAGAATCGACAAATGGGACCTCATAAAATTACAAAGTTTCTGTAAGGCAAAGGACACTGTCAGAAGGACAAAACGGCAACCAACAAAGTAGGAAAAGATCTTTACCAACCCCACATCCAACAGAGGGCTAATATCCAATATATACAAAGAACTCAAGAAGTTAGACCCTAAAGAACCAAATAACGCTATCAAAAATGGGGTACAGAGCCAAACAAAGAATTTTCACCAAAAGAAATTCAGATGGCTGAGAAACACCTTAAGAGATGTTCAACATCATTAGTTATCAGGAAAATGCAAATCAAAACAATCCTGAGATTGCACCTCACACCAGTCAGAATGGCTAAGATTAAAAACTCAAGAGACAACAAGTGCTGGCGAGGATGTGGAGAAAGAGGAACACTCCTCCACTGTTGGTGGGATTGCAAAATGGTAAAACTGCTCTGGAAATCAGTTTGGCGTTCCTCAGAAAATTGGGCATGTCACTTCCAGAGGACCCTGGCATACCACTCCTGGGCATATACCCAGAGGATTCCCCTGCATACAATAAAGACACATGCTCCACTATGTTTATAGCAGCCTTGTTTATAATAGCCAGAAGTTGGAAGAAGCCCAGATATCCCTCAAAGGTGGAATGGATACAGAAAATGTGGTATATTTATACAATGGAATACTACTCAGCAATTAAAAATAATGAATTCATGCAATTTGTAAGTAAATGTTTAGATCTGGAAAATATCATCCTTAGTGAGTTAACCCAATCACAAAAGAATACATATGAAATGCAATCACTGATAAGTGGATATTAATGAGCCCAGAAGCCCTACATACTCAAGGCACAATTAGCAATTCAAATGATTCCCAAGAAGAAGAAAGGAGAGGACCCTGGGGCTGAAAAGATTAAATCCAGTTTTGTAGATCCAGAACAGAGAAATGGTGTCTGTGGGGGATGATTGGGGAATAGTTGGGGGGGGAGGACTTATGGGACGTATGGTGGGGGGGTGTACTGGGAAAGGGGAAAGATTTTGGAATGTAAACAAAAAATATAGAAAATAAAAAAAAAGTAGAGTAAAAAAATGAAGAAAGCGAGAAACACAGAGAAGACAGCATGGTGAAGGCAATCGTGCATCTTCTCGGCTTCCTCCTGTTTGTGCTGAAGTTAATATGAAATGATTTCATATTCCAGGGAAGTGCTCGATTTCAGAGCCTATTTCTCACTTTGCAATCTCAGCATTCTGCAGGCTTTCTGGAATAGAGAGCTGTCCAGTCCAGATTCAATGTCCTCATATCTAGAGTTAATGTTGGCTGTGTGTTGCATTCCAGGGCTGTCCACACCAAATTGAATTAGCCTTTCTGTTGGATATTTGGACCTAACTGTTTTTGTTCCAAGAAGTGACTAAATTGTCTATTTATCAAAAATATAAATTTTTACGACTAAGGCTTGAACATATTTATGTTCACAAATCTGAATAGAGATTTTGCACATCTGTATCTTGATTTGCTTCAATTCATTAAAACTTCATTTGTCCCTAAAAAAAAAAGAAATGAAGGTTAACAAGTATCAAAATAATATAACGAATGTTAACAAAAATTCTGTGTAAAATGCAATTCCAGGGATTTGTTACAAAAGATCAATTTTTCATTACATTCTTTAATGATTTCAATGCCTTTTTTTTGTTGTTGTGCAAGATCAGCTGCTTTTCTTAGTACTTACCAGAAGATGGTGCTATATAAATAAGCTAAGGCCTGCTCAAAAAAATTTTTTTTCATCTACTAAAAACTACCCATAGGGTTTGAAAAAGAACTCTTTAATGATATGACACTTTTTATTAATGATTATATCTTTAAAAGACAGCTTTTATTCATTTGGTAAAATGCGTTTTAAAATTATACTTTTCTCATATTTTTATTTGTTATTCCTTTCTAAATCATAGCAACAACTAGGGTAACTGGAGTATTGTTATTTATCATTATCCAGGGATTTGTTCTAAAACTAATTCTATGTTGGCAGATGAAGAATAATTTTACAGTTGCATAATCATAAAACACAAATAAAATATGCATCTATCTATACTCACATACAGATTTCTGTGCTAAGAATAAAAAAAGAAAATTAAAGAATGTAGAGCCAGAACTCAACCTTGTTGCTCATCCAGGAATTAACTACAAGAAAATAAGTTTGACATTTACTATTCTTTACATTTAACAAGAGTTCATCAAAATTCAATTCAGGGGCGTTCTAGCACTGAACTTTATTCATCACAGAGGTAGTATTCCTCTCTCACAGGTTTGTTATCTGAGAAAGAATCCCACTGATTCTTCTCTGTGTCTTAAATTATATGTCTTTTTAAAATGCGGATAATTTAATACAAGGCAAACTTTGTCAATTCAGACTAATAATGGTACTTTTGTTAAGCATAAAATGGACCTCAATAAACCTCTGTGCTTGTATTATGCTTGTGGTTCCAGAATTTCCTAATGAGTAGCAACAGGAGCTCAGCAACCACTAAGGGGCTTGCTTACCTGACAGCAATTTCATCTAATAAGAAGACAGACCAGAGCCAAAGTTTCTCTGAGATACCCAGTGTTACCTGAAAGATGTGGTTCTATATGAGGAAGAGCCACAGACATATAAAACTTTATTCACGTGTGGAATGGTGTTAGTGTACGTTTTGATTGCTCTTGTTTTGTTATGATTTCCGCATTGTCTTTCATCCACACAAATGCTGCAATGTATTTCTTAATTCCTTACAATAAGCTGAATTGTCAGTTATTATAATTAGCTAGTTTCTTCTATGAGCAGAATAGCTTCAGTGTGTTCAGAGCTAAAGAAGGTACTAAAATAGAAAGCAAAGTTTTTTTGGAAGAAGTCATTTAATTAGGGAGATTATTATAAACAAATTATAAAAAAATGATATACTGCTTATCATTACCAAGTCATATAATGTAAAATGAATGTGGGATTAAATGGTGACTATCTGACATCTGATCGATGCTTTTGTTAGAATGTGAAGAAAAAAAATATACTATAAGGCAAACCAAAATCCTTAGCTCATCATAGGTGAACACTCTTCTCTTTGTTAAGTGACGAGACAAAGTCTTGAAGAAGTTACCCAAATGAGAACTCATGTAGTTAAAGGACTGTGGAATTTATGATTCAGACTGCCATTAGTTCTAGCACTGGAGTCATAGATTTCTCCATAATGCCAGATAGTCCCAAACGCCATCATGAAACATTAAGCTTCAGCAAAAGTACACATTCACTTCGTCTGTCTCTTCTTGTGAAATCTTAAGCTATGTGTCTTTACCTTAAAGAAAATCCTCTGGAAAATTTTTCAGAGACAGACTTGAGATTGATTTCTGTGATTCGTTTGTCACTGTGAAAAGAGATTCGAGTTGAAAGAACAGCGTGCGAGGGCTCCTGCTCACTGCTGCATCACTGGCTGCATCTAGAACAGAAAGCATTTTCTTTCCTTTGGGGGCTCAGCAGTAGGAGGACGTTTCATTCAGCAAAGCTGATGAAAATTTTTCTTTGTGTTGGATACCTCAGTTCCCCCAGGAGTACTGGGGGAAAATTCCCCTTATTTGTAGAATTCCAGTATGCTTTTTTTCAGATCAGGAATACATTCTCTGCTGCAAGACCTTTTTGGATTATCCACAGGTTTAGGCTTCCAGAGAGGAAAAGCTGTGCCCAAGGCTCTGACAGCAATGTAATCAAGCATTCCATTACTTAGTTTGGCCCATTCTGATTAAGCTTACTGATAAAAAGGATAGTTCATTCCCGTGATCAAAATGCCTATGCATATTGAAATATACAAAATACTCACTATATTGTTGATTCTCCAAATGGGTATATTCTCCAAAGGGATTTGCCTTAGCTTGCATTTATCTAGATTACCAATGTTGATTCCCAGTTTCTAGTAAATGGAGCCAATGTCACTTTAGTGTTATATCTCACAATTGCTGTAGAAATCACATCTCTAAGGTTTTATGAAACAGTTCGTGAACCAACTTAGAGACAACAAGTGCATAGGGTTTGGAGTTATGATCAATCTATGTTGAAAGACAATCTCACAGAAATATTAAAACCAACTTTTGGAGTTAGACCACCTGAATCCAAATCACAACATAGGTGTGTGTTAGTTTCTCTTTTTCAGTTTGTTCTGAACAATTTCTTTAAATGATTTTTAATATAATGAGAGTATGCATGTGTGGGTGTTACATATTCAAATATGTGTTTATTATTTACATTACATATAATACCGTAAATTCTATAAGTTAATTGTGTTAACCTGTGTTTTGATGAATTCCAAATCCTAATCACAACCATACTTTTATTTCAATCAGGTTATCTATCTATCTATCTATCTATCTATCTATCTATCTATCTATCTATCTATCTATATCATGTAGAACACGCACATGGAATAGCCAATAATCTTTTGCCATAATAATGTTATGCATCAAATTCCTAAAACCTCCAATAAACACAATGAGTATTTGCTTTTGTTTTCAAGTTCTTGCTTCTTTCTGCCTTTCTGAAGAGTTTGATACACTTTGCTGTGTCAAACTTGTCTTGTTAAGTATTTTATCAGCTGGGCTATCTTGTATTTTATCCATACAGCCTCCAACTCTTCAGCTTGGGCCAGTCTTTGAGAGAAATCCTGAGACTACCACATATGCTTTTGAAAGCCCAATCTTAGAAACATGGAAGAGAGTTGATGTAATTTCTGTAATTAATGTACCATATAAATAATGAAACCTTAATAATATATTTCAGGAAGATGCCATATTAGGTTTCTTCATAAAAAAACAGATATACTAAGATAGGTAGACAAATAGTAGATAATCACATTTTTCTTGATAAGAGGCATGCATTATTAAAACTGTGACATCAACTCCCATTCTTCTACAAGCATCAGGGATGATTCAGATCAATCACTTGATGTAATCAAAAACTACCAAAGGCAAGGTGGATTTTACTTTATTCACCGTAACACTTTCATGTGCAGTAAATAACTTTATTTTAGTGAGTAGAAGGATTAGACTCTGAATAACAAAAGATTGCAAAGCCAACACAGTCCTTTGTTACCACTATCAACTATTGCACGTCTTTGTATGTACAGTACACTGTCATGTTATATAGTTGTTTGTATTATACTTGGCGTTTTTGTATTTTAAGACAAGGTCTCTTGGCATAGGCCACGTTAGCCTCTCACAACTTTCCCGCTTTGTCCTCTGAGCTGCAGGATTACACATGTGTGTCAGCGTACTCAACATGAATTCGACTTTTTGATGCTACTGTTGTAGGAGACTTATTCCCACATGACTACTACACTGCTGCACAATGATGTACTCTCAGCTGAACATAGGAAATCAAAAGCTCCACTGTAGTTTTTCTCTCCTTATATTTGTATATGTTTTATGCTTGTGTATATATTCATATATGAATTTGAGGGCACATGTGGTATGGGACTGCTAATTCGCATGTGTGTACATGTGTTTGCAGGCTCAATGCTAATGTCATCCATGTGTTACAATTGCTTTCTACCTCACATATTGAGGGAGAGTCTCTAACTTGAATCCAGTGTGTACCCTTGGATTAGTCTACTCTATTTGCCCTGGGATCTCTGCTTGTCACACGCTAGGATTACAATTTGGTGGTCTTTGTCACCAGACTTTCACATGGATGCTCATAATCTGAACTCTGATCCTTAGACTTGCATGGTAAGCTGTTTTACCCATTGAACCATCTCCCTAATCTTCATCAGACTTTTATGAGACTGTGTGTGCAGTCCATTGTTAACCAAAATAAGCATGAATGCTACATTATACAGTTGGTATAAATATAGATGTAAATATTGATACACGAAGACAAATTATATAGAGGGAAATTGCGTTTTGGTCTATGGCAGCAGAGAAATCCATAGTAGTCAGTGGATAAACAGAAAAACTTAGGAATCTAGGAGCCTTTCTTAGTTCACAAACAAAAAAAAATCACAAGTAAATAGATGATGTGGCTCATAGTTCAAGGCAAAAAACCCCACAAAACAAACAAAACAAACAAATAAACAAACAAACAAAACTCCTGGGTACTCCTGAGGCTAGTTTTTGGTTCTGTGTAGATTGAAACTGGAGCTCTGGTGGAGTCCCAGCTCCAGAAAAAGTGAAAGGGTTAATTCACTTTTTCTCTGCTCTTTCTGTTTTATATAGGCTCTTAGCAAAATGGACAAGGCTGGTGTAGGTCTCTCCTACTCAGTGTACTCTTTGGATTGTTCATGTCTCCTGAAATGGGACCTCTGCCCCCAACCTGCACGCAGATACAGTGCTTCAGCAACTTTCCAGGAGTCCTTTAATTAATTCATTGCCACTTTAAGCACCACAGATGCTAATCTGTTTGTAGCACTTTAGCGTCTGTTATTGTGAACTTCTTATGATATTCTGCTTCATAGCCCTCAGTAGAAATTACTACTTTGCATAAATTATAATAGTTAATATTGGCCATAAAGAATGCATAAGGGATATTGGTACTTTAGAGATATTTTCATAATTATCTTTCATAGACACCTTTTTAATTTAATTAATTTATTTTTTACACTCCATATTTTATGCCCCCTCCCTCTCACCCTTCAACTGTTCCACATCTCACACCTCCTCCCCAACTCCCTATCTCCACGTGGATGATCCCACCCCCTACCCACACTACCTCTAAGCTCCCTGGGGCCTCCAATCTCTTGAGGGTTAGGTGCATCATCTCTGAATGAACACAGACCTGGAAGTTCTCTACTGTATGTTGTTGGGGGCCTCATATCAGCTGGTGTATGCTTCCTGTTCAGTAGTCCAGTGTTTGAGAGATCTCGGGGATCCAGATTAATTGAGACTACTTGTCCTCCTACAGGATTGCCCTTCTCCTCAGCTTCTTTCAGCCTTCCCTAATTCAATAACAGGAGTCAACTGTTTCTGTCCATTGTCTGGGTGCAAATATCTGCATCTGACTCTTTCAGCTGCTTGTTGACATTATTATTATTATATCTACTTTAGAAAATAATAAGTTTCAGAGAAATAAGCAATTTGTTCATGGCCAGAAAACTAATGAGCAACAGGATATTCATTACTTATAAGTTGGTTAAACAGTAGCATTTTGCATGATGTGTCTCCATTTAGTCTACTTATGTGTCAACCAAAACATGGAAAAAGTAGGAAAATAATCAACTAGATGATTGTTGCCTTGCATTAAATACATATTAATATGAGGAGCAATGTTTTTGAGGCATAGCTATTCTGTATATAGTTATTACAAGAGGTAAGTAGAACAACACTTTGGAGGGCTATTTTCTACCTTACCTTTGCAGAATCTGTTTTCTAATCTATAAACCTGCTTCTATGGCAGAATGAACCAATTAACCAAGTTTCCACCCAGGGTCTTGCTAAAATGTCAAGTCAAAGACATGATTCATTTGAAGGTATACAATAATAAATGGGTTCCATTTAAAAGAACACACGTCAGGCCGTATTCATAAATAGGAGATTGAAATTAAACTTGTAACACTCTCTTGAAATATTCTTTAAAAAATTTTTTCTATATTCTTTGTTTACATTCCGAAGGCTTTCCCCTTTCCCCGTTCCCCCCTCACCATATGTCCCATATATCCTCTTCCACCCCACCCCACCCCCCGCCTATTCCCCAATACTCTGCCATCTAATAGCACCTTAGACACAAGCATTTTTTGGAAATTCTTCTAGCTTAGGAAAGAATCTTCTCAGTTGATTAAAATAATTGACTGGAATGCACACGAGTCACTTGTGAACTGAGAGCCGAACTGTTAACTTAAGCAAACTCGAAACTTCAGAAGCATTCATAGTTTCCTTGTTCCTTTACTTCTGTCACTCCTCCCTCCAGTTCCCTGGCACCACTTCCTAAATACCTTTGCAAATTTGCACAAGAAATCCTTTCCCCTCTATTTTTCATTTCCTATGTTACAGTTCTGGCACCAACTCTCATCAAAATAGTTGTAGGCTTTTTGCGAATTAAGCAACTAAAGATATTTATTACTACATTATGACTAATAGCAAAAATTCTATGAAATAATTAAAATATAAAACTGTAATGAATTGCTTAAATACAGGCTGAGACAAATATACAGTACCCAGCGGACCCTCTTCCTTCTCAGAGGAGAAAGGGAGGGGATATGGGAGGAGGAGTTATGTAACTGGGGGGAACGTGGTGGATGAGGCTGCAACTGGTATGTAGAGTGCATAAATAAATTAATTGATGAAAAAGTACAGTACACAGTAATTATCTCATAGGATACTTAATAGCAATACAGTCACCCCTCCACTGGGATCTTTATCAAAACAGATTTAACTACTGTGTGTCTATGAAATGCATATATAATGCACAGACACATGTGTTGAGTGTGTATATGTATGTGATATGTGTATGTGTGTATCTGTGTTCATGTGATTGTCTGTCTGTCTCTCTCCCTCCCTCCCTCTCTCTCTCTCTCTCTCTCTCTCTCTCTCTCTCTCTCTCTCTCTCTCTCTCTCTCTCTCTCTCTCTCTCTCTCTGTGTGTGTGTGTGTGTGTGTGTGTGTGTGTGTGTGTGTGTGCATTTATGAGGTATCATGGAAAACTAAGTCACAGAAAATTCCCTTCTGCTTATCACTGTCTATGAGATTGCCTGAGACATCTGCTTCCATTTTTATAATATCATATACTTAAAAATGGTTCAATGTTTACTTTTTGCACTCATAAATATTATTTTCTTTGAAAAGTTTTAAAGGTATGCCTTTTATTTGGTCTTATTAGTATATTTTTCTTTGGCTTGTAATTATCTGTTCTTTTAATGACTGGACTTAATATTTTAAAATTTTTACATGCTACTATTCATTAGTATAATGATAACATCTCCAACTACTTTTAGCTCAGTGCATCTAACAACAGAGATAGAATCATTCATAGCGAACACAAAGCTACTAGGAAGAAACGAAAGCTGTGAAGGTGTCATAATTGTGCTGCCCAGGGCTTCTTAGCTCACTTCCCAGGTCTGCCATCAATATCTGAAAAATCAATTTTCTCTCAGTTTTCTTCCCACTCTCAAAAGCTAAGAATAGCTTTAGACTGAGTGAGTTTGAAGGTTTGGGGAGATTATCTTATCAAAGAAGATTTACCTAATTGATGATACTTACAAACTGATAATTATGAAAATGGGTATAAATATTTGATATTCCCTAACTTATCAATGAGAACTTATTTAGTGATGCTACCGTAATGGATGCACAATATCTAGACATCTAATCATCTCACAGGCTGCTCTTTCAGCAGTGCCTTCCATACCTCCAGAAAAGCCTATGAGGAAAGGAGTAATAACAGGGAAATCACACCAGGTTATGACTAGCTGCGTCTGAAGATGTATTAGCTTTGAAACAAGTTTTAATTTGATCTTGCGGGGAATACACTCTCACAACACTGGCATAATGATTTGTAAGAGGTATGAGGATCTAAACCCTCAGACTGTCAGGCAGCAGGAGAAGGTACTGATTCTGAGCATGCTGTTAAGCACCGTTGACTTTCAAGAGAATCAAAAGGCAAAAACAGTATTGTGGATGCAGAGCCACACAACTGCTGATGATATCTGCTATGAAAATATTTTTGCAAGATTTAAGAGTTAGGTCTGCATTTCCTCCAAAATCTGATTTCAATCATTCACTTCAACATCCGTGTTGGGTTTTTTTTTTGTTGTTGTTGTTCATTTGTTTATGCTTTTTAAATAAAGTGGGCAATGTTGGACAAAAAGGAAGTCTGGGCTGAGTTAAACAAAATATAGCTGAAATTTTCTCTTCTATTTTTCTTTTATTTAATTAGATTTTTTTCATGCAATATATCCTGGTTGTTTTTTTTCTCTTTAACTACTGCAGGATGTTCCCTGTCTTCCCTCACACCTGAATCCACATGTTTTCTGCCTCTCCTCAGAAAACAAACTGGCGTCTAAAAATACTAATAAAATACAAACAAACTGGAATGTGATGAGATACTTAAATAGAAGAAAGGCAGCCAGGGTAAAGCATAAAAGCACATATAGATGCAGAGACACACGTTTGCACACACAGGAGTCCCATAAAAATATAAAATCAGAAACCATGATACATACACAGAAGGCCGGTGGGATTTAAAATAAAAGGCCCTGACAAGAAGTTATGGGACAAACAACCCCCAAAGATGCCACTGATTTCATTTTGAGTTGCACAACTACTGTTGGACATGCTCCTGCCCTTCAGAATGGTTTGCATTTGAAGTAAGACTCTATTGGATAAAACTAAATTTTTTTTAATTTTTCTTTTTTCCTTTTTCTTAATTAAATATATTCGTTATTTACATTTCAAATTATTTCCCCTTTCCTGGTTCCCCCTCCCCCCTGAAAGTCCCATAAGTCATCTCCCTCCCCCATTCCCCAATCAAGCCCCTCCTGCTTCCTGGTCCTGGTATTCCCCTATATTGCTGCATGGATCCTTTCCAGGACCAGGGGCCTCTCCTCTTTTTGATGTCCTACAAGGCCATCCTCTGCTGCCTATGCATCTGGAGCCATGGGTAACTCCATGTGTACTATCTGGTTGATGTTTTTGTCCCTGGGAGCTCTGGGAGTACTGGATGGCTCATATCATTGTTTCTCCTATGGTGCTACAAAGCCCTTCAGCATCTTGGGTACTTTCTCTAGCTCTACGAATGGGGACCCTGTGCTCATTTCAACGTCTGGATGAGAGTGTCCCCCTCTGTATGTGTCATGCACTAGCAGAGCCTCCCAGGTGACAGCTATATCTGGCTTCAGTCAACGAGTACTTGTGGGCATTTATAATAGTGTCTGGGTTTTGTAACTGTATATGGGATGGATCACTAGGTGGGGTAGTCTCTGGGTGGTCTTTCTCTCAGTCTCTGCTCAACACTTTGTTTCTGTATCTGCTTCTGTGGGTATTTTGTTCCCCTGTGTAAGAAGGACCAGAGTATCCATTCTTTGTTCTTCCTTCTTCTTGGGCATCATTTGATATGTGAATTGTGTCTTGGGTATTCACTAAATTTTTATTTGCAAGTGCTTATAAATTGGAGATAGCTTCTTGGTTAGGTATGGAGTTTGTGTCCACTGTCACAGACCACCCCAGTCAGGTATGGAGGTACATGGGGTGAGAGTCCTTGAAGTCTAGGTGGGTAAGGATTCAGTGGTGACAAATAGAAACAAATACAGAGGCAGTTTGAATCTGAATGTATTTTGTAGCTCTCAAGCAAGGGATTTTAAACATTAAAAATCAAACATAAGATCTCTTAGAAACTGTATCTAGTGAAACTATCACTAATACCAACAAAAATCATTTGGCACAGTAAAATACAAAATCATCCAAGCATTACAACTCTTAAACTATACATTTAGTGAATCACAAACAGAATAGGTAATATCATTATTAATATAAATCATTTAAGTATAACAATTCTAAAACGATATATTCAGTGGGGCAGCTATCCAGGGCTAGTGGCATATATCCAAGAGCAGGTTGATAAATCTTTATGGTCAACTATTATTTAACATCTAATGTCTGATTTTTTTTAAATCTTCAATGTATAAATTTAAAGTATTTTAATTCTTTCTACTTAATACTTTCTTTACCATATACCAAAACGCACCTCTGATGACATGTGTAGCCATATGAAATTTTATTGTTGGGAAAGTTTTTATCTATTATAATAATTTTGTAAATGATTTAAAAAGTAAAACATTGGTTTCCCCAGAGATATGGTCGTGTTAGTGACTCCATCTCAAGGGATGGTTTCATACCCATTATTCTTGTTTAAGATCTTGGCCTAGGCTACCAGGAACCTGTAACTAAGAAAAAATAAAATAAAACAAGACAGATAAATTGCAATGAGAACTATGGCTCAATATGTTTGCTTCAGCCGAGAGTTCCACAATTAGTTCCAAGAGACCTCCTTCTTTAGAAGCCCAATGCCTCAGTCAGTGGAACTTGTCACAGAGATTCTACTGGGGTTGGTGTGACAGTCTACTTTGCCTCTCAATTCTGGGGCTGCATTTCACACAGATCTAGTTGCAGGTTTTGGCCACCCGAGGAGTGTTGAAGATGTGTTCAATCTCATAACGTGGGCTTAAATTCGACCAGATATTGGTTGGTTAATCCCACAAGCTCTGAGACATTAGTGCACATTTCAGTTGTACTATCATTTTAGATTGAACAGTTTGTAGCTGCATTGTTTGGTGTTTTACCTTTCTCCTTTGCTAATGTGTGCTGGTGATGATTGCTCTAGCTAGGTGCCAGCTTGACTTACCCATGTTCAAAGAGTGATGTAGGTATTGTGTTTAGCAATATGGCCTTACCATCAGTTTGTGGAGAGCAGGCCATAGCCTTGGAAAAAACCTGGCTCATTTGTGAGTTTCTATGCAGCCCTTTTGGCTAATAACCTGATTACATATAACCTATCCCAAATATTAAAGAAGTAGAAGATAAATAGAATTGAAAACCTAGATGATTTTTTTATAGAGATGGTATGGTGGACAAGGGCAGTAGTGAGATGGAAAAGAGACAAGGGTGAGTGTAATCTATATGCATGTGTACCGTTGTGCAAAATTTAATCATAAAAAGTAAACAGTTCTAAATAATAAACTTTTACATTTATTATACTTTAATTTTTACATTTACATTGATATTAATGATAACATCCTATGTGTTTTACCAATTAAATAATGTATTTATATAAATATCTACATATACAAGAAATTTAACATAATGCAGTGCTTCCTCTTTTACTATTAATTATGTGTATTTGTGAAAGGATGTACCTGTTAGTGAACTGAGAGAGGATTATGCAGTACAAAGTCAGGAAGGATGAATATCTTGGAGGCAGAGGCATGTAAAAGAGCATAATTCTTGTGAGGAATGGGATTATAATCCTTTGTGAGTCATCTCTCTTCCAGCAGTCTGACCCTTAAAAACATTGATCGAGATAATATTTTCTGTTACATGCCACAGTTTTTGTTTGTTTCTTTGTTATTTTCTTTAAGTGTACCAAATCAGTTCAGTTCCTAATTCTATGCTACAAAATGGAGAGAAAGGAGAAGAAAACCAAGACACAACAATGAAACAAGCCAACGAAATGTAGCAAGCTATTTGTAAAGTAAACCATGAAGAAAACAAAGGCAATTTATGAGCTTCTTTAGGTAAAGATCATTAGCAACCTAAACCTCTGTAGTATGATGCTGATTGTTTCTAATGATTTAGCAATAAATCAGTGAAATTGTGTGCTCCAAAAGTCTTTTAAACCTCTGAAGCAAAGATCTATTTAACCTGCTTGGACTTTAGATATCTGTCAATGATGCGATGACTTGCACAAATATATTCGAGTATGTAATATTTCCTTGGTATTTCAAATGCCAATTTCCTTGAATAAATGAACAAGATTTATATAAAGAGTATAGTAAAAAAAAAAGGGTACAGTCTTATTGCCATTGTGGTTAAATCTCTGACAGTCCTGTAGGGCTTATCTGTCAACTGTGTTTCCTCTTTTGAAATGATTTAGCTTTCCAAATAAAATATTAAAACTTGAGGGTTGCCTTCTTCGATTTCTTTCTTCAGGGACTTGAAGTTCCTGTCATACAGATCTTTCACTTGTTTGGTTAGAGTTACGCCAAGGTACTTTATGTTGTTTGTGGCTATTGTGAAGGGTGTTATTTCCCTAATTTCTTTCTCAGCCTGCTTGTCCTTTGAGTACAAGAAGGCCACTGACTTGCTTGAGTTAATTTTATAACCTGCCACTTTGCTGAAGTTATTTATCAGCTGTAGAAGTTCTCTGGTGGAGTTTTTTGGGTCGCTTAGGTAAACTATCATATCGTCTGCAAATAATGATAGTTTCACTTCTTCCTTTCCAATTTGTATCCCTTTGACTTCCTTATGTTGTCTGATTGCTCTCGCTAGAACTTCAAGTACTATATTGAAAAGATATGGAGAGAGAGGACAGCCTTGTCTAGTCCCTGATTTTAGTGGGATTGCTTCAAGTTTCTCTCCATTTATTTTGATGTTGGCTACTGGTTTGCTGTAGATTGCTTTTACTATGTTTAGGTATGGGCCTTGAATTCCTGCTCTTTCCAAGACTTTTAGCATGAAAGGATGCTGAATTTTGTCAAATGCTTTTTCAGCATCTAATGAGATGACCATGTGGTTTTTTTCTTTTAGTTTGTTTATGTAGTGGATTACATTGATGGATTTCCGTATATTGAACCATCCCTGCATTCCTGGAATGAAGCCTACTTGATCATGGTGAATGATCGTTTTGATATGCTCTTGGCTTCGGTTGGCAAGAATTTTATTTAGTATTTTTGCATCTATATTCATAAGAGAAATTGGCCTGTAGTTCTCTTTCTTTGTTGGATCTTTTTGTGGTTTAGGTATCAGCGTAATTGTGGTTTCGAAGAATGAGTTGGGCAGTGTCCCTTCTGTCTCTATTTTGTGGAATAGTTTGAAGAGTATTGGTGTTAAGTCTTCTTTGAAGAAGACCTCAGGAGATGGAAAAATATTTCTTGCTCCTGGATTGGCAGGATCAATATAGTAAAAATGGCCATCTTGCCAAAAGCAATCTACAGATTCAATGCAATCCCCATCAAAATCCCAAATCAATTCTTCATAGATCTAGAAAGAGCAATTCTCAAATTCATCTGGAGCAACAAAAAACCTAGGATAGCTAAAACTATTCTCAACAATAAAAGGACTTCTGGGGGAATCAATATCCCTGACCTCAAGCAGTACTACAGAGCAATTGTGTTAAAAACTGCATGGTATTGGTACAGCAACAGGCAGGTAGATCAATGGAATAGGATTGAAGACCCAGAAATTAACCCACAGACTTATGGTCACTTGATCTTTGATAAAGGAGCCACAACCATCCGGTGGAAAAAAGATAGCCTTTTCAACAAATGGTGCTGGTTCAACTGGAGGTCAACATGCAGAAGAATGCGAATTGACCCACTCTTATCGCCTTGTACTAAGATCAACTCCAAATGGATCAAGGACCTCCACATAAAACCAGACACACTGAAACTATTAGAAAAGAAACTTGGGAAGACCCTGGAGGACATGGGCACAGGGGTAAAGTTCCTGAACAGAACACCAATAGCTTATGCTCTAAGATCAAGAATGGACAAATGGGACCTCATAAAATTACAAAGTTTCTGTAAGGCAAAGGACACTGTCAGAAAGAAGAGGACCCTGGCATACCACTCCTGGGCATATACCCAGAGGATTCCCCTGCATACAACAAAGACACATGCTCCTCTATGTTTATAGCAGCCTTGTTTATAATAGCCAGAAATTGGAAGGAGCCCAGATATCCCTCAAAGGAGGAATGGATACAGAAAATGTGGTATATTTATACAATGGAGTACTACTCAGCAATTAAAAATAATGAATTCATGCAATTTGTAGGTAAATGGTTAGATCTGGAAACTATCATCCTAAGTGAGCTAACCCAATCACAAAAGAATACACACGAAATGCAATCACTGATAAGTGGATATTAATGAGCCCAGAAGCCCTAAATACTCAAGGCACAATTAGCAAGTCAAATGACTCTCAAGAAGAAAAAAAGGAGAGAACCCTGGGCCTGTAAAGATTGGATCCAGTATTGTAGACCCAGAACAGAGAAATCGTGGGGGGGGGAAAGAGTGGGGAATAGCATGGGGGGGGAGAGGAATTATGGGACATATGGTGGGGGGTACCTGGGAAAGGGGAAAGCCTTTGGAATGTAAACAAAGAATATAGAAAATAAAAAAAAATGATAAAAAAAAAAAAACTTGAGGGTTGCTATCCAGTTAAATCCTAGCCTGGAGTATAGGCAAGAGTCTATATATTGGGCTCTCCCAGAATCAAAATAGGCCCTTCATTTCAGGGTAATGAGGAAAATCAATTACTTTAAGAAGATTAATGAAAAGATCATATACTAAAGAAAGAATAGATGGTGATCTTGCTATGAAACTGGTCTAGTAATCAAATGTGGGTATGTGGTATCAGTATATATACTTTTATATATAATAAAAAGCATAGAAGCTGATAGTAAGATCTTAAAGATTAACTCCCTATCTATGTATGGAGATGGAAGAGAAAGCCTTAATGATTTCCCTCCAAATAATAACATGCATTTTTAACAAGATGCAAGAATTACTCCCTCTCTAGATAATATGGTGTAGATTTGAGGAATATCTCTATTATAATCCCAGAAGTTTTAGAAAAATCATGAAAGTGTATTAAGGTAAAATGTTTTGGTTTAATATTTTATCAGTTTTTATTTCCTAGAGGTATTAAGTAATATAATAAATAAACATAAGAATATGTGCATTTTACACATATGATGTGCTATTACATAATATATAATTATATTATATAATACTAATAAATATAGTATTAATGTTGGATTTTATAATTTTTCCCAGCCTAATTGAATATGTAAAGGGAGAGGTTTGGGGAGACAATAGGAAAGAAGCACAACGATAAAATAGTTCTCTCAGAGTCTTTAAAATTTCAGCTCTTTCTTTATGAATAGAGACATAAATCTCCTTATGACATTCATAAAATTACTGGTTTTCTTGCCTAGATATTTAGACCTAATCAAACTCTATCCATGGAGACAGGAAACATTTCTCTACTGAGTCTTAAAGCTTGCTTCTCAAAGACATGAATTTCTTTCTTGTTTTTACAATGTATTTTTATTAGTTTTTACTTACTTTATATCCCACTCACTGCCCCCTTCTGGTCTCTCCCTCCCACAGTCCTTTCCCCATCCCACCTGCCTTCTCTTCCGAGGTGGTGGGGGCCCTCCATTGGTATCCCCAGGCCCAGGAATTTCAAGTCTCTTTAAGGCTGGGCACTTCCTCTCCTACTGAGGCCAGATAGGAAGCACAGAGAGAAGAACGCACCTGGCAAACAGACAATAGGTGTGGGGATAGCCCCCGTTCCAGTTGTTCAGGACCCACATGAAGACCAATCTGAATCTCTGCTATATATATGTGTAGGGGCCTAAGTCCAGCCTATGTATGTTCTTTGGTTGGCGGTTCAGTCTCTGAGAGCCACGGTAGTTTACTGTTGCTTTTCCTGTGGAGTTTGTATCCCCTTAGATGCCCCAAATCCTTCCTCCTAGTTTTCCATAAGAGTTCCCAAGCTCCGTCCACTGTTTGGCTGTGGGTGTATTCGTCTGAAAGACTTGAATTGCTAAATCACAATTGATGCTTTTCCCCCAAGGTATTTGACTATAGCTACATTCATTTTATTCAGGAAGACCCTTATTAGTTTCAGGGCGTTTTGTGTAGTCCTGTGAGCCTAGGAAAACTTACAGTGAATTTTTCTGAAGACTAAGGCATTCAAATTTGAAGTCAACAAAAGAAGTTGACCCAGACTCAACAAAAACACTGTGAATGGAACAAGATTTTAACCCCCGAGACATCAATTTATTTTGTATATTTAAAGGAATCTAAGCACTCAAAATGTATAGAATCTGTTAGAAAGTAATAGGTCAGGTTGGAGTTGTCTAGATAGTGACTTTCCTGTCCTATTTACCTTATTGTCTCAAAAACATAATCTCCAAACAGCAAGTCCAGTAAGCCAAGCTTTTAAGATTATAGAAAAGTGGATTTTATTATAACATGGATAAGTCATACCTATCCAAGACCTTTGGTGCCAGTGTACTCCTACAGAAGTAAGAATGATAGACCATGTGTGCTTCTTGTGTGGAATATAGCCATCTGTTCTTTTATTTCATTAGTTCCTTTTATTGAATTGAAAAGGAGTTAAAATTCATAAAAGGAAGCTGAACATCTAGTTCTATACACATACTTTATATACAAAGAAAATAAAGTTAAGAGAATATGACCAATAGGTTAAAAATCAAAGAGTGAATACATGTAGAAAAGTTTATGTTGTGGTACTGGTTTGTGTGAGATAAAATATACATGTAATCTGTAATACACCTTAGATAATCTGTGTTTCTTTTGAAATTAACCATCATGAGGTTACAGAACATAGAGGAAATAAAATCTTTAACAAGGGTATATCTGTGAAATTATTATAATCAAGGTTACATTGAAAGTGGCTCAATATTTACAACATGAATATGTACTGGGGAGCTACATTTTCCCCATTATAATTAATATTTTAAAGCATGCATAGAAAACTGCATGGCAAAAATAACTCAAGTTTATTTATTCTCAATGATTCACTTGACTGTGGATCATGAGGTAGACCGAAATATATACTTGCAGCTACCTTCCCTAAATGAAAGCTTTTATTAGCCAAACTTCTGCTCTATCTTACTTTCTGTAGATCTTGGACTATGGTCTGTTCTCAATAAATATTTGTTGAATAAATGAAAGTGAAAAGAAGTTATTCAATATTCTTGCTGACCCACATCCCCATTTCTGAAATTATGCTCCCTTCACCTTTGCTGTTTGTTTGGAAAGACCTGAAATCTACCTTTTCTACCAAGACTGGTGGACTGCACTACTCATGGAACTAGGGATACTTACTTTATTTTAATCTCTGAACTAAACGTATAAGATGTGGAGACCTCCTCATGAGACAGTATTCATTACTTCCACTGGGTGGTACTAGACTGACAACATTCTATACATTGTTAATGGAAAAGTAAGTTTGAGTACCTATTCTTTCAGGCAACAGCAATGCTTTGGCTAATAAAACATGCTTTGATGCTTGCATCTACAGGATGTGTCACTACTATATATAAATAATGTGAAGAACAAAATATGTGTTATGATGTAAAGTAAGGCAGGGTGATGTCAGGTAGCAAAGGGAGATATAATTTTGAATAGGATGATCAGAGACAGATTCTTTGAGCTTGGATCATTTGTTGAAAAGTGTGAATGGAGGAATGATTAAATCATATGTAGAGTTCAAGAACAGTGATCCAAGTAAAAGTAACAGCAGAAACACAACCTCAAAAAGTACAATAAAGGAAAAAGGTAAGTAAGGCCAATATAGTAAGGAGTGAGACTAAAAAATGTAGTCAGGATCTAAAGCTTTCAAGAGTGTGCAGCTAGAGTAAACATGCTAAGAATTACTCTCATAGTTTAACAGAGTTAAACATTAAAATAATTTAAAGATGATGGTGGTGCAGCTTATTAAAAGCCAATTCTGATTGGCAATAATGTATAAAAGCCAAATGATGTTTCAGAAAAACACACAAAATGGTTCAGCCAAATAGCATGCCTCATGTCAAAATCCAAATGGCAACCCAGCAGCAAGAATCAGCAATGGTTCAGCAAAATGGTAAGGTATGACTCAACGCAAATGCATGTAGTGCATTCACAACAGTGATCAAGGGGAACAAAACAAAAATACCCAAATAATAATTCATCAAATGTTCTCAGGGATGACAAGCAAAAGGACGGAATGATGCCTGTGCATTATTACCCAAGTGCCCCATTAATGTCTCAAATGGCAGGCAGCTCAGCAAATACTACCAGTTTAGCAAATAACAAAGCACAATACCTAATGATAATTCAGGAATGGTCTAGCACAATGCACCGGAATAACCTTGGACATTATCCAAGGATGGCTAATTATAATGCCTCATGATGATTTTGTACAATGCCTATTAATGACTACTTACAGTGCTTCATTAGTAAGGAGAAAGCAGGATCGATTATATCCTAATCCATTAGTTCAGTCTTGCTGAAAAAAATGTCTTGAAGGAAGATTGTCACTGTTTGCCTTAGGATCTGTGATATAAGTCTATGTTTGACTTTAAAATCTCAGAAATTCTGAATCTCAGTTGTTAATACAATTTCCAGAATATTTCATACAGAAGAGGACTGTTTGATTCCTACACATGCCTGAGAAAGCAACAGCTAAGGCAAGATCCCATAAAACAGCAAAGAAGCACAGAGCTGCTGTAATATGTAAATGGTTTCAGACAAATGTCTAAGGTCTGATTTTTTGATACCTACTCCAGAGCTACAGACCAGAGTGTAACTGAGCAGGTCCACTTTAGTCATCTCTTGCCACACTATAAGGAGATTATTTGCTTCTGTTGGAAAAGCTAGTTATTTGTGGCCTAGAAAATGTTGATAGAGGTGGTAACAGGTGATCCTTGACACAAACAAAGTAGAATCATCCCAAGAAGAAGAAAGGAGAGGACCCTGGGCCTGTAAAGATTGGATCCAGTTTTGTAGAGAAACCGTGGGGGGGAGGGGGAATGATTGGGGAATAGTTGGCGGGGGAGAGGAATTATGGGAAGTATGGTGGGGGGGAAACTGGGAAAGGGGAAAGCCTTTGGAATGTAAACATAGAATATAGAAAATAAAAATTAAAAAAAAATGTGGAAATTTTCTAGGACCTAGAGGATTAACTAGTTCATTCTTCCCTACACTTAGAACAAGGACACTCAAGATCACAGGACTTATAAGTAAACACTTTTCTTTTTTATTGTGAAAAATTCAAATATACAGAAAAATAAGAAATAAGACAGGCTACTGTGCCCAATTCTTGAATTCTATTGTGAACATTTCATTACTATTAATCTACATATCTGATTGACTATTATTCTATAGAGCGGTCCATATCATTTTATAGATGCTTCTCAAAGAAGGATGCTAAAGGTTTTGAGACTTTCTATAACACGACAACACAGTGTTTTCTTTATTCATTGTTTTAGTTATTAATTTAATGTGCCAATTAAATACACATCATGGAATAATCACACCATATATAGAAATTCAGTAGACCCAAACTATAAATTTTTCTTTGGCCTGTAAGAGATTCCAGCTAGTAAGGTCCAGCCTTCTGCGATCTTGAAGATTGTTAAACATTCCTGGATTCATATTTTTGGGGATGGTGGGTGGCCCCATTCCTCAACCTGGAGCTGTATCTATCCACTGGATATGGTCTCTACAGGTTCTATCTTCCCTTTATTGGGTGTTTTGGCTAAGATCCTCCCTGTTGGGTCCTGGGAACCTCTTGGGTCACTGGCATCTGGGACTTTCTAGTGGCTATACCCAGTTTCCCCCCACTCCACTGCTACACACCTCCTTCCAAATTCCTGACCCTCTGTACTCCCCCATCTCCTCCCATATCTGAACTGGTCTTCCTTTTGCCCTCCCTTCCTGTCTCCCTCTACTTCCCAGAGATTATTCTTCTTCCTTCTCAGTAGAACATTAGCATTCACAGTTTGGTGTGATCATCTTTCTACTCGGGTTTTATATGATCTGTGAGTTGTGTAGTGATTATTAAGAGCTTCCTTTAGGCTAATATCCACTTATTAGTGAGTACATACCATGCATGGTATTATTTATTTATTTATTTATTTATTTATTTTTATTTATTTTTATTTTTTGATTGGGTTACCTCACTCGGGATGATATTTTCAAGACCCAACCATTTGCCTGCAAATTTCATGAAGTCATTGTCCAGAATTCCTGCTGTCCAAAGGAAATTCAGAGACAAAAAGTGGAGCACAGACAGAAGGAAAAGCCATCTAGAGACTGCCCTACCTGGGGATCCATCTCATATACAGTTACCAAACCCTGACACTATTGTGTATGCCAAGAAATGCTTACTCATGGGATCCTGGTATAGCTGTCCCCTGAGAGGCTCTGCCAGAACCTGACCAATACATATGAGGATATATGTAGCCAAACACTGCTGCCTGAGCTCAGGGACCCCAATGGAGAATTTAGGGCAAGCACTGTAAGAGCTGAAGGGATTTGCAGCCCCATAGGAGGAACAACACTACGAATCAACTAATACCCCAAAGCTCCCAGGGACTAAACCACCAACCAAAGAGTACACATGGGGTGACCCATAGCTCAAGCTGCATATGTAGCAGAGGATGGCCTTATAGGGAATCACTGGGACGGGAGCCCCTTATTTCTGTGGAGGCTTGTTGGCCCTGGATAAGGGAATGCTAGGGCTCCGAGGCAGGAGTGGGTGGGTGGGTGGGGCACCTTCATAAAGGGAGGTAGAGGGGGAGGAGATAAGGGGGTTTGTAGAGGTAAAAACTGGGAATGGGGTTAACATATGAAATGTAAATAAATAAAATAACCAATAAAAATGAAAAAAAACTGAATAAACTTCGTAGAACACACACACACACACACACACACACACACACAGACATACTCACACACAATCTCTGGACACCACACATTGATGCTTGTGTCATTTACTCTTCTCACAGAATCCTTTATGTTCCAGTGACCTGGTTGGAACCTCCTCCATTGCTACAAAATATCATGTAAGGAGCACATGCTCCTGCTATGCTTGTGCTCCAGCTGTAAAAAGGTTTATTTGAGGATGCATAGCTGAAATCTTCCTAATGGCTTTCCTAAGCCCAGAATTTTGGTTTCTTTTTTTCTTTTTTTTTTAATTTTTATTTTCTATATTCTATGTTTACATTCCAAAGGCTTTCCCCTTTCCCAGTTCCCCCCCCCACCATATGTCCCATAATTCCTCTCCCCCCAACTATTCCCCAATCATCCCCCCCCCACGATTTCTCTGTTCTGGGTCTACAAAACTGGATCCAATTTTTTCATGCCCAGGGTCCTCTCCTTTCTTTTTCTTGGGAATCATTTGACTTGCTAATTGTGCCTTGAGTATTTAGGGCTTCTGGGCTCATTAATATCCACTTATCAGTAATTGCATTTCATGTGTATTCTATTGTGATTGGGTTAACTCACTTAGGATGATATTTTCCAGATCTAACCATTTAGCTACAAATTGCATGAGTTCATTCTTTCTTTTTTTTTTTTTTTGATTTTTTTTATTGTATATATTCTATATTTACAATTCATTTCCATTTTTCTGGTTCCCCACCCCCAAAGGTCCCACATGTCCTTTTCCCTCCCCCTGCTCCCGCATCCACCCCCTCCCACTTTACTGTTCTTGTACTCTCCCACAATGATGTTTTGGTCCATTCTAGCACCAGTGTCCACTCCTTTCTTCTTGTGAGACATCACTTGATATGTGATTTGTGTCTTTGGTGTTCCAAGCTTCTAGGCTAATATCCACTTATCAGTGACTGTATACCATGGGTATTCTTTTGAGACTGGGTCACCTCACTTAGTATGACGTTCTCTAGCTCCATCCATTTCTCTAAGAATTTCATGAATTCATTGTTTCTAATGGCTGAATAGTACTCCATTGTGTATATATACAACATTTTTTGTATCCATTCCTCTGTTGAGGGACATCTGGGTTCTTTCCAGCTTCTGGCTATTATATATAAGGCTGCTATGAACATAGTGGAGCATGTATCCTTATTGCATGCTGGTGAATCTTCTGAGTATATTCCCAGGAGTGGTATGGCTGGGTCCTCCGGAAGTATCACGCCCAGTTTTC
Organism: Apodemus agrarius; assembly: GCA_964023405.1. Lineage (NCBI taxonomy): Eukaryota > Metazoa > Chordata > Mammalia > Rodentia > Muridae > Apodemus > Apodemus agrarius. Next base: position 50,720,551 of record OZ030006.1, read on the forward strand.
TGAGGAACCGCCATACTGATTTCCAGAGTGGTTGTACCAGCTTGCATTCCCACCAGCAGTGGAGGAGTGTTCCTCTTTCTCCACATCCTCGCCAACACCTGATGTCTTCTGAGTTTTTAATCTTAGCCATTCTGACTGGTGTGAGGTGAAATCTCAGGGTTGTTTTAATTTGCATTTCCCTAATGACTAGTGATGTTGAACATTTTTTAAGGTGTTTCTCAGCCATCCGAATTTCTTCAGGTGAAAAGTCTCTGTTTAGCTCTGTACCCCATTTTTGGATAGGGTTATTTGGTTTTCTGGGGTCTAACCTCTTGAGTTCTTTGTATACATTGGAGATTAGCCCTCTGTCGGATGTGGGGTTGGTGAAGATTTTTTCCCAATTTGTTGGTTGCCGATTTATCCTTTTGACAGTGTCTTTTGCCTTACAGAAACTGTGTAGTTTTATGAGGTCCCATTTGTCTATTCTTGTTCTTAGAGTATAAGCAATTGGTGTTCTGTTCAGGAATTTTTCCCCTGAGCCGATGTCTTCAAGGGTCTTCCCCAGTTTCTTTTCTATTAGTTTTAGTGTGTCTGGTTTTATGTGGAGATCCTTGATCCACTTGGAGTTGAGTTTAGTGCAAGGAGATAAGAGTGGATCAATTCTCATTCTTCTGCATGTTGACTTCCAGTTGAGCCAGCACCATCTGTTGAAAAGGCTATCTTTTTTCCACTGGATGTTTTCAGCTCCTTTGTCGAAGATCAATTGGCCATAGATGTGTGGGTTCAATTCTGGGTCTTCGATCCTATTCCATTGATCCGCTTCCCTGTCACTGAACCAATACCATGCAGTTTTTAATACCACTGCTCTGTAATATTGCTTGAGGTCCGGGATATTGATTCCCCCAGAAGTTCTTTTGCTGTTGATGATAGTTTTAGCTATCCTGGTTTTTTTGTTATTCCAGATGAATTTGAGAATTGCTCTTTCTAGCTCTATGAAGAACTGAGTTGGGATTTTGATGGGGATTGCATTGAATCTGTATATTGCTTTGGGCAAGATTGCCATTTTGACTATATTAGTCCTGCCAACCCACGAGCATGGAAGATTTTCCCATTTTCTGATGTCTTCTTCAATTTCCCTCTTCAGAGACCTGAAGTTTTTGTCGTATAAATCTTTCACATGTTTGGTTAGCGTCACTCCAAGATACTTTATATCATTTGTGGCTATTGTGAAGGGTGTCATTTCCCTAATTTCTTTCTCAGCCTGCTTATCCTTCGCGTATAGGAAGGCTACTGATTTACTTGAGTTGATTTTATAGCCAGCCACTTTGCTGAAGTTGTTTATCAGTTGCAGGAGTTCTCTGGTGGAGGTTTTTGGGTCACTTAAGTAAACTATCATATCATCTGCAAATAGTGATAGTTTGACTTCTTCCTTTCCGATTTGTATCTCTTTGACTTCCCTCTGTTGTCGAATTGCTCTAGCTAGTACCTCAAGTACTATATTGAAGAGATATGGTGAGAGGGGACAGCCTTGTCTAGTCCCTGATTTTAGAGGGATTGCTTCGAGTTTTTCTCCATTTACCTTGATGTTGGCTACTGGTCTGCTGTATATTGCTTTTACTATGTTTAGATATGGGCCTTGAATTCCTGTTCTTTCTAGGACCTTTAGCATGAAAGGATGCTGAATTTTGTCAAATGCTTTTTCAGCATCCAATGAGATGACCATGTGGTTTTTTTCTTTGAGTTTGTTTATGTAGTGGATTACGTTGATGGATTTCCGTATATTGAACCATCCCTGCATCCCTGGGATGAAGCCAACTTGATCATGGTGAATGATCGTTTTGATGTGTTCTTGGATTCGGTTGGCAACTATTTTGTTTAGTATTTTTGCATCGATATTCATAAGAGAAATTGGCCTGTAGTTCTCTTTCTTAGTTGGATCTTTGTGTGGTTTTGGTATCAGGGTAATTGTGGCTTCATAGAATGAGTTGGGTAGTGTTCCTTCTGTTTCTATTTTGTGGAATAATTTGAAGAGTATCGGTATCAGGACTTCTTTGAAGGTCTGATAGAATTCTGCACTAAAACCATCTGGTCCTGTGCTCTTTTTGGTTGGAAGACTGTCTATGACCCCTTCTATTTCTTTGGGGGTTATGGGTCTGTTTAGACGATCTATTTGATCCTGGTTTAATTTTAGTATTTGGTAACTGTCGAGGAAATTGTCCATTTCCTCCAGATTCTCCAGTTGTGTCGAGTATAGGTTTTTGTAGTAGGATCTGATGATTTTTTGAATTTCCTCAGTTTCTGTTGTTATATCTCCCTTTTCATTTCTAATTTTGTTAATTTGAATACTGTCTCTGTGCCCTTTAGTAAGTCTGGCTAGGGGTTTACCTATCTTGTTGATCTTCTCAAAGAACCAGCTCCTGGTTTTGTTGAGTCATTATTTCTAATTGCTGAGTAGTATTCCATTGTATTAATATACCACATTTTCTGTATCCATTACTCCTTTGAGGGATATTTGGGCTCCTTCCAATTTCTGGCTATTATAAACAAGGCTGCTATAAACATAGTGGAGCATATGTCTTTATTGTATGCAGGGGAATCCTCTGGGTATATGCCCAGGAGTGGTATGCCAGGGTCCTCTGGAAGTGACATGCCCAAATTTCTGAGGAACCGCCACACTGATTTCCAGAGCAGTTTTACCATTTTGCAATCCCACCAACAGTTCAGAAGTGTTCCTCTTTCTCCACATCCTCGCCAGCACTTGTTGTCTCTTGAGTTTTTAATCTTAGCCATTCTGATTGGTGTGAGGTGGAATCTCAGGGTTGTTTTGATTTGCATTTCCCTGATGACTAATGATGTTGAACATCTTTTAAAGTGTTTCTTGGACATCTGAATTTCTTGTGGTGAAAATTCTTTGTTTAGCTCTGTACCCCATTTTTGATAGGGTTATTTGGTTCTTTGGGGTCTAACTTCTTGAGTTCTTTGTATATATTGGATATTAGGCCTCTGTCAGATGTGGGGTTGGTGAAGATCTTTTCCCACTTTGTTGGTTGCTGTTTTGTCCTTCTGACAGTGTCCTTTGCCTTACAGAAACTTTGTAATTTTATGGTGTCCCATTTGTCAATTCTTGATCTTAGAGCATAAGCTATTGGTGTTCTGTTCAGGAACTTTTTCCCTGTGCCCATGTCCTCCAGGGTCTTCCCCAGTTTCTTTTCTAATAGTTTCAGTGTTTCTGGTTTTATGTGGAGGTCCTTGATCCACTTGGAGTTTATCTTAGTACAAGGAGATAAGAGTGGGTCGATTCGCATTCTTCTTCATGTTGACCTCTAGTTGAACCAGCACCATTTGTTGAAAAGGCTATCTTTTTTCCACTGGATGGTTGTAGCTCCTTTATCAAAGATTAAGTGACCATAAGTCTGTGGGTTCATTTCTGGGTCTTCAATCCTATTCCATTGATCTACTTTCCTGTTGCTGTACCAATACCATGCAGTTTTTTAACACAATTGCTCTGTAGTACTGCTTGAGGTCAGGGATATTGATTCCCCCAGAAGTCCTTTTATTGTTGAGAATAGTTTTAGCTATCCTGGGTTTTTGTTGCTCCAGATGAATTTGAGAATTGCTCTTTCTAGATCTATGAAGAATTGAGTTGGGACTTTGATGGGGATCAAATTGAATCTGTAGATTGCTTTTGGCAAGATGGCCATTTTTACTATATTGATCCTGCCAATCCAGGAGCAAGAAATATTTTTCAATCTTCTGAGGTCTTCCTCGATTTCTTTCTTCAAGGACTTGAAGTTCCTGTCATACAGAACTTTTGCTTGTTTGGTTAGAGTTACACCAAGGTACTTTATGTTGTTTGTGACTATTGTGAAGGGTGTTATTTCCCTAACTTCTTTCTCAGCCTGCTTGTCCTTTGAGTACAAGAAGGCTACTGATTTGCTTGAGTTAATTTTATAACCTGCCACTTTGCTGAAGTTGTTTATCAGCTGTAGAAGTTCTCTGGTGGAATTTTTTGGGTCGCTTAAGTAAACTATCATATCATCTGCAAATAATGATACTTTGACTTCTTCCTTTCCAATTTGTATCCCTTTGACTTCCTTATGTTGTCTAATTGCTCTCACTAGAACTTCAAGGACTATATTGAACAGATATGGAGAGAGAGGGCAGCCTTGTCTAGTCCCTGATTTTCGTGGGATTGCTTCAAATTTCTCTCCATTTATTTTGATGTAGGCTACTGGTTTGCTGTAGATTGCTTTTACTATGTTTAGGTATGGGCCTTGAATTCCTGCTCTTTCCAAGACTTTTAGCATAAAAAGATGCTGAATTTTGTCGAATGCTTTTTCAGCTACTAATGAGATGACCATGTGGTTTCTTTCCTTTTAGTTTGTTTATGTAGTGGATTACATTGATGGATTTCCGTATATTGAACCATCCCTGCATCCCTGGGATGAAGCCTACTTGATCATGGTGAATGATCGTTTTGATGTGTTCTTGGATTCGGTTGGCAAGAATTTTATTTAGTATTTTTGCATCGATGTTCATAAGGGCAATTGGCCTGTAGTTCTCTTTCTTTGTTGGATCTTTTTGTGGTTTAGGTATCAGCGTAATTGTGGTTTCGAAGAACGAGTTGGGCAGTGTCCCTTCTGTCTCTATTTTGTGGAATAATTTGAAGAGTTTTCGTGTGAAGTCTTCTTTGAAGGTCTGGTAGAATTCTGCACTGAAACCATCTGGTCCAGTACTTCTTTTGGTTGGAAGGCTTTCTATAACCCCTTCTATTTCTTTAGGGGTTATGGGACTATTTAGCTGATCTATTTGATGCTGATTTAATTTTGGTATTTGGTATCTGTTTAGGTAATTGTCCATTTCCTCCAGATTCTCCAGTTGTGTTGAGTATAGACCTTTGTAGTAGGATCTCATGATCTTTTGAATTTCCTCAGTTTCTGTTGTTATGTCCCCCTTTTCATTTCTAATTTTGTTAATTTGGATACTGTCTCTATTTCCTTTGGTTAGTCTGGCTAAGGGTTTATCTATCTTGTTGATTTTCTCAAAGAACCAGCTCCTGGTCTTTTTGATTCTTTGTATGGTTCTCTTTGTTTCTACTTGATTGATTTCAGCCCTGAGTTTGATGATTTCCTGTCTTCTACTCCTCCTGGGTGAATTAGCTTCTTTTTCTTCCAGGGCTTTAAGGTGTGCAGTTAAGCTGCTAGTGTATGCTCTCTCCAGTTTCTTTTTGGATGCACTTAGAGCTATGAGGTTTCCTCTTAGCACTGCTTTCATTGTGTCCCATAGATTTGGGTAGGTTGTACCTTCATTTTCATTGAATTCTAAATAGTCTTTGATTTCTTTTTTATTTCTTCCTTGACCAAGGTGTCATTGAGTAGAGTATTGTTCAGTTTCCATGTGTATGTGGGCTTTCCGTTCTTTTTGTTGCTATTGAAGACCACTCTTACTCCATGGTGATCTGATAGGAGGCATGGGATTAGCTCAATTTGCTTTCTTTTATGTTAGTATACAAGGCAATGTGTTTCACCATGGCGTCTGTGCATTTCCATGTCCTATGCTTTGTTCTCATTCCTTCTCCTTACCCACTGCCTTCCCTCCAGCTGATTCCCCTCTTCCTTCAAATAGTTCTCTCCTCTGTTTTCTTATTGCATGTATTCTATTAAACTTTCTCCCTCATCACCTTATTAAGACTATGTACACTTTCATGACTTTCTGTTAGTTTATAGGAGACAAACCATAACATATTACCACACACAAGCACACATATACACATACAAACAGATAAAACTTAAGTCATCATATTTCCAGGCAAGCATCTTTATCTGCTGAAGTCATTATATCATTCTCTACCTCCTTTTTTTTTGGAACAAAATATTTGACCTGGGTAAATTTTACTGAGAAGCTTATTTACTCAGATACAACAATCAGTCATGATGTACTTAACATTCTGTCAAAAAGGCAAAAGGCGGAGGTGAGGAAAAGGTGCACAGAAAGCTGAAATTACTTAATCTGTCCTTATGAAGTCCTGTGTTACTTAACATATTCCAAAGAAAGAATCATGATTCCCTTTGAAGGTCAGGGCCTGCCTGCATGACTTAATGACCTTCCACTATATTTCTCAAAGTTGAAAACAGAGTGCTGAAGTTGATATAATATGTAAGTAGAGACTCCACAGGCTAGGGATAAAATGCACTCTATAAATTTGTAAAAGTAACTCTTTACTGAATGGACTCACCTAAAAATTCATGACTATGAACCAGCAAGACAGTTCTGTAGATGAACACACTTGATACCAAGCCTGAGGGCCTGAGTTCTGGTACCCCCAGGGTAGAAAGAAAGAATTAAGTTCAGTAAGTCATCTTGTGATCCTCATATACATGTATGACAGGTGTAAACATACAAGCACAAACATACACAGAGACATACACAGTAAAGGAATGAATGAATGCATGAATGAATGAATGAAAAAAGATGGAAATATTCTGGATCCCTGATTTTATTCTTGCTGGCATGGATTTGGGTCTCTTATGAGATTTGACTTTATTCATAGACAATTATAAATTTTGATTTAATAAGTTTATGGATATGTTAAAACCCAAAAGTGAGCTAATAATTATATTCAGAGGGGGAGATATTTCTTTTTCTCTTGAGATGCTTGTTCTGGAAGATGAAGTAAATTTGGTGAAAATTGAACACAATTAAGAGCACACCAATGCCAGTAATGATGGAATAATATTACTTTAACCTATAGTATTATGGGGATAGAATTAGAAGATGGAATTTCCATAATGTATACTTATGGAATACTTATAACGTACCCCCCATAACTATCATTTGAATATATGGAGTCTAAGTATGAAAGGATCATAATAGCTTATTGACATACTGTTGTGATTTAGGAATGGGAATTCTCATAAATTCTTCTAAGTACCAAATCACATTAGGCCTTCATTGTAAGCTAACAAAACAGTACATTACACAGGAAGAGAAGAATCTATGTTTATAATTTTGTATTGATTTTATATAGAAAAGAATGTGATTCATAGAGGAACATATTTTTATTCCCAGGAATTTAGGGGATTCAGGCACACCTGCCAGTTCAGGTTTCGGGGATGTAACCTTGTTTATGATTTTGTAGATTAGTGCAGAGAGAGGAATAGGATTAGAGAGTTAGCTCATTGCTATTGAAACCATGTCTTTGCTGTTAAAACATGTTTAATTTCTCAAGAGTTTATATTGTCATATTTTCCCATTAGTGGTCCAAATAAGGAAAGGCATTTATAAATGTTTGGTATATAGAGTCTCTCCACATACGCTGCAATAATTCAACTGTCTGTTTCACTAAGCTGTGAATAATCGGTGGCAGCTTGTTGTGTGTTTTGTTAATTTGGTGTGAAGATATAGACAGCCTTCTGTTCTTTTGTTTACAGGGTCTCTTAACTTTGTGGCTCCCTTGGTAGTGATTCATTTTTTTCCCTAAAAGGTAACAGAGTTACAAGTGTAAAACGTTTATTTAATTTGTTGAGATTTATAAAGCCAGGGCCATTCTCTAAACCTGTGGGGGCATGAACCAGATAAGAACATATGGTGTGATCTATTATTTCCTCCACACTCATTGTGTGGAAAGGCATTGTTTAAATGTCAATGAGGAAATCTCAGATTGCTCTCTGTGGAGCTGTGATTTCATGGAAAGGTTCAGTAAATTTAATAAAAGGACATTTTACTTTCTTTAAGTAATCCACCCAGGCCACTGCCAATCTTATTACAAGAGTAGCACATATTCCACATCCCTAACTACTCTCAGAAGTTCAATTAACCTATTAGCCTTCATTGCAGACTACATTATTTACAAACAGATTGTAGCATGGACAGTGTGTTCAGGACAAGTACAGTGTGTTCAGGTTGTCGACACATTACATCTTTCAGTATAATAGTTTTAATTTCTAAAGGGAAAGTCATTCGAATGTGGTAAATCTGACAACGTACTTTTAAAACCTATAATTTTGTTCAGATTAAGTTGTAAGGTTAATGTGTCAAGAATGCATATATTTCAAAGATTTTTCCAAATAAGAAATGAATATGTTGTTCAAAGTGGCTGAAATAGCTTTCTTTATTTTAATTTTGTTTGTACTTATTTTTATGTATATAACTGTATTTCTTAAATGTTTATCTAGGCAGTACATGTGTGTAGTGACTGAAGAGGACATCAGGTCCTTGGAACTGGACTTATAAATAGTTGTGGGCTGTCATGTGTGTGCTAGGAGCTGAACCTGGATCCTCAAAGCATAGCCAGTGCTCTTAACTGTTAAGCCATCTCCTCTGTTTTATTTTTATGTAGTATTTATTACTACTGTTGTTGTTGCTGCTGGTACTGTTGCAACCACCAGCAGAATTCAAAGCCAGATAATATGGCTTTAACGTTTATCTAGAATAACCTTCAGGAGAGAAAATCTATCTTTTGTAGAGGCTTCTATTTTATATGACTAGACTACGAACCATTCTTTTTTTTTTTTTTGAAATTATTATTTTTTAATTTTCTATATTCTTTGTTTACATTCCAAAGGCTTTCCCCTTTCCCAGGTACACCCCACCATATGTCCCATAATTCCTCTCCCCCCCATGCTATTCCCCACTCTTCCCCCCCCCCACGATTTCTCTGTTCTGGGTCTACAATACTGGATCCAATCTTTACAGGCCCAGGGTCCTCTCCGTTTTTTCTTCTTGAGAGTCATTTGACTTGCTAATTGTGCCTTGAGTATTTAGGGCTTCTGGGCTCATTAATATCCACTTATCAGTGATTGCATTTCGTGTGTATTCTTTTGTGATTGGGTTAGCTCACTTAGGATGATAGTTTCCAGATCTAACCATTTACCTACAAATTGCATGAATTCATTATTTTTAATTGCTGAGTAGTACTCCATTGTATAAATATACCACATTTTCTGTATCCATTCCTCCTTTGAGGGATATCTGGGCTCCTTCCAATTTCTGGCTATTATAAACAAGGCTGCTATAAACATAGTGGAGCATGTGTCTTTGTTGTATGCAGGGGAATCCTCTGGGTATATGCCCAGGAGTGGTATGCCAGGGTCCTCTGGGAGTGGCATGCCCAATTTTCTGAGGAACCGCCACACTGATTTCCAGAGTGGTTTTACCATTTTGCAATCCCACCAACAGTGGAGGAGTGTTCCTCTTTCTCCACATCCTCGCCAGCACTTGTTGTCTCTCGAGTTTTTAATCTTAGCCATTCTGACTGGAGTGAGGTGGAATCTCAGGGTTGTTTTGATTTGCATTTCCCTGATGACTAATGATGTTGAACATCTCTTAAGGTGTTTCTCGGCCATCCGAATTTCTTCTGGTGAAAATTCTTTGTTTAGCTCTGTACCGCATTTTTTGATAGGGTTATTTGGTTCTTTGGGGTCTAACTTCTTGAGTTCTTTGTATATATTGGATATTAGCCCTCTGTCGGATGTGGGGTTGGTGAAAATCATTTCCCACGTTGTTGGTTGCCGTTTTGTCTTTCTGACAGTGTCCTTTGCCTTACAGAAACTTTGTAATTTTATGAGGTCCCATTTGTCAATTCTTGATCTTAGAGCATAAGCTATTGGTGTTCTGTTCAGGAACTTTACCCCTGTGCCCATGTCCTCCAGGGTCTTCCCAAGTTTCTTTTCTAATAGTTTCAGTGTGTCTGGTTTTATGTGGAGGTCCTTGATCCACTTGGAGTTGATCTTAGTACAAGGAGATAAGAGTGGGAACCATTCTTGAAATACAGATTTGTTCTTTTATGTGTTTCTATGTCTTCATGTCCATGTTCTTACTGATATTCACACACATACACACACACATGTACACACAAGCACACACGCACATACACGCATGCACACATGAGTGTGGACACACACAGGACCTATGCTCACATGCACACTCACAAGAATGTACTCCCACACACATTGTTTAGTGTTTTCTCTAGGGAGTTAGGTAGGTAAATTGCTGCTTTTTATTTTAATATATACTTTATACTTATGAATATTTTCATAAGAAATGCATAGATACACTCAGCATACTGCAGAATTTGCTCTGTTTTAGGTAGAACATTTTAATACCATGCAATATTTCAAACATATCAGAAAGATGTCTCCCTTCTGGTTTCTTGGACAGATGACAATCTTTAAAAAAAATCTCCCATGTGCATGACATTCTGTTAATACAGATCGTGTTGAGAAATGTGAAAATTGGACTACAGACACTTTTCTTATTTAACAGTCAACATTACTGATGGATAAAACAATGAAAATCAGAAGCAAATTATCAAAGAAAAGGTCCAAAATTTTAATTTTTATTATTAATATTCTTCAATCATTTTTTACAATCTAGTCATTATTTCCTTCCTGGTCTGTCCTTTGAGTGGGATGGTTTCTCATCCCATTCCTCCTCCTCTGTCTCCAAGACAAAATTTTATTTTGAATGTATTCGAATGCACGTTGTCTATATCAGTTTCTTTTTGATTCTAATTTTCTAGGGTTATTTTGTTTTTGTTTTCGCTGTGATAAACACTGTGATGAAAAATAGCTTGGGGAGAAAGGGGCTTGTAGTCCATCCTTAAAGGAATCCAGGGCAAGAAAATAAGGTAGGAACCTGAAGGTAGGAATGGAAGCAGAGGGCAGGGCAGGATACTGCTTACCGCTTGCTTCTGGTATAATGTACAGCTAGCGATCTTTCTTCCATAGCCCAAACCTACCTGCCTAGGGATCGAAACGCTACACTTTGCTAGAACATCATAAAAACAGCAATCAAGAGAATGCCCATGGACAGGTCAGTCTGATGGAGGTAATCTTTCTTTTGAGGTTCCCTTTTCCTAGGTGTTTTAAGTTGACAACCATGATAAACCATTTCAATCCTTAATGGGTATCGCCTAATTATTTGGGTCTAAGTCTTAGTAAAATATCATGACTCTGTCTGGTATTTAATCATAAATTTAATTATAAATAGTAGTTACTTGCATACTCTTGTTCTTTTATAGCTGAATACAAGTCTATATTTTCCCTGATCTCCAGATTCTTGGTGATTATTTCAAGTTGTCTGTGACAAAGAGAACATAGCATACATTGATAGAGAAGCCATGAACTTGAATCTATTCTTGAATTCTTCTTCAATGTAACATGTGCTTCACTTCTTCCTCTCCCTTATTATTGTAGTAAACCAGAACAAATCTTTTGAGTTCTGCCTTTGACATAAATCTGACTTAGCTAGTGCCCACCTTGCCTATATTTTAGTCCAAGATTTAAATAAAGCCCTAGCCCATCAAGACTCTACAGGACTAGGTGTATCCTTTCCTGCAGAAGCCAGAAAAGGAAGCCTACTTAGAAGAACATATCCCACAGGCAAGCAAAATGCTCACTCCGGTTGTTCAGGACCCACGTGAAGACAGAGTTCTACATCTGCTATATATGTGTGAGTGGGGGTTCTAGGTCCAGCGTATGGGTGCTCTTTGGTTGGTGGGTGAGAATCTAAGAACCCCAAGAGTACAGGTTAGTGGTTCAATTATTCTTCCTGTGTTTCTGTAGCCTTTAGGGTATTAAATCCTTCCCCCTACTCCTCCATACAAATCCATCCACTGTTTATCCATGATCTCAGTGTTTGTCTGAGTCAGCTACTTGGTGGAGCCTCTCAGAGGACAGCCATACTAAACTCTTGTTTGCAAGCATAACAAAGTATTAATAGTGTCAAGGATTGGTACTAGCCCATCGGACATGTCTCTAGTTGGGTGTGTTATTGATTGATTGATTTCCTTCAGTCTCTAGGCTCCAGTGTCTATCCCTACATTACTTGTAGACAGAATAAATTTTGGGTTTAATGTTTTGTTTGTGGGTTCATGCCCCTATCACTCCACTGTGGTGCATTGCTGACTATAGGAGGTGGCCCATTCAGGTTCCATATCCCCAAAGATGTGAGGCACAGCTAAAGTCAACCCCACTTATTCTTGGATGGCTCCTCTATCCCAGGTCTCTGAAACATCCTAGAAAGGCCCACCACTTCCTCACCTCTGCCAGCTGCAGATTGCCATTAATTCTCATTGCTATCTGGCCACCTTTCCTGTCCCTCCTCACACCTTATCTTGAGCTGCAGACCCAATTCCTCTCCCCATACCCTGCTCCTCTCAGCTCCCTCTATCCATCTGCCTCCTATGAATGTTTTATTCCATCTTCTATGTACGATCCTTATTTGGGCCTTCCTTATTGTTTAGCTTCTTTGGATCTGTGGAATGTAGCATGGGTATCCTGTATTTTATGGCTGTGTCCATTTATAAATGAGTATATGTTATGCATGTCATTTTGGGTCTGGGTTACCTGATTCAGGATGATATTCTCATGTACCATCCATTTGGCTGCAAAATTCATCATGTCTTTGATTCTAATAGCTGAATAGTATTCTATTGTGTAGATGTACCACATTTTCTTTATCTGTTCTTCACTTGAGGGACATCCAGATTGTTTTTGGTTTCTGGCTATTATGAATACAGCTTCTATGAACATAGTTGAGCAAATGTTCTTCTAAGGTGATGGAGCATGGGCTCATGAGGTAGAACTATTTCCAGATTTCTGAGAAACTAGCTAATTGTTTTCGAAAGTAATCATACATTTTTTGCGTTCCCACCAGCAATGGAGGAATATTCTAATTGCTCCATATCTTCACAAGCATATGTTATCACATGACTTTCTTATCTAAGTTATTCTGATCAGTATAAGATGGAATCTAAGAGTTGTTTTGATTGCATTTCCCCAATGACTAAGGACTTTGAACATTTAAGTGCTTCTCAGTGATTTGGGAATCCCTCCGTTGAGAATTCTCTGTTCAACTATGCACCCCAATTGTTTTGTTTCCAGAGTTGGGCTTTATTTTACAACACAAAAAATCACTGGAGTCATTTTGAAACAGGCATCATTGAAATTGAAGATCAATATAGCATAACAGCCTGGTCCATTGAAAAAGCCATATCTGGGATGAAAGGTGCTTCTATACTTTAACTTCTTTTCCTTAAGTTTCCCTTCCCTTTCTCAGCATTTGTAGTAGGTTAAAATACCACATGCTGGCTTCATCCAAAAAATTCCCTAAGTCTGAAGTTTGGTTAAAAGTTTATACACACATAAACAAAATATGAGACACTCCTTTTGGGCCCTGCTATAATACTTGCCATAACAAAATAGAGAAAACTTTGAACATTTTCAGAAACAAAATTTAGATTCCCAATGCCAGGATGATACAAAATGCATGGATCCAGCTCTTAGGAAAAGTTACACAATTGCAAAGGCTATACTGATTAAAAGATTCAAGCACTGTATCAAGTTTTCTGTATTGATATCAATATTCATTTAGAACAGATCCTTCATTAGAAAAAAACGCAGGGCTGGAGAGATGGCTCAGCACTTAAGAGCACTGACTGCTCTTCTAAAGGTCCTGAGTTCAAATCCCAGCAAGCACAAGGTAACTCACAACCATCTGTAACATGATCTGACTCCCTCTTCTGGAGTGTCTGAAGAAAAATACAGTCTGGTTAAACTGAACAGAACCAACCAACCAATCCTGACTAGTTATTCCATGAAAACAAGTTAATACATGATATTTTAAAAGTGAAGGAGTATTTGCTGGTATAGCACTTTTCAATCTTTATTTTGATCATAAAAGTAGGGCTCACAATACTAATTTCATACAATATACATTTTTTGCCAAATTTTAAGTTTGTCCTAATTACATAATATGTTCTTCTGTTTCTTCATAAATGTTATTCTTCTTGTGCTTTATTTCTTCAAAGTCAAACTCAGATACTATTGTCCCCTTGTAGATATCTTTAATGTCATCACAGGTTGTATCAAAGTATGTGGTAACATCTTAGGCCCAGGTAATAAAGATCTGACTGTCTGTTCCCAAATTTTTAGGTAAAGAGTTTACTGATGCTGAAAAATTTCTGTTCAATTGGTTCCAAGAGCTCCAAAGCTGGTCTGATTTCTTTCTTGGTTCTTGGTCTCCACAGTTGTACTTACAATTGCAATATACCTGGCCTGTGCTGCCACATTATATGCAAAGGAGATTATGCAAACATAGATAGCTGACTTGCCATTGACTTGATTCTGTGGAATGATGATCTGGCAAGAATTAGCATCATTGGCATTCTTGATAGGGTCGATAAGGATGCGGATCAACTTTTCAACCAACCTCTTATATAGCTGGGATTACAGATGACCTGCTTGCAGCTAGCAATCTTCCCTTCAGATTTTATGCCAATGACTCTTCCATTTAGCATAATAATTTCTTCAATTGGTTTATTCAACATGTAGGTACCTCCATATATAGAAATCCATACAAATCGTTGTGGGAATTCTCCAATACCATAAAGTAGATAGAGGTATGGGATTTTACCATATCTTGCCAAAGACTTACTATAAAGTTTAATTCTGTTACTGGTATTACAACATTACTGATCTAAGTAGTCATCTGTTCTGTACAGTCCAAGAGAATTGTTACTAAATATAACATCTTGGCCCAAATCAAACTTCTTATACACATCTCTCACGGAGGTCTTAGAATCAATACTCTCAAAACTTCTAGGACTTTTTTTCATCAAAGTTATAAACTTTGGATCTTGTTTTGATTTACAAGGAACTTCCTGGAGTGGCATTTCTCAAACAGTCCCTTAAGCTAGGTGCCAGGGCTTCTGCTTCAGTGGAAGGAACCTTGTAGATTTTTCTCTCTCTTGTAGGCAAAACTCCCTTCAACCATTTTGAAATCCATATAATTAGTGACCTCTGTGTAAACCAGCTGACCATTGGCCATAAGAACTTGGGAATTAAGTCAACATTCCACTCTCTTCCTCTCCCCACTGATACTGGTGGTTGTCCTAGTAATCTAAATCTTTTGTATAAATATTACAGAGGTGTTAAAGATATACTTTATGCTTCATAGTATGGGTTCTGATTCATAAGAAGAACCTTATCTATAGATATTTATATATCTTATAGATAGAAATGTTTATCTATCTTGTTGATTTTTTTCAGACATAGCTCCTGTTTTAATTGACTCTTTGTATTGTTTTCTTTGTTTCTCATTGATTGATTTTAGCCGTGATTTTGATTATTTCCAGCCTTGTACTAATCTTTGGTGGGCTTGCTTCTTTTTTCTAGAGCTTTCAGGTTTACTTTTAAATTACAAGCATGAGCACTTTCAATTTCTATATGGAGTCACTTAGTACTCTAAACTTTCCTTTTAGTACTGCTTTCATTGTGTCCTAGGTATGTTGTGCCTTTATTTCTTTCTTTATTTCTTCTCTGACACAGAGAGCATTGAGTAGAGAGATGCTGTTTTCATAAGAGTGTAGGCTTTCTGCTGTTTCTGTTATTGTTAAAGTTCTTGTTTAATCCATGTTGTTCTGATAAGATACAGTGTGTTTCTTCAATTTCCTTGTATATGTTGAGGTGTGCTTTGTGACTGATTATATGGACAGTTTTGGAGAAGGATGGATGAGGTGCTGAGAAAGAAGGTATATTCTTTATTTGGGTGAAATACTCTGTAGATGTATGTTAGGCCCAATTGATTAATGATATCTGTTTGTTTCATTATTTCTCTGTTTAGTTTTTGTCTCACTGACCTGTCAGTTGGTGAGAATAGGGTGTTGATGTTCCCTACTATTAATGTCTGGTATTGGAGATGTAATTAAGTTTAGCAATGTTTTTTGTTTGTTTGTTTGTTTTGTTTTTACAAATGTGGCTGTCCTTTTGTTAGGGCATAGATGTTCAGAATGAAGAAATTTGCTTGGTAGATTTTTTTTCCTTTGATGAGTATGAAGTGTCCTTCCTTGTCTCTTTTGTTTAACTTTGGTTAAATGTTTATTTTATTGGAAATTAGAATGGCTACTCTAGCTTTCTTATAGGGTCCGTTTGCTTGGAAAGCTTTTCTCAAGTCATTTACTGAGGTAAATGACTAGTGATTGTTAGTTCCTGTTATTTTTGTTGTTGGTGTTATTTTGTGTTTGTGATGTTAGTGTGTGTATGTATGTGCTTGCCTTGATTTTGCTGGTATGGAATTACTTATTTCCTATGTTTTTGGGGGACATGATTAACTTCCTTGTGTTGGAGTTTTCCTTTTAGTATTTTCTGAAGGGTTGAATTTGTGGATAGATATTGTCTTGAAACATCTTGTTTTCTCCATTTATGGTTATTGAGAGTTTTGCTGAGTATAATAACCTGTGGGTTTTTAGAGGTGGCAAGATATCTGTCTAGATTCTTCTAGTTTTTACCATCTCTGTTGAGAACTTGGGTGTAACTTTGATAGATCTGCCATTGTATGTTACCTGGCCTTTTTTTCCTTGCCTCTTTCAGCATTTGTTGTTGTTGTTGTTGTTGTTGTTGTTGTTGTGTATAATTTCTATTTGGATTATTATGTGGTGGGAGGATTTTATTTTCTGGTACAGTCTAATTGGTGTTCTTTAAGCTAATTGTATGTTTATAGGCATCTCTTTAGGTTTTGGAAGGTTTTCCTCTATGATTTTCTTGAAAATATTTTCTGGGTTTTAGAGCTTGAACTCTTCAACTTCTTCTCTTCCTATTATTCTTGGGTTAGGGATTTTCATGGTATCCCAGATTTTCAAGATGTTTTGTGTCAAGAATTTTTTTTTTAATTAACGTTTTCTTTGACTGATGTATCAGTTTCTTCTATTGTATAGTCTACACCTGAAATTCTCTTTTCCATATTCCCTATTTATTTTGTGATGCTTGCATATATTGTTCCTGTTCCCTTCTTTAGGTTTTACATCTCCAGGATTCCCTCAATAACTGTTTTTTTTATTGCCTTTATGTACATTTTTAGGTCTTGAACAGTTTTATTTATTTCAGATTGTGAATATCTGAATCACTTCATATTTTTTAATTGTAAGACATGCTAATTATAGTCTTGTAACTTTCTATCTACATTTTTTATTTATTAAAGCTGAAGTTTATATCTCTTTGGGACTCTCCTAAGACTGAAAGTTCTGGACTATAGTCAAAATCTAATGTTTTATTTTACATTAAACTACTCAAAACTATCTAATCTTAAATTCTAAGAGCTCTTAGCTCTGCACCTGCATTGATATTTGTTGATTAAAGATTTGAAGTGTTTCAGATACTTTTATATTTGCTTGCATTTACTAAAAGATTTTTTTCAGTGTTCATATTTGTTCCATGTTTTTTCCTCATTTTTCTTTAACTGTTTGCCTCTCTAATTCTACTTTGTAAGACTCATTTACCTATCACCAATCTAAATCTTTGTTGCTTATAAGCTTATAAGTATTCTCTACTAGTCATTGGTTTATTACTTTACTTTCTTATTTCTATTCCATTGTATGAGAATAAACTTCAATATGATTTGGCATTTTGACACATTGCTACACTGATTTCTGTTTTTAGTCTAAGATTTCAACACTAAACACTGAGCCATGAAAATCTACAGCTGCGTTTTCCTTGAGACATTTTAGTGCTTTAGGTTTTTAGGCTTCAAATTAATTTTTATACATGATGGCAGTACTAGTGGAAGCAATTTATTTCAGAAGAATATTTAATGATATTAGAACCAATTTTCTGAAAAGCAATCCCTAATTAAATGAGCTTGAAATCTTGAAAAAAGAAGGGATGGAGACTACTTTCACATGGATTACAGAAAACTGGAAAGAATACTTTGCCTATTCCAACAACTTATAAGTTGCAAATAATGCATAGAATAGTAATTTTAGAACCTTTAATAAGTTATAGTAACTGTGTCACATAGAATACAAGGTGGAGATGTTTTTCTGAGGACTATCAGCAAATCCAAAGAGGCTTAAGTGTATGTACAGTTCTTCACAACATATTCATAAGTTTTGAAGACCTGTGTGTATACTGGCATTCTGGCATTTCTCTGTGTATGTATGTATTTCTGGTGTATGTGTGATATGTACCTGACTATGACATGTATGCATACATGAGGATGTATATGTACACATATGCCCATATTGTGTTGTATTTGTGTTATATGTGCTTGTGTGCATGAAGATGTGTGTGCAAGTGTGTGTATGTTAGTATTAGACAGCCATGGTATAGATTGGCTATATCGTTTTACTGATTGATTTTTCTTCTCCTTTCTTTTTTCTTTCATTTGAATTTATCTCCTTACCTGGTTTCCCCCTCTTCCAGAAACCCCCTTTCATTTTCCCCTTTCCTCTTCTTCTGTGAGGGTGTTCTTCCACCCACCCACCCACTCCCATCTTCATGCCCTTGATTCCCCTACACTGGGGCATCTATCAAACCTTCATAGGACCAAGGAAATCTCCTTCCACTGATGTATGACAAGTCCATCTTCTGCTACATATGTAGCCAGAGCCATGTGTACATTTGGTTGGTAGCTTAGTCCCTGGGAACTCTGGGGGGTCTGGTTGGTTGATATTGTTGTTTTTCTTATGGGGTTGCAAACCCCCATAATTTCTTTCATTTTTGATATTATATGGCATTGCTCTCTTTTAAAGACCTAGGGATGTGTATGGTATAAGTCCTTTCTATGACCTCCTTTTACATTAATGTTGTTTCTCTCTGTCTCTCTGTCTCTGTCTCTGTCTCTGTCTCTCTCTCTCTCTCTCTCTCTCTCTCTCTCTCATCTATATATCATACTCTTATTTCTCCTGACAAAAATGACCATATACTTCAACTTCAATTTACGTCTTAAAGATAAAAAGGAGAGTTAGTAAAAAGAGAGAAAAATCTCTAGAGAGATGAATATTAAAAGAACTCTGAAAATTCACAGAGTCTTTGTATTAGCATTTAGATAAAATCCACAGGTCCTCTTGAACTAATTTTATGTGTATGGTATAAGAGAATGAATGGTTTAGTGTCATTTATATCTAGATTTTTAATCAACCCAACACCATATGTTAAGATGCATATTTGTATCCCTAGTGCTTTCCTGTCACCTTGCTATAAATCAAGAGATCATACATGTGTGGTTGGTTTCTGAAATCAATGTTCTGCTTGGCTGCTCTATTCCTTTACTCTCTGTTAACCAATTCAGTTTTAACTACTATAGTTAAATGATACATCTAGTTTCTATTAAATTAATCATCCAGCTTTGTCCTTTTAAAAGATTCCTTTGGTTATTCATGACCTTTGATTGATCATAAAGTTATTAGAAGTAAATTATCAATTTCTATTAGACAAACTTGTTAGAATTGTGAATGGCATACATTGGAAAAGGTTTCCTTACGTAGACTATGAACTCTTTCACTTCAGTTATATCATACATTATTAGTACTTGATCAATAAATTAATTTTAGAAAATATTGTGTGCAGTTAATATTCCCAAACAATCTGCCCATTCAAAAAGTAAAGCATTCAAAAAGTAAATTTTGAATTCTCCAGTGTACTTTGTAGGCAAGAATATAAGATTACATAGTTTTGGCTTAGAGGAATGTTGTATAGCACTATCCCTTCAACCAAACAACTACCATCTTTAGAAGTTCAACTCCCTAATTGGACTTCTCATAAATATGTTATCCTCTGATAGAGTGATGAGGGTATTCTCAAGACACTCTCTTGACCACATATTGAACACAACTCCCAACTAATAGCATTTCACATGGGATCATAGATTACCTAGAATATAAATTCCCAGAAAGACTTAGGAGGAGGGCTCCATCTATGTAAATATGGGAAAGTCATCATCACTACTTGTTAAAGAGTTTCCAATGTGGTCTTTTGAGAGAAAGCATTCATAGTGGAATAGTATATGCATTGGTTATTGGCTTCTTTGTAGGAGGAAAAGGTGATTCTTATCTCTCTTCCCTGGGAAGATATTTTGCCAACAAAGACATGCTAGAAACATTAAAAGTTTTCCATGTTCAGAATGAAAGGAATGTGATGAACACTACAGTTTCTCCTCTGTAAGGCCTTAAATGTGGAATTTATTCTTTTGAGAGATGACAGTAATTTGCTTGAAAAATGAGGTTTTTTGGGGGAGTTGTCAAATGAAATATATCTAGTGTATAAATATTCTAATGTAAAATATTGACAATTCAAAATAAATAGCTGACAAGCAGCTCTACTCTGCAGTCACTTCTGAACTAAAGAACACTTTCAGTCAGTCTCCCTGCCTTTTACTTCTGCTCTATCCATGCAAACTTAATGGGATGTTTACAATTATTACATTCTTTGTCTCTAAAATGTTTGTCTAGAGGGCCAGGAAAATCTTATGGTTTTATTAACACACACATGAATGTGTGTGTGTGTGTGTGTGTGTGTGTGTGTGTGTGATGTATGTATTCATGCAAATATGTCTTAGTCAGTTTTCTATTTCTGTGACGAGACACTATGACCAAGACAACTTTTAGAAAAGGAAACATTTAATTAGGAAGTTTACAGTGTAATGGGTTAGTCCATTATCCATATAGGGGGACCAATGATGGCATGCATAGCAGGCATAGTGTTGGAAAAATAGCTGAGACCTACATACTGATCTGCAAGGAAGAGAAAAAGAGAGAGGGGGAGGGGGAAGGAAAGGGGGAGGGGGAGAGGGAGAGGGGGAGGGAGAAGGAGAGGGAGAGGGAGAGGGAGAGGGAGAGGGAGATGGAGAGGGAGAAAGAATGGATTTGTCATGGGCTTTTGAAGCTTCAAAGACCACCCACAGTGACATACTCCACCTAGGTCACTTCTCCTAATCCTTTCCATGTCATGCTACTGCCATTCAACTATTTGAGCCTATGGGTGTATTGAACCTATCACTGTTATGTGTATGGTGGCCACAAATCAACACTGGGTTTATTTCTTAGTGGATCTTTGAGTGTTTTGTTTTTAGGCAGGATTTTTACTGAATTGGCAGAAAGATACAGAATTCACCTCTCTCCAGTGACCCAGCATCAAGCTTGTAGGCACTTGTTGCTGGATTTAACTATCACGTAAGAACTAAGGACTCAAGGTCATTTCCTTATGCAAGCATAACAAACCTTGGAGACAGAACATTCCTTGCCATTTTGACACTTAAAAATGTTCCATGGAATCATATTTCATCCAATTGAGTATTGACATGAACACAACTTACATTTTTCTTATTGGGCTGTACTTACTTGGCTATAGTTGGATGGATATAGATGTCTATAAATTAACTCATTTTTTATTGATGGATTGCTTAATTCATGCAATGACTAGTCCTATGTAGTGACACTAAAGAACTATAACAATGATCAGCATGTGAAGATATTCTTAAGGTACAATAGTGGTACTTATATCTTGGTGGTGATCATTGTTTAACAGGACTAAAAGTACATTAAATAAAAAATTATGATAGAAACCTAGCCTACTACCCAAGCCTAGTGTAGGCATGGTTCTTTCAAAATAATCTACAAACATCACAATATATATCAACATAATTTCTAATTGCATTCTAAAGTGTAAACTTACACCAACTAATAAATACAGCTCTCAATTCTGATCAAAATTTTTTTATACAGCATACAGAGACCATCACAGAAAACTAAAACAGATCATAGTTCAGAGATAATCATGTTATAATGTAAAGACTAATGGATCATGGAAAGCCAAGGCACAAAGGATACATTTACAATACAACTTTTATTGTATTCTCAAGCCTTAACTAAGGCTTAGGAACATTATATAAGAGGGATCAAAAGGCCTATAAGAGCCAGAGATCCAGTAAATTGTGTCTCCTAGAATAAAAGGGAAGCGATACCCCTCATACTTAAGAAAATTGGTTTTACTAAACAAGATATGAACAATGATAATATCAACTGAAAAGATAGCTCTGAAGGAGGAAATATCAGTGGGTCCCACTGCTGGACAAAACAAAAACAAAAACAAAAACAAAACAAAACAAAACAAAACAAAACAAAAAAACACTGGAAACTACTGATTGTTAAGAGAGGAAGAATTAACCTCTCCCAGGAATAAGCACCTTAACTTGATGTTCAATACAAGGTAGTCAGATCTAAAAGCATCTCACAAGGCAACACTAAATGGAGTCCATAAGTTGTATTTGTATATTTATGCATTTATTATATGTTATATTTATGTAACAATAATAATCAAAGAGAAAGGGGTCACTAACTGGATATGGACTTTGGTGAACATGAAGAAGCTTGGAGAAAAGGATATGGAAAGAGTTGGTTGGAAGGAAAAGGAAGAAGGCAAGTGATAAAGTTATATTTTAATTGTTTAATTAATTAAAAATATGTTGATATGATTCTTTGTTATTTATTTTGAACCACTGCCTTTCCATCTTAGAAAAGTAATATATAAATTTTTTGGATCGTGTTTTCCTGGATATTAAAGAAATTTCAGTAGTTTATCAATGTAATAGGCACATGTTTGTTTAAGTATCTAAATAACTGAAGCATGTATCTTGCAGAGATATTCAGAGATAAATACTGAGATGGTTAAAAGTGATCAGTTCCCTTGTTTGGTGCATGGGACAGAGTTGACTGTTATTGAGGTCTAGGAATTGAGAAAATTTCCTTATATCTGAGACATCATAGGCGATTTCTATGCATAGAGAATATGACATTTTGCTATGATTTGTACTTAGCATTTAAGACCATGGAGACATAGCTTGAGCTTTTCATGCAGAGAAATTCCCAGAGTGTAGAAATTCAAGCATAAAATCAATATTCTCCAATCACAGGGTATATACTTAATCAGTGTGCCCACTAGGATTATTGCGCAGTAAGCTCATAGCTCATTGTGACAAAATTACAGAAACAAAAAAGGAAAAAATTACTTCATAACAAATGGAAAGATTTTAAACTTACAGTCAAATTCTAATCCGAAGTTCCTTAAAATAATCATGAATTGTACAACTCCTAATTTTTAAGAATAATGACTAATAGGCATGATTCAACACCATTCTCAGCATTACTCTTCATATGAAATCACAGCTTACAAATAAATATTGCCATAAAAGTATTGATTCTGCCATAGACTGTGCTTTTAAAATAGTGGGACTATATTCCCGAGTTTCTCTAATAAGTATCACACAATGAAGTGCAAGTACGAGCGGGAGCCTACGATGAATAAGCACTTTATATTACCTGACATTCCTCCTGTCATGTAATATATTTATTATTTTATATGAGCTAGGTCACTTGGTGAAGACAGATGTGAACTTTCTGTCTCTAGCATTCTTCCTTGACATTCATGTCACATTGACTGCCTTGTGTAATATTATTTTTCTCTTATTCCTTGCATTTTATTCTATGTTCCAAAGCATTTCATTCTTGCCTTATTATAGATTCAATAACAGTGAATGCCTTATTTTTCTAATTGTCCATTGTTATTTTCAAAAGGACATAAAAATTCTCCTTTATATAATTCCTTCAAAAACACATTATAAATATACATTTGCTAGTGACATAGGGGAACTTGATAAATATGGAGATACATTTTTAACAAAAGATAAATGATACAGAATTGTCAGAACAATCTTTACCTTGTTACTTTCTTAAAAATCTCATCAACTTTCAACAGAATGTATAGGATAAAAACCTAGTGACATCTGTTCTAGTTTTCTTTCTGTTACTGTAATAAACAGCATGATCAAAAGCATCTGCAGGAGTGAAGGAATGAGAGGACAGAGAAAGGGTTTGTTTGGCTTACACTCCCCAGGTTGCAATCCATCACTGATGTAAGTCAGGACAGGAGCTGGAGCAGAAACTGAAGCAGAAATCCTAGAGGAGCACTGCTCACTAGCTTGATTCCAGGCTTAAGCTGCTTTAAAAAATTAGTTGAGAGTTTCATTCCTTGTATTTTGATCACATTCATTCTCTCCTTGAGGACTCCCTTCCCCAGTTTTGTAATCCCCAGTTTTGTACTTATTTAGCCTTTTCTCCTCAATTTTGAAAGGTACTGAGTCCAGTTTTGCTCTCTATGCACTCATGAGTATAGAAATCCACTTTTATGGGGTCGACCCACCAGCAGTCATATCCCTAAAGAAAAGCAACTCTCTCTCCCAATAGCTTTCAATACCAGTAATTCCCTATGTAAGTACTGGATTTCATGATTAACTCTCCCCTCCATGCTGTAGATTTTTCAGAACTGATCTTATTTTTTAAATATTTCCTATAGTGCTGTGACTTCATATGTGTAATTTTTTTGCTGTGTCTGGAATACACTTTTTGATTGTAGTTTCAATCATGGTTCTTTCAATATTTTGATTTCCTTTTCTATGCTGATTCATGAGCCTTATAAAACCCAGATCTACTTCCCTAGGGAGGGTACCACCAACAATGGCCTGAGCTCTCTTATGTTAATTAACAATCAAGAAAGTTCTCCAATAGTTAAGTCCATTGGCAAATCTGGGGAAAGGCAACGCTTCAGTTAATGTTTTCAGTTTCCATGTGTGTCAAGGTGATAACCAAGATTAACTATCAAAATGTCTTATGGTTAGATTAGTTCAATGAAATTTATTAGGAATATTTGGGATAAGAGAATGGGGTTTTGATTTTTTTCAAGGAGGTTAGAATTGGAATCTGAGGAGTTGTCATTTGCAGTTGGAGATTTTACTCGGTCTTCTAACCCTTCTCTTCTTTTGGAGATGCCATCCACTGCCCTGTTTGTAATTACAAAGTCAGAGTGAGTGAGGCTAACATGCAAGTACAGATTTCTGTATATAAGACTAAGACTAAGAGAGAACTGAAATGTTCCTGTTTACCAATGTAGCTTTACATTCAATATTTTCTCCATATAATTTCAATGTTCATATCACTTAAACATCTTGAACCTCTCTCAGTGCTGTTAACTTCCTTTAAGTATTTAATTTTCACACTGTGCCATAGAACCTGTCTCTCCTCTCAAAATTCTGTTTACATCTATCCATGTACTATCATTGGTTTTCTGAGTCCGTACTCTTTATATCTGTATTTTGAAATATATCTTGCAAAATCTTCATGAGATTAGGCATGAAGATAGTAAACTTCCTAGGAATTTAGAAGTTCGTGTTTTAAATATGTAGCCTGCGATTGGGAGAGAGTTCAACTAGTAATAAGTCTGCTAAGCAAGAAGGAAGGCCTGAGTTCATTTGCTAGAAACCACGTTTTTTTTTTTTTTTAAAAAGGTTTGCTTTAAGGTATTTTAATATTGCATTAAAATAAGAACAGAAATATTTGAAGCTTTAAAATGTCTGGGAAAGGTGACATGCAGTTTTAATCCAAAGGCTGAGGAGGTAGAGACAGGAGGATTTCTGAGGCTCACTGGTAAGCTAATCCATTCTAGTCAGCGGAGTCCAGGTTTGAATGACAGATACTATTTAAAAAAACAACAACAAACAAACAAACAAACAAACAATCCCCCCAAAAAAACCTTGTTGGATGGTGTCCAAGGAACAATATCCATGGTTGAACTTTAGCCTCCATATGCACATACACACATGTATACATGTACCAGCACACACATGTCTTGTGCACACACAAGATCATGCACATACATGTATGCACACATAATGATGCATACATTCTATTTTGATACTAAACGAAGAGTGTGGTTTGGCTTAACGTTTAAGTTAAAAATTGGCATTCTTAGATGACTGAATGCTTTTGGCTCTGTCTTCTGCTCTGAATGTTGAATGATACAATGCTATTTCTTTCTTGAATTTTAGGAACTAAATCTATAGTGGCCACATTTAAGTCTCTTTTAAAGACTATTTGCTTTATTTTGGTTTTTTATTATATTTTAATTTAGCATACAAAATGATTTTATTATGACTCTTGCATACATCTGTAAAATTATATTCTGTTCTTATTTAGATCCTCTTTCCTTTCACTGCCTAATTCCATCTGCCTTTTCTCTTTCTGCTCTCTTTCATTTCCCTATACAGACACACTTCAGTATCAATGTAAGTTTTGTTATGTCATCCCTCCTTCGAGATTTTATCCTCTTCCAAGACTTCTTTACACACACACACACACACACACACACACACACACACATACACACACACACAAGTGTGCACACACACATTTGAATCCATATTCCTCATATAAAACAAAACATGAAACTTTTTTTCTGAACCTGGAAGTTTGCCTTGCTGATATACTGATAGACTATCAAATAAGAAGCCTCAAACTATAAATGTGGGTTAAGTCTTTCAGTTGTTGATCAGTGAGGTCCCAAAGACAACCCAAACATTATGTTACTGTTATTGCTCTTGGTTACACTCTAGTTCTTTATGGTAAGGTCTTTGTGTTGTAGATATTACCTATATAAGTCTTAAGATATGGAGTAATCAAGCTGGTACAGAATATACAGTATATAAGCTTTAGTCCCACTGTGTAGCTTTCATAGTGCTGTAACCTATGAGGAACAATAATCCCTGATGTCCTGAGATATGTCTACTGGTGTAATAGTTGTACAAGTGTTAATGGAGAAAATGCCTGCTTTCTGATTAGATTTAAGGCCTTCTGCTACTGCTACTCCATCTTACTGAAAAAGTCTGTAGGTGAATTTTGATACTTGTGTGAAGTCTAGTCTTTACTGAAGGCTGAGCTATGAACGTCACTTGGCTTACTTTCTGAATGCAGCTTCTTCATCTTCTGCCTCGCTGAATACAAACCACACAATTGATTGTGAGTTCAAACTGGTTTCTTTTTCTGTATCACCTTTTTCCTGGAGGTTTGCTGCTATCGCTGAAGCACTTCTTTTTAATCTCTTTGCAATTACATTTATCTTGTATTTGGTTTAATGCATTAGAGATCCCTCACACAGGTCACAAAATATGGTTGGCTTGAATGTATTAATGATTAATTCAGAATCACCAGGCACTTCTATTGTTCAGTAGGCATATAAAATAACTGATATAAAGAAAAATATTAAACTTAACCAATTTGATTATTTAAAACTTTTAATAAAGGAATATGATTTTAGTCTACATATGTATAAAATTTAGTTTTACAACTTTAACTATTGCCTTTTTATAGTTTACTAAATTTTACATAGGAAAAGACTCACTTTTAAAAAAAGATTTATTTATTCATTTAATGTATATGAGTACATTGTTACTGTCTTCAGACACATCAGAAGAGGGTGTTGGATCCCATTACAGATGGTTGTGAGCCACCATATTGTTGCTGGGAATTGAACTCAGGGCCTATGAAAGAACATTCAGTGCTCTTAACTTCTGAGCTATCTCTCCAGTTCAAGACTCACTTTTGAGGAATAATTTATTTAGACAAATTCAATTTGACATAGTAAAAATGGCCATCTTACCCAAAGCAATCTATAGATTCAATGCAATACCCATCAAAATTCCAAATCAATTCTTCACAGAGATATAAAGCAATACTTGAATTTATCTGGAATAACAAAAATCCCAGGATATCAAAAGCCATTCTCAACAATAAAAGAAGTTCTGGGGGAATCACCACCCCTGACCTTAAGCTGTATTACAGAGCAATAGTGATAAAAACTGCATGGTATTGGTACAGAGATAGGCAGGTAGATCAATGGAAGAGAATTGAAAATAACAAATAAAAATAATAATAAAATAAACTGGCACTTGTAGTACAGGCTAATAATCCCAGGCACTCATTCAAGTTCCAGACCAGTATCCAATTAGTGAGACACTATTCAAACAGAAGAGTAAGACCGGAAGGACATAGCTTTACTCATAGTTCTTTTATTAAGCACTGGAAAAACTAAAGTCTAATCTTCAGTCTTAGAAAATAAATTCCATTTTAAAGTTTTATTCTGGTTTTATGTAGGTGTGGGTGGTTTGTACACACATGTGTATGTATGCATATATGTGAGTACGTGTGTCTGCATGTGATTGTAACAGTTTGCACTTGACAATGGGGTGAGGGGATTGACTATTACAGTGTCCACTCACTCTCAGACAGATATGAAAGATCATGATGATACAAGTACTAAAGATTAAGCTGTGAGCGACAGTTCTAATTTTAGACTACTTGTGTAGGAGAGTTATATATGTCACAAAATTTAATAGTGTAATTTCAATTACATTTATTTGGAAGATAAATTGGGTTAGGTTAGAAGCTAGCCGGGAGACTCTCCCAGCAAAAAGGCCAATAGCCTTAAACTATACAGACCTGTTCATGTTTTTATTATTAAACCGCAAGCAGGACCCTGAAAGTTTGCAATAGTGGTTAAATTCCAAAACACTGACCTTCAAGTTGTACCTATGAGGCTACTTTCCCATGCTTTACTTACATTCCCTAAAGAATATTTCAGTTTTAATTCTACTTAGCATCTTTTATATGAAATGATATTCAATAGATAATATGTGTATATTATGTTTAATTTCTATGTATACATTAGTTGCATGTAAAGGTAGTAATAAGTAATAATTGAGATATCTATTATCAATTAAGCAACATTTATAACATTCTAAGTGTCATCTCTTCTGGTCTACTCTTGTTGGAATTTGATTGGTTTTGCTTTTTCAAGGACTTCAGGTATATCATTAAATTATTAATTTTTGGGAAAAAAGGTAAACTAATGAGTATCATTAACCACGAAATTGTGTCAGGCGAGCAAATGCATCCATAAAATTTATCATCATTTTATGAAGCATGCTTTCTCTTTTTCTTTTGTGCCTTTTCCTTCTTTGTAGAAATGGGTGTTATGAAAAGCAGAGAACATTACTAAAGGACAGTTGTCAGAAAGAAGGCCATGATGATATTTGTACTTTGTAAAAATATTGGCTTCTCCATGTTCTTCTGTTTACATTTTGGAAAAAATCAGGACATTTGACTGTGAGGTTATTCTTTATTCTTTATAAACCTTTTTAGAATCAGAAAGCAGCCTCTCTCTGTCTCTGTCTGTCTGTCTGTCTGTCTGTCTCTCTCTCTCTCTCTCTCTCTCTCTCTCTCTGTCTCTGTCTCTCTGTCTTTTCTCTCTCTTTCCCCTTTCCCTCCCTCCCGCTCTCTCTGCATTTGATGTAGTTGATATTGAGTGGTTTTACCTAGAAGCTGTAGCTTATCTTTTTTGTTATTTATCTGTAGGTTTTTGAAATGGACATTTTAGTTTGGACTGTTTCAACAGAATACCTAAACATCATGCCTTAAATTATTTGTCATCTTATACTTAACTGTGGTCCTGAATTTGGAGATCAGGGTGGTAGTATGATAAAGTTGTTCTCTATGTTACAATTTAGAGATGAGTTGGAGAAATTTGGCTTTTTTTATTTCTTCTTCACACAAGGACACTGATATATTATAAGAACACTTTATTTATGACTTCATCCTGCCCTTGATGATGCCCACAGAGCTTCTCTCCAAATCTCACACTAGGGATTCTAGATTCGTTTTGTGAATGTTGTTGGGACACAAATATTCAGTCCATAATACTTGACTTTTATAATTTGACATGAATTTTATTTATCTTATTCTTTGCCAGTTTCATTTAAGTATATGATGCACTCTAACTACCATCACATTGCACTTTTCTAATCACCCACCCCACTATTTATTATCTCTCTGCTTTATTACAAGTTTCCCTTCCACATCTCACAGTTCTTGTCTTTTGTTATTGTTGTTATTTTGTGACCAACTGGAATCTTTTGTTTGACTATGGTTTGGAGTTAAACATTGGGGATTAGTAGGTACATTTTGAATTTGTTTGTTTTAAACATTTTGACTACTCCTTCATATATCCAAAGTAGAATCCTGATTTTCTCATGGGTTAGAGCATTAATATAAACATAAGATAGCCAAAATCGCTCCCACAGTCATCTTCTAAAGACTTTGATGTACAATAGACCTACCCATGATTATATTGAAGAAATGATATATTCATACAATAATAGATGTTGATCTTATTACTTATTGTGTACAAAGTTAAAGAATGAATAAAACTAAAATGATAGTGTATTAGATTATTAATATATTTTCTGACTAAAAAATGAATAAAATCATAGACCAAGAAGCTGTGACAGGCCTGCGAGGCTCTGCTAGTACATGACAAATAAGAGGGGGATACTCAGTGAGCCATTGAACTGAGCACAGGATCCCCAATGGGGGAGTTAGAGAAAGGATCCAAGGAGCTGAAGTGGTTTACAGTGCCATAGGAGATACAACAATATGAGCCGCCTAGTATTCCCAGAGCTCCTAGAGACAAAACTATCAACCAGAGACTACACATGGAGTTACCCATGGCTCCAGACACATAGGCAGTAGAGGATGGCCTTGTTGGACATCAGAGGGAGGAGAGGCCCTTAGTCCTGGAAAGACTCGATGTTGCAGTGTGGGGGAATGCTGGGACAGGGAAGTGGGAGAGGGTTTATTGGGGAATGTGGGGGGGAGACAGATTATGAGACTTTCAGGGAGAGGACCAGGAAAGGGGACAACATTTGAAATGTAAATTAAGACAATATCTAATAAAACCATAAAAAAGATGCTGTAACAGGGACAAATATGCAATTGGTCATAAAGCACTATCATTAAATGTTATATTCTGGACACATGGCTGCCATATGGATGTTTATTAATAATCCTGTTAAAATGGACAGAAATCTCTTAAATAAAAATTTTGCATACGTGATATATTTTCTACCAGGTTAATTCAGAGAAACTGAGGGCTTCAGAAATTGGTTATTTCATTACTGAGAGGGAGATTTGGAAATGTAACAATGGGCTATGTTAGAGTGGCAAGAAGGGAGATGATCTGGCTATTTAAAAATTTCTTCAAAATTACAAAAAAAGAGAACATAGATACCATCTAATGTGGGCAGAGAGGAAATATATTTTGAAAATCTAAAACAGTTGCATGATTCATACAAGAATAATGCCTTGAGATGTGCAAATTATTCTAGCTCTTAGTGTTCACAGGGCAATATATAGCCTTGCCCCCTAGAATAAGATCTAGCTCCTGACAGACAATGATATGATGTTTAATTCTGTTACAGGTGGTACCCAGGGTTTATTTTTTTCTCCTTTACTTTTCTCTTTATAGTGATCATGTTTGGAATAACTGATACCAAAATTACCATAAACTAGATGGCCCCCTGTAAAGGGAAGGATGATATTTAACCAATTTCAACTGACAACTGATGTATTCAACTCTCTGACTTACATACTGGCTCCTTGTGCTCCTTATGGTTTCAGTCTGTTTGATTTCCGACGCTGTTGTGTTTCTCAGAATTCATAATCAATATACATAGAATGACCTTAAATAATGCATGCTTCACAGTTTTGATCTGAGCTGCCCGGGTGTCTCTAAGAGCAATTGATCTGGACACAGCTGTCCTTGCATAGCTCTTTGCCTAATAAAGGAGACATTACAAGGAATCATCAATAACAGCTCTCTTCTTTATGTGGTGAAATCCTGTTGACCTTCAGGTTTTATTTTGTGTGACTTCATCAGGGTTTCCCACCTTTGCCTCTCAAGTTCTTATCCTCTATTTATGTTCATGTTCTGCATCCCATTCCTCTCAGAACACTAATCACACTCAAATGTCCCTGCTGACTCAGCAGTGATATCTCAACGTACAGACACAATCCTCTGAATAATTTAAACTCTTCTTTCTAGTATCCATGAACTTCTGCAGTCCCAGGAAATGTAGTTATCAAATTTTTTTATTAATTTCTCTTTTCAATACTATCTTAGCAAATCTTTATCATATACCATTTGACAGGTTTTGTTTCATGATTGGCAGATGAGACCTGGTGAGGACCAGCTAACCAGAACACATTGCCTCCCTTCAAGAACAATTTTATCTTGAACTGTGGAGAAGAGGTGATAGGAGTTTTTATATTATTAATATGTTATGAGAAGGAGAAGAGAGGTTTGTGTCTGAGATAAAATTGAAATACTGATCAAGTCAGGCTAAGTTAAGCAGAAGTCACCTGGCTCAGTCGTGATGTCTCTGGAGAGCACCTTGCAAAGAGTAACTGTTTTAAGCAATAATTCAGCAATACCTGTATTCATGATCAATTCTGAACAAGCCTCCTCACCAGGTGTTTGGTGAACACTATTCCAGGGGAAAACACACTCCATTGGGATGTGTGCATTGTTCTGTGAGACTAGTGATTATTAATTATAACAGGAGTCTTTGCTTTTCTCATGCACAGTAAAAGTGTCTCCTGAGTTCTGGGAGCAGGTCACATTCAAGTGAAACACTCGTCATGAATAAAGGTGTTCAAAATTTGGTAACAGCATAGCAAATTGAATTTTCTTGTCTTTCTCTTTCTCCAATGATTCTCAGAGGTGTTCTACACTGGGCAAAAAAGGGCACTGTCTCATACAGTGAGGGGTCATTATAACATAATAATTAAGAATGCCTAATATCTTCATGTAACTGGATAACACAAATAATAGGGACAGATGAGGTTCTCTGAAGACTGGAAAGGTGATATTATAGAAACCACATGCTTAACAATACATTGTTAATGGTAATGCATGTGAATATGCCAAGGGTTGATGTATGTTTGTATAAAAGGACAAAACATTATATGTAAGAGTTTAGAATTATCATCCTTATAACTCTGGAAGATTCTGTAACGCTAACCCCTCTCATCTCCCACCCTTCCACTGCCAACCCATGCTGCAGTTTGCTTGTGTTGACATAGAAACTGGACAATGACATAGAAGGCCAGATTGGGTGCATCAGCAGCAGTGCACAGAAGCAAAGATCAGGAGGAAATGGAGACATGTTTATATATAATCTAAGCTACAGAAGATCCTATTCACTGTCATCAAATAGAGAGGAGATTTGTTGCAAGTAGAGGGCAGGGAGCAGCAGTAGGATGGACTACATAAACCAATAGCAGAAATGTGAACATACGAACCATTCCTGACATGATGAGAAATACTTTGGAGAGCTGAGAGCAACCATTTTGAAAGACAGTGATTAACAGCATTACCAGTCAGGTAAGATTATTATTCAAAGAATTTTGGATATCATAGTGAGTTTCAGGCTATTTGTTTATAAACTAACACTGGGCTAAAAATTGCTTAGAGAAACCACAGTTCTATTCATGGATGATATTTGAAATATGACACATAGGTGCAGATCAGTCTGACATCTATTTGAACAAATCTGTTAAAGCCTGTTCATTATGTGGAACTGATGAATACTTAGTTTTTGTCAGCCCAGGGTTTCAGATGGCTATTGTGATCTGTTAAACTTGTCACACCTAATATAGCAGATACAAGTGAAATAATAACTTTACATTATGTTGGTCTGATCTATCTTATCACTTTATAATAAGAAATTATTTATGTAGGAATTCACATTAAACTTCAGATACAGGAAAACTATGTAGGAACATACATATTAAAGAAAGCAATGGCATAGATAAAAGAGACCTAGTGACTATTTTGTGAGATAACAGAAGAATGAAGGGTCACAGTAAGAGTGATGGGAAGGGGTGGATAGGGGAACAAGGGGAGGGAAGAGGGATTATGGGACTTTCAGGGAGGGGGGAGCCAGGAAAGGAGAAATCATTTGAAATGTAAATAAGGTATATATCAAATAAAAAAATTGAAAAAAAAAGAGTGATACCCCTAGAATAATGAATAGGCCAGTGCAATAGCAAATTATTATTTTGTTTGTTACTTCAGGTATATTATCTATTAACAATTTATTATAATGTATTAGGAAAATTTGTTATTATTAATATGATTCAGAATAAAAAAATAATATGATACTATAACTGGTTAATAAATTGATCTGATCATTTTTAACAATCAAATTGTGAATGAAAAATTTCCATGTGGTATTGTAATAGATTTTGTAGTACTTAATATGTGATATTTATATAAATTTTGAGAATTGGAAAAATAAAAATTAATATTATTCTAGAATGTGAGTATCTCCATTTGCATTTCCATTGCTGTGAAGAGACTCCATCCATGACTAAGACACCTCTCATAAAGAATAATATTCAACTGGGGCTGACTTGCAGGTTCAGACATTATCATCAAGGTGGAAGCATGGCAGGCATGGTGCTGGAGAAGGAGCTGAGATTTCTACATCTAGTTTTGAAGGGAACCAGGAGAAGACTAGCAAAGGTCATCCTATAGTGATGTATATCCTCTACCAAGACCACACCTATTCCAATAAGTACCTCCTAATAATATCATTACTGAGGGCCAAGTATTTGAACACATTAGTCTGTGGGGGATAATCCTATTTAAACCACTACAGTGACTAACAAAATAGTCACTAACATTCAAAATGTATGGTCATCTTGAATACAACTTTATGCTAAATTTTCAAAAGATACTTGTTCATTGTTGATTATGTATGAAATATTTTGAAACAGTATTGCTAAATCTTACTAAAACTTAATTGATAATGACCAATAGTATTAGTAATAAAATAATTTGGTTGAATTTAGAAAATTTTGATACTTCATGAAAAATTACCAATGGAAATAGGTTGATTTTTTTTAAAAAAGATATATGTAATTTTCAGAAAGATACATTTAAAATATGACTTTTTATCTCTGTAATCTATGTTTGTGATCTTAAATTTTCACACAATATTGTGATAACTGATAATGTTAAGTGTGGACAAAAGTGAAACAGAAAAGGCTTTCTTTGCTAACATTAGCATTGTTTTGGCTATTTCACCAAATTCTAGTTTGTTGTATCATGTATATGACATTTGACAATCAACATGGGATGGTATATACATACTGTGAAATGATAATCATGGCTGAAATGGTGGATCACCACTGTGTCAGCAACAGGGTCAAGTGTAATAAAGCTCTGAAATTTGCGAATAGTAATGAAAGCTCACAGAGAACTCTTAATAAATTCTTGCTTTTCTTTTAAACCACACTTGGTGTTTCACACTCTTACAATGTACTAATTACTTGATGGTTTGAGAATTCAGCTGTAGATTTGTGATACTTCTGTCACTTAAGACAGCAAACATTTTTTTCAATTGGTTTTAAATTAAAACCAGATGTTAACATTACCAAAATTTGAGATGTACCAGCTTTGTATTTCTACAGAGGAAAACTACTAGCTAGAATCATTTTTTCCCCCTGAGGCAAACCAATATCGAATATAAATCTCATATTGATTCATCATTCTATAAAATCAATTTCTAATGTGAAATAACTTTCTAGTCACTGAATCCCTGTCCCTAACTCCAACTAATTCAAGGGTCATTTCTTCCGGAGTAACAAATAAGCCAGGGGTGGCCCCCTATCTCTCTTACCACTCCTGATATTCCATCCCTCCAGTTCATTCTGTTCTCCTTATCTGCTTCCTCCTCTCTGAGCTAGTGTATTTGCAGAGCCTGAACACCACTGGCAAAGGGAGACAGATCACAATACCACACTACATGTCCTAGTCAGTCTAGATATTTCTCTTCCTGGCTCTCATTAGAAAATTGCAGGCTTCTAAGGTATAAAAGTGAAATAAAACAAAATAAAATAAAGCTAATATTTCAGAATAAGATGACACAAAAAGAAGGAAAAAACACAAGAAACAGAGACTCACTTACCTGATAGTCAGAAATTCCTTAAGAACACTGTAAATCATATATTCAAGGGACTGGTAGAGTAAAAA
This sequence comes from Apodemus agrarius, assembly GCA_964023405.1. Classification (NCBI taxonomy): domain Eukaryota; kingdom Metazoa; phylum Chordata; class Mammalia; order Rodentia; family Muridae; genus Apodemus; species Apodemus agrarius. Next base: position 50,756,061 of record OZ030006.1, read on the forward strand.
GAGTATTAAAAATAGATAGCTTTAAAAAAAAGGACAATCTCTGAAGCAACTTGTTGGACAAAGAACTTCCAGAGATGCTGTTGACTTCATTTTTTCTTGGCCATCCATTGTTTTGCATGTAGCCTATGCTTAAGAGTAATTTGCCCACCCTATGAGATGCTCTGGAACAAATCTAAATTTGCATTTACAAGTGATCATTAATTGGACATAGCCTCTGGGTTAGAGATTCCCATGTGTCCACTTTTCCTTTCATCTCTAGGACCCCATCTGGTATAGATCTTTATAGCCCTATGCCTGCTGCCTCAGTTTTAGTGAATTTATATGTGTGTTGGTATTGATGATTTAGAAGACCTTGTTTCCTCTATGTACATCAGCCTCTTTTGCTCTTCTATTCTTTCTACATCCTCTTCTTCAGGGTTTTCTGAGTCCTAACTGGAGGGGTTTGATGCTGACATCACATTTATGGATGAGTGATCCAAGATCTTTCACTCTTTCTCTTTGCATAATGTTTGGTTGTGGCTTTCTGTACTTGTTCTAATCTGCAAGAGAAAATTTCTCTGATGATGGTTGAGAAAGGTACTGATCTGCTTCGCTGGCCATAGTGTGTGTCCAACCTTTATATGTTTCCAAGTACATAATACTCACTTCAGTATTTTAAATGTATGTCATAAAGCCATTACAAGAATTCAGGTCTGTGGAGCAGCAAATGCTACATTTATATATTTATTTTTTTTACAAGGACATCATTTAATTGGGGCTGGCTTACAGGTTCAAAGGGTTAGTCCATTATCAGGAACATGGCAGTGTACAGGCAGGCATGGTGTAGGAGGAGATGAGAGTCTTCATCTTCATGCGAAGGCCACTAAGAGAAGACTGGCTTCCATGCACCTAGGACAAGGGTCTTAAAACCAAGCCCCACAGTGACATACTTCCTCCAATAAGGCCACATCTACTCCAACAAGGCCACACCTCCAGATAATGCCAATCCCTGATCCAAGCATAATGATTAAAAGGGCATACTAACAGGTTGAATAAATGTGGTGGTTTGAATACGCATGACTCCCATGGACACAGGTGTGTGAGTGCTTGGACCACAGAGGAACACTATTAGGAGCTGTGGTCATCTTGCAATAGGTTTGTTGGATGTCAGGAGCCATCTAGGAAAGGCTAATGGCATATAGGTGAGTTTCATGGACATGACAACATGATTTTTAATGACTGTGATAGAAAATTATTAATTGCAAGGCTTTTAGAAAAAATCATCTCAGGATCGTTTTTTATTGCTGATATGCCTTTCACATCCCACAAAACATATGGAGGTTAAGAAGAAGAAAGACCAAAATCTGGATTCTTCAATCCTACATGGAAGGGGGAATAAAATAATGACAGGAGGTAGAAGAAAGGAGGGAATTGGGACAGAGAGGAGGGGGAGGAAATGGGTGCAAGATCGGATATTGGAAGGGATAGGAAATAAGTACAGAGGGTTAGGAAATTAAATAGAAATCGGTAGCAGTGAGGGACAGGGAACAGGGTTAGCCACTAGACAGTTCCAGACACCAGGGAAGCAAGAAACTCTAAGATCCCAATGAGGATGACTTTAGCCAAAATACCCAACAAAGGGGACATATAACCTATAGAGACCACCTCCAATAGATAGGCACAACTCCCACTTAAGAAATGGGGCCACCCACTAATCTAAAAAAAATTACAGAGTACTCAAGATACAGGGAACTCAAAAAGGTCAACAAGCTTAAGTGCCCAAGTGAAGACTCCTCAGTCTAACTTGTGAGGGAGAGCAAAGCAGTCATAAGCGAGGAAGGAGGGAGTGAATTAGGGGGAGGGAGTGGAGGGAAGAAGGAAACTTGATTTAGTATTGGGTGAGGGAAAAGGGCTGGAGCCCTGAGGGCCAGCAGAAAGAATGGAAACAGGCAACCTTGGAGATAGGAGGTTGGGGGGACCCTCCAGAAAGCACCAGAGACCTGGGAGTTGAGAGACTCTTAGGACTTAAAGAAGGGTGGGGGACTAGATGAAATGCCCAACAGAAGGGAGAGGGAACTTATAGAGTCCACCTCCAGCAGGAAGACAGGGCATCAAATGAGGGAAAGGGGGGGCAATCCCATAGTCACAACTCTCACCCATAATTGTTCCTGTCTGAAAGAATTACATGGATGGAAATGGAGAGGAGCCTGAGGAAAAGAAGTTCCAGCAACAGGCCCAAAGTGAAATCCAGCTCAAAGGAAGGTCCCAAGGTCTGACACTATTACTAAGGCTATGGAGCACTCACAAAAAGGAACATACACAAAAGTACACACATGAAATACACTCACTAATAAGTGGATATTAGCCCAAAAGCTTAAAATAAACAAGTTACAATTCACAGACCACAGGAAGCTCAAGAAGAAGGAGGACTGAAGTGGGGGTGCTTTGGTTCCTCTGAGAATGGGAACAAAACACTCACAGGAGCAGTTATGGAGACAAAGTGTGGAGCAAAGACTGAAGGAAAGGCCACCCAGAGACTGCCCTACCTGGGGATTTATCCTATAAACAGTCGCCAAAACCCAATACTATTATTGATGATAAGAAGTACATACCGAAAGGAGCCTGTTATGGTTGTCTCCAGAGCGGCCCTGTCCGAGCCTTACACATACAGAGGCAGATGCTAGCAGTCAACCATTGGACTGAGCATGGGGTCTCCAATGGAGCAGTTAGAGGGAGGACTGGAGGAGCTGAAGGGGTTTGCAGCCCCATGGGAAGAACAATGATGTTGGCCACCAAGATGTCCCAGGACTACCAGGGACTAAACCATCAACCAAGGGTACACATGGTTCCAGCCAAAAGTGTGGCAGAGGAATGCCTTGTTGGACATCAGTGGGAGGAGAGGTCTTTGGTCCTGTGAAGGATCAATACATGCCCAACAAAGGGAAATTGAGGTGGGAGGTGGGAATGGGTAGGGTGGAGGGGCATATACTTGGAGGCAGGGGTTGGGAGGAGGGGTTGGAGGTTTTCAGGGATGGGGGAAACCAGGAAAGGCTTTAGCAATTGAAATGTAAATGAAGAATATATTCAATTTTTAAAAAGGCACATAGCATGACTGCACTCTGGAAGGCTCATCAAGTAGCTGAAAGAGTCAGAGCAGATATTTATACCCAACAAATGGAAAGAAGCAGCTGACTCCTGTGGTTGAATTAGGGAAGGCTGAAAGTAGCTGAGGAGGAGGGTGACCCTGTAGGAGGACTAGCAGTCTCAATTAAATGGACCCCAGAGGTCTCTCAAACACTGAACCACCAAAACTGGCAGCATACAGCAGCTGATAAAAGTCCCCCAACGCATATAATAAGTAGAGGACTGCCAAGTCTAGGTTCAGTCAGAGAAGATGCACTTAACTCTCATGAGACTGGAGGCTCAAGAGAGCTTAGAGGTCTGGTGGGGTGGGGGTAGGGAGTGCAGGGACATCGTCATGAAGACAGGGGTTCAGGGAGGAGGTATGGGATATGGAACCATCAGAGAGTGGACAGGGGTGGGTGAGAATAAAATACGGAGTGTAAAAATATAGAAAAAATTAATTATATAAAAAAGAGTCAAGATAGGAAAAAGTTATTGTATTAAGCAACTTTTACTCTTGCAAGATCAAGTCTTCCACCTGCCAAGGGCTACCTTCCAGAGAGAGCCCAACCTGGGGCTTAGTTCCTCACAGTTGGAGAAGTGTGTTATTGTGGATTGGGCTTTGGTGTCTCCTATGCTCAAACTACACCCAGTGTGGCACATATTCTATTTCTGCTGCCTGAAGATGAAGATATAGAGCTCTTGCTCCTCTAGCACTGTGTCTGTTTGCATGCTAAGATGCTTCCCATCATGATGATAATGATCTAAACCTCTGAAATGATAAGCCAGCCTCATTTAAATGTTTTCCTTTATAAGAGTTACTTTGGTCATGGTGTCTATTCACAGCAATGAAACCCTAAAACAAAACGTATGTGTGACTAAATGAATAAACTTAAAATTGTGGGGTAACAAGTAATTAGTGTTAAAAAATAGAACATATGATCTGGAAATAAAAATACAACATTCAGTAGAAACATTCAGAGGAAACACAGCATGATAAGGTCCATCCTCAAATACATGCAAACTGGTATATAAAGACCAAAACACATCCAATGAAATGGTTCAAAACTCAAAAACCTATATTAATTTGTGGAGTTTAGCACAACTGTGTAACTATATATACCTGGTGGCTTTATTCTTCAGTATTTGCTATTAATAAACATTTTCTATTCAAAACTTAACTATTTTTTTTAAAGTTTATGGTGGAGTAGAGATGACAGAGAGTAGACACACACATATACACAAAAAGCAAGAAGGGGATGGAGAATAAAAGTAAATGAATGTTCAGACATCAGACTGTGAACTGCCCTTAGCCTTCATTGTATATTTTTTCCCTTGGATTAATTCCCTTTTTGATGGTTTACTTTAGCTGCTATGTTGAGATGTCTTCAGTACATAACATCAGGTATACAGAAATATGTGGTTTTCTTCCATGCATGAGTCATTCTATTGTTTTGAATTCTAAATGAAAAATCTTTTTCTCAGGTAGGATATGAACATTATGTATAGAAAAATAGTTCAGAAATTTACAATGGTAATGCTTTTTGAGCTGGGTTCAATGATAAAAATCTGAAGAAATTTTTTGATCCAAGATTTTAACATAACTTCAATAAGCATTCTTCTTGTCTTCATTCTGAAGTGTCCTTTTCTTGCTGGAAGGCATTGGTTACCTTTCAACTTCTTTTTTTTTAAATGCTGATAAAAATTCTCTCTTTTTTATTGGATATATTCTTTATTTACATTTCATTTCCCTTTTCCTGGTTCCCCACCACTCAAAGGTCCCACATGCCCCTTTCCCTCCCCCTGTACCTCCATCCTCCCCTTCCCACTTCCCTGTTCTGGTATTCCCTTACACTGATGCACTGAGTCTTTCCAGAACCAGGGTCCACTCCTTCCTTCTTCTCAGACATTATTTGGTATATGGATTGCGTCTTTGGTGTTCCAAGATTCTAGGCTAATATCCACTTATCAGTGAGTGCATACCATGGGTATTCTTTCGAGACTGGGTTACCTTACTTAATATGATGTTCTCCAGCTCCATCCATTTCTCTAAGAATTTCATGAATTCATTGTTTCTAATGGCTGAATAGTACTCCATTGTGTGTGTGTGTGTGTGTATGTGTGTGTGTGTGTGTGTGTGTGTGTATATATATATATATATATATATATATCTATATATATATATCACATATTTTTTAATCCATTCCTCCGTTGAGGGACATCTGGGTTCTTTCCAGCTTCTGGCTCTTATAAATAAGGCTGCTATGAACATAAGAAGCATGTATCCTTATTGCATGCTGGAGAATCTTCTGGATATATGACCAGGAGTGGTATGGCAGGGTCTTTGAGAAGCATCATGTCCAGTTTTCTGAGGAACTGCCAGACTGATTTCCAGAGTGCTTGTACCAACTTGCAATCCCACCAGCAGTGGAGGAACGTTCCTCTTTCTCCACATCCTTTGTTGCCTTGATCTACTTGCAGTATATTATTGGCTTCTGTATTTTTCATTCACATGAGTCCCTGATTATAAGATCTTTGAAGAAAGTGCTAATGATATTCTCTTTCCAGTAAAACACTGTTAAATGAAGATGAAATATCCATGTCTAGGGTACAATATATACCTCAGTCAATTTTTCTTAGATTAAATTGCCTAAGGCAACATGCTTCAACCATTCAAAAATTCACAAGGCATGTGCTTAGTTTCAATATGGGTAAAACCATATTTTGAGGTCAAACCCTACTTAGACACCATTATTTAAGTCGAAAATATCCCTCCATCAATAATTTGAGTTCTATAAAGATAAATATAGCTAAATAAAACTGTAGTTATCTAAGCATAAGAATAAACAAAATATATTTAAAAATTTGCAATGAGGGTAATATTTTGCTTCTGTCTTCAGTAAGTTTGAATGATTACTTTTTGGAATATTTTCTATTTTCTATACTTCTCTTCATATTGAATCATTTGCCTGGCTTGCCATTATCAGCTCATATGAACACTTTTGAGCATTTTCCTTCCATTCTTTCTTCTGTAGTGATGACAATTATAGAACCCAGTACCTTGGGAATACTATACAAGTGCTATATCACTAAAGCAAACCAAAGCTCCCAATGTTTTCCTTTGACTTTCTCCTGGTTAAACCATCTTCAGCCATGGCACAACACTTTCCAGTGTCATGAAAATTTCAGACAAGTGGATAGAACTAAAGTATATCATCTTGAGTGACATAACACAGCTAGGAAAGACAGGCATGGTATGTACTCACCTCTAAGTGGATATTAGTCCCAAAGTATAGACTAACCACACTACAATTCACAGAATCAAAGAAGATAAGTAGCATAACAAAGAGGGTTTAAGGGAGGATGCCTGACTATCACTTAGAAAGAGAAATAAAATAAACATTGGAGGTGGAATGGGACTAGATATAACAGAGGGAGGAGGAAAGAATGTGGTTGATTAATCAGGTGATCAGGTATAGGGAAAGTAAGGAGAGTTGGAAGGGAACAGAAATTGTTGGGTGAGACTATCTCTGGGATGGGCGAGGATTCAGAGAGTACCTAGAAGTGATCCATGTTGAGACTACTAGCATTCACTGATATGGAGCCTGAAGTGGTCATCTCCATTAGCCAGGTAGGATTTCCAGTGGAAGGATGAGAGCACCAACCTTATGGAAGAGTCTAGGGAATGATGGAGGGAAACAGATTGGTCAAGGGCACCACAAGAAGACCTACAGTGTCAACTAACTTGGGCTATTGAAGGCTCTGCGAGACTGGATCACCAACCAACGAGCATGGATGGACTGATGGACTGAACCTAGGCACCCTGTTGTTTTTGCACTTGCCATCTACTCCTGGGTATGGGGCCTGGTCCTAGAGTCTGTATCTGAAGTAAGACACTTAGAGAAATTTAAATTTTCCTTGGTGAGTAGTTATTAATTGAATATAATGTGTGTGTTAGATATGGGTCTTGTGTCTTCTTTTTATACATCATCTGGTATATAACCCTGTAGGTCATATGCATGATGTCACAGTCTCTGTGAGTTCATATGTGCATCAGCCTTGTATTTAGAAAACCTTGTGTCCTTGGGTTCTTCCATTCCATCTGATATTTACATCTTTCTGCCTCCTCTTAAACTGCATTCCCCAACCCCTGATGGGAGTGATTTCATGAAGACATTCTATTTAAGAATGAGTTTTACAAAATCTCCTAATTTCTACCCAGTCATTGGGATGTGGATCTCAGTAGTTGTTCCCATCTTTTGCAAGAGGAAGCGTCTCTGATAATGGCTGAGCAAGAAACCAATCAGTAAGTATGTAGAATGATGTTAGGAGTCATTTGATTGCTGGAATACCTTAGCAGAACAGTGTTGCTTGTTTTTGTCTAGCCCCTGGCCTATTAAGTATTAAATTGTTTGCTACTTGATTGGTATCAGTATTGTGTTCTAACTCATGGAGTGGGCATTAGATTCAATCAGATTATTGGTTGGTTACTCCACAAAGTTTCTACCCCCATAACTCTAGTTTGTAGGTCACCATTGTTGAGCAAAGGTTTTGTAGCCAGCTACAAAACACAGCTACAGTTTGTGTTTATGTTTCTCCTTTGGAAATAGACACATACCTTCCAGTACCATGAAAAATAGTCAGAAGGGGTCAAGGCTATAGGTAGGCACCAGCTCAACTTCTCAGCATAAGTGAGTTATGTAGGTACTATATTCAGTGATAGATAGAGGTTTACCTTCAGTTTTTATGGAGAACAGCCAATAGCCTGAGCAATAGGCTGCGTTGTTTGGTGATATCCATGGGCCACTTTGTTTAACAACTTTATTAGATGTAAACATTAGTAGCACTCTAAACTTCATTTATTGATAAGAGATGTCCACTTTGGGTTCTATTTATCCTATTTGTATACATGTATACAGTTTTGAAAGTGTCTACTAGCTTTCCTTATGACCTCTTCCAATCACCCTTAGTTTTAGTTTTTCTTGTATTCATCCCTTGATCCCCTCTCCCCATCCTCTTCACAGTTGAAACAGTTGTTGAAGGTTCAGAGAAAAATTGTGAGCATATGATGATTGCCTGACATTTCAATCTTTAAAGACTTATTCTGAGGGACTGCACTTTAATATTTTAATAATAACAATTTCTGTAAATCAAGGTTTATTTTATCCCGTGGTCATGAACTTGTTTTTTACAGGTGAATCATACGAAGCAGAAAATTAGCACAGAAGAACCATTTTTAGTTTTGACTCTCCTTTGATGTGATAAAATTAATTCTGAGCTGTTGCACAATGATTAATATATCAACAATGTTCTGCTTTTCAGATATTACATTGCAATATTAGTTGTTTTAGATACCTGAGCTCAAGGAACTCTTATTAGAATAATATGTTTTAATATCATGTTTTTCCCCTATTTATTTTATTTCTTTGGTGGAGAAAATGCAGATTTAATATTTTGAAAATAAAATTTATGCCCCTGTGGGTTTTTCTTTATAGTCTTATGATTGTGGCTTAATCTTGTTTATGTACTTTTACTGATTATGTTTTTCTTCTTCAGGCACTAAAGAACTCAGAGCCTTGGGCAAAGATGGTGATCACTCCATCACTGATCTAACTTCCCAGCTCCAGACTTAGTTAAAACTCAGCCCTTTTTTGTAGTAAGTAAATATGATTGTTTCCAAGATTATATTGCAATGCATTAGTTGCTTAATTCAGCATCCAATATGTTATGTTATAATCTTTCAAAGTGAAATATATTACTGAAATGACTGTATATTTTATAAAGCTGTTAAGAATGATAATGCCATCTCTGAAAGACTCCACAAGAAACTGAAGGAGTCAGATGCAGATATTTGCCCCCAACCAATGGACAGAAGCTGCTGACACCTGTGGTTGAATTAGGGAAAAGCTGGAAGAAGCTGAGGATGATGATGACCCTGTAGGAGGACAACAGTCTAAATTAACCTGGACCTCGGAGATCTCTCTGATACTGGAATACCAACCAAGTAGCATATATCAGCTGATATGAGGGCCCCACACATATACAGCAGAGGACTTCTGGGTCTGGATTCAGTCAGAGAAGATGCATCTAACTCTCAAGACACTGCATGCCCCAGGGAGTTTAGAAGCCTGGCTGGGTGTGTGGTGGGGACATCCTTGTGTAGAGAGGGGTATGGAGAGAAGGTATGGGATGTGGAACAGTTGGAGGATAGATGGGGGCAGAAAATCTTTAGTGTAAATAAATAAATACATAAAATATTAAAAACAAATAAAAAGCTATTGATATTCATCAATAAAAGAGAATGATATGCTTCCCTCTTTCCAATGGTATGTCTGTTGATGGCATCCTAGCTCAGTTCATGTTCAGAGAGCTACCTTGCTGAGACCTTAATGGATGTAGATTCTGACATTCCTAGGAAACACAATCTCACAGAATTATTCCTGTTCCTCTGGCTCTTAAAATTCCAGCATGTCTTTCTTACTGATCCCTGATCTCATAGGATCTTAACCCTGTAAAAGTAACTAAAGAGAACTAAAGACTGCTGAGAGTTGGAAAAATAATCTTCCCTAGGGAACAGCACACCAATTGGATATGCAGCACTTATGGTCAGCCCTGCAAACATACATAGAAGTAAAATATAGACCGAACAGGTTGTACTTATAAACTTAAGCGTACACACACACACACACACACACACACACACATGTATAGATATATGTATATAACAACAGCTAAAGAAAAGAAGTGGGGAATTTGCTAGAGAGAAAGAAGGAGGAAAGTGGATACAGAGATGATGTAATTACTATATAGTCTCAAAAAGTAAAATCATAATTAAAATATAACATATTTTAATTACTCTATTTTCTTTTTTAAATTTTATTTTCTATATTCTTTGTTTACATTTCAAAGACTTTCCCCTTTCCCAGTTCCCCCCTCACCATGTGTCCCATAAGTCCTCCTAATTACTCTATTTTCATATTCTATTTAACATACTAAAACTTACTGAAATTTTATTTGAGTACAATTTTTTTTCTGTAATTGAGTGGCTACATTAAGAAAATATGTCCAAGAATTAATATAAATAATTTTAAAAGTTTGAAGAATTCATTGTGTGAATATATTATATAAATGTAGAAGTTTGACATATTTAGAAAAAACAAATAATCAAGTCATTCATCAATCCAGAAAGGAACTAATTGTTCTCAGATACAAATCTAGCTGTAACTACTCTTGAACATTTATTGTACAAAACTGAATTTCATTATTTCATTCTGTAGTCATAATTCTTCCAGCCTGTCAACAATTAAAATTGGTTGAAAGAATTTCAAAAAGAAGCAGAGAAATTATGATGTATACAAACATTGCCATTGGTTGGTGGTGGGGCTTGGGGTGGGAGGTTGAGCTGTGTATGGAAGCTGAGGTTGTCAACTGCCTTGCCCATCACTGACACCCACTGTAAATCACTTCCTAACCCTTTTGACCTCTTGAGATATGGAAACCTGTCAGTTCTTCCTAAAGTACCCAGTTGTGAGCGAGCTAACACACAAACAAAGAAAGCTGCTCCCAAATTGGTTCAGACAAACTACTAGCAAGGTTGTGACAAATGTGATGGAGAACACAGCATAATGCTCACTATATCCTCATTGTGGTAAATTAGTGTGGTACTGTGCCCAGCAGGGAGCTCTCAGAGAAGCATAGGTGTGTTTGCAGCTGTATGCAAGGGAGCGAATGGAGATTGGAAATCTCCAGGATTTCCATAGAAAAGTCATGAACATTCAAATTCTTGTATGATTACCTATACATCTCTATCGAAGGTTGTCCTTCCTTATGAGGTAGTCTGCTGTACTTCCTGTAACAAATTTTCACTTTATTTTATTTCATTGTAAATTATTTTATATATTGACAGAATCTCTTACTATATAATGCAGGCTATATCCAAATCACATGCCTTCTGGCCCAGCTTCACAAATGCTGATAGTACAGGTGCAATCCAACATGATAGGAAAAGTTTTATTCTTATTTGATAAAAATAGTATTTGACCACACAGTTTTTGAAAAGGAGCAATGTGTGGTTGATTTCTGTTGATCACATAATTTAATTTTAATGACTCTGAGCAAATATTTTGTGATTTGCTTAAGTACTCTTTTTTTTAACTGTTAGTATGTTCTTTATTTTCTTTTTTTTTCTTTTTTTATTGGATATATTCTATATCTGCATTTCATTTCCCTTTTTTGGTTCCCCACCAAAGGTCCCACATGCCCTTTCCCTCCCCCTGCTCCCTCATCCACCCCTTCCCACTTCCCTGTTCTGATATTTCCCTACATTGATGCTTTGATCCTTTCCAGCACCAGTGTCCACTCCATTCTTCTTGTCAGACATCATTTGGTATGTGAATTGTGTCTTTGGTGTCTGTAATGGTTTGTATATGATTGGCCCAGGGAGTGACCCTATTTGGAAGTGTGGCCTTGTTAGAGTAGGTGTGTCATTGTGGGTGTGGGCTTAAAATCCTCACCCTAGTTGCCTGGAAGTCAGTCTTCTATTAGCAGCCTTCAAATGAAGATGTAGAACTCTCAGCTCCTCCTGTTGCATGCCTGCCTGGATACTGCCATGTTTCTGCCTTGATGACAATGGACTGAACCTCTGAGCCTATAAGCCAACCCCAATTAAATGTTGTCTTTTATAAAACTTGCATTGGTCATGGGGTCTGTTCACAGCAGTGAAACCCTAAGACAGTGTTCCAAGATTCTAGGCTAATATCCACTCATCAGTGACTGCATACCATGGGTATTCTTTTGAGACTGGGTTACCTCACTTAGTATGATGTTCTCCAGCTCCATCCATTTCTCTACGAATTTCATGAATTCATTGTTTCTAATGGCTGAATAGTATTCCATTGTGTATATATACCACATTTTTTGTATCCATTCCTCTGTTGAGGGACATCTGGGTTCTTTCCAGCTTCTGGCTCTTATATATAAGGCTGCTATGAACATAGTGGAGCATGTATCCTTATTGCATGCTGGGGAATCTTCTGGGTATATTCCCAGGAGTGGTATGGCTGGGTCCTCTGGAAGTATCACGTCCAGTTTTCTGAGGAACCTCCAGACTGATTTCCAGAGTGGTTGTACCAGCTTGCAGTCACACCAGCAGTGGAGTAGTGTTCCTCTTTCTCTATATCCTCGTCAACACCTGATGTCTTCTGAGTTTTTAATCTTAGCCATTATGACTGGTGTGATGTGAAATCTTAGGGTTGTTTTGATTTGCATTTCTCTAATGACTAATGATGTTGAACATTTTTAAAGGTGTTTCTCAGGTGAATTTCTTCAGGTGAAAAATCTTTAGCTCTGTACCCCATTTTTGGATAGGGTTATTTGGTTTTCTGGGAAAATAAAAGTAAGAACAATTTATATTTTAGGAATAAAATAGTTATTCTTACATTATGTAGTTTCCTTTTGACTTTTAGTACCCTAGGAAAATAGTAATGCTTCAGCTGAGTCCTCTGTTCCTCAATGAAGCACAGTTCTGGATGATTTGCTGGGTTTTTAATTATATTGTCAAATAAAAACTAAAAATAACCTAGAATGGTATCAAATTGAGATATCAAGCACCTTCAATAAATATAAACCACAAGAAATATCACAAATCAATATTATTTTCTTTGAAACTTTGTATAAAAGAGTATCTTAGGAATAGAGTTGAAAGATAAAATGTATAACCTTGGAAAATATCGGTGTTTCCTGAGACATCATAGATACAAGGAGAAAGGGTGATTACAGTCCAATATATTGGCTTCATGCAAAGAGAAACGTCTCACAGAGAAGGGAAATGGCCTGTCAGGTGTTCTAATGTTCTGTTCACTGTCGGTGTTCAAAGGGAACATCAGTACTGGAATGATAGCTCAGCTGTTCATAGCACTTGCTGCTCTGCAGAGGACCAGGTTCAATTACCAGCATCCACATGACAGCTCACAAGTGGCTGAAAACTCAGTTTTCAGAGACTTAATACCCTTGTCTGTCCTCTGTAAATTCCTCCACACTTGTGCATATATATCTATTTAGGATCACACACATACATTTAAACAATAAACTAAATGAATCTTTTAAGATAGGGAAAAATAGTGATTTTAACCTTCTGTGACTATAAGGAGTATTCAGGGGTATTTTATTTTCCTCAGTATGACAGATTGTCCACAAACACTAAAAGGAATTGATTATATTGGAAAAATTAAAAATAAACTATATATTATGTATCAATATTATTTCTGTATTGTGCTAACAAATTGACTTTAAGAATAGATTCTTTGGCTCCTTGACTACAATCCTGAATGATTTCTTTTGTTTTTGACAAGGGCCAAGGACAATTTGATGCCACCATTTCTTCTGGATCACTTACCATTAGTGACCTATAAATATGGTGGAATCAGTAACCATTACCCTGTAGCAGCCAGGACTTTATGAGTCAAACTTCTGCCCCTCATTCCATCTCACCTGAGTCAAATGGAATGCCTCGGTACATTTTGTGACAACTTATATTGCTTGATGGCTTAGTTTGCCCAGTAGATAATTGGATTGCAATAATTCATACTTAATATTGTCCTACAAATGTCCTGTCCCTAGAATCCATTCATCACATGAACTTCCATGGCCAAAAAAGCCTTAAGATACTGAGGGTTTATCCCTATCAAAAAATAATCACACAAATGTTCATATAAAGTAAGGAAATATCTCAGTGTCATTTTTACCTTTTCAGAAAAAAAGTCTCAGTGCGATTGCAGGGAGATGGGAAATTTTTACCCAATCACTTTCAAGGTCCACTCTGAAACAATTTTATTTTGGATCTGGATCTTTTCTACTCTGTAAATAAACCAGCAAACATATCTTATTGCCTTCATCTTTTTTAAGTATGCATACTACAGTGTTGCTAAGGTTGCCTAGCAACCACAAAATCATGAGATAGTAGAACTGTAAAGCCCAGTAAAATAAGCAGTTACATTGGCATACTTACAGTGAGAGGGAACATGCTGGCTTGGTTAGCCTACATGCTTTTCAGACTTAGAATAGTCAGTGTGAAAATCGTGGGCCAATTTCCTGAAAGTATCCTTAGTCATCAAATCCTGCTGTACTATCACATAGAGGAATATCATCAAATGATTTTTAGATAGTCATTCATCATATTATTTCTCAGGCTTTACAATGATTTCAACGAGCAGTTACTGTTAAAATATATGTATGTAAGAAAGATTCTACCATATTTTCCCAGCATCTTTCTTAACCATTATATAATTAAAGGCAGGATTGAACCTGTGCTATTTCTCTGTGTCATGAATTTTACTAGTTCTGTGAATGAAGTTCAATTAATGTGAGATGTTTTCAGAGATTTTGTTAAAATTTTGTTCAATTTTATCAAGTAACAAAATATCCCAGTTCATTTATAGTAGCAAGTGCTCAACAAATATATGCTAATTGAATATATATCCAGTTAATTTCAATACGGAAAAATTTCTCATAGAGTAAGGAATAAATGCTTATGTTTTTCATCCAAGAATCCAAATATTATCAATGAGGTAGCTTTCCAGTCTTCTAATGAAGTTATGAATCCATATATACATATGTGCATAGGCACACATACATTTGTCCATCCATCCAGCCAGCCATCTTTTCATGCATTCATATATCCTCCATGCATCTGTCCGACCATCCATCTACTCATTAACCCATTAAGTGTTTATAGTTGGCACTAAACTAAGAATTAAGGAAAGAAATGCTTAGTTATTTTGATCCATAAACATAAAATAAAAATCACTACAGAAGTACACAGACATTTCAGAATATAGAATTAACAGCATTCCTTTGGTGGGATTTGCATTGAACTGTCTGAAGAGCTGCCACATGTTGCCTTGTGTTTGGCATAATGAACAGTCACGGTACCAATAGCACGTGGGAGTAAGAGATTGTAAAACGTGCAGTTGTGTGGATATGGATCCCAATGGGAAGGACTTGCAATCAGGAGTTGCCAGGAAATAGTTAATGTGACACACGATGCTGGGACTTGGAGCAGGTGAAAAGAGATGAAAAAAAAAAAACAGGCCACTAGGGAGCTCAATTTAGTACACCTGATTTATAAATCAATGGTTCTCTAAATAAATAGAATTAATCAATGTATACCAAACATGGGTTAAATAAAGAATGTCAAACATAGATTAAATAGAGTCTTAAATTTTTTAACATGTGCATTCTAATCTTCTGCTATTCCTCATTCCTCCATTAAACATTTACACCATGCATGTTAATTACTTACACAGAAAGATTCATTCTTCATACAGCTTTGATACTTGACATTTGAGTCTCTCATGTAGAGTGTTAGAATTAGTAGATATTGCCTGCAGCTTCCCGCCCAGCCGGCGGTGGGGAAGCTGGAGGGTCACCCAGCGTGCCAGGTGCTCAGAACCATCCGGCGGCGGCGGCAGAACCAGGTACCCGAGACAGCCCAAGCTTAAGACCTTCGGGGACTCAGGCCTGGAGTGGGAGTTGGGCACAGAATAGCGGGTGCACTCTGCACTCGCGCGGCTGACCCCCGAGCTCCCTGAAGGCAGCTGCCATATTGCCTGCAGCTTCCCGTCCAGCTGGTGGTGAGGAAGCCGGAGTCAGCCAGTGTGCCAGGTACCCAAACCCAGCCGGAGGCCGAACCAGCCTCCCATCCAGCCAGTGGCAGGGAAGCTGGAAACCGGACCCAGCCAGCTTCCCAGCAGCTTGGGACCAGCAGGCGGAACCAGATAACTGAGATATCCCAACTTTAAGACCCCTGGGGAAACAGGATATCAGACAGCGAACCCTGAGCAGGAGCAGTGCAGAGCAGCCGCCCAACAGGCGGAACCAAATACCTGGGATATCCTGAGGTTAAGACCTCGGGGGACTCAGGCCACCTGTCAGCAATCTGTGAGCAAGACCCCCGCAGGACAGTGATTCAGGTATCCCAGTCACTGGGAAATAGCCTTACAACCCCACAGGAGGGTCAAGCACCAGCTAGTATCTACAGGACCAACTAACACCAGAGTTAACCAGATGGCAAAAGGCAAACGTAAGATCGCTACTAACAAAAATCAAGGCAATATGGCGGCATCCGAACCCAGTTCCCCAACAGCAATAAATATTGGATACCCCGAAAC
The DNA here is from genome assembly GCA_964023405.1 of Apodemus agrarius. NCBI lineage: Eukaryota > Metazoa > Chordata > Mammalia > Rodentia > Muridae > Apodemus > Apodemus agrarius. The sequence goes on from OZ030006.1 coordinate 50,772,329, forward strand.
ACCAGAAAAACAAGACTCAGATCTAAAATCACTGGTCAGGATGCTGATAGAGGAACACTTAGATAAATCTCTTAAAGTAATACATGAGAAAATAGATCAAAAGCTAGAAGCCATTGCAAGACAAACACAATTAAATCCCAGATATCTCAACACACCAGAAAAACAAGACTCAGATCTAAAATCACTGGTAAAGATGCAGATTGAGGATCACTTAGATAAATTTCTTAAAGTAATAGAGGAGAAAATAGATCAAAAACTAGAAGCCCATACAAGGCAGACACAAAAATCACTTAAAGAAATCCAGGAGAATATAGAGCAAAAAGTGAATCCCAATAAGGGGGAGAAACAAAAATCACCCAAAGAAATACAAGAGAACATGGGTCAACGAGTAGAAGTCATAAAGGAGGAAACACAAAAATCCCTTAAAGAATTACAGAAAAACACAAACAAGCAACTGAAAGATCTGAGCAAAACCATACAAAATCTAAAAACAGAAGTAGAAACAACTAAGCAATCGCAAAGGGAGACAATGTTGGAGATAGAAAACCTTGGGAAGAAATCAGGAGTCATAGATGCAAATATCAACAATAGAATACAAGAGATAGAAGACAGAATCTCAGATGCTGAAGATACCATAGGAACCATGGATTCAACAATTAAAGAAAATGCAAAATGCAAAAAGCTGGTAACCCAAAACATTCAGGAAATCCAGGACACAATGAGAAGACCAAACCTAAGGATTATAGGGATAGATGAGAATGAAGATCTACAACTTAAAGGGCCAGCAAATATCTTCTACAAAATTATGGAAGAAAATTTCCCCAACCTAAAGAGAGAGATGCCCATGAATATACAAGAAGCCTATAGAACCCCAAATAGACTGGACCAGAACAGAAATACTTCCCGTCACATAATAGTCAAAACCCCAAATGTACTAAACAAAGAAAGAATATTAAAGGCAGTAAGAGAAAAAGGACAAGTAACATATAAAGGAAGACCTATCAGAATTACACCAGACTTCTCACCTGAGACCATGAAAGCTAGAAGATCCTGGGCAGACCTTATGCAGACCCTAAGAGAACACAAACTTCAGCCAAGACTACTATACCCAGCGAAACTCTCAATTGCCATAGATGGGGAAACCAAGATATTCCACGACAAAACCAAATTTGCAAGATACTTATCTACAAACCCAGCCCTACAAAGGATAATGGGGGAAAAATACCAACACAAGGGGGGAAACAACACCCCAGAAGAAACAAGATAGAAACCCCATCTCATCCAACCCAAAAGAAGAGAACCACTCAAATACAAATAATAATAAAATTCCCAAAATGTCAGGAAGTAATAATTACTATTCCTTAATATCTCTTAATATCAATGGACTCAATTCCCCAATCAAAAGACACAGACTAACAGACTGGATACGGAAACAGGACCCTACATTTTGCTGCATACAGGAAACACATCTCAGTGTCAAAGACAAACACCACCTTAGAGTAAAAGGCTGGAAGACAGTTCTACAAGCAAATGGTCCCAGGAAACAAGCTGGAGTAGCCATTCTAATATCAGATAAAATCGACTTTCAACCTAAAGTCATCAAAAGAGACACAGAAGGTCACTTCCTGCTTGTCAAAGGGAAAATCCACCAAGAAGAATTCTCAATACTGAACATCTATGCACCAAATGCAAGGGCACCCTCATTCGTAAAAGAAACTTTACTAAAGCTTAAAGCACACATCGCACCTAACACAATGATTGTAGGTGACTTCAACACTCCACTCTCCTCAATGGACCGATCAGGAAAGCAGAAACTAAACAGGGACACAGTGAAACTAATTGAAGCTTTGGACCAATTGGATTTAACAGATATATATAGAACATTCCATCCTAAAACAAAAGAGTATACCTTTTTCTCAGCACCGCACGGTACCTTCTCAAAAATTGATCATATAATTGGTCACAAGACAGACCTCAACAAATACAAGAAGACCGAACTAATCCCATGTCTCCTATCGGATCACTATGGAGTAAAAGTGGTCTTCAATAGCAAGAAGAACTACAGAAAGCCCACATACACATGGAAACTGAACAATACTCTACTCAATGACACCCTGGTCAAGGAAGAAATAAAGAAAGAAATCAAAGACTTTTTAGACTTCAATGAAAATGAAGGTACGACCTACCCAAATCTCTGGGATACAATGAAAGCAGTGCTAAGAGGAAAACTCATAGCCCTGAGTGCCTCCAAAAAGAAACTGGAAAGAGCATACACTAGCAACTTAACAGCACACCTGAAGGCGCTGGAACAAAAAGAAGCTAACTCACCCAGGAGGAGTAGAAGAGAGGAAATCATCAAACTAAGGGCTGAAATCAATCAAGCAGAAACAAAGAGAACCATACAAAGAATCAACAAAACCAAGAGCTGGTTCTTCGAGAAAATCAACAAGATAGATAAACCCTTAGCTAGACTAACCAAAGGGCACAGAGATAGTATCCAAATTAACAAAATTAAAAATGAAAAGGGGGATATAACAACAGAAACAGAGGAAATTCAAAAGATCATCAGATCCTACTACAAAGGCCTATACTCAAAACAACTGGAGAATCTGGAGGAAATGGACACTTTCCTAGACAGATACCAAATACCAAAATTAAATCAGCATCAAGTAGACCAGCTAAACAGTCCCATAACCCTTAAAGAAATAGAAGGGGTTATAGAAAGCCTCCCAACCAAAAAAAGTACGGGACCAGATGGTTTTAGTGCAGAATTCTACCAGACCTTCAAAGAAGACTTAACACCAATACTCTTCAAACTATTCCACAAAATAGAGACAGAAGGGACACTGCCCAACTCATTCTTCGAAACCACAATTACGCTGATACCTAAACCACAAAAAGATCCAACAAAGAAAGAGAACTACAGGCCAATTTCTCTTATGAATATAGATGCAAAAATACTAAATAAAATTCTTGCCAACCGAATCCAAGAGCATATCAAAACGATCATTCACCATGATCAAGTAGGCTTCATTCCAGGAATGCAGGGATGGTTCAATATACGGAAATCCATCAATGTAATACACTACATAAACAAACTAAAAGAAAAAAACCACATGGTCATCTCATTAGATGCTGAAAAAGCATTTGACAAAATTCAGCATCCTTTCATGCTTAAAGTCTTGGAAAGAGCAGGAATTCAAGGCCCATACCTAAACATAGTAAAAGCAATCTACAGCAAACCAGTAGCCAACATCAAAATAAATGGAGAGAAACTTGAAGCAATTCCACTAAAATCAGGGACTAGACAAGGCTGTCCTCTCTCTCCATATCTTTTCAATATAGTACTTGAAGTTCTAGCGAGAGCAATCAGACAACATAAGGAAGTCAAAGGGATACAAATTGGAAAGGAAGAAGTCAAAGTATCATTATTTGCAGATGATATGATAGTCTACTTAAGCGATCCAAAAAACTCCACCAGAGAACTTCTACAGCTGATAAACAACTTCAGCAACGTGGCTGGTTATAAAATTAACTCAAGCAAATCAGTAGCCTTCTTGTACTCAAAGGACAAGCAGGCTGAGAAAGAAGTTAGGGAAATAACACCCTTCACAATAGCCACAAACAACATAAAGTACCTTGGCGTAACTCTAACCAAACAAGTGAAAGATCTGTATGACAGGAACTTCAAGTCCCTGAAGAAAGAAATCGAAGAAGACCTCAGGAGATGGAAAAATATTTCTTGCTCCTGGATTGGCAGGATCAATATAGTAAAAATGGCCATCTTGCCAAAAGCAATCTACAGATTCAATGCAATCCCCATCAAAATCCCAAATCAATTCTTCATAGATCTAGAAAGAGCAATTCTCAAATTCATCTGGAGCAACAAAAAACCCAGGATAGCTAAAACTATTCTCAACAATAAAAGGACTTCTGGGGGAATCAATATCCCTGACCTCAAGCAGTACTACAGAGCAATTGTGTTAAAAACTGCATGGTATTGGTACAGCAACAGGCAGGTAGATCAATGGAATAGGATTGAAGACCCAGAAATTAACCCACAGACTTATGGTCACTTGATCTTTGATAAAGGAGCCACAACCATCCGATGGAATAAAGATAGCCTTTTCAACAAATGGTGCTGGTTCAACTGGAGGTCAACATGCAGAAGAATGCGAATTGACCCACTCTTATCTCCTTGTACTAAGATCAACTCCAAGTGGATCAAGGACCTCCACATAAAACCAGACACACTGAAACTATTAGAAAAGAAACTTGGGAAGACCCTGGAGGACATGGGCACAGGGGTAAAGTTCCTGAACAGAACACCAATAGCTTATGCTCTAAGATCAAGAATGGACAAATGGGACCTCATAAAATTACAAAGTTTCTGTAAGGCAAAGGACACTGTCAGAAAGACAAACCGGCAACCAACAACGTGGGAAATGATCTTCACCAACCCCACATCCGACAGAGGGCTAATATCCAATATATACAAAGAACTCAAGAAGTTAGACCCCAAAGAACCAAATAACCCTATCAAAAAATGGGGCACAGAGCTAAACAAAGAATTTTCACCAGAAGAAATTCGGATGGCCGAGAAACACCTTAAGAGATGTTCAACATCATTAGTCATCAGGGAAATGCAAATCAAAACAACCCTGAGATTCCACCTCACTCCAGTCAGAATGGCTAAGATTAAAAACTCGAGAGACAACAAGTGCTGGTGAGGATGTGGAGAAAGAGGAACACTCCTCCACTGTTGGTGGGATTGCAAAATGGTAAAACCACTCTGGAAATCAGTGTGGCGGTTCCTCAGAAAATTGGGCATGCCACTCCCAGAGGACCCTGGCATACCACTCCTGGGCATATACCCAGAGGATTCCCCTGCATACAACAAAGACACATGCTCCACTATGTTTATAGCAGCCTTGTTTATAATAGCCAGAAATTGGAAGGAGCCCAGATATCCCTCAAAGGAGGAATGGATACAGAAAATGTGGTATATTTATACAATGGAGTACTACTCAGCAATTAAAAATAATGAATTCATGCAATTTGTAGGTAAATGGTTAGATCTGGAAACTATCATCCTAAGTGGGCTAACCCAATTACAAAAGAATACACACGAAATGCAATCACTGATAAGTGGATATTAATGAGCCCAGAAGCCCTAAATACTCAAGGCACAATTAGCAAGTCAAATGACTCTCAAGAAGAAAAAAAGGAGAGGACCCTGGGCCTGTAAAGATTGGATCCAGTATTGTAGACCCAGAACAGAGAAATCGGGGGGGGGGTGAAAGAGTGGGGAATAGCATGGGGGGGGAGAGGAATTATGGGACATATGGTGGGGGGTACCTGGGAAAGGGGAAAGCCTTTGGAATGTAAACAAAGAATATAGAAAATAAAAAAAAATGATAAAAAAAAAAAGAATTAGTAGTGCCACAGTTCTCAACAATTCCAGCAAGGCATCTTCTTAGGATGTCAGCTTTCAGATCCCCCATTCCTGCTATTGCAGAGTCTCTACTGCTGCACTTGAAATATGTAGCTGATATTATATCAGAAATTTATATATATATATATTATATATATATTCAAATATATATTCTAATAATAGTTTAGCCACTTTTTCTAGTACTATGCCTGGAAATGACATTTGAAAGATGTATCTTCATTATGTTTAATTATGTGTAGTTGTGTGCCTCTGTGTGTTGGTAGGTATACAAGAGGACAGGTGTCATGGAGGGCAGAAACATCTTGTCACCTAGACATGGAGTCACAGCTGGTTGTGACTGACATGGTTCTGATAATTGAACATTGGTTCTTTTGAAGAGTAACAGATGCTCTTAACCACTGAGCATTTTACCAAGCACAATATTTGATCATTTATTGGTTGTTAGTAAAATATCAGCAAGAAATACATATCATATTCAAATGGGACGGCAGTTAAGGAGATGCTAAGTGTGAGGACAGGCAGGGAAGCCTCAGAAACATCTTAACTTCCTTAGGTTTCTACAAATAAATAACCTAATAACCCCCAGTCTCCAGAGGCAAGAGGAGAAAAGGGGTTATTTAGGTAAATGTCAGAAGTCCCTGTTCAGTGAGTCTGTAGGAAAAGAGTTATTGAAGGTCTTTTCTTTCTTCCTTCCCCCCCCCCTTGGATTATGGCCACTTTCTTTAGGTGATTGGATTTGAATGGTTTATGTAATATTATAAAATTATTTGCACTGGTTTTTACTTTTGAAAATGGGTTTGAATGTCCTGGGGAATTTGAAGTTCCTAACACTGTTTCATCTATCTGTGCAATCCAACCCAGAGCATAAGATTTAATTTTTTCTGTGATCAGCTTTTCTTTTATTTCCTGGTTGACTTCCTCCTGTGAACTAGTAAAGCTATGGAATAGTTTCACTGGATGTTGAGGATACTATACAGTTTGACAGCAGCTCTACCAAATTAATATATGAAAAATCAAATTGGAAAGAGGCATGTAAGACAGAGTGTTATCTGAGAAGTATTGACATGGTAAAATGAGGTCAGGCAACTGCAAGCAATTGAGCAGAATAAAATCAATGACAAGAACACCAGGAAAGACTTTGCCACTTGATTCTGAGTGACATTTTTGTTTTTTCCTAGGGGAGTCAGAAAGAGGTGAATTACTAACAAATTCCTTTAAACAAATTGAACAAAAAGCCACTGAACAATGACGCAGATTAATTTCATATCACTTATACAATATGAAAGTACTTTTACTGTTAATAGAAGCATTTTATGTCCCATATGTCCTCTTCCCTCCCCCCACCCCCTGCCTATTCCCCAATCACCACCCCACCATTTCTCTGTTCTGTTCTGGTACTCTCCTACAAAACTGGATCCAGTCCTTTCAGGACCAGGGTCCTCTCCTTCCTTCTTCTTGGGAATCTTTTGACTTGCTAATTGTGCCTTGAGTATTCAGAGCTTCTGGGCTCATTAATATCCACTTATCAGTGATTGCATTTCATGTGTATTCTTTTGTGATTGGGTTAACTCACTTAGGATGATATTTTTTCCAGATCCAACTATTTGCCTACAAATTGCATGAATTCATTATTTTTAATTGCTCAGAAAGGGGAAAGCCTTCGGAATGTAAACAAAGAATATAGAAAATAAAAAAATAGTAGTATTATAAATATGCCAAAAAAGATTAAAAATAGAATATTATCATGTGCTTTTAAGTTCATCTGAAATGAGAAAGAAAATTTAGAAAGAAAAAGCAAGTGGCTTTACAGGACACTTTGAGTAGTTCAACTTTTCTAGTGTGACTCAAATGTTAAAATGAAAATGAATATAGCATTTTCTCATATACATCAAAATTTTAATCAACTTATGAAATTTTCAAGTAAACAAAATCTTATGGTAGCAAAGAAATAGTAGATGGAGCTTGAGAGATGTCTAAGCAGTTAAAAGTACCTACTAATCTTTCAGAAGATTCAGGTTCAATCCCAGCAACCACATGCACCTCAAAACTATCTTCCCTCCAGTCTCAGAGGATAAATGCTCTTGTTTTGTCCTCCACTTTCACCAGCCATGCATGTAGTACACTCACATACAAATGTGAGTGAAAACAGTATGTCCTCTGGTTCTAGCCTCTCAATGTTTATGTGTGAATATTCTAAAGCATATACTTTAGGGACATCTATATAGTTTGATTTATAAAAAATCCTACATGAAGTCACTGTTTGTAAATTCATGCATTAATTATGTATAAAGATTGTGTCATTAGCATGTAACACAGAACATTTTTCTCAAAGCTTATGGGCTGAACTCTTATAACTTTGTAGAAAGTAGGGCATCATTATGCACTGATAGGTTGAGGAAGAGGCAGTGAGAAGCTTGAATGAAATGGTCGATGAGTTGTGATAGCTTTAGCCTGTGCTCTACCCACTCTTTTTAGGTTTATATCAATTGCTTTCTTCTTCTACTCTGCTCTGGTTTGAATGGGGCTTCCTACTACCACATATCTACTCTCCCTAAATCTATAAATCAAAGCTTCCCAGCTTGGTAATAAGAAATTTGTCTTGGGGATAGAATAATGTCATGAGACCTTTGCTGTTATAAATGGGATTGGTTATAGTTCCCTATAAAGGCATGGCCTTTAAGGCAAAGGATGAGCCCTCAACAGACACCAAATGACTTGCACTTTCATCTTATACTTCCACAACTTTGAACAATAAGTTTATTTTATAGTTTATAACTAACTCAGTCTAAGGCAGGTTTTAGGAATAGAAACCTGAACCAGAAGCATTAAATTCAGTACTAAGTCCTGCAATAAATGCCAGAAAATGTGGAAGTTATTTTGCAGTTGGGTAACTGGTAAAGAGTGTATGAGTTCCGAACCTGCTGAACCAATATTTCTGAAATGGACTGTGGAAACAATTTTAGTGAGAGCTCAGAAGAGTAGGAAATCTGTGGAGGACACATCTGCTACCTCAGAGAGTACCTGTAAGGTCATGAAGAGCATGCTGTTGGTAGAGATGTGGAGGGCAAAGGTCATTTTTATGACATTGCAATGGTAATGAGTAGTACTCTTAAAACTAGATGAAAGGCAACTCTTGTCCACCAAGGAACTTGTGAGTGATGATATGAGGTACTTGGTAGAAAAGAATCACTTACAAAGGTTTATAGGAATAACATCTCTTCCTATGATTGCTTGTGGTATGAACTCAAGAAGTAGAAACTTACTTAAATGAAAACTGTGCAAGCCAAAGGAAGCAGGGCTTAAAGATCTGGAAAAAACTCATTCTGCTTTGCATATCTTTTAACACCCAAGATAGCATATTTGAGAAAGAACATCCATGCTGCATATTGGAAGTCCAGAAGAGTAATTTCTGTGCTGTTCATGAAGATGAACAAAAGTGACCACAAAGGCCATTTGGAGATTGTTTATTCTGAAACTCATTTCCCATCATTCTAGAGCTTTAATGAAAGCAATTTCTAATGAGAAGTCCAGGCTATTCCCTGAATTTGGGACTCCCTGCCTTGTAAGCCCCTATGTTTCTTCCTGTACATTAATAACACAATCATCATCTGTCCTACATAATTCCAGTATGACAAGTCATATACAACAGTGTCTGCTCCTTTTGAGGGCCTAAGTAGTAAACCTTGTGCTTGTCTACATACTACAACTGTCTAGGAGCACAGAGTGAAACAGTTGTAGAAGATTGGTTACTTAGGTTTCATAAAATGCCCTAGTGCTAGACAACGTGCTAGACAAAGGTTTTTGACATACTAGGAAATCAACACTGGATCTTTGTTTGGGGGTTAATTGAAGTTGGATTGTTCCTGAGACCACTGAATCAGAGAGTCATCAGTTTGGACTTCTATGTCAGTGTAAAGTTGGGCACCTATCACCAAAGTGACAAAGCTGTAGAGTGAGCCTAGGACATTGTGGACTCAACCACTGCCCTTGTGACTTGGGAAGGTGACTCAAAGGGGTCAGATAAGAGTATTCTCAAGTCTTATGATTTGGTGCTTGCACTGTTGGGGCTTTGGACTTAGGAACTGTTATATCATTAACTTTTCTCATTTATCCTAGTTACAATGAGAAGGTCTATTTCATATGCCTGTCTCACTGCCATATTGTGGAAACATGTAACCTAGGTGATCTCATAGGCTCACATTTGGAGAGCAATTTGCCGCAGGTAAGTGCACCTGGAGTCTCAATAAAATATGTTTGATATCATTTGAGACAAGACTCTGAGCTTGAGATTTTAGAATTGATGCCAAGTAATCTAAGATATGGGAAGAAAGTGGTAGGGGACATTTTTTCTTGCTTTACAGAAGTAAGGATCAGGAGATGGGTTACAATGGTCAGAATGAGTACATCTGACTGTCTGATTTGTGCTTTGAATGCAACTCTCAATATGGCATTAAACAATGGGACTTCTTGGAGATGACTATGTCATGAGAAAGCTCTTCCATTATGAATAATTGTCATTATACAAGAGGCCCAAGCAAATGCTGGTAACTTCCAACAAGTGAAGATGATGACAGTATGTTCCATATAGGCATAAATAGGACATGCTAAAAATTTGAGCTTGTCTTTCCTAGCCTTGGCTATTCATGTTCTTCTTTTGTTTATGAATTACCTTGTCTACATAATTTGTTAGATTAGCCAGAATAGAACAAAACCAAACTTTTACATCAGGAGAGCTACACAAGAACACGAAGCTGCCATTCTTCTACCCCAAAGTATATACCATATTCTGGAATAATGATGGGCACATATTAATTAGGTGAATGAGTAAATGTCAGTATCTTTTTCAAAAGAGGTTTGGCATAGTAGCTTGGCAGTAGTTTGGCATTGTAGCTGCAGGAAACTTCAATTTTAAATATTTAAAATAAAAATAAATGTCTTTCTTTTGAAATAGGGTCTCACTATGTTCCTCTGGCTATTCTGGAACTTGGAATGGAGTCAAAGCTGTCCTGGTAGTCCCAGGAGTCCACCTATCTCTGCTTACCTAGTGTGCTGGGAATAAAATTATTTAATAATATACCAACCTTAATTTTTAAATGTTATAAAATTTTTATAAAAATTTTAAGGATTTACTTTGTGTGGGCATGGAGGGGCTTGCCTGCATATGTTATGTATGTACACCATGTGCTTGTGGAAGCCAGAAGATGACATAAAACTCATTGGAACCAAGAGCATACAGTTTGTTGTGAAATAAATGCTTTGTGGGTAGAACTGAAATCTGAGACTTCTGCAAGTGCTTGTAAGCACTGAACATTCTCCCTGGCCGGAAATAATCTTAATTGATTGGTTTCAATTCCAATCCTGCAACATTAATTATTGTGGTAGAAACACTTATATCTTGTCTCCTGTGCATCTTTTGTTTCAAGGCTATAATATATATTTTGTGGCATTGAGAATTAATTAATTACTTTCCATCCCAAATACTCCTACCCTCCTGGTCTCTCACAGAGTCCTTCCTCCCATTCCCCTTTTCCTCTGAGAAAGTAGCCTCTCCTGTGTATCTCCCAAACCTGACATATCAAGTGTCTGCATCCTCTTCCACTGAGGCCATATAAGACAGAACTACAAAGCTTCTACATATGTGGCTGGGTCTCATTTTAGCCCATGTATGTTCTTTGATTAATACCTCTGTCTCTGAGGGCTCCCAAGTGTCTAGGTTAGTTGACCCTGTTGGTCTTCCTGTGGCATTTCCTTCCTCTTCAGTGCCTTTAATCCTTCCCACAACTCTTGAATAAGTGTCCCCAGCCTCTGTCCAATGTTTCACTATGAGAATCTGCATCAATTTCTTTCAGCTGCTGGGTAGAGCCTCTCAGAGGGCAGTTATGATAAGCTCCTGTCTGCAAGAATAACAGAGTATCATTAATAGTGTCATGGACTGGTGCTTGCCCATGGGATGGTTTTCAAGTTGGGCCAGTTATTGATTCAGTTTTCCCTCACGCTCTGTTCCATTCCCACATTTTATTTGGGCAGGACAAATTTTGGGGCAAAACTTTGGGGTGGTTTTGTGTTCTTATTTTTCCACTGGGGTCCTGCCTGGCTATAGCAGGCGGCTTCCTCTAGTTTCATGTTTCTACTGTTAGACATCTTTGCTTATGTCATGCACATTAACTCCCCTATGGTCTCCCTCCATCGGGTAGCTTCAAATTTCTATTTATTCCCCTGACCTTCTGGTTCTCCCTTCTGGGTCTCCCTATACCTAATCCTGCCACTCCAATTCCCCCTCTTCTCTCATACCCAGTTTCCTCCCTCTCTCTACCTCTTAAGATTATTTTGTTTCCCCTTCTAAGTATGACAAACATCATTGCTTGATCTTCCTTCCTGTGAAACTTCTTTGGGTCTGGGGTAGTGTATCATGGGTCTGGGGTAGTGTATTTATGGGCAATAGAAGAGTGTTCCCTTTTTTCCCACATCCTCAGCTGTATTTGATGTCCCTTGAGTTTTTGATCTTATCCAGTCTGATTCATGGAAGGTAGAATCTCAAGGCCATTTTTATTTGCATTTCCCTGATGACTACATATCTTTAAGGGCATTTTTGGACATTGCAGATTTCTCTGTTGAAACTTCTCTGCTTAGATCTGAATCCCATTTTTTAAATTAGGTTATTTGGTTTTTTGGAGTTTAGCTTGAGTTCTTTATATATTTTGGAGATTGTTGGAGATTGGCCTTCTGTCAGATGTAAGGTTAATGAAGATCTTTTTGAAATTGGTAGGCTGCCATTTTGTTCTGTTGATAGTGTCATTTGCCTTACAGAAGACTTTCAGTTTCATGAGGTCCCATTCATCAGTTATTGATCTTAGGCCCTGGGCCTTAGCATTCTGTTCAGGAAATTTTCTTCTGTACTTATGTGTTCATGGCTATATCTTATTTTGTCTTCTATTAGATTTAGTTTATCTGTTTATCCATTGAGATCCTTGCTCCTCTTGAGCTTTGTGGAAGGTGATAAATATAGACAAATTTCCATTCTTCTACATGGAGAAATCCATTTGGACCAGCATTGTTAATTGAAGATGCTTTCATTTTCTTACTGTATAGTTTTGGCTTCTTTGTCAAAAATCAAGTGTCCTTTGGTCTGTGGCTTTGCTTCTAGGTCTTTGATTCAATTCCATTGTTCAACCTGTCTGTTTCTGTACCGATAACATGATTTTTGTTTTTTAATCACAATTGCTTTATAATACAGCTTGAAGTCAGAGATGATGATTTTTCCAGAGGGTTTTTTTTTTATTCTTCTGGATTGTTTTGGCTATCCTGGGTTTATTATTTTTCCATATGAAGTTGAGAAGTGCTCTTTCAAGGTCTATAAAAACTGTGTTGGAATTTTGATGGGGATAGAATTGAATCTGTAGATTGCTTTTGGCAAGATGGCCATTTTTACTATGTACATCCTACCTATCCATGAGCATGGGAGATCTTTCCATCTTCTAAGGTCTTCTTCCATTTCTCTTTTCATGGACTTGATGTTATTGTCATACAGATCTTTTACTTGCTTAATTAGAATTATACCAAGATATTTTATATTATACATGGGTATTGTGAATGGCATGGTTTTCCCTAATTTCTTTTTCTACCTATCTATTGTTTGTATTTATATAGGGCTTCTGATTTCTTTGAATTAATTTTATACACAGCTTCTTTGGCAAAGTTGTTTATCAGCCACAATAATTCTCTGGTAGAATTTTGGGGATTGCTTATGTATACTCTTGTATCACTGACTTATATTGATATCTTGGTATCTTGACATTGTAAATCTTAATGAGGGATAGAGATTACTAATCCAGTAAAGCCACTAATTCTTGTATTGTGAATTAGAGAGTTGAACTCACTTTAGACTCTTTAACTAGGAATATGTGTGCCAACCAGCTAAAGTTACTCCTTTTAGTACCTTTTCTTTTATGTAATTTTTACACAGTGTTTACTAAAACAGCAACATTTAGAAAATAAACAACAAGCATGAATGCTTTTCCCTTTCTCATAAAAATCTATCCTTATCACTTTTCTATTTCTTTTTAGGGGCCTTTTTTTTCTGGTTTGTACTTTGAAAGTGAAAAAGTCACTACAAGATGAATAAGCTTAATAGAAACTGGGAAAAGGAGTAAAACATTTTCTAGGTTGAGTGACTTTATTGCTTTAATATGTAATAATTTTGGTGGAATTTACACATTTTTTGCTGCCCAGGAGAGGCAGAGAGGAGCACTGTGACTCATGCATATTGCTCCTCATCTCTGTCTCTAACAAATGGTTCCATGTGTTTGTTTGATGACCTTTGCTGGGAGCCTTTGGTAATAAGGCTCAGAATTAAGACATCAGCAGACAGTGAGCACAGATGGGCTTCAGATGATATTCCTGAAAAATAATATCTTTATCCTCCAGCTATTTCTCCACGAATCCAAGCCACCTTCCTGCTTTACAAATAACTTACTTTCAAATGCTGCTGCTATTTTTTGTCATGATTAAAAATTTTTCCAATAATTTCTGAATACTGAAAGAAATTTTGTATCTAAAATGTATAAGGTAGAAAACTTATCTCTCCTAAGGTGGGCAATACATAATTTTCCATGATCAGAACCACTGAATTTCATGAGGATCATTTTAAGGTTCTGGAAAGCTCCTTTACATTGCACTACTACAAATCCAAAAATGCATTAGCCACTGCCTTGAGTCACCTTTGGAAATTAAGTTTCTGTATTTGTTCTATCTCTGGGAGTTGAGCAATAGGTTTCATTTTAGCTGGAGGGAAGCTATACCTCCAGAAATAAGTTCTCCCTAGCAGTCTGTCCACAGACCTACCTCATGTGATCAAAAGTAACTGACAAATGAGAAAACAAAGCCTCCTGAATTGCCCAAGGCCAGGAGGAAATTAGAAGCATCATAGAAAATTGGTTAATGGGACTTTAAACAAATATTTGAGCCCTGTGTGCTTTCAATTTGTGTTTGAATATGTCTGTCTGTCTGCCTGCCTGTCTGTCTGTCTGTCTCTCTGTGTGTTTGCATGCTTGTGTGTGTGTGTGTGTGTGTGTGTGTGTGTGTGTGAGAGAGAGAGAGAGAGAGAGAGAGAGAGAGAGAGAGAGAGAGAGATTGTCTATACTAGTATTTGTGTGCACATATGGAAGAGGGAATGTCTAAGGAAGAAATCTTATCACATCTATTTCACATGTAAATCCAGTGTCTCACAAAAAATAAAAAAGTATTTTCCTGTGTGGTTTATTCTACCCCTGTGCCAGTTAGATGCTTATTAAGCTCACACAAGATAGAGTCATCTGAAAGAAGGAACCTTTAATGAAAAAATATCTCTTCTATGCCAGACTGCAGGCATTAGTTTCTTGATTAATAATTTATATGTAGGGTTCAGCCCACTGTGGATGGTATAATACATGAGCAATTGTTCTGTGTTATATGAAAAACAAACCAAGCTGAGATAGATGCTCTTAAGCAGCATTCCTCCTTACCCTCCATATCATCCTTGCCTCCAGGTTTCTAGTCTGAATTCACTCTGTTAAGCACTGTGGCCTGGAACTGTAAGCCAAAACAATGCTCCCTTTCTCACAATGCACATATGGGTTTCATTTGTATTTAATGAGCACTACATGATGGACACACTAGCATTAATCTTCTCTTAGATGTAATACAATCTTGCACATTGGGTGATCTTATTGTGCCCTGAGTACACAAAAATAAAAGGTAAGAAACTGTTGGAATAGAAAATCAGAGCTGCCCCAAATATATTGTTGCCTGTTGAATCATATAGAAAATATAGAGTAATTTTGAATGAAAGCTATAAGAGGTATTATAGCAAAATGGAAGTTGGCATGGCTTATATTTTTAAATGAATGGTGATGTCATTGTAGCTGTATTTATGACATCTACTCTAATGTGAACTACTTTTAGATTTAGGAACTTTCATATATGTTCCACTGAGAGGTAAATGTTATAGAGCCAATCCTGAATGCTTCCATCCTAAATGTTAAGTCCTAAGTTGTAAACTGCCAAAAATCAAAATCATAAAAATATAATCAGGAAAGTTAATTAAAAATTCTTTTTTGCTTATTTTTTGTTTTGTTTTTTGTTTTTGTTTTATTTTAAAGGACAACATTTAATTGGGGATGACTTACACTTTGAGAGGTTTAGTCCATTATCATAATAGTGGGAAGACATGGCACTGGAGATGAGTTTTACATCTAGTTCTAAAGACAAACAGGAGAAGACTGAATCTTACAGGCAGCTGAAATAGGGTCTCAAAGCCCACCACAAAAGTGATATGCTTCTTTCAACAAGGCCATACCTACTTTTACATGGACATACTTCATAATATTGCCACTCTCTGGGTAAAGCATATTCAGACCATCACATTTCACTTCCTGGTCCCCATAGGTTTGCAAGCACATGGTTCTTTTAGGTCATACCTAGCTATAGCATAATTCAAAGTACATTTAGTCCAACTTCAAAAATGTTCATAGTCTATTACAGTCTCTTCAATGTTTAAAAGTCCAAATTTCAAAGTTTCTACTGACAGCCATACAATCTCTTACCTGTAGTGCCCTATAAAATGAAAGGTAATTATATGTAAATGCAGTGAGATTTACTGAGGATATATAAAATTACGACTTGGCCACAGCCATAATCAAAAGAGGCAACAATAGCATGTATAACAGCAATTAAAATCTCTTAAATATGCCAAAACATTTGGATGAGTCTGACATTAATGAGTAGAGAAATTATATTTGAGTATATATGAGTAGACAAAATATAAAATATATATAAATAAGTGTGTACCATCATGGTTGCTAATTTTGTGATTTCTAACAATCAACTAAATAGAAGTAATGTACAGAGGATCAAGACATTGAACAGAGGTTTGTAGCAATAGGGGATGGGAAACTTGGGGTAGCCAACATAAAGCCCCAGTTGCCAGGAAAGCAAGAGGCTCTAAGGATCCAATGGGGATTACATTAGCTGAAATAACCAATAAAGGGGAGAGAGAACCTGTAGAGACCATATCCAGAGGTTAGGCACAGTCCCCAGTTGAGGGATGGTGCCACCCACCCTTCTCAAATTTTTAACCCAGAATTGCTCCTGTCTAAAGGAAATATAGGGACAAAGAGTGGAGCAGAGACTGAAGGAAAGGCCATCAAAAATACTGCCCCACCTGGGTATCCACCCCATATGCAGCCACCAAACTAGATACTATTGCTAATGTCAAGAAGTACTTGCTAACAGGAGCCTGATATAGTGGTCTCCAGAGAGGTTCTACCAGAACCTGACTGATACAGAGGTGAATGCTTACAGACAGCCACTGGAATGAGCACAGGTACCCCAGAAGAGGAGTAAGGGAAATGACTGAAGGAGCTGAAGGAGCTGAAGGAGCTGAAGGGGTTTGCAGCCCTATTGGAAAACAACAATATCATCCAACCAGACCCTTCAGGGCTCCCAGGGACTAAAGCCTCAATCAAAGACTATGCATGGAGGGACCCATGGCTCCAGCTGCATATACAGCAGAGGATGGCCTTGTTTGGTATCAAAGGAAGGGGAGTCCCTTGGTCCTGTGAAGGCTTGATGCCCCAGCCTAGGTGAATGCTATGGAGGTGAGGGAGGAGTGGGTAAGTGTGTGGGAGAGCACCTTCTTGGAAGCAAGGGAAGGAGGGATCGAATGGGGTTATTTTTTGAAGAGGAAACCAGGAAGATGGATAACACTTGAAATGTAAATAAACAAAATAAGGAATAAAAAATTAAAAAAAAAAGAATTGCTCAAAACAGTGATGGGTCTCCTCTGCCATATAGTCTTTAAAATTAACCAAGATCTCAAGAATCTTTCTTTCAAGAACTCAGCTATACAAAATGACAGGCCTTACATTAATGAAGAAGTTTTAATATTGTTATATGCATACATACAAAATCAAAGTCATTATAAAGACATTTCAGAGTAAAGTTTTTAATCTATAAAATATTAGAATTATCTGGAAATATTTATATTATTTATACCTATATATTGTCATGATGTGGGGATGCAATATTCAAGATGAAAAGGTTAAAAAATATCCTCTAATATTTTAAGCAGTGAGCAAAACTAATCATGGAGGAGGATGGGGAGGTGGAAGAGGAGGAAGAAGAGGAGGAAGAGGAGGAAGGAGAGCAAGAAAGAAGAAAATATTATAATGAAATTTGACATATTAGGCTAAGTCATGGGCAGTGACTTGCAGAAAGTCCATGCTTCTGATGAGCAATGTTCTGCTTTGAGGGCTGTGGTTAGTAATGTTGGGCTTTATAACTGCAACGGTCTCCAATATCCTTTTTGTGTAGGAGTTGTCAACGTTTTCTATTTCATAGTTCTCCTTGGTTTCCTCTATAATTTCTTTTCCTAGCTGTTTGGGACTGAATCTCATGTCTCATACATGTTACTACTGAGCTATAATTCCATCTATCACATCATGTTTCTCCTTGGAAACTATGTTCACTATACTATGTATACTGATTTAATATGCACTGACTTGTACATTCCTTTTGAGCTCTTGTATCTTTGTTGCCCTATTCCTATGTTTGGGCATAGGGAATTCAATTTCATTTGCACTCATGCATAGAAGGAAAAATGACTGGAAACAATTCCAGCAATTTGACAGCAGCACCCTGTGGTGTCTTCTTGTCTGCCACTTGAACCATAATTTCCAAAGCAATCCAGTTACTTCACTAGCTTCTTCAGAAAAGTGCAGTCTTAATTTATTACCACTTCAGGGGTTTTATTGGCTGGAAGGGATACCAAGTTAAAAAGCATCACAATTTTAAACAAGTTTTTATTGCTCCTTGTGACTTGTGGCTGTATCAGATATTAGAGGCCATGTATAAGCCCTCTTCCACATTACCATATCCAATTGCATTTCCCTATGTGATTCTAATCACACTTAATACAACTATTTTGTGTCATTTCTTTTTTTTATTAGTTATTTTTATTTTCTAAATTCTATGTTTACATTTCAAAGGCTTTCCCCTTTCCCAGTTCCCACCCACCATAGTTCCCATAGTTCCTCTCCCCCCCAACTATTCCCCAATCATTCCCCCTCCCCCCTCGGTTTCTTTACTAAACTGGATGCAATCTTTACATGCCCAGGGTCCTCTCCTTTCTTCTTCTTGGGAATCATTTGACTTGCTATTTGTGTCTTGAGTATTTAGTGCTTCTGGGCTCATTAATATCCACTTATCAGTGATTGCATTTCATGTGCATTCTTTTGTGATTGGGTTAGCTAACTCAGGATGATATTTTCCAGGTCTAACCATTTACCTACAAATTGCATGAATTCATTATTTTTAATTGCTGAGTAGTATTCCATTGTATAAATATACCACATTTTCTGTATCCATTCCTCCTTTGAGGGATATTTGGGCTCCTTCCAATTTCTGGCTATTATAAACAAGGCTGCTATAAACATAGTGGAGCATGTGTCTTTATTGCATGCAGGGGAATCCTCTGGGTATATGCCCAGGAGTGGTATGCCAGGGTCCTCTGGAAGTGCCATGCCCAATTTTCTGAGGATCCGCCAAACTGATTTCCAGAGTGGTTTTACCATTTTGCAATCCCACCAACAGTGGAGGAGTGTTCTTTCTCCACATCCTCGCCAGCACTTGTTGTCTCTTGAGTTTTTAATCTTAGCCATTCTGACTGGTGTGAGGTGGAATCTCAGGGTTGTTTTGATTTGCATTTCCCTGATGACTAATGATGTTGAACATCTCTTAAGGTGTTTCTCGGCCATCCGAATTTCTTCTGGTGAAAATTCTTTGTTTAGCTCTGCGCCCCATTTTTTGATAGGGTTATTTGGTTCTTTGCAGTCTAATTTCTTGAGTTCTTTGTATATATTGGATATTAGCCCTCTGTCGGATGTGGGGTTGGTGAAGATCTTTTCCCACTTTGTTGGTTGCCGTTTTGTCCTTCGGACAGTGTGCTTTGCGTTGCAGAAACTTTGTAATTTTATGAGGTCCCATTTGTCGATTCTTGATCTTAGTGCGTACGCTATTGGTGTTCTGTTCAGGAACTTTTCCCCTGTGCCCAAGTCCTCCAGGGTCTTCCCAAGTTTCTTTTCTAATAGTTTCAGTGTGTCTGGTTTTATGTGGAGGTCCTTGATCCACTTGGAGTTGATCTTAGAGCAAAGAGATAAGAGTGGGTCAATTCGCATTCTTCTGCATGTTGACCTCCAGTTGAACCAGCACCATTTGTTGAAAAGGCTATCTTTATTCCATTGGATGGTTGTGGCTCCTTTATCAAAGATCAAGTGACCATAAGTCTGTGGGTTAATTTCTGGGTCTTCAATCCTGTTCCATTGATCTGTTTGCCTGTTGCTATACCAATACCATGCAGTTTTTAACACAATTGCTCTGTAGTACTGCTTGAGGTCAGGGATATTGATTCCCCCAGAAGTCCTTTTATTGTTGAGAATAGTTTTAGCTATCCTGGGTTTTTTTTTTTTTTGCTCCAGATGAATTTGAGAATTGCTCTTTCTAGATCTATGAAGAATTGAGTTGGGATTTTGATGGGGATTGCATTGAATCTGTATATTGCTTTTGGCAAGATGGCCATTTTTACTATATTGATCCTGCCAATCCAGGAGCAAGAAATATTTTTCCATCTTCTGAGGTCTTCTTCGATTTCTTTCTTCAAGGACTTTGAAGTTCCTGTTGTACAGATCTTTCGCTTGTTTGGTTAGAGTTTGATGATTTCTTGTCTTCTACTCCTCCTGGGTGAATTAACTTGTTTTTCTTCCAGGGCTGTAAGGTGTGCCGTTAAGCTGCTAGTGTATGTTCTCTCCAGTTTCTTTTTGGATGCACTTAGAGCTATGAGTTTTCCTCTTAGCACTGCTTTCATTGTGTCCCATAGATTTGGGTAGGTTGTACCTTCATTTTCATTGAATTCTAAAAGTCTTTGATTTCTTTTTTTATTTCTTCCTTGACCAAGGTGTCATTGAGTAGAGTATTGTTCAGTTTCCATGTGTATGTGGGCTTTCTGTTGTTTTGTTGCTATTGAAGACCACTCTTACTCCATGGTGATCTGATAGGAGGCATGGGATTAGCTCGATCTTCTTGTATTTGTTGACATCTGTCTTGTGACCGATTATATGGTCTATTTTGGAGAAGGTACCATGCGGTGCTGAGAAAATGGTATATTCTTTAGCTTTAGGATGAAATGTTCTATATATATCTGTTAAATCCAATTGGTCCAGAGTTTCAATTAGTTTCACTGTGTCCCTGTTTAGTTTCTGCTTTCCTGATCGGTCCATTGAGGAGAGTGGGGTGTTGAAGTCACCCACAATTATTGTGTTAGGTGTAATGTGTGCTTTAAGCTTTAGTAAGGTTTCTTTTACGAAGGAGGGTGCCCTTGCATTTGGAGCATAGATGTTCAGTATTGAGAGCTCTTCCTGGTGGATTTTCCCTTTGGCCAGCAAGAAGTGACCTTCTGAGTCTCTTTGGATGATTTTACGTTGAAAGTCAATTTTATCTGATATTAGAATGGCTACTCCAGCTTGTTTCCTGAGACCATTTGCTTGTAAAATTGTCCTCCAGCCTTTTTCTCTAAGGCAGTGTTTGTCTTTAACACTGAGATGTGTTTCCTATATGCAGCAAAATGTAGGGTCCTGTTTCCGTATCCAGTCTGTTAATCTTTGTCTTTTTATTGGGGAATTGAGTCCATTGACGTTAAGAGATATTAAGGAATAGTAATTATTACCTCCAGACATTTTTGAAATTATATTTATTTATCTTATTTTTTATATTCGAGAGGTTATCTTCTTTTGGGTTTGATGAGAGGAGGTTTCTATCTTGCTTCTTCCCGGGTGTAGTTTCCGTCCTTGTCTTGGTGTTTTCCCCCTATTATCCTTTGTAGGGCTGGATTTGTGGAGAGATATCTTGCAAATTTGGTTTTGTCATGGAATACCTTGATGTCTCCATCAATGGCAATTGAGAGTTTTGCTGGGTAAAGTAGTTTTGGCTGAAGTTTGTGTTCTCTTAGAGTTTGCATGATATCTGCCCAGGTTCTTCTAGCTTTCATGGTCTCAGGTGAGAAGTCTGGTGTTATTCTGATAGGTTTTCCTTTATATGTTACTTGGCCTTTTTCTCTTGCTGCCTTTAGTATTCTTTCTTTGTTTACTACATTTGGAGTTTTGATTATTATGTGACGGGACGCATTTCTGTTCTGGTCCAGTCTGTTTGGGGTTCTATAGGCTTCTTGTATATTCATGGGCATCTCTCTCCTTAGGTTGGGGAAGTTTTCTTCCATAATTTTATAGAAGATATTAGCTGGCCCTTTAACTTGTAAATCTTCACTCTCGTCTATACCTATAATCCTTAGGTTTGGTCTTCTCATAGTGTCTTGGATTTCCTGGATGTTTTGGGTTACCACCTTTTTGCATTTAGTATTTTCTTTGACTGTTGAATCAATGGTTCCTATGGTATCTTCGGCTTCTGAGATTCTGTCTTCTATCTCTTGTATTCTATTGTTGATACTTGCGTCTATGGCCCCTGATTTCTTCCCCAGGTTTTCTATCTCCAATGTTGTCTCCCTCTGTGATTTCTTAGTTGTTTCTACTTCTGTTTTTGGTATCTGGATGGATGTGCTCAGATCTTTCGCTTGCTTGATTGTGTTTTCATGTATTTCTTTAATAGATTTTTGTGCTTCCTCTTTCATAGCTTCTACTTGTTGGCCCACGTTCTTCTGTAGTTCTTTAAGTGACTTTTGTCTTTCTTCCTTATTGTCTTCTTCTCTTTGATCCATCTTCTCCTGCATTTCTTGAAGTGATTTTTGTATTTGCCTCGTAAAGGCTTCTTACTTTTGATCCATTTTCTCCTCTATTTCTTTACGAGATTTTTCTATGTGTTCAGCTACCAGCATCCTGACCAGTGATTTTATATCCAAGTCTTGTTTTTCTGGTGTTTTAGGGTATCCAGGGATTCCTGTTGTTGGAGAACTGGGTTCAGATGCTGTCATGGTGCCTTGATTTTTGTTAGTAACATTCCTTCGTTTTCCTTTTGCCATCTGGTTATTTCTGGTTTTAGTTGGCCTTGTTGTCAGTGGCTGGTGTTTGAATCTCCTGTGAGGCTGGGCTCACCTGTTGTTTCTCTACTGGTGAATATGTGTGACTGCTGCTTTAAGGGGTCATAAGCTGGCTGCCACCCATGCGATTGTAGCCCTTGTTGGAGTCTGTCTACCTGGGCTTCTCCAGCTGTGTCCTGGTTGCAAGGAACTCCGAGTGCCTAGCAGATCCCCCGTGAGTGTAGCCCTGGAAGGGGTGTTTACCTGAGCCTTTCCAGCTATGTCCTGGTTGCAATATGGAGGCCCGTTGTTACCACTGGTCCAGGGGCCAGCGAGCTGGTTGCAGAATGCAGCCTCGGTGCTCGCCAGAGGGCAGGGGAATGTCCCACAGAGCCAGGGCCTTTCCAGCTGTGTCCTGGTTGCGATATGGAGGCCCGCCGCTACACTGCTGGTCTAGGGGCCGGCGAGGTGGTTGCAGAACGCAGCCTAGGTGCTCACCAGAGGGCGGGGATGTCCCACAGAGCCTGGGCCTTTCCAGCTGTGTCCTGGTTGTGATATGGAGGCCCGCCGCTACACCGCTGGTCTAGGGGCTGGTGAGCTGGTTGCAGAACGCAGCCTAGGTGCTCACCAGGGGGCGGGGATGTCCCACAGAGCCTGGGCCTTTCCAGCTGTGTCCTGGTTGCAATATGGAGGCCCACTGCTACCGCTGGTCTAGGGGCCGGCGAGCTGGTTGCAGAACGCAGCCTTGGTGCTTGCCAGAGGGCTCGAGGATGTCCCACAGAGCCTAGGCGGGACTCCACCTGCTTGGCTCCGAGACCCTAGCAGATACCCCCGTGAGTGTAGCCCTGGAAGGGGTGTTTACCTGGGCCTTTCCAGCTGTGTCCTGGTTGCAATATGGAGGCCCGCCGCTAACCGCTGGTCTCTTTGTGTCATTTCTTTGCAGAAGAAATGTTAATTTACTGAAAACAAGAACAACAACAACATCATCACAATCCACAACAAAATGAACACAGATAGTTCATGCATTTTAGCTTAGTTGTCCACAAAACTAGGGAAATACATTAAGAGATGAAGAGGTCCTTAATATGTTGAGTTGCAAGTCAAGTTTAGAGTTATATAACTGAGATGAAAGATTCAGTAGCCTGTGTGTTACTAAAAATATATACTCCAGACAGCACTAGAAGCCAATAACAAATAAGAAAGATAGTCAAATGATAAAAATATATCTCCAAAGTATCTTGCAGAAATTATAACTTTGTTAACACTAAATTACATTTATGTATTGTTTATTTCATGGGAAAATATACTTGACAGGCAATCTTCTGGGTATAAGGTTTTATCAAAAAGATAGAGAAAAGAATAAAATTGAGTCTTCAGGAACACCAGACAGCTTCTTTGAAAATCCATATGATACTCAACTTTTGTAATGCTGTGATACTTTAATACAGTTCCTCATGTTGTGGAGACTCTCCAAATAGCATTATTTTCATTGCTACTTCATAACTCTAGCTTTACTACTGTTACAAATCATAATGCACATACCTGTGTTTTCCAGGTCCTTAGGTGACACATGACCCATAGGTTGAGAACTGCTGCAGTAGTCAAGTCATGTAGGGGGCTGTGATATGCCACGACTTAAAGATGGCGCTGGCTTCTGCCTTCCTCCTCCTCGAGGGAGAGTGCCCCTTGTGATAAACAACTCCTTATTTGGCTGTACTTGCTTAGCCTAGGCTCTTCTGCATAGAGGTGACTGGTCCACAGAGGCCACGTGGCTGCTTGGGATTAGGTATGAGTATAGGATATATAGAGGGTATGGCCATTTTGTAGGAAGTAGAAGAAGCTTGTACAAGGAACCTGAATAAAACTGCTCGAAGAAGATCTGCTGGTCATGTCTTCCTTGCTGGCCAAGGTAGGGCACAACAAAGTCACACATATTCCTAAACTCAACCCGTGGGGAAAGGGGGAATGATTGGGGAATAGTTGGGGGGAGAGGAATTTTGGGACATAAGGAGGGGGGGAACTGGGAAAGGGGAAAGCCTTTGGAATGTAAACATAGAATATAGAAAATAAAAATTAAAAAAAAAACTAAACAGAAACAAAATTGGATTCAGCAAATTGCATGTAATACATACACATATAACTTGCACATACATATATAAATAAAAAGGATAATCAAGAAAGAGTAACATCTTGAGTTGTGAGGGGCTTAAGGGACAGTAGTTGGGGGAAATAGGAGGATGGAAAGTGATACACTTATTTTTTTTCATTTTAAAACATTAAAAAAATAAAAACCACATTTCTCACTAATTATTATCAGTTATGTAACTATTGTTACACTGAGTTTTATGAGAAACACTGAAGGAAATTAATGAGTTTATAAAACGAGGTGGAATAAGAGCTGAAATAATTCCTTCGTCTCTCCTCCCTTCCTTCTTCCTTTTTCCTAGTTATCATCTTCCATTCCTTGTTATTCTTGACTTTTCTCTTTTTTTTATAAAATGGATTATTTGAAAGTAGACTTGCAAAATGAATATGACATTAGATGTTGTTCAATTTTTAAGATATTAAATTCATGAAATAGCATCTGAGATTCTTTATGTTTGATTTTTGCACTGTTGGGGACTGAACCGAACTTCTTTTCCTATGATCTGTATTCATGGCCTAGCATCAAAATGTAAAGTTCTTATAAGAACAATGCTGCTATAAATATCTATTTTTTTTTAAAAAGAAACAAGAAGTGAACGTCATTAGAATTTTCTATTTCTCTGTGTATCACCTGCAGTCTTCCATCTGCAGGCTGATGCAACTGAACTGGCTCTCTGAGGAGCCACTCATCACTTTGGGATGGTGGATAAACTTTGATAGAGGGAGCTGAAATAATAACCTGGAGGAAGATAACTCACGATCACTGTATCATTAGGCCAAGATGGCCTGAAATATCAGAGGCACAGCCAGAGAAGGAAGCATTTATTAGATTGTACAGTTGGGTTTGAAAATCAACACAGATATACTGAGCATAATCACCATAATCTCTGTACTTCTTATATAGACAGGTAAATTTGACAGCCTATCCAGTGTTCAAATGAAGTCCCTCCTATTTGCATTCTAATTTTAAGATAAATGCATTAAGGAGGAAAAAGAAAAAGATTAAAGAAGAAAAAATGAAAGGCACTTTGTTTTTATTAATTAAATTTGTTTTATCTTTATAACTTATTAAATTTTTCATTTGATAATTTTATGCATGAATAAAGTGCCTTCTGATTACTGCAACTCTTATTTTTCTAATTTGCTACCTGCTCTGACCTAAGGCCTTACTGATTAACCAAGAAAATAGATTCTCAACTCTCTTTCTTCTTTTGTTGCTGTGTCAAAATGCTCTGGAAAAAGCAACTTAAAGAAGAAACAGTTTACTTTGGTTCACCATTATAGCTTATGGTATACTGTTTTAGGTTAATCACAGAGGCAGAATATTGAAGCAGTTGTTCCATGTATCTTCCATGTTGAAGGAACCTGATACAGTGCATTAAACATACACTGTGCTTTTAAAAGTTACATAGCTGATATTGATGATGTCCCTAAATTTTCAGAATAAATGTCACTAAAGCCAGGTTGGACATAAACAAATTCTTTCATCAAAAATGAACTCTACTAAGTATCATTTCCATGCAGATATAACATTACATGATAGTGTAATATAATAGGCATTTTCTTGGTGAATAAGAGTTAAAAATATCAGTAACTTTTCAAAAGAATGGTTAAAGCATCTATATATAGTTCTCTCCTATGTTCATGGCTTAAAAAAATTCTATAGTCTTTGTTTACATTCCAAATGATTTCCCCTTTCCTGGCATGGCTTTTTGAAAACCAGGATCATCTGTATGAAAGAGGTATTGGAACTATGTTTCTCAGTGAAGATACAACTGAAAATCATTGCTGTCTTTCCTATAGAGCCCATCAGCAGGTAGCAGTTCAGTCTGGAAGAGGTGAGATCAATGATTGTCTATTGATCTCAAGGCTTGTGTGGATTCTTACAGGGACTCAGAGCTGATGTGAAGCCCTAATGGCACTGGCTGTGTAATACCCAGAAAATAACACTCTACATTCTGACACTTAGATGATTTCAACACCTTTATTTATGTGTATCTGCATTCACTATTATTCATTGCTAGGAGAGGCTTCTTTGATTATCATTGGAAGTAGCATTTGTACATAAAAATGAGCATTTATTTAATGCTAACATACTGTTTTTATTACTGTAGCTCTGTAATATGACTTGCAATCTGAGATTGTTATACATTATCTTTCCATCAATTTTGTTGAAAATATACTCTTTTCTCCATACAGTATGTATCCTGATTACAGTTTACCCTCCCTCTGCTCCTCCCACTTCCTCCTTATCAATCTCCCTTCCTAGCTAGATCCATTCCTTTTTGTCCATCCTTAGAAAAGACCAGGTGTCTAAGAGACAGGAATAAAACATAACAAAATAAAATATAAAAAGATAAAATGTTTTTTGTTTGCTTACCATCACACCAAATTTGGACAGGACAAACCAGATTAAGGGAAAGAGCTCAAGAGAAGCCCAAGATAAAAATCAGAGACCCATGTATTCACACACTTAAGATTCTCATAAAAATACTAACTTGAAAAGCTATAATGGATCCACAAAAGAGCTGGTACAGACCTATGAATTTCCTGTGGTTGCTGCTTCATTGCCTGTACGTTCATATGAGGTTTTCTCAGTTGATTTTGTGGGAATGATTTTCCTAAACCTAAAGAAAAGTTTGATGCCATTACAATGGTAATCATTAGAGAGTTTGGCCCTCAAGTCCCAAGACCTCCTAAACTGTAGGATTTTAACTAGGTATCAAGTGCTTCAAGACATTTTCTCTTGTACAGCATGCTTCAAATCTAATCAAACATTGGTTGCTGACTCCATTACAGTTGTTCCGGTTTTGCCCCAGTGAGATCATCTAGAATGGTAGACAATCTGGTATTATAAAACATTATTAAAAGCATATTACTGATTGTCTTCTTTCCTTGGGAGTTTTCATATTTCTAGAACTCAGTTCCACCTTGTATCCAAGGTACATGGTGTTTTCAGCAATAATAGGTTTTTATCAACTAATTTTAATTGGCAACTACAAAGAATATGAAGAGCGTGTATTGCTTTGGGAGCCCTTATGAGAGCACACTTATCAAGACCTTAGCAACTACTTTCATAAACCTGTGCATGAGTGACTGTTTAGAAACACTCAATTTTAAGCATCAGCATAATTCAAAGAAGCAGGAGTTCTCTTTTTCATCTCTTTATTGTACTTTAATTTTCATCATAGAATTCATTTTACAGGAGGAAAATATAAGATATTGGGGAGGTGAGTTCATTAAGGGAGAGGATATAGCAGGACAGATATGAAACAAAAACTAAACTTGGTAATTTATGGGGCTTCAACAGGAAAGGGGTAATGGCTATAGGGGAAAAACTTGAGGGGGGTTTAACTACTAAAGATGGGTGAAAATTTTATATACAAAATTAGTAGTTTTTAAATCAATTAAAAATCATTAATCAATGTTATGCTCTTAAAGTTGGAAATCTCCTTGCTTCTCCTATAACATTATATTTATACACACATATATGTATTTATATATTTATATATATAATTCATAATATATAATTTACAACAGTAATATATATATACATATATATACACACACATATCTGTAATCATTTGGATATAGTCATGGGCTATTCTTGCACAGGTTCACATATACTGTTTGTTATCTAAATGTGAAATAATAGTTTCATGTTTCTCAGAATACAAGTGGACTGAGATGAACATCTTGAGCCCAATATTACATGAACCATGCCTGTATATTTTCCAAAAGTTGGATTCCTCTGACTTCCTTGCAAAAGGTAGGCATATAACCAATGACATAAAAGAATGGGTAACAGAAGAATTCCTATCATTTTCTTTATATCCTTTGACATCTGTAAATCTCTAAATGACAGGACTGTAATAATAATCTTAGAAGAGGGTATGTTCATAAATGTGGAGTATTCAATATGGCCCACTTTTCTTCCTGTTTACAGTCTCCTGGTTAGAATGGTATAAGATTATCACCCATTTTATTTCTTTTAATGAATAGCCAGAAGGACAGCTAACAAAAGAATTCATCTGAACATGAATCCTGGGTTCACTATTTCAGAATAAAAGGTAAGCCAGGGAAATGAAATAGGAAAATAATCCATCATTTAGTGAGCTGACCCCAGCGAGACCCTGTCATTAGAACTTTAGTGTTGAGCCTGGAAACCTCTGTTCCTTTGATTAGGCAATTTACTCTCTTTCTATCTTTCTGTTTGCCAAAGCATTCAGTAGCAAAATACATTCTAATTCTCCAGACACATAAAAGATCGTTCCGAGGAAAAGCATAATAGAATGGATGTTCTTTCAGCTATGTGCCTTAATGCAATCAGAAATCATTACAGTTTTATCAATAATATAATAAAGACACAAAAGTAGAAGATTTCATTGAGATGAGCAGAAGGGTACAGACCCCTGAGGAGGTGTCAAAGCCCAGACACATACCTTTATTTCTCCAAACATGCAGCTCAAAGAGCTATAACCCTTAGAAAAATGGTACAGGGACAAACAAGAGGTGCATTTTCACAAAGTCAGCTGGTGCAGATTATAAACTGACTGCAATGTTTCAGCTTGACATCTTGTTGTATAGAAAACAAATTTTTCCATTATCTAACCACTTGTGTTTTGATACAATATTTTAAAAGGCAGTGTCACTGAATATTTTGTACAAATAAATGGTTGGTAAATTACTCATAGACACCCCCTTATCTTAATTAGCATAGGGATTTCAGTGAGCCAAATTTAGAAAATCAGCCTACCCTGTAATGGGCAGTAAAGACTTTAAGAATGAATGCCTATAGAAGGACTATGGAAACCTAAGGTGTTACTAGTTAGTCTAAGAAAGTAGCCTCTCAACTGTCTTCCTCATTTTTGCTGATGAGACACAATACCCCAGCAAAAGTCACTTAAGGGAGAAAAGGTTTACTTTGGTTCACAATTACAGGTTATTAGCTATTGTGATAGAGAAGTCATAGAGGCAGTCTCTTGAAGCAGCTGTTCTCCTAATTGAAAACAGAGAGGAACGAATGCATTTTTTTTTAGTTTCCTTTCTTCATGTACATACTTCAGGACCTGAGCCAATGAACAATCATAACCATAGCATGTGGTTCTTCGTTCCTTAGTCTAATCAATTTATCTTTTCTATCTACCAGGTAATTAAAGATCTTATCTGATAAGATGGCACTGACTAGGAATGGAAGAAATAATAATAAAAAAAAACAGTAAAGAAGACTAGAAGGCTGGAAACAGGAGACCCAAGGAGGCAGCTGTCATCAGTTTCCAGAAAACCTGACGTGAAGTATTTACAATACAAAGGTAAAACTCAGAATACTAATATAGGAAGTCATGTTTGCTCAGATTTCTTCTCTATTAGCATTGCTAAGACATAAACTATATAACATGATTGTAGAAAATTGCCACCTTCAATTATAGGAAAGAAGATGATAATGATCTGAATGAGATTATTACTCAGGAAATGATGGATCATCCAATATGAAGTAAACAAACAGAAATAAAGAGCTACTGGGCAGCTGTAAAAAGGGGAAGTAAAACAATAGCTGGAGAACAAAAAGACTTCAAAGATTATTTGATGCAACACTCAAAAAGAAAACATAATATAAATGAATTTGAAGCTAGACTTCAAGACTCAAAGAAAAGCAAATAAATATTTGACAAAGAAAGAACTTTGGAAGAATAAAATAGTGTATTAATAAGTATTTTTATCAAATTGGTAAGAAAATAGAAACATGCTGTTTCCAAAGCAACAAGTAAAAACAAACATAAACATTGAAGAAAAACATCACAAAGGGAGAAATGTTAGATTTATGCCTTAAAGGTGTTCAGCGCCTTCAGTGTCTGGGCATCCCTTTCTTCCTGAAAGAATACAATCTCCAATTTAATAAGAGGATGTTTGTTATAAAATGAGTTCTTTAAACATTTTGACACAGAAGCATTCATTGAAAGGTTGCTATCTGACTAAGAGGTCCAGCAACATCAGCATCCTGATAGTAATGATGCATTTGGTTACATTCGAAGTGTGGAGGAGTGTCACGAAAGAAAGCATAAATGTCCTTTCTGTGTAGATTTGACATGATGTATCAATGTTGATATGATAAAAAATAAACAAAAAATTGTTGTTAAAAGACAACAGCCAAAAAAAAAAAAACCTGTGACCAATGACAAAAGATTAGAAAATTGTTTGGTTTTGGCCAATGTTACAGAGGAATAGAGACTATTATGGAAGGGAAGGCACAGCCACAGTCTGGGAAAAAATGGCTGTGCTACGAGATAGTTGGCTAGTCATATTTCATTCATAGAGAAGAAGCAGAGTAAAAGCAGGGGAAGGCTTTGAAAGGACAAGGCCCACCACAGTGAAACAGTGCTTTTCCTCCAGCAGGGATTCACCTCCCATGCCCTCATTTATTGAAAACCTCGGTCTCCAGTTGTTAGAAGCATCAAATACACCTATGGGGGACAAGTCTCATCCAAACCACGGCACATGGTAACTAACACTACATTTTTTTGGAACTTCATTGACTAAATCAAGGTTAGAATGGAATACTGGAAAGTGGGAACTGTTAAAACCTGGCTGAGAAATTAGTAAATATTAGGTTGTTATACAGAATAAGCTGAAATAGTCTAATGAGTCAACCTAATCAAGGAGGTGTCTTGTCTGTAGATATTTATCAAACTTATGGATGAAAACTTAGCACTCAGTTCATTGTCATTGTGAGATTTTAAAATAATCCTTTAAAAATGACAGCTTTTTTTCTTTTGATGTGAAAATTTGCTAATATCTATTCTTATTTCCTTACATCTTATATGCTATATTGTTTTACCAAGTAGTAATTTTCATATACGTGTATGATTCATTTAAGTTTGGACTCCCTGGTGACCTAGGTTTAATTAAAGAAATTTCAATGATAATCTCTAAGTGTAAGGTTCCTAGAAAAGAGATTACATGAGTTTCCATAAAGCACCTGAAACATCACATATTTCTCTTACGATGTTCCTAATTATGAATCCGAATAACAGTTGATCATTCTTTAGTTTACGAGGCTATAAACTATTTACAAACACTCGAGATTTCCTTGAGAAAGGGGTAAAATTCTAATACAGACTCTACAATGGCTGCCATCATTCTTCCTCCCATTTAATGCGGATGTGGTAAGTGAGATTCTACAATTATCTTATAGCTTTGATGTAAGTAGTAAGGTTAGGACCCATGTCTTTATGTACACTAGGATAACACCTTAGAACATGACTGCCTACTGCTGCAATTTTGAATGTAGGAGAGAAATAAACACTCCCTCTACTGGTAAGGAAGGAGCGTCTCTACTTCCTTAATGACTGAATGTAGTTTCTGGATAGTAGTATCTTGTTTATTTTAAGATATTTAAATCAATTTCATATTCCTCGAGATGATTATTTTACCTTCTTTAAACATTAATGATAAATTGTCCAGTATTCACCATTTGTAGTCCTGTCCTCAGAAGACTTCAGAGGTTTTTAATTCTGAAGATAGCTTTAAATTACAGAGAGATTAGTGAGTATTTTATTTTCTACTTTTAATTTTTTCTCATCATTGTGTATATTCAAGGTATGTAGTTAATATTAATATGTCAATAATTTCAAGGTTATATGTGGGCACACGCCTCTACAGGAATGTATGTGGAGGTCAGAGGGAGAGCCATTTTCCAAGAGATCATTCTGTCCTTCTACTTCAGGTTCAAAGGATTGAACTCAATTTGTCAGAGTTTTCTGGTTAGCTCTTTTACCTTCTCGGCCATCTCGCTGGTCTAGAGAGTATTTCACATAGGAAAGAAATGAGGACCATTTAATTGCTGTGATATGGCTAGTTTAATGATTTGTAAGGAATAAATATTTTAGGACTATACAAAACATTGTACAGTCCTTAGACTGAGGGGAAAAACACTAATATCACAGTTTTGCAAGTAACAGAAGCAACAGCAACTGTGCAATTACACTCAATTTATATTAAGTTCTGGAGACTGAAATGAGCATCATGAATTTGGCTCCTATGTAAAAATCTCATAATATGTCCTTTTGGTTGAGAAGACCAGAATTTTAGCCAGATGTTCTTAAATGTCTGTCCTTGCTGAGCATTCAGACAGATTTTTCATGTGTAGATTTTGTTGTTGTTGTAGTTCGAAGTTAATTAGATTTTTTTTTTTACACCAGAATGTTATAAAACTACATTATGGAAATACAAAATTAATTTTTCCATTAATTCAGTCTAGCTAGTTCATGGATTGCTTGGCACTTAAAATATTTCATAAAAATATCCAAGTGGGTTTTTATTCAAATTGTAAGAGATAAAAAAGTAAAATGTAGAGAAATTATATTGTAATAAAAATTTTAAACGCACTTGAGATAATAAAAATACATTTTGAAAAGTGGCCATTTAATCAGGGACAATGCCTCTTCAAAATTAGATTTGCTTTAGAAGGTTCAAGCTACCCTTTATAGGGTCATCGAAGAGTCAATGAAATCTGATAATGACTTGTGTGTTTTTTAACAAGAATGCCATGGTTCTATTTCGATGAATGGTCATGCTTTGGTATTTATATACTGAACACATCCTGATATCTCATTTGATTTAGGTCATTTCAGCTTCCAGCTTTCAAATTGCAAGACAATTCTCAGTATAATCCCTCCCAATTTGCCTCAGCAAATATTTTTCTGGGAACTTTGTTCTATTCCATTTGTTCCTCCTGATGGGCAGTATTAACTATTTCAGCATTTCTATGAAATCATCTATTTTCCTGAAATCTCTGATTCAAAATATCTTAACAAGAACAGAAAGATCATTAAAAGAGACTTGAAACTTACATAAAAGAACCTAGAGGAGGTATTACAAGATTTGCTGCCAATAATGATACATTTTCTTGCAAAACTGTTTTCTTTTTTGCTTGATTTTTTTTTTTTAATTTTCAAGCCTGGAAACTCTGTGTTTTCTAATTGCAAATACTTGTCCTATAAACCTATAAAAAGAATAAGCTAAAGTACAAAATTATAACGTTCAGTGTTCTTTTCAATAGGTGGTATTTTCCAACCCAGTTTAGGTACTTCAAAGTTTTGACTCACATTTCCTAGAATTATGGCATGGCAAGCATTTCTGCAAAGCATAGCCACAAGTACAAGTTTCATTCCTTCAATTTTCCTGCAGCTGTCTTCCTTGCTTTAGTGAGCAATATAGTCTGTCTAATACACATCTGTGTTGAAGGGTGGAGATAACATTGAAGAGATCCTAAAGTGTTTATTTTGGAGATGATAACTTAATTGTGCTTAAATAGAGAAAAAGCAACTCTGGAATGGTGACTAAACATGGCATATTCCACCCAATGAAGCCACCTAGTTTTCTTAACTGACAGGAGCAGAGAGGAATGTGGACTTTGGAACTCAGGGGCCTGGATAAATGTTCCAATGCTGACTCTGTGATTTTGATCTCTGCAAAGCCATTTAAAAACTCTATTCTTGTCATTTCTTCATCAATAAGAATAGTGACTGTAATAACCATGTCATCTGACTGCTGGAACAACAATTACAACAAATTATCACAGTTGCACAATAGTTCTTATTTAGCAGACTTGTGGTATTTGCTTCACATGGCATATTTCTCTCAATTAACTCTTACAACTCTCTGAAACAGACATTAATGATTCCAACTACAAATGAAACGAGAAACTTAGAGGCATGAGGGATCACCTCCACCCTATCCCCAGGACCATCAGCTCACAGTGGTCACATTGGATTTATCTACATGGAATCTGTCTCCAGAACTCACACTTTCTAAAAACATATATCACTTTAAAACTATAAAGCATATGCATATGTAAAAACCTGGGCTGAGTAAGGAGGCTGCTTAATTACCAATATCTCTTCAATAAGCATGGCAGCCTTCTACTGGGTAAGTGTTTGAGTTTTAACTATCCTAAAGAGATGAAGCAAAACAAGACCAGCCTTGGGGTATGTTCAGCCTGTACCTTCGGCCCACAATAAAAACAGTGCTCTATTCTTCTATGTAATAAAAAGAATGTTAAAATATTTTTTAAAGATATTCACTTGAAGCCTAAGAGATACGTTTTCTCACTGCTCAGTTCCTGCTTGAAATAAAAATATGCAATATGAAAAACAGCATTTTCTATATGTTATTGGTTCAAAATGCTACAGTTCTTTTTTCTGTGTGTGTCACTTGAATGGACTAATATAAATTGTTGCTCTGCATTAAGCTTAGCATTTTAAATTGGATTTGGAGTTACACTTCAAGTGTTGGCTGCAAATGCATTATGATGAACTAATGTCTATGAGCTAATTTTCTCATTAATTGGTATGCCCTTGGCATCTGTCACCATATGCTGTTCCCCAAATTGCCATAGTGCAGCTTTATCACTGAAAATCATAGCATCGATGATGCTTGATGTAGTAAACATGGCAATACTTAACAGAACCTTTGAACAATTACTGTGGTGTATGTTAATATTTCACCAAAGCCCTGTTCACAGTGTCTATGATCATAATCAATATAGTATTACCAAAAGGATATACTAAGCACAAGAGATAACTGCTCAGCATGAGACTCTCTATGTATTCTTCATGTTAAGAAAATGTATGTGTCATGTTTCCATAGAGACCATTAATATAGTGTCATATAAATTATAAAATGATCTTCACAGCAATTATATTATTTTAACATTTGAGTTTTCTCTATGTTCTTGAACTATATAATCCTTATTTACATGGAGTTTGGGAGTATCTTTAATTTTAATTTTTTGTTTGTTTGTCCTGATCACAGCCCCTTCCCTCATCTCTTCCCTGTCCTACCCTTACATCACTTCCCCCATTGCTCCCTCTCCTTCTCCTCAGAGAATATTTAGAGACCCAAACCCAAACGTCAGTCAGAGCCTGGGGAATCTTGTGGAAGAGTGGGAGACAGAAGTTAGCAAGTCCGAAGGGTCAAAAACACCACATGAAAAAATACACAGAGTAAACTAACCTTGGACTGTGGGAGCTTACAGAACCTGGACAACCAACTAGGGAGCTTACAGTAGCTGGACCTAGAGCACCTACATATTTGTAGCAAACATTCTGTTTGGACTTCATGTGGCTCCCCTAACAGATGAAATGGGGATGTTTTGTCCTCTCTTCCCTGCCATTGGGTCGCCTTCCCTCCTACTTGGACTGTCTGATTGTAACTCAGTGGGAGAGGATGTGCCTAGACCTGCTGGGACTAGATGCCTAGGGTGGGGTGGTTTTCCTCTAATAGATGTTAGGCATTTTCTTTAAGTGTGTACTTTCATGTGTTTGTAGGAAGTCACTACTCTTTAGCCTTGTTTTCCAGATAAAAATGCATTCAGCAGAGTTTGGGTGGAAATGGCTTCTAATTAGCAAGCTGAATGTGAAGAGGTCAGAGTAAAGGACAAATGGTCAATGAGCAGAACTTTACATCCTTGGCACTGTTGAGGTACTTAAGTGTTGTATTCTCTATAGCTCAAGAGTGCTTACTGAGTGTAACTGTCCCCTTTTTGCATTTTGTTTGGGTGGGGGGACATTGTTGTGTGTCAATTTAGAGACATGGCATTTCCTCATCATCACATTTAATAAAAAAATATTTTCCTGAAGTCATATGTTCTTTAAAAAGAATTGACCATCTTACAGAAAAAAATGATTTTAAGAACAATGGAGTTTACCTGGCTAATTTTGCTCTTGAGAGGAATGAATTCCACAGAAGGCCAGCAGGTTTCTGTGTTTTATTTCTCAGAATGACAGATGTGGGACCAATCTGGATCTGGAGTGTCGGGGGGCTCTCTTTGAACTGTGAGGAGCTTTATTGTTCACCAAGGATGGTAAGGAACAAATCATGGTGATGGGCATGAATATTTATCTTCCCTAGAGAAAGGGAAGCAACGGGTCTGGGGTGGTATCTCTCTGTGACACTGCCTGTGATTGGAATTCATCCTTTGAATAAGACATAAGGATAGCATTGCACTCCTGATAAAAATTTTGCTTCTTTCAGTAAATTCAGTATATTTTCTTTCTGGCTGTACTTTGATTTGGTGGGAACTATAATGGATCAGTGTAATGCCAACCAATGTTATCAGTTATTTTTATGTAAATTTATATTTAAATACATTTATATTAAATTAATTTTGTACTAGTGTTTTAGGGTCCTCACATTTCTAGAATCAACCTTAAATAGAAAAAAGTATTAATATTTATTGTACTGCAAGATACAAAATTGGCTGATTGACAATATTTTAGAACACAATCAGGAGTAAGTACATGCATATGCAGTGACTCAGTTCATGATAAATATATAACTGTAAAGTATTTGACATGTGAACTATGTGAGTGTTTCTGAATGCTGTGCAGTGATTTGCAACCATCTTAATGCTGTGACTCTTTAACGCAGTTTCTCATGTCTTGGTGACTACAACTCTAAAATTATTTTCATTGACAATTACTACCTGTAATTTTGCTGCTGTTATTCATCATAATGTATCATTTTTGGAGACAGAGGTTTGTTAGAAGGGTCACAACTTCAGGTTTAAAACCACTCCTTTAGAGACTTCATATGGGCAGACCCAGGCAGTCTTTATTCTTTTGGACTGGATTGATCTGCTTTGGCTAATGTCACAGGGGTATACTCTGTCACACAAGAGAGTCCCTTTCTTTCCCAACGATGACAAGTTTTCTATTACTATACATATGCCATATTTTCTTG
Source organism: Apodemus agrarius (assembly GCA_964023405.1). Lineage (NCBI taxonomy): Eukaryota > Metazoa > Chordata > Mammalia > Rodentia > Muridae > Apodemus > Apodemus agrarius. The sequence goes on from OZ030006.1 coordinate 50,809,726, forward strand.
ATCCATTTTCTGTATTGTGAATCTTGGTGTGATTTACTTTGGAGAAATGGCTTCAAATTCTTTCGTGATATACCTCCACATTTAATTTATGATAAACATGTATATTGTTAGTCCATAGAAACTGCAATTTTTATATTCCTGCCAACATTACAAGGTCATAATGTCCTAACATTCTTACTAACAGCTTCTACTTTTTATTCTTTAACTATGGCCATCTTGAGAGATAGTATAAGATATTAGAGTTTTGTTTTTTATTTCACTCATGTTTAGTGATATTGAAGTCTTATCCAGGAACCTTTTCTTTTCACATACTTTGCAGCTTTTAAATCAGATTACTTTGTTCTTGCTTTTCCATGATAAATGTGTAACTTCTTAATCTTCATGTTTTATAAGTTCTGAATATTGACATCTTAACTAAATGCATGAACTGTTTTTTGTTTTTGGATTATTTTGCCTTGCATAGGTCAATAGATTACCCTTTTTATAGCTTACAGAAGTCTGAAAGTTTGACATGGTCTATCTGCATATATATTTGCAATATTATTTTTAGTAACCCAAATATAAGAACTTCGCAGATGTATGTCAATGTTTGGTTCAATAAAGTGTGGCATAGTCATGTCATTAAATGCTGCATTATAATAAATAAGAAACAAATATTGATATATTAATTAAAATATTTTGTCCACATATATATTGAGTAAAAGAAGGCATCCCAAGACATATATATGCTTCATTTCTTTTACATTTAGGAAATGTTGTTTAAGACTACTGAAAATACAGATAGATATTTTTGAGGCGTAAGAAGCCATATTACTACATTAGTTTCTTCTATGGTTTTCAGAACATTTTCTTAAAAATTTGTGATAAAACTGCTGTATATATTTTAATATATATATATATATATATATATATATATATATGACTTGGACAAAATTTTATGTCTGAAACTCTCTGCTAAAAAGGGAAATAACTCTATCAAGGACAAAGGACTTGCTTAGCCAACTCAAAACACTGAAACTCAAATCATTTTCTTGGTTTATACAATTTTCAAGTCAAATATCTATTTCTTTTTATATTGTTTTGCTGCTATACCTTAAATAAGACGAATCTTGTTGTTATCTGATATGTTGAGTCAACAGTGCATCATAGATATTTGTAGCACAGAGAAGGAAGAAGATTTTCAATCATTTCTAGAAAAAACTTTAACTACATTTATGTTGCTTGAAGAAGAATATCACCATTTGTATGTTAAATCATCTATATCACGTAATTCAGGCTCTAGAATGCTATTAGGTTAGCTGGGTAAGGTTTTTAGTCACAGGAATCCAATAACTTGGAGATTTGAGAATGCACAGGGAGTCTTATTTGGAGTATTCTTTCTAAAAGCTTTATTAATTATGAGACTCATTTTTGTGGGTTGGGTTGATTAGTTGGCATTGAGAAAGTAGGTGAAAGAAACAGCTTCTATTTACTTTTGAATCATCCATCTTTGAAATGGAATTAGGATAATATGCTTTAGTGTATTTTATATCTCCAGGCATCTGGAAGTGATTTCTCCAAAGCATCAGCCCATAACAAATGAAATAAATAGTATTCCTTTAATTTTTTCATCCCAGCTAAACAATCCAAATACACTCAAACTTATTTAAGGTGCCAAAGTTAACATGAAGATCATCAATATATGCACACATTTTAAACCACAGAAACAACTTTTCTAAAGGAAACCTGAGTTACACATTGAAATCTACTAAAGGCATGGGTAGATATTTTAAATTTTTAATAATTTAGAATATGTTAGTTTTCAAGTTCTTTCAACAGTCAAAGCTCCTTCTATGTATGATAACACTTTTATAGTTGACATTTTAGCAGGAAGTATAGGAGTAGTTTTAATATATTTTATATATAGCTGATGCTTTAAATTTTGTTATTTAATTCCTTCTTAATGGTAATACTACTGTGTATTCTGCACATTTCATGTGAAAGAAACTCTTTTAACATACAAGTGTGATGGGACCCAGTAAACCTGGTATATAGCAGCATAGATTTTGATCCTAAATTAAAAGTATATTTTTTTTTTTATAAAAGTGAGAAGGGGTTTAATGATACCTCTATGAAAAGACTGTCTTAGGTACAACTGAGAAAGTCTATCTGAGGACAAGGTGTATAAAAGGGTCTTGAATATCACTTTTGGGAGCTACATTAAAGATGCTATATCAGTTTTTTGAATGACAAGGGTGGACAGGGTTTGGCAGGGTGGGGGATAAAATATGGAGTGTATAATAATAATTAATAAAACTTCTTGCAAAAAAAGAAAATAACTTCCTGTCTTACTTGGGAATGCTTTTACACCTAGGGTGCTATATCAGGTTTTTGAACAACAAGTTTCTGTTTGTCTTTGCTGACTTTAATTTAGTTTTGATACACGAAGGAAAACCTAAGGCATATCCATAGGGCATGAGTTCCCCTTTGACAAAGCAAAGCTGGACTAAGAGTTCTAAATGTTTCAAGGTTTTTTTTGTCTTTATAGATTTTTTTTCATTTTTTAATTCTATATTCTTTGTTTACATTCCAAAGGCTTTCCCCTTTCCCAGTTCCTCCCCACCATACGTCCTATAAGTCCTCTCCCCCGCCAACTATTCCCCAATCACCCCCCACCACCATTTTTCTGTTCTGGTACTCTCCTACAAAACTGGATCCAATCTTTTCAGGCCCAGGGTCCTCTCCTTTCTTCTTGGGAATCATTTGACTTGCTAATTGTGCCTTGAGTATTTAGGGCTTCTGGACTCATTAATATCCACTTATCAGTGATTGCATTTCATGTGTATTCTTTTGTGATTGGGTTAACTCGCTTAGAATGATATTTTCCATATCTAACCATTTGCCTACAAATTGCATGAATTCATTATTTTTAATTGCTGAGTAGTATTCCATTATATATATATATATATATATATATATATACCACATTTTCTGTATCCATTCCTCCTTTGAAGGATATCTGGGCTCCTTCCAACTTCTGGCTATTATAAACAAGGCTGCTATAAACATAGTGGAGCATGTGTCTTTATTGCATGCAGGGGAATCCTCTGGGTATATGCCCAGGAGTGGTATACCAGGGTCCTCTGGAAGTGACATGCCCAATTTTCTGAGGAACCGCCACACTGATTTCCAGAGCGGTTGTACCATCTTGCAATCCCACCAACAGTGGAGGAGTGTTCCTCTTTCTCCACATCCTCCCCAGCACCTGTTGTCTCTTGAGTTTTTAATCTTAGCCATTCTGACTGGGGTGAGGTGGAATCTCAGGGTTGTTTTGATTTGCATTTCCCTGATGACTAATGATGTTGAGCATCTCTTAAGTTGTTTTCTCGACCATCCGAATTTCTTCTGGTGAAAATTCTTTGTTTAGCTCTGTAACCCATTTTTTTGATAGGGTTATTTGGTTCGCCTTTATAGATTTTTTTATTACTCTTAATCTTTTCTTTTTTATTGGATATGTACTATATTTACATTTCATTTCCCTTTTTCTGATTCCCTGCTCCCCAAAGGTCCCACATGCTTTTTTCCCTCCCCGTGTTTCCCCATCCACCCATTCTCACTTCCCTGTTCTGATATTCCCCTACACTGATGCTTTGAGCCTTCCAGAACCAAGGTCCACTCCTTCCTTCTTGTCAGACATCATTTGGTATGTGGATTGTATCTTTGGTGTCCCAAAATTCTAGGCTGATATCCACTTATCAGTTCCCCTTTGACAAAGCAAAGCTGGACTAAGAGTTCCAAATGTTTCAACTTTCTTTTTGCCTTTATAGATTTTTCATTTTTTATTCTATATTCTTTGTTTACATTCCAAAGGCTAATGATGTTGAACATCTCTTAAGGTGTTTCTTGGCCATCCAAATTTCTTCTGGTGAAAATTCTTCGTTTAGCTCTGTACCCCATTTTTGATAGGGTTATTTGGTTTTCTGGGGTATAACTTCTTGAGTTCTTTGTGTATATTGGATATTAGCCCTCTGTCAGTTGTAGGGTTGGTGAAGATCTTTTCCCAATTTGTTGGTTGCAGATTTGTCCTTTTGACAGTGTCTTGTACAGTATTGGTACAGTGACAGGGAGGTGGATCAATGGAATTGGATTGAAGACCCAGAATTGAACCCACACATCTATTGCCAATTGATCTTCGACAAAGGAGCTGAAAACATCCAGTGGAAAAAAAGATAGCCTTTTCAACAAATGGTGCTGGCTCAGCTGGAGGTCAACATGCAGAAGAATGAGAATTGATCCACTCTTATCTCCTTCTATTAAGCTCAAGTCCAAGTGGATCAAGGACCTCCACATAAAACCAGACACACTAAAATTAATAGAAAAGAAATTGGGGAAGACCCTTGAGAACATTGGCTCAAGGGGAAAGTTCCTGAACAGAACACCAATAGCTTATGCTCTAAGATCAAGAATAGACAAATAGGACCTCACAAAATTACAAATGTTTCAACTTTTAAACAAGCATTTTCATTTACAGTGTCTGATCTCCTGTCTTCAGCTTGTCATGTGAAGCCACATGAGTGACATTTTAGTTTGAAGTTTCATGGTACTGCATTCGAGAACTCATTACTCACTTTGTAGCTTGGTTAGAAGGAGGCCCTGAAGGTGGAGAAGCTTGTCCTTGGGGAAAGCTGAGCATTATATTTATTATCCAGTAGCAGATAATGATGAATATACTTTAAGCCCCTGTTGATTTCTTTCATTCCTATTCCCTGTAAGGTGGTATCTGTAATGTATTTGCTATATACTGCACTTAGTTTTCTAGGTTTTTTAGTACTTGGTATCATAATTTTAACTCATCATTATAGTACAATTTATCCAACTCAGTAGCAAGTAATAACAAGCCAATCATGGAAACTGTAGCATGGGCAATGGTTTTCTGAGTTGAATCTCTGACAAATTAATAGCGTCTCTCTGTAGTACTGTTTTCAATAATGGATCCAAATAGTGAGGATGTCTGTGTCATAAACAAATTTGTTGGTCTCATAATGGCTCCCTACAGTACACTTTTCTTTCCATCATTAATTGGCTCTCATAGTCTCTCTCTTTTTCAAAAGATTTATTTATTTTATCTATACAAGTTCACTGTCACTCTTCAGACACACCAGAAGAAGGTATTGGATCCCATTATGGTGGCTTGTGAGTCAACATGTAGTTGCTGAGAATTGAACTCAGGTCCTCTGGAAGAGCAGTCCATGCTCTTAACCACTGAGCCATCTTTCCAGCTCCTTGGCTCCTTTATTCTTTAAACCTCAGCTGCTTAGTGTGAAATTCTTGTTTATTTTCCATTGATGCTGGTTCAAGTGTCACTAAATTAGTTCTGATTTGTTGGTCCCTCAACCACTGATGACTTATATGCACTTTCTGAAGCCAAAAAGATACTTGAGTGTCTGTTAATTTATCAAAGAGAACAATGGCTGATTTGTCATCTTCTGTTGTAATACTTGAACTCAACTCTCCAAAAGCACCCTGAGATAATTATATATTTTTATATGTTGGATGCTTGACTTTCCCACTCAGTTTACTTTTATCTTCTTTCCATTTTTTTCTCCAGTGCATTACAGCTAATGCTCCTGTTGCTCTCTGTGCTCATAACATTCCTCAATGCACTATGAGTTATTGTTTGTGTGCTCCACTGTCACATCCCAGCTTTGCAGGTCTGATATGACTGCAGAACTCTAGAATTAGGAGTGTTTCCACAGCTATGGTTACTGTCAGTTACACTACATAGTTTTCAGCTGTTAGCCTACTTCTATTACTATGTGTGTTGTGCAGTAATCATGGGACAAAGCAGGGCTCAGAGATTGAGATGGAGCTGTAAAGGAGACATCAAATGCATTTTAAAGAAAGAAAGAAAAATTGATTCACTCTGTATGCTGAAAGCTGTACAGTTCTTAAGGGACAATGGTCAAGAAACATTAAAAAGTATAACAATGACAATTTAGATCAGGCTCTTTCTGCTGCAATATTAATATTTGAAATAAGCATTAGTCCCTCATTTGATTTTCTAAGTAAGAATTCCAGTAGTTTCTATGTTTTTATCTTATTCATATTACTTGAAAAGTAACCATTATATGGGTTAAACTACCACTTTAAAAAGAGCAAAACTCAAGAAGTTAGATCCCGGAAAACCAAATAACCCTATCAAAAATGGGGTACAGAGACTTTTCACCTGAAGAAATTCTGATGGCTGAGAAACACCTTAAAAAATGTTGAACATCATTAATCATTGGAGAAATGCAAATCAAAACAATCCTGAGATTTCACCTCACACCAATCAGAATGGCTAAGATTAAAAACTCAGGAAACAGCAGGTGATGGTGAGGATGTGGAGAAAGAGGAACACTCCTCCACTGCTGGTGGGACTGCAAGCTGGTACAACCACTCAGAAAACTGGACATGATACTTCCAGAGGACCCAGCCATACCACTCCTGGGCATATACCCAGAAGATTTCCCAGCATGCAATAAGGATACATGGTCCACTATGTTCATAGCAGCCTTATTTATAATAGCCAGAAGCTGGAAAGAACCCAAATGTCCCTCAATGGAAGAATGGATACAAAAAATATGGTATATATACACGATGGAGTACTATTCAGCCATTAGAAACAATGAATTAATGAAATTCTTAGAGAAATGGATGGAGCTGGAGAACATCATACTAAGTGAGGTAACCCAGTCTCAAAAGAATTACCATGGTATGCACTCACTGATAAGTGGATATTAGCCTAGAATCTTGGGACACCAAAGACACAATCCACATACCAAATGATGTCCGACAAGAAGAAAGGAGTGGATCCTGGTTCTGGAAAGGCTCAAAGCATCAGTGTAGGGGAATGACTTGGCTATAGAGGATAAATATATCAAATATACTACTTTTTCATTAATCAAGGAAGAGAATGATAGACATTATTGCTGTCTTTTATGTAAAAAGAAATCTCATAAAATCCATTGGTTTGTAAGATAATTAAAATAAAGGAAGGGGAGTTTGTACAAATTTGAAGTCCATATTAGTGAGCAATCTTAATACCAGAAGGCATGGGTTATTAAATTAAAACCTTAGCACCAATATCATTTTTTCTCACTATGAATTACTTATCAGACAGGCCCAAGAGGTGCCCCAAATAATATGGGATATTTTAAATTGATCGTGGTTATCTATCATAGCTAGATGGTGAGATTCTTTTGCAGAAGGACACAGTATATTTTGGATTCAGGTCATGAGAAACCAACCTCGAAATGACTGGGAACTATCTTTCCAACTATCTTTCATTGTTCTGGAAGGTGTTATGAAGGCTGCCATCATTATGGTCTTTCCAAGTACTGGGCCCTCCAAGCTACAATAATGATCTACCAGGCAAGCTGTGCCCACAGATGCAATCATGGCAAAACAGTTGATGGGGCAAATAGCCTTTTTTATTAATCAGACTTGAGGTCTATTCTATGCTTTGACATTCAAGTCTGATGCTGTAAGCATGGTCAGAACCTAAAGTTGAGGAATTCATAAGCTGAACAGAAGAACCTAGACACACTATTTTTCTCAATGATTGCATCATCAAACTGTCTTCTAAACTGATTTGTTTATACCCATATATGTGTTCTGATCTCAACCTTGGTCAGAGGATCTTCTTCTTGCAATGGAGAGTGATTAATGTAAATGCCTTACCACTCACAGTTCTGAGAATAAGAGCTTGAGAGTGATGAGTCTTATATGGGACATTTGTGCCATCTTCTTTCCAAGTTTGAGAAATGTTGAGAAAAGGGAAGTGGAATGAAAGAATAAATCAGAGGATGGGAGAAGTGCTAAGAAATGCTTCTCTCTGGATAAGACATGGCTGTTGCACACATGAACTCACTACAGTCATAATTGCCTGCACAAGACCCACACAAGAGTAAGCTAGTTAAATATTTAATTGGGAGAAGGGTGGAGGTGATTTCTGAAGTACCACCTGTAGCTGAGGATCTATGATAACTGAAAGAGTTACTTTTCCTTGGAGGATGGCTTCTGTAAAGCTATCATTTCCCTATTAGAAGACCACATTCTCATGCAATTATAGACAGCACTATTTGGACTCAGTAGATTATGAAAAACAAGTAAACAAAAAACATAAAAATAAAAAGGAAATGATATTGATGAAATTGGGAGGGAGATATACTGGGTAGAGCCTAGTGGAGTTAGGAGGGAAGGAAATGGGAGATATGAATCATTAAGATATAAACTATACATGTGTGAAAAGTTCAAAATAATTAACGATATTATTTAAAACAAAAATGTAAGGTATTTATAGGAACTTGTCCAAGCCATTAGGCCATGATAATTTTTTATTCAAGACAGGGTCTCCTTGTGCAGCCCTGGCTGTCCTGAAACTTGCTGTGTAGACCAGGTTAGCCTCAAATTCAGAGATCTACCTGCCTCTATCTCCCAAGTGCTACTGTTAAAGGTAGTGCCACTACTCAGCATCACTTATTTTTATATGAAACTCTTTAATATTTTTTATTTCATGTATCTTTGGATTATTGTCCTGGAAGACAAAAATATTTTCATTTTTACTATCCATGACTACACACTGATAATGAATGTAGAAAATTTGAAAACTTTCCTAATGAACCATATACATAGTGCAAGTCAGTCTTTCAGTAAAGCCAGTCCCCATTTAGCACTGCAATATGAGGATTCCACATTACAGTCTTATTTCCAAGATATGTACAATATTTCAGACCTAAAAGAGCTGCGTGACTCAGTACCTCACCTTTACCCATGCAGTCTGGAATTTGAAACCGCAAATAAAAGTTCTTCACTTAAGACTACATTGACATAAAGAGTAAAATTATTCCATAATTGAAGTGTCAGGCTAGCGATTATTAAATACAAGAAGGAATAGATGTGCTTTAAGAGGCATCAGGACCTGTGGGTGTGTAATACTGAAAGTGATGCGATAAAATTAACTGTAACTAATAGAGTGTGAAATAGTCTTCTGAGTAGCATAATGAAGTTCTAAGGAAAACAGTTTTAAACAGAAGTGGATGGGTGCCGGGTGGGGCATTAGAAATACAAGCAAAGGAAACTGGTATATTAGAGGATGATGTTTCAGGTTGCTTCAGTGTTTGGTCCTCCACTTTTATTGTCTTTACTCCTGAGTGGTCACATGTCATCTTAATGCCAATTCCCCCAATTTAAATGCATTCCAGGAAACAATAGAGTTAGAAGATTCATTGTGTGTTGGATTCTGTAAACAGTCATTATGGCATACTATATATTTGCTGCTTAGATAAATACTGTTTCTGTATATTAGGACTGTGGGGACTGTTGCTAGGCAGGCTTCTCTGAAAAACAATCTCAGTACTGATTTGATAGGTGATTGATATTCTAGTCATGTGTCTTGTTAAATATCCAGGGTGGCATAATGGTTTTGTGTTGTGGACAATTACTCCAGAGGGTCTTTAATAAGATCCTAAACTGATTTGGTAGCCAAGTGTTAGATATAAATGAGTTTTTGTTATCAATGAAATAGGATGCAGTAATGAAAATGTATAAACCTAATACAATTTAATAAACATAGTGATAACTAGTAGGAAGATATGGGTTAAATAATAGCAGAGTTTTATACTGAAGGTGGGTTGTTTACATGTATCATTAGTATTTTGTAGAATTTACCAAAGATGATAGATGCTGTTATACATCATTGTTATTAAAAGAATAAAAATGAAAGAAAAAGTTATCAAGTCATTTTTAACTGCAAATTTTATTGTTATACTTGTTTATTTGGCAATCATTTATTTTATTGGTTATACCTGCAACTATTCTCAGAACTATTTTAAACAGGAGAAATCAAATGCAAACTTGTTTTTGCTTTAATCTGTGGATTTGAACAATCACTCTTCCTAGCTTATCTGTCTCATTTTAATTGACTGCTAGTCACAATTTGCTAGTAATCTCAAGAAAATCAGTCAAGCATTTATGTTTCACTTAATAAGTAAATATGAATTGGGCTTGTATTTTGCTGATAGTAAAGTAGATGAATAGACTGTTAGATGACTGTATAGTTTTTGTGTCTATGTGGTATGGAAATATGCTCCTTTGTTTTGGACATTAAATATTGATCTCACTACTGATTTTCTTCAGATCTTCCTCTTTTCAAACATAGATTCAGTCACAAACATGAAAATTCAAGTCCTGGTTTCTGAAAACATGAATGGTATAACTAAGATATCCTTTTGAAAAATAAAATAAAAAGCTTTTGTACTTGAGAAATCATCAATTGCACATTATAGAAAAATAATTATACAGAAGTTGTGAAATACTGGATTTAATACAGAATTCATGTTACTATTATTGTGGTTATTACTTTTCTAGGACTCTCTGGTTACTTGGGGATGGGTCAGAGTTGTTTTGACCACTTCAACATCTTTTTTTTTTTTTTTAAGAACCATGTTTAGGGATATCTGGAATTTTTAGGATGACATAAATCACTGTCACCACCTCATCTCCAACTCCTAGGCCCATTCCCACCCCTATCAGTCCCTTCCCCTACTGCCCCATCTCGATCTGCCCCCACCCCACCATCTTCAACATCACGATTTAGGTCAATTTCTTTATCATGATCTACCTCAGAAAAGCCAAGTCCAAACTTTCCTCCCTAGTTTCTTAATTATTTATAGTCCATTTTTGATAGATTTTGAGACTCCAGTTCTTCATTTATTTAATGCTGATTAGTATTTAATATTTAAATACAGAATATTGATTTGTTTTTTTATTGATTTTAAGTGATTTCAATGTCATGTAAATGGATTGGCAAGGTATCTTAATTGGATAAATTTCTTTACCACTTGGGAGGCAACATACGTTCAATACTTAGGACCCATATAGTAGAAAAAGAAAAATGACTCTCACAAGTAGTCCTCTGACATCTATGGAGTTACATCCCCCACCTTTCTCTCTCTCTCTCTCTCTCTCTCTCTCTCTCTCTCTCTCTCTCTCTCTCTTTTTCATACACACAAATACACATACATACAAGCACACATCTACTAAATGAGAACAATGACAAAAATGAATGAATATCATGTAAATATACTAGATTTATCTGGTTGAATTCAGTTAATCAAAATTACAAATTTCTCTCTTCAAGTGTCCTATGTGTGTCTTTCTGCTACTTTTTCTTATTTGTTATATTTGAACTACGAAGTCATATAGTGTTCCAAACATCCTTCAACGACAACCTTTTAAGGAAACATTCAGCGTGTAGAATATATAGACAACATAAAGTAGCAGTAAGTATCTATGATGTCAGAGCTTTTTGGTTTTTAAGAACATTTGTTTTTAAAGTCAAGGTGATTGACACTATTTAAAGAAATTTACTAGTAATACACACTTTTTAAACTTCATAAGTAAAAGCCACTTATCCATGAGAAGTGCAGTCATCAATGAGGTATCATGATTGTTGGACATTTAGATCTGAATCCTCCCATCAGAACCTGTTTGTAAAAATAGGAACGATTTGGCTGTGGCTATAAGCATGATATGATCATGTGTTACCCACTAGGGAGTCTCAGTTTGCTGGCATCTAAATTTTAATTTATTTTTCTGTCAGTTGCACAGTTATGATTACATGACAAAGTGTACCCATTCATAATGGAAAATTATAACTCCTTCAAGAGCTTTGTTTAAAACTAAGGAGCATTCTGTATTTCAAGTATAATTGTTAGGGTCATTCTCTCTCTCTCTCTCTCTCTCTCTCTCTCTCTCTCTCTCTCTCTCGCTTTCTTTCTTTCTTTCTTTCTTTCTTTCTTTCTTTCTTTCTTTCTTTCTTTCTTTCTTTCTTTCTTTCTGTCTGTCCCTGTCTCTCTGTCTCCCTCTCTGTCTCCCTCTCTCTCTCTGTCTCTCTCTGTCTTTCTGTCTCTCAGTCTCTCTGTCTCTCAGTCTCTCTTTCTGTTTCTCTCTGTCTCTCTGTCTGTCTCTCATTTAAAATAGAAACTTCAGGTACAAATTAGTTGTGAGTAAATAGTAAATAGTACCCAGAAGTAATTATTATTATTAAGTTTAGTTCAATACCCACTTCTAGCCCGAAAGCAAATCATTCCTCCTGAGGAATTTAAATGCAAAAATGTTGGAGCTAACTGATTTCATAACCCAAATGGACTTAACAGAAATTTATTGAACTACAAACAAATACACCTTCACCTGATTAGAAGCATTAGATTCTAATTTATATATAACATTTCACCATGACTCTTCCTCTCTGAAAACCCTTCCCATGGCACTGCTGAAGGCACACGGAAAGCTTTAGTAAAAACATAAACAGGATGTTCTGTTGTGTCTCTTGTTATTGATATCTAGCTTTAATCCCTGGTGGTCAGACAGAATGCAAGGTGTTATTGCAATTTTCTATTGACACTTGCTTTGTGTCTAAGTACATGGTCAATTTTAGAGAAAGCAACTGAGTTGTTGAATTGATGGTGTATTTGTTTGTAGTTCAATAAATTTATGTTAAGTCCATTTGGGTTATAAAATCAGTTAGCTTCAGCATTTTTCTGTTTAAATTGCTGTGGAGGAATGATCTGTCATTGGCATAGAAGTAGATATTGAAGTCTCCCCCTATCAGTGTGTGAAAGTCAATTCAAGATTGAACCTATAGTAGTGATTCTTTGAAGAACTTGAATGCCTGATGTTCAGGCATTCAAGAAAGATATAAAGAAATTCAATGTTGTCTTTGTGCATTTTCCCTTTGATTATTATGTAATACTCTATTCTGATTAGCTTTTGGTTGATGTCTATTTTGTCAAATATTAAAATAACTATATCATCTGTTTTCTTAGGTTCCTTTTCTTGGAATATTTTTCCAACCTTTTATCCTAAGGTGGTATCTCTCCTTAATATTAAATGTTTCTTAGATGCAACAGAAGTAGGGATTCTGTTTTTACAAAATATTCTGTTAGTCTAGGTTGTTGTGCTGGGGGAATTGAGACCATTGATATTGATGATGATCTTTGATGTTAAGAGGTATCAATGAGCAGGATATGTTGATTTCTGTTTATTTTGTTGTTGTTATTGTTGTGTCCTATTTTGATTTGCTTGTCTAGGATTATTTATTATGTTTGTTTTCTTGGATGTCCATAACCTCTTTAGGTTGGAGTTTTCCTGCCCTTATTTATTACTTGGTCTTTTTCTTTTAAAGCTTTAAATATTTTTTGTTCTGCATGTTTAGTGTTTTGATTATTATATGCTGTGAGAACTATTTTCTCTTGTTCAGTCTGTTTAGTGTACTGTATGCTTGTTGTACCTTGGTAGGGGCCTTTTGCCTGGGTTTATTCTCCTTCCTCTATTTCTATTATTCTTACCTTTTGTTTTCTCATACATTTTTAGATTTTCTTGATTTTTATGTCAGGAGTTTATTAGGTTTAACATTCTATGTTAATGTTAGTGAGTTTTCCTTGAGGAATACATTTGATCTATGATGTCTTCAATGCATGAGAATTTCTCTCCATTATATTCTGTTGGTGGGGCTAGCCTGAGATTTTTGTTAGATTTCCTATACTTGTCTTTGTCAGATTTCCTTCAGTTTCAGTTTTGTTCATTTTATTCTATTTTCATTCAGGTTTTTAATTGTTTTATTCATTTTTTCTATTAGTTTTTCATAGATTTCTTTAAGGGATTTATTAATTTCTTCCTTAAGGATCCCTATTATATTCATAAAGGTTATTTTAAGGCTATTTTATTCTCATGCATCAGTTATGCTACAATACTCAGGACCACCTGTGGCAGGGAATCAGATTTCTAGTGCAGATATGATTTCTTGACTATAATTCATTGTGTTTTTATGTTGGTACCTAGCATCTGGATTTGGGAGATTATAATTCTACATCCTGCTATCTAGACTTGTCTTAAGTAGGGTTTTCCCCCTTGGTTTCTGTTGCTCCATCTTTTTTTTTTTTTTTTTGGAAGAGTGAGATGGCTATATTTTACCTGACATGAGGCTCTTCTGGGATGCTGATAGGTATGGTCATTTGAGGTTAAAAGTAAAATTTCTTTCTATGTCTTTGGATATGATATCTAAGAATTGGTTATGGGGTGGGTGAGAAGTTCCACAGGAAGGAAGAAAAAAAAGTGTTACACCTGTATTTGCCTAGTTTCATGAGAATGGAGACAGAGAATGAGAAGAGAACACAGAGATGGTCCATTAATGAACTAGATTTGAGACTGGGAAAGAGATGAAGATCTGCAGTTATCCTTCCTACTTTTCTGTGGCAGTGGCCAGGGTGTTCCCTGGGAATTAATACAGGAGTTGAAATCTGGGATAAAGTAAAAAGCTATGAAGAACTTAGGAGGAAGAGTTTCATGTGCTCCACTGAATATGGGAGCAAGGGAAGGAAGGAAGTCTCAGTAAGATTTCTACTAGACTTAGGGATGCAGCTGGGGGATTGTATTTGAGGGAGAAGAGGGATGGGTGAAGATCTTAAGTTAGCCTACCTATTTCTTTTCTTCTTTCAAATTAATTTATTCTCTTACATATTACATCATGACCATAGTTTTTCCTCCCTTCCTTTAACCCCACATTCCCCCTCCCTCCCACCACACCCTTGTTCCCCATCTACTCCTCCTCCTTTCTCAAAGGGCATATCAAGTTACAATAAGATTAAGCATTTCCCCTTATATTAAGGCTAGACAAGGCAACCCAGTAAGAGGACAAGGATCTCAAAGTAGAGGAAAGCATCAGAAACAACCCTCTATTAGGAGTCTCACAAGAACACTAATCTACACATCTACAACATATACAGAGAGCCTATGTTTACACATGCAGGCTCACTGATTCTTAGTTCAATTTTAGTGAACCCCAATGAGTCCAGGTTTGTTGATTCTGTGCAGTTTATTTGTGGTGTCCTCCATCCCTCTGGCTGCTATAATCCATTCTCCCACTCTTCATCAGGATTGTCCAACATCTCCTAATGTTTGGATGTGGGTCTTTATATCTGTTTCTATGAGGTTCTGATTGGTTAGGCACCCATCTATGAGCATAGGAGAATATCATTAGGCATCATTTCATTGACATTTGTTGTTGTTGCTGCTGTTCTGTTCTAGATCTCTGGGCAATTTCACCTTTGGTTTCAAGTTCTTCAAGCAGTATCATGACATGGATCAAAAGATAGACCAGTTAATGGTGAGGCACTCCCACAATTACTGTATCACATTTACCCCAGCATATCATACTGGCAGGGCATTTGTAGGTTGAAGGTTTTGTGGCTGGATTGGTGTCATGAACCCTCCATTGGAAGTATTGCCTGTTTGTAAGAGACGGCCAAGTGAGGATATGTGTTTCTCATTACTCTGACATAGCTAGCATCACTTTAATAGACTCCTATGAGTTCCCATTGCACTAGGTTTCTACCTTGTTTCCATAGTCTTTCCAAATTCACATTGTCCTTTCATCCCCCTCACTGCCCCTGATCCCTCCTGTTACAGTTCTCCGGTATACTCACAATATCTAGTCTATTTTTACTTCTCAGGGAGATCTGTGCATCCCTGCTTGTACCCTTTTTGTTACTTTGCCTCTCTGGGTCTGTGATGGATTGGAACATGACTATCATTTACTTTGCAATTAGCATCCACTTATAAGTGAGCACATACCATGTTTGTACTCATACATACCTAGGTACTCACTCAGGGTAAATCTATCTATCTATCCATCTATCTATCTATCCATCTATCCATCTATCTATCCATCTTCCTCCCTTCCTTCCTTCCTTCCTTCCTTCCTTCCTTCCTTCCTTCTTTCTTTCTTTCTTTCTTTCTTTCTTTCTTTCTCTCTCTCTTTCTTTCTTTCTTTTTTTCTTTTTCATTGTTCCATTCAGTTGCCTGCAAATTTTGTGCTGTCATTGTTTTTAACAGACAAGTAATATTCTATTGTGCAAATGTATCACAATATTTATTGTAAGGATAATCATGTGTACTGTGTGGATCCATCACCTGTCAATAAAAATCTGATGGATGATAACTTGAGGAAGGATTAGTAGTTGGAACAAGCTCTTTGAAGAACAAGCCTAGTTTATGCCCTAGGCAATTTAAAATAAATAATAAACCTCCTAGTCATTCAGAAACTGCAGCATGGGTGAAAAAGCCCTCACTATACATTCTGTTTATCCATTTCTCAGAAGAGGCTGTTTGCAGTTTCTGGTTATTATTACTATATTTAATTGCATGATTTGGTTTGCTGATGTCTAGGTTTTCTTTTTCTTTTTCTTTTCTTTTTTTGTGCTCTTTATATATTTTGGATATTCTCTGTCAGATGTGGGGTTGGTGAAGGTCTTTTTTCATTCTGTAGGCTGTTGTATTGTCCTTTTTCATGGTGTCCTTTCTTTTAAAACATTTTTCAGTCAAATTTGGTTCTATTCACTATTGATCTTAATATCTAAGCTATTGGTGTTATGTATAAAAAGTTCTCTCCTGTGCCAGTGCATTCAAGGCTACTTCCTACTTTCTCTTCGATCAGGTTTAGTGAATCTAGTTTTGTATTGAGGTCCTTGATCCATATGGACTTGAATTTTGTGCATGGTGACAAATATGAATCTGTTTATATTCTTCTACATGCAGAATCCAGTTAAACCAGCACAATTTCTTGAAGATGCTTTCTTTTTTTACACTGCATTATTCTGTCTTCTTTAACAAAAACCATATGTTAATAGATATGCGGATTTATTTCTGTGTGTTTGATTTGATTCTGATGATCAACCTATTTGTATACCAATACCATTGCTATACATTACAGCTTAAAATCAGGGATAGTGATACCTCAAGAAGTTCCTATATTGTACAAGATTCTTTTGGTTTTTTTGTTTTCAATAATTTTATTTTTTTCTAATTTTGTCATTTTAATTTTCCATAGCATCTTGGCAATGTTGAAAAATATATATATATATACACAAAGATGCTCATTTTAACAGTTTATGCTTGAGTATGTACCACACCATTTGGGGGTGGGGGACAATTTTAACAATGGAACAAATCTAAGCTATGGACAAAAGAGAATCCAGATAACTGGTTCTGACATGCCACTCCCCCAACATTTAAGAGATATGTCACTCAATGGACACCTGAATTAGCTGGAAAACAAAAACAGAACATTGATGTGGGTAGCTGTTTACATTTCTAATAAGTGTTCTGTACTATAGAACTGAAAACAGAATACTTGGCCCACAGCTCACAGACATCAGAGCTGCACCTTTAAGACTATACAATGTGTAATAAGCCACAACAAGTTGTTAGTTCTGAAAATAAATATTGTCATTTAATCATCAGGTGACTCTTAAGAGAATTCAAAATGTCCTCATTCAGCTAATAAAAACTGAAATATCTATGCATAGTCTTCAAAGCCCAGATTAACTACTAGCTGGCTTTTTATAGAAAAGATAAAAATCAAACAGTATATTTCTTTTGAGGGTTTTTAACTTGTAAACATATAGATATAATATATGATGGATTTTTCCTAATATTTTATATTTCCTTACAATTTGGTAGCTATTAATCTAAATTTAGATTGTTTTATATATCCTACATTTTTGTTGTTTTTATAGATGAAGGTTAGTATTATTATTTTAAGCTCTGTTAAGAATTGTGTTGGTATTTTGATGGGCATTACATTGAACATGGAGATTGCTTTTGGTGAGATGGCTATTTCTGCTATGTTAATCCTACTGATCTATGAACATGGGAGGTCTGATAATTTCTACAATTTCTTTCTTCAAATACTTGAAGTTCTTATCATATAGGTCTTTCACTAGATTAGTTACTACAACATTTTTTATATTGCTTGTGACTCTTGTGATGAGTGTCGTTTTCTTGATTTCTTTCTCAACCCATATATCATTTATATAAAGGAGGGCTATTAATTGTTGAGCCATTTGGGGGCCTTTTATCTAGCTGTTTCACTGTGGTGCTTACCAGCTATGCTAGATTTTGGAGGTTATTTTTTGTATACTATAATATCATCTGAAAATAGTGATACTTGGACTATCTGATTTCCAATTGGTTTCCCTTTTGATCTCCTTTAGTGTTCTAATTGTTCTAGCTAGAACTTCAAGTACTATATTAAAGAGCTATGAAGAGAGTACAAAGATTTCTCTTGTTCCTGTTTTAGTGGCTTGCTTTGAATTTCCGTACATTTAATTTGATTTTCTTTATCATAAATTGCTGTTATTATATTTAAGTATGTCCTTTGTGTCCCTGATAGCTCAAAAAAATTTATCATGAAGGGGTATTAAATTTTTCAAAGGCTTTTTTAGCATCTAATTAGATAATCATGTATTTTTTTCATTCAGTTTGCTTATATGGTGGAACAATTTGACAGATCTGCTGATGTTTAACTATCCTTGCATGTCTAACATGAAGCCTACTTGAACATGTTGAATAATATTTTTTATGTGTTCTTGCATTTGATCTGTGACTATTTTACAGAATTTTTTGCATCAATGTACATAAGAAAAATTGGTTTGTAATTATTTTTCTTTATTGAGTTTTTGTGTGGTTTAGGTATTAGGATGACTATGGCCTCATTCAATAAATTTTGCAATGTTACTTCTGTTTCTAGTTTTAAAATACATAATTTAGAATGATTTTTTTTGAGACAGGTTTTTTTCTGTGTAGTCCTGGCTGTCCTGGAACTCACTCTGTAGATCAGGGTGGCCTCTAACTCAGAAATCCTCCTGCCTCTGCCTCCCAAATGCTGGGATTAAAGGTGTGCACCACCACCTCCTGGCTCAAGAATGATTTTTATTAAAATATTAAGGAATATTGGTTCTATCTCTTCTTTGAACGTCTGATAGAATTTTGAGATCAAGCCGTTTGACCCTGGGCTTTTTTCTGTTAATTTACTACTTCTATTTCCTTAGGAGTTATAGGTCTATTTAAATTGTTTATCTTATCTTAATTTAACTTTGTCAGTCAGTTTCTATCAAGAAGACTGTCCTTTTATGTTAGATTTTCCAATTTTGTCATGTACAGATTTTAAAGTATGACCTAATAAATCATTGTATTTCCTCAGGTTCTCTTGTTATGTCCCCCATTTAGTTCCTGATTTTCTTAGTTTTAATTTTTTGTCTTGTAGGTAGTTTGGCTAAGAGTTTGCCTGTCATGTTGATTTGCTCAAAATTGAAACTCTTTGTTTCCTTAATTCTTTGTATTGTTTTCTTTTTCTATTTTATAGAAATGTGTTCCACTATTTCCTGCTTCCTTTTATCTAATCCTCTTTGGTGTGTTTGCTGTTTTTTCTTCTAGAGCTTTCTAGAGTACTGTTAAGTTGCTACTTTGCGCTCTCTCTAATTTCTTTATAAAGACACTTAGTACTATGAACTTTCCTCTTAGCACCAATTTTATTGATTGCATCTCATAATTTTGGTATGTTGTACATTTAGTTTCATTCATTGAATTCTAGGAAGTCTTCAATTACTTTATTTTTCCTTTACTCAGTGGTCATTAAGTAGAATTTTTGTTTGTTTGTTTCTATGATTTTGAAGGCTTGTTTAGCAGTTGTTGTTTAAGTCCAGCTTTAACCCATGGTGGTCTAATAAATACCAGTGGTTATTTTAATTTTTTGCATCAGTTGAGACTGAGCTGTTGACCAAGTCTATGGTCAGTTTTGGAGAAGGTTTGATGTGGTGCAGAGAAGACTCTTTTGTGTTTGGGTGAAATTCTATACATATCTGTTATGGCCATTTGAATAATAAAGTCTGCTAGATCCACTGTTTATGTTTTTTTTTAATTTCAATTTTAATGTCTAAAACATTGGTAAGTATGGGTGTTTAAGTCCTTCACAACTAATGTGTGTTGTTTGATGTATGATTTAATCTTTAGTAATGTTTCTTATACAAATATGGGTACCCTTCCAATTGGGGCATAAATGTTCAGAATTCAAATGGAATACTAATGTTTTTTTTTCCTTTGATTAGTATGTAGTATTCTTTCCCAATCTCCTTTGATTAATTTTGGTTGAAGACATTTGTTAGATGCTAGAATGGCTATGATGTAGGAAGCCATGTTCGCCATTACAAGATGGCGCCCATTTCCTGTGATGAATCAGCGATGTGCTGTTGTTACTCCACTCCGCACCCTACTACGCTTGCACAGGTAGAGGTTTGGCGGGCCGCAGCTCATACTACGCTTGCACAGGTAGAGGTTTGGCGGGCCACAGCTCAGTCCCGGAGCATGCTAATGAGGCATCGTGGCATGCACCAATCAGGTAGAAACACGTCCAGCCTAGGCCTATTTAAGTAGCACCATTCCTTCTTTCTGGGTCTTTCGCCACTGCAATCTACCCCTCAATAAACGTCTGTGGAAGGATCCTGTTTGTCTTGTGTCCTTCTTGCTGGAGAGATAGAAGCGACCGACACTATACATCCTTGTTTCTTGGGTCTATATATATGAAAATCCTTTCCCAATCCTTAACTCTTAGGCAATGTCTATTGATGTTGAGGTGTGTTTCTTGTATTCAGCAGAAGTATGGATCCTGTCCATTTTGTTAGCCTTGTTACTGAGGTATTAAGTATACTGTTATTGAGAGATTTCAATGACCAGTAATTGTTAATTTCTGTTAATTTGTTGTTTTTGTTATTAGTGGTGGTAGTATGTATGTGCTTGTGTATGTGTGTGTGCATGTACGTATGTATGTATGTATGTATGTATGTATATGTGTTTCCCTTCTTATTTACTGATGTGAAATTATTTATTTCTTGTGTTTTGTGCATAGTTAATCTCCTTTGGTTGGAGTTTTCTTTCTAAAACCTTTATCAGAATTGTGATTGTGGAAAGATATTATTTAAATTTGGCTTTGTCATGGAATACCTTGTTTACTCCATCTATGTTTTTAAGAGTTTTTCTGGATGTAGTATTCTAGGCTGAAATCTGCGGTCTGTCAGTGGCTCTATGGCACTTGCCCAGGCTCTTCTGGCTTTTAGTGTCTCAGTTGAGAAATCAGGTATAATTTTAATAGGTCTTCCTTTATTTATTACATGAACTTTTGCACCTGTAGCTTTTAGAATTCTTTCTTTGTTCTGAGTATATAGTGTTTTGATTATTGTATAGTGAGGGAACTTCCTTTTGTGGAGTCATCTATTTTGGAATTTTTAAGCTTCTTCTTGTTTAGGAACAATTTTTTTTCTTTTATGATTTTGTTGAAAATCAGTAGGCTTTTAGAGCTTGATTCATATTATTCTTTGGTAAGTGTTCCAGATTATGTGGGGCTTTTGTGTCTGGAACTCTTTAGATTTAACATTTTCTTTGAACAATATATGTTTCTTCCATGATATCATCAATACCTAAGATTGTTTCTTCCATCCATTGTATTCTCTTTGTGGTTATTGTGTCTGGTTCCTGCTTATTTTCCTAGATTTTTCATTTCTAGAATTCCCTCAGTTTGTCTTTTCTTTGTTGCTTCTATTTCCATTTTTAGGTTTTGAGCAGTTTCAGCCATTTTTCAATTGTTCATTTCTTTATTCTTGGCTTTCTTTAGGATTTGTTGATTTCCTCCAATTGTTTGTATTCTCCTGAATTTCCTTAAGGGTTTATTGTTTTCCCTTTAATATACTTCATGAAGTTGGTTTTAAGCTCTTTGTGTGTGTGTATGTGTGTGTGTGTGTGTGTGTGTGTGTGTGCTTTAGTGTTTTGTAATATGGAGAGCTCACTGTAGTAATATAGCTGGGTTCAAGTGATGATATTATGTGTTGGCTATTGTTTCTTGTGTACTTCTACTACTGGCTTGTAGACATCTAGGCTTTGGGTAATTAAACATCTTCATACCATTTTTGACTATGTCTTTGTTGGATTGGTATTTTTCATTGGTTTCTGTTTTCTCTCTGGTCTTCTGCTATGTCAGACCTGGGATTCCCCCAGTCTGTGCAGATTTCTAATGTTTAGCTCTGGGTCTCTGCATTTCTTTCCATTAACTACTAGGAGGTGTCTCTCTGAGGATAGCTATGCTAGGTTCCTATGTGCAAGCATAATAGAGTATAATTATTAGTGTCAGGGATTAGTTCTTTCCCACTGGATAGATCTCAATTTGGGCCAGTCAGTAGTTGGACATTCCCTAAGTCTCTGCTCTGTTTGTCCCTGAACATCTTATATTCAGGATACATTTCAGGTTGACAATTTTGTGGGTGGATTGATGTCTTTATCCCTCCAGTGGAAGTACTGACTGACCACTTTAAAATCTATATCTTCCACTTTTTGGCTAGAATTGTCCCCATAGACATTATGGTACCTTTCCCCAGCCCAGGTCTCAGGCATGTCCTATAGATTGTTCCACCTACCCCTGACTTCTGACCACCACCAATTTCCATTCTTTCTCCTTGGCTCTGTGTATACCTAATCACCCCACCCTGGTTCCTTCCCTATACCCTCTTCCACCCAGTTCCCTCCCTCCCTGCATCTCCATTTTATTTCCCTGTCTGATAAAGATTCTATAAACAGGGCAATATAAAATCATTAGATAGGTATTAATTGAAAGTTTAGCTTTCCAAATGTAAATGCAGAGTGTAAAAAAATGTTCTTAGACCTTTAAAAGCTCAGTTAGTTCCCATGGATGCATGGATTAGAACTACTGTTGATATTGATCTTAATGACTATGTAATTAGGCAAGCAATAACCAATAAAATTACTTATCAAAATGTCTGTTGTTTTGACTGTGTTAGATAAGATTGTGTGAAAAGAGACTGGCATTCCTAGAGACTTCTCTAGAAAACCTCAACTGTCTAGTAGAAGGTGTGGTAAGGGTAAGGGTTGGACTAGTGAATGCAGATATGCAAGATATATTTGAAATAATTCCCTACTAATATGAAACTTCCATAAAATAATCCTGTAAATACTGGAAACTCCCATAGGGGTTAGCTTATACTTCAGCAACACACATGAGCCAGGAATTTTTCTATCAGCAATCCAAAGAACAACTAGAGTAAACTAAACTAATTATTGGAGATCTAATGCATGCTATAGAAGGATGCAGTGACTTAGACTTAAGTATAAGTAAACATCTCACACTATCACCAAAAATCCCATGCTATAAAATTCCCACTTGAGTGCATGGACCTCTGTAATCAAAGATAGTAGGAAAGTAAAATAAGCAGTTTAAAGCTGTACTAGGATTGCTCAGCTTCTACAAATTTCATATGTCAAAGGCAAAGCACTCCAATTGAAATAACAGGAGAATTCAGAAGTACTAGAAGACAGGGTTTTTTTTTTTTGTGTGTGTGTGTGTAACTATTATCAACTTCCAGAAACCAAAACTAAAATTAAAATTAAATAAATTCAAATTGAAAGTGTAATGGACACAGAAGCTAATGTAACTATAATATCGCGAGGATCTTGGAATCCAAGTTGATATTTACACAGGTTGTAGGGTTTATAACATTATCCCTAGTAAAACTAAGTGTAAGACAAATTAAATATATGGTACCAGAAGGTAAAGTAGGAAGGTTAAAACCTTATATATCAGATATAGCCATAAACCTAAGGAGAAGCGGTTACTACAATGGGGGAGGGCTCAGATTATGAGTCCTTCAATATCAGAAAATGGATATCTATTTTGACTGACATTGCATATGAATATCATATGTACTATGGTTGGATTTTTCTTGTTTGTAAATGTGTGCCTTCATTTTCATTAAATTCTAAAAAGTCTTTGATTTCTTTCCTTATTTCTTCCTTGACAGACAAAGGACTCTGGTGTGGAGGCAGGCAAGGAATGTGAGTTCCAAAGTAGCTACGTTATGTGTGGGTTTATAAAGATATGGTTGTACCATGATAAATGGAAAGGGGATCTAGCAACTTGGATGTTATGGAAATCAAAGTCTTTCTAGTCTTTCTGTATGTTCCATCTTGAATGCAGATACACCCTTAGTATACATCTTTTTCTTAATTTTTTTTCATTTTTTATTCTATATTCTTTGTTTACATTTCAAAGGCTTTCCCCTTTCCCAGTCCCCCCCCCATGTCCCATAAGTCCTCTCCCCCCCCAACTATTCCTCAATCACCCCCCACACACACACACGCCATTTCTCTGTTCTGGTACTCTCCTACAAAACTGGATCCAATCTTTTCAGGCCCAGGGTCCTCTCCTTTCTTCTTCTTGGGAATCATTTGACTTGCTAATTGCGCCTTGAGTATTTAGGGCTTCTGGGCTCATTAATATCCACTAGTATACATCTTTAATCACAAACAATGTAGGTAACTTAGTTTGTAGGAGAAAGCTGCTATGTTTGAAAGTGGTATCTAATTGGGAGACAGACAAATTGATGAATCAGAAAAAGATTTGAGAGAATGCTTCAGAGATAGGATACATTCAACTCACATGATAACACATGGGAAAACAGGTGACTTAAGAGAACAGTTCAGAAAGGCAGAGAGAGAGAGTGAGAGTGAGAGAGAGAGTGAGAGAGAGAGTGAGAGAGAGAGTGAGAGAGGGAGAGAGAGGGAGAAAGAGGGAGAGAGAGGGAGACAAGGGAGGGAGAGAGAGGGAGAGGGAGGGAGAGGAAGAGAGAAGGAGAGGGAGACAAGGGAGGGAGAGGAAGAGAGAAGGAGAGGGAGACAAGGGAGGGAGAGGGAGAGAGAGAGAGAGAGAGAGAGAGAGAGAGAGAGAGAGAGAGAGAGAGAGAGAGAGAGTTTTACAATTTTACAATTACTGGTCATTACAGAACAAAGGAAAATGAAACTAAGCCAGATTAGAATTGATTGCTGGTGTTAGCTCTAAGCCAAGCAGAGCTATTCAGTCAGAAGCTGAGACAAGCTATTTTGAATCAGTCAGCTTGGAAAGGAGTTTGGGCCAAAGCAGATGAGTTGAACCATCCAGCTCACAAAGTGCTAAAAACGGTAAGTGCTAGAAACTAAGTTGGGTAAACAAGGGACCTATTATCTTTCAATGCATTGTCTTATTTGATTTCAAATTAAGCCAGGATCATTCTCGTGCATGTTTTTGTTTTAAATTATTTTATATATTTACATTCCAGCCATTGCCTCTGCCTTGGTCTCACTCCCAGTTACTCATCCTATTCCAATTACCCCTTGCCTCCAAGATGATTATTTGCCACCCTACCAGACTCCCCCTTCCCTGGTACCTCAAGTCTCTGGAGGATTAAGTGCATCTTCTCAGAGGTTGAAAACATACTAGGACTAGATTAGATTGTCTGGAGGCTAGAAGCTTCCTCCCTATTCCCAGGGTTGTAGATGCAGGGAGTAAGTCTATGAGACAACAGTTACATCAGGTGAATTCAAGTTACTTTTACAAGTAACCACAGAGAAATATTTTCTTTTGACTCTCAACTTGGTACTATCTAGAATAATTTGTGAGGAGAATCTCAAGATTGTGGAATTGCCTATATTAGTTTGGCTTGTGGGCATATCTGTGAAACATTGCCTTAATGCTTTGTAGGTGGAGTTACTTGGGATTATAGGATTTGTCTTGAGTATTAACTGATACAGAGAGGTCCAATATCCAGTGAACAATTCATCCTAGTTCAAACTACATAAGAAAGCTAGCTGAGGAGGAACTGGTGAACACACAGCTTCTTACTTTCTACAGGACTTCAGTGACTACAAACCATGTTTTTGGACAACGTAAATATTCTTTGGAATAACAACCCCCACTGTCCTCAAATGTTTGTCTTGTCTTCCTTCAGTGATGAACTGAAACCTGGAAATATATGTCAAATAAACCACACTTGCTAATATTTCTTCTGGTTGTAAATTCATCATAACAATAGAAATGAAACTAGTATAGAAACTAAGTTGGGTAAACAAGGGAACTATTATCTTTCAATGCATTGTCTTATTTGATTTCAAATTAAGCCAGGATCATTCTCGTGCATGTTTTTTTTTAAATTATTTTATATATTTACATTCCAGCCATTACCTCTGCCTTGGTCTCACTCCCAGTTACTCATCCTATTCCTATTACCCCTTGCCTCCAAGATGATTATTTGCCACCCTACCAGACTCCTCCTTCCCTGGTACCTCAAGTCTCTGGAGGATTAAGTGCATCTTCTCCCATTGAGGCAAGATCAGGTAGACTTCTGCTACATATGTGACAGGTACCTTGGACCAGCCCATGTATGCTCCCAGCCACTGGAAACTTTCTAGTGTTTAGGTTAATGGAGACACCTAGACTTCCTATGGGGTCACTCTCCCTTTCAGCTTCTTCAATCTTTCACATAATTCAAACAAGGTTCCATGACTTCAGTTCAATGATTGGGTATCAGTATCTGCTTCTGTCTTAGTCAGATACTGGTAGGGCTTATCAGAGGACAGCCATACCAGGCTCCTGTCTGTAAGGACATCACAGCATAGTAGTGTCAGGCCTTGGTGCTGCCCTGACCCCCCATGAGGTGGAGATCCCAAGTTGGACCAGTCATTGGACCTCCATTCCTTCAGTCTTTTCTCCACTTTTGTCCCTACAATTCCTTTAGATATGAAAATTCTGAGTCAGGAATTTTGGCTGTGGGTTAGTAACCCCGTCCCTTCACCTGAGGCTTCCAGTTCCCTTTTCCCAATGTTTGGACATTTTGAATAAAGTCACTTTCAATGAATACTGAGAGTGCCTCACCTCCTGGGTCTCTGGTACTTTCTAGAGGGGCCCTGATCTCCCACTCCCTGATACTGTTTATTCCATTCATTCTCTTGGCCCTCTTGATTACTCTTCTATCCCCTCACTCTCCTCTCCCACACAGAGTCCTCCCGTCCAGTGTCTCCAGTGATTATTTCCTTCCCACTACTAAGTGGGATTGAAGCCTCTCCTCTTGGACATTGCTGCTTGTTATACCTCTTATGATCTATAGGTTTTATCCTATGTATTTTGTACTTTTTGGCTAATATCCACTTTCAGTAACTACATACTATGCATGAACTTTTGAGTCTGAGTTACCTCACTCAGGATGATATTTTCATGTTCTATCCATTGGCCTGTAAAATATATGATGTCCTCAATTTTAATAGCTAAATATACTATATTGTGTAAATGAACCAGATTTTCTGTATCTATTCTTCCTTTGAAGGACATTTGGGTTGTTTCCAGCTTCTGGCTATTATAAATAAGGCTACTATGAACATAGCAGAGCATGTCTTCTTCTTAAATGTTGGAGCATCTGTTCGGTATTTGCCCAGTAGGGATATAGCCGGGTCTTCAGGTAGAACTGTTTCTATTTTTTTGAGAAACCTTCAGATTGATTTCCAGAGTTGTTTTTACCAGCTTGCTAGCCCACCAGCAATGGAGGAGTATTCTTCTTTCTCCACATCCTCATGAGCATGTGGCTGTCACTTGAGTTTTTGATATTATCCATTCTGATTGGTATGAAGTAGAATCTCAGGGTTGATTTGACTTGCATTTCTGTGATGACTAAGGGCTTTGAACATTTCTTTAGGTGCTTCACATCCATTTGATATTTCTCAGTTGAGAGTTTTTTTTATTTAGCTCTGTACCCCATTTTTAATTAGGTTACTTGGGTTTTTGGTGGTTAAGTTCTTTATATATTTTAGATATTAGTCCTCTGATGTAGGGTTAGTGAAGAACTTTTTCCTAATCTGTTGGTTATGGATTTGTCTTATTGATAGTATCTTTTGCCTTACAGAACCTTTTGAGTTTCTTGAGATCCTATTTTATCAATTTTCAATCCTAGAGCCTGCCATTGGTATTTCAGGAAATTTTCCCCTGGGCCAATGAGTTTGAGGCTCTTTTCTTCTATTAAATTCGGTGTATCTGGTTTCATGTTGAAGTCCTTGATTCACTTGGACTAGAGCTTTGTGCAAGCTAATAAATATGGATCTATTTTCATTCTTTTGCATACAGACTGACAGATCAACACCATTTATTGAAGATGCCTTCTATTCATTGTATGTTTTTGGCTTCTTTGTCAAAGAACAATTGTTCATAGGTATATGGGTTTACTTCTGAGTCTTCAATTCTGTACTCTTGGTCCACCTGACTTTCTGTATACCGTGAGGTTTTATTACTATTGCTTTATAGTACAGCTTGAGGTAAGGGCTGGTGATTCTCCCAGATGTTCTTTTATTGTTGAAATTGGTTTTGGCTATCCTGGGTTTTTTGTTTTCCCATTTGTAGTTTATAATTTCTCTTTCCATGTCTGTGAAGAATTGTGTTGAAATTTTGATGGGGGTTGCATTGAATCTGTACATTACTTTTGGTAAGATGGCCATTTTCACTATGTTAATCCAACCAAACCATGAGCATGGGAGTTCTTTCCATCTTTTTATATCTTTGATTTCTTTTTTAAGAGATTTCAAGTTTTTGTCATACAGATCTATCACTTGCTTGATAAAAGTTCCAACAAGACATTTTATATTATTTGTTGCTATTGTGAATGGTGTTGTTTCCCTAATTTCCCAGGAAGGCTACTGGCTTGTTTGAATTAATTTTATATCCTGCTACTTTGTTGAAGTTGTATATCAGCTGTAGTAATTCTCTGGTCGAATTTTGGGGGTCTTATGCATATCATCTACAAAGAGTGATACTTTGATTTCTTCCTTTCCAATTTGTATCTCCTTGATATACATTTATTGTCTAATTGCTCTACTTAGAACTTTGAGTCCCCACAGTGCACCATATCCAGGTGGCACAGAGAGATAGCTGACCACAGAGGAGTGCAGAGAGGCCGGTCAGCATGGGTAGGACTTCTCCTGCTGCCCAGAGGATGACATCCGGATCCCTCAGGTGGGAGCCTTCTGGTTTCTGTCTCCAGATCAGGATCACCCTCTGCCACAGTACCATAGCCAAGTGGCACAAGGAGATAGCTAACCCCCCCAGGAGTGCAGAGAGGCCTAACAGCATATGGAGAGGCCTCTGCTGCTCAGAGAAAACAGCCAGAAACCCTGAGGATATAAGAGCCTAGGAGCAGCCAGGAGCAAGAATCTTCCAATTTCTGCCCACACCCAGAGCTGATGGGACCACAGAGCTCCATACCCAAATACAACCACAAGAAGGTAGGTCTCACAGGAGTACTGACATACCTGTCTACACAGAGAAAATGGGTCTCTCAGGAGCACAGATACAGAGGCTTGCATGACAGATAAGCCACAGTCAGAGACAGCAACACCAGCTAACACCAGAAATAACCAAATGGCAAAAGCCAAACATAAGAACATTATCAACAAACCAAGGCAACATGGAAACATCTCAACTAAGTTCTCCCACAATAGCAAGTCCTGGATACTGCAACACACCAGAAAAGCAAGATCTGAATTTAAAATCATATCTCATGATGTTTATAGAGGATTTCAAGAAGGACATAAATAACTCCCTTAAAGAAATACAGGAGAACATGAGTCAACAGGTAGAAGCCCTTAAAAGGAAACACAAAAATCACTTAAAGAAATTCAGAACATGTCTCAAGAGGTAGAAGCTTGAAAAGTGGAAACTAAAAAAAATCCCTTAAAGAATTACAGGAAAACACAAACAAACAAGTGAAGGAACTGAACAAATAAACCAGGAGTCATAGATACAAACATCAACAGAATACAAGAGATAGAAGAAAGAATCTCAGGTGCTGAAGATATCATAAAAAACATTGACTCAACTATCAAAGAAAATGCAAAATGCAAAAAGCTTGTAATGCAAAACATCCAGGAAATCCAGGAAACAATGAGAAGACCAAACCTAAGGATTATAGGTATAAAAGAGAGTGAAGATTTACAACTTAAAGGGCCAGTAAATATCAACAAAATTATAGAAGAAAACTTGGCTAACCTAAAGAGAAAGATACCCATGAAATACAAAAAGCCTCTCCAAACAGGCTGAACCAGAACAGAAATCCCTCCTGTCACATAATAATCAAATCACCAAATACTAAACAAAGAAAAAATATTAAAACCAGTAAGGAAAAAAGGCCAAATAACATATAAAGGAAGACTTATCAGAATTACACCAGATTTCTCACCGAAGACTGTGAAAGCAAAAAGATCCTGGGAATATCTCATACAAACCCTAAGAGAACACAAATGCCAGCCCAGACTACTATACCTGGCAAAACTTTCAATCACCATAGATGGAGAAAGCAAGATATTCTATGATAAAACCAAATTTATACAATATCTTTCCACAAATCCATCCCTACAAAGGATAATATAGAGAAAATGCCAATATAAGGGGGGCAACTACACCCTAGAAAAAGATAGTAGTAGGAAGAGAAAAAGATAATAGAAACCAACAATCACTATTCCTTAATATCTCTTAACATAAATGGACTCAATTTATTAATAAAAAACATAGACTAATAGACTGGATACATAAACAGGGGCCAGCATTTTGCTGCATTCAGGACATGCACCTCAGTGTCAAAGACAAATACTACTTCAGAGTAAAAGGCTGGAGAACAATTTTCTAAACAAAAGGTTCCAGGAAACAAGAATCTTATTGAGTATTTTTGCACAGATATTCATATGCAAATTTGGTCTGAAGTTCTCTTCCATTTTTGTGTCTTTATGTGGCTTAAATATTACAGTATCTCTAGCTTCATAGAATGAATTAGGTAGTGGTCCTTCAGTTTCTATAATATTGAATAGTTTGAGAAGTGCTGGTATTAGCTCTTTGAAGATCTGGTAGAATTCTGGACTGAAGTCATTCGGGCTTTAGTTATTTGTTATTAGAGTTATTATTTAGTTATTTGAGTTATTCTTTAATTTTTAGAGTTATTAGTCTACCCTTTTGTTCAGATTTTTGTATATCAATGAAGATTTACTGTCTGGTAGTGATGCTATATAGTCAAGTGATGATTTTTTAATTCTTAGTGATGATCTTGCAAGAATTCTGAAAATTATACTAGCAATTATTAAGCCCTTTATAATAGCACTGCCATTAAAGCCCTCTCTGATATAAAAACTGCAATTAGAATTCTGCCAGTCTTCAAGTCTCATGAGTTATTTGTCTCTGAGATTGAAAGTAGACATTTGTAACTAGAACACAATCCAAGATGTTGTAAAATAATTAACTAAAAGTCATAAAAGGGAAGTAACAATTTATTGAGCATGCAAAGACAGAAGATAAACTATTGACTTTATCAATACAAAAGGTTTATCAATACAAATGTTTGATGATAAATTAGCCACAAAATTCTGTGCATTAACTTTCCTTAAACTTGAGGAGCCAATGACAGGATATTGATGTTTAGTAAGATAATTAATCTTAATGAAAACATGTGTAAGTAAAGGGATCAGCTTTACCAACTCCATTTTACTTCCAGACTCCATTTTGCTTCCAGACTCCATTTTATTATTAACTTGACCTCTGAATGAACTCAGCTACTAGAAAAAACCAACTTGGTCCAGGACCCATGTCACCCTGGTAACAATCACAACACCCAGTACCAACTTGTTTGTTGGACCAGCCTCTAAGATCAAATATAGACAGTGTACTCACATATAATAAATAAATAAATCTTAAAAAAATATAGACAAATGGGATCTCATAAAATTGCAAAGCTTCTGAAAGGCAAAGGACAAAGTAATCAGGACAAAATGGCAACCTACAGATTGGGAAAAGATCTTTACCAATCCTACATTTGATAGAGGGCTAATATCTAATATATACAAAGAACACAAGAAGTTAGATTCCAGAGAACCAAATAACCCTATTATAAAAGGGGATATAGAGCTAAACAAAGAATTCTCAGCTAAGGAATTACAAATGGCTGAGAAACACCTAAAGAGATGTTCAACATTCTTAGTCATCAGGGAAATGAAAATCAAAACTACCCTGGGATTCAATTTTAGACCAGTCAGAATAAAAATCTCAGGTGCCAGCAGATGCTGGCGAAGATGTGGAGAAAGGGGAACACTCCAAATGTGGATTCTTCTGTCATACTTAGAAGGGGAATAAAATAATCATGGGGGTAGAGGAACTTGGGAGGAAGAGATGAAGGGGAAGTATAAGGAGGGGTAGAAAAAGATGTGGTAGGAACAAGGGGAAATGTTCAGAGGGTCAGGAAATTGAACAAAAACGTGTTTCAGTGAGAAATGGGAAATTGGGGGAAGCCCCCAGAAATTCCCAGATGTCAGAAAGCAAGAGGCTCCCAGGACCCAACAGGAATGACAGTAACTGAAATATCAACGAAGGGGAGAGAGTACCTGTAGAGACCATATTCAGAGGTGTGGCACATACTCTAGTTGTGGGATAGGGTCATCCACCCACCTCAACAATATTAACCCAGAATTACTCCTGTATGAAGAAAATACAGGGACAGAAACTAAAGGAAAGGACATACAGAGACTTCCCCACCTGGGGATCCAGCCCATATGCAGACACCAAACCAAGACACTATTGCTGATGTAAAGAAGGGCTTACTTATATTTTTGATTTTGAGCATAGCCTTTAACAGCCAAGGGTATAATTCCCATGATATAACTTACAGACCACATGAAGCTTAAGAGGAAGAAAGACCAAAGAGTTGATGCTTTAGACCTACTTAGAAGGGGGAACAAAATAAACAAGGGAGTAAAGGGTGCGGGGGACTTGGGAGGAAGAGAAGAGGGTAAGGGGAAAAAGAGGGGAAGAATCAGGTATGAGAGAAGATGAAGGAGATGTACAGAGGGTCAGGAAATTGATCGGCAGTATGTAGCAATGGGGGATGGGGAACTGGGCTTAACAACCAGAAAGTCCCATATGCCAGGAAAGCAAGAGTCTCCCATCACCCCATGGGATGACATTAGCTGAAATACCCCATAAGTGGGAGGGAGAACCTGTTGAGATCATATCCAGAGGTTAGGAATGGACCCTGGCCCCTCCAATTGAGGGATGGGATTATCCACCCATCTCCAAAATTTTAACCCAGAATTCCTCCTGTCTAAAGAAAATACAGGGACAAAGAGTGGAACAGAGATTAAAGAAAAAGGCCATACAGAGACTGTCCCACCTGGGGATCCATCCCATATGCAGATACCAAACCCAGACACTTGCTGATGCCATGAACTGCATGCTGACAGGAGCCTGATATGGATGTTTCTAGAGCCAGATGCTGATGATTGCAGCCAACCATTGGACTGAGCATGGAGACCCTAATGGAGGACTTAGTGCAAGGGCTGGAAGAGCTAAAAAGGGTTTGCAACGCTATAGGGATAACAACAATATCACACAATCACATACCCCAGAGCTCCCATGTTCTAAAGCACCATCCAAAGAATACACATGGAGGAACCCGTGGCTCCAGCTACATATGTAGCAGAGGATGGTCTTATTGGCCATCAATGGCAGAAAAGGCCCTTGGTCTTGTGAATGCTTGATGTACCAGTGTAGGGGAATGCCAGGACATGGAGGTAGGCTTAGGTGTGTGTGTGAGGAAGTACCCTCATTGAAGTAGGGGAGGGGAATGGAATAGGGTTTTAAGGAGAGGAACCTGGGAAAGGGAATAATAGTTGAAATGTAAATAAATAAAATAACCAATAAAAAATCACAATGCTACTGGGCAAATAGCCACTGCACCCCTAGCAACAACCATTCTGCTCTTAAGGGGAAAGTACCTAATGTCTGAAGTAGATCAATTAAGATAGCAACTGTTGTTCATACCAAGCTGAAGTCATTACTACCCTATAAAAGTGCATCAAGCAACTGTCAACCTATCATTTAAGTGCAAAGTTGAAAAGTCCTCACCCTAGTATCATGGACCTTCTACACCTTCCTCTGCTGGAGAAATTCTTAGGGTCCTAGTTGAGCTTGAATAAAGAGTCTTTGCTTATGCATATGAGTTCGACTCATGGTGGTCTTTGGTGGTCTGTAGGGACCTCACAATCTCAGCATAGGAGTAAACACCTCTGGTGTTTATTCAATTTATCCTTCAAATTTATGTTAGAATTTTTAGTGAACCTTAAGAAAAAGGATACTTGGAAAAATCATTTGAGCTCTTTCCCTAGAAAATGCACAAAAAGCTAGGAATTATTTATTACATTGCATGACACTATTACATCGGAGTAAGAGGAGAGACCAAGAGTGGGAGGAGGGAGGAGAAGGACAGCACAGTAGGGTGACTTAGAAATTAAAAGGGAACTTAGATATTAAGAGAGCAATATGCAGAATGTGCAGAGGAAGAGGGTCAAGAAAGAAGATGCAGAGAGAGAAGAAGGAGCAGGCATGCTTCCCTTTACCATGGGATAGAACGGGTCTTTTTCTTTTATTGAATATTTTATTTATTTACATTTCAAAAGTTACCCCCTTTCCTGGTTTCCCCTCTGGAAACCCCCTAGCCCATCCTCCCTCCCCTGCTTCTGTGAGGGTGCTCATTTCCCTGCCAATCCATTCCTGCCTCCCTTCCTGGCATTCCCCTAGCTTGGGACATGGAGCCTTCTCAGGACCAAGGGCCTCTCCTCCAATTCATGTCCAACAAGGACAAGGCCATCCTCTGTTACATATGCAGCTGGAGCCATGGGACCTTCCATGTGTACTCCTGGGTTGATGGTTTAATTCCTGGGCACTCTGGGAAGTCTGGTTGGTTGATATTGTTGTTCTTCCCATGAGTTGTAAACCCCTTCAAGTCCCTCAATCTTTCTCTAACTCCTCCGATGGAAGTAGAAAATATCATCCTGAGTGAACTAAACCAGTCACAAAAGAACACAATGCACTCATTGATAAATGGATATTAGCCTAAAAGCTTGGAATACCCAAAATACAATTTACAGACCACATGAAGCTCAAGAAGAAGGAAGACAAAATATGGAAACTTCTGTCCTTCTCAGAAGGCGAAACAAAATACTCTCGGGAGGAAATAAGTGTGGAGCAGAGACTGAAGGAAAGGCCCCACTTGGATATCCATTCCAGATTCAGACACCAAAACTAGGCACTATCGCAGATGCCAAGAACAGGTCTTTTCGGGACAAAGCTTTTTCCTTACAGACTTGAATTTAATTCATTTAGCAATACAAGAGTAGAAGGCTTTTCTTTGTCTATGCAATAAACAGTTGGGTGCATTTTGCATCCAGAATGAGTGAGTCCTTCCTGCACTAGCACTTAAGCATTTTCTCCACATGCATATCTAAGTATGGATGTGTGTGTGTGTGTGTATATGTAATTATGAGACAAGTAAGTATCAGTACCCAATGAAGCTGTATGAGTGTGTTGCATTAATTTGCATATGAATGTGAGTTTATACATATCTGTATATGTGTAAGTTTTTCCTTCTGAGAGTCAGTGACTCTTCTGGTTCAATAAAAGTTTATTTTTCCCAACCTCCCTACTGAGGCAAGAGTTCTGTGAAAGAGAGAAAAAAATTCTTAAAAAAATGTATCTTTTACTTAATCCCCTGCTGTTTTATGAGGAGGTGCTAAGGGCCAACAGTTTCTGGCTTCAGAGGAACTGAGAGAGGTTGGGCAGCTACCTCTGCGAAACAATATAGAACTAAGATAGAAAAACATTACTATAATAAAAGCAACCCTAATATCTCATAAGAACAAGTCTTGTCCACTTGGCTGCTGTCAAGAGAGAACAAGAATGCCTGAGCTAGCCCCTGGCACAACCATGATTATCTGTTACTCACCAAGGCTCATCGGACATCATCCATGCATCAAGGAACCAACAGGCAGAGATTCCCAGAAGTCCTAAGTGTTTTATCTCAGTTCCTCTCTCCAGCTGATACAGGTTACTCAGTTTGTTCATCCTCAGGATCCAGCAGCCCTCCATGAATTCACATTTTATTTTTTCAGTTTGACTCAATCTACTGACTTGGGTTAAACTGTTGACAATGTAGCTTGTATCTCTAAGCATTAGCTCTCTAGTAATGCTTATTGTTCTACTTCTCCCTTCATAGCCTCTTCATAGGATTTTAAATCAGTTTCTGTTTCTGGGGCAAGTCCCTTTTCAGCTCTTTGGATTCTGTTACAGCATCTTTAACTTTCTTGTAGTCATTCTGTAATCTACCCCCACACATATATAAATGCATTTGTGTGCATAAACACACACATTCTAGACAGAATATTTAGTGTGATATGTAGTATGTTATTTGAGATTTAATACTTGCAGCCAGATTCCAATAAAGTGACATGGTTTCCAATAGTATCAAGGGAAAGCTTTTCTTCTTGTCAAATTACAGCTAACAATACAACATAGCTTTTAAGTTATTTGATATTCTATAAATTCTGACATTGTGGAAAGACTGAAATGTGGGTGTCTATGTTCCTGGCAAAATAAGCTCATGCCAGTCTTTTCTCAGGAACAGAATTTGGCTAATTCTCCTGGAAGAGTTGGAGGATCCAACTTTTAAGTTTTAAAGGTGTTCTGTCCCAAAGTGAGGAAAAGGGGTGGAATGTGGATGATGCACATGGTGCTATTCTGGATACACAGGGGAGACAAGATATTAAAAAATACTCTTCCCTTGGCTGCAAGATATTCCAAAACCTGACAGTATTCTTTCTACAAGATTAGTGTAGAAAGCTGAAGAACAATCCACCCTTTTTTGGGGGGGATGCTTTCCTGTTAAACTCCCCTCACCCCTGACTTCCTGGGATCACATTCATTTGCTTCCCAAGCCCTTCCATGTAGCTCTGTCTTCAAGGAATCTCGGACTGAGGACAGAAACCCATAGAGACAACCCTTTAATTTTCTTAAACATGCTGTACTGTTTGCATTGTCATTAATTGTAATCCAGAGCATCATGAACTGTGAGTAATGAACCTCTAAGGAGCCCACCTATCATTGGACATGAAATCCCAAGGAAAACTGACTCAAAGTTCTGCCTTGCAGAGTGACCAATGGGCAGGATTCTTCGTCTCAAAAGGATCTAGCAGAGAGTAAAACATGGCCACAACCCTTCTTCTCCCCGATCCTCATGTACCTGCTTCCTCCTCTGCCCCAAGCCCTTCCTAAATTTGAGTGGTCTGACTCGTAAATTAATGAAAAGCTGCCCTTGTAACGCCTTCTCACTTCCAAAACCTTGTTTCTGCTTTATAATTTAACTGTGTCTAAAAAATTTTACTCAGTGCTTTCACTGTACATTTTTAAGCAGACATTTACTACTAGATATATTTTTCTTCTGAATATCTTTTCTTATGGTGTGCTTGTATGTAAAATTATTTTTTTCATGAGGAATACCCAAAAACTTCCAAGCATTCACTCTAATGATCAAAGTAATGCCAATTTTATTATAAGCAGATTTTATAATATGGGCAGTCAGAGACTCTACTGGATGTATTTTGCAGAGTCCCTTAAAAATCTTACTCCAAACAGTATAATTCTCTTTTTTAGGAATAATTACTCCTTCCAGGCTTTACCGATTGCTGGTAAAATATCAAGGAATGAATATTTTAATGAGTATATTTTAAGTGTCATTTCAATATTTGAGGTTTGAAATGGAAATAAATGTAAAGCTTAGATATAAAAGAAAAATATAGGTTTTTATGTATTTAGCTATAAAATGGAGAAGTACATTAAAATTTTAGTATCATTTTAATAAACCAGACAGAATTACTAAAGCTTTTATCATCTAGTCTTTACCTTCTTGTGGACAAATATAGTTTTCTTAATGTCTATATCAGAGTAAAATTGGAGACAAATTGATTTTGTCTGGTTAGGCACCAAAATACTTTCAACATAGTTTCTATGATGTACATACCATATCATGTTAAAGACTATGTTTTATAAACTAGCCTGCACAACAGGCATGAGCTATTTTCTAATTAATTTGTTGATAGCTTAATTGAATTTTCATTAAGATAACCCTTATGATATAAGTACTTCTCAAGTACATGTCTATGTCTATGTCTCTGTCTATGTCTATGTCTATGTTTATGCATCATGTATGGACTTTTTCATTATTAGAACAAAAAATTGAAATTTATTAATATCTAAAATTATATTTTTATTTTTACACTGGATTTTTGTAGCATGTCCTTAGGCTAAGTCAACATCTTATTATCCTATCACTTATTGATTCATAGAATGTTGCAAAACCTAAGTGCTTTTGACTTTCAGGACAGAAATTGTCTTTGAATTTTATTCATGGATTTTATTATGGTGCTTCTTCAGTGTGCATGGAGGCAATCCTTTGATTATTTTCTCTTAAGATTCATACACATAAAATGGATTTTAAGCTTGAGGGCTGCATAATATTAAACTATACAATATTTAAATTCTTATGGAAGTCCCTTTTAAATTCTTTCTTTCAATCGTAATGAATACAACACAGCTAGTCCCAGCTTCCACACTGATTTCCCTAATGTAATTTCAATGGCAATAAAGTAGAGTGCTTATGAAACTAAAGTCACACATTCAATTCTGGAGAGGCCTCTTGACTTTGTACACTAGCAAGCTCCAATTGACAACTACCAACTGTAATATCAGCTTTGCAGGTGTAAAAACACATTACAGCTTATAAGGATTATTGCTGGGGGGAGAAAGAGGGCATTATATAACATACTAAGTTTATTGAGAAATTGAGACACTCATGCTGTTGAAGCAACATCTTTACCAATTGTTTCATGTATTTTTTTTTATAGTTTTACCCCCATGGGGGTTATCTAGGAAACCGTTAGTAGTGATGACGACTAGTTGGTAAGAGCTACAGAGACCTACATGTAATTCTATTGAGCATTATCTAGTGTTATCTTTGTTTGCTTAGGTGGAGAGCTAAAGAACAGTTTTATCAAACCTTCTTTAGGAGATAGAAGTAAATTTATATGGTTACAAGATAAGTTCCTGAAACTGGAACAAGAAGCCTGTGCTAACAAATGCTGAGTTTATAACTAAAGCTGGGATATTTATGTAATGAAAAATATCTTTTAGATAGTTACAGGCAACACAAGCAGCCTAAAGTACATACCAAAGCTCAATGCATGTTGATCCATATTGTACAATAGCAAAAAAAACAGCGTATCTATCTATCTATCTATCTATCTATCTATCTATCTATCTATCATAGAGAGAGAGAGAGAGAGAGAGAGAGAGAGAGAGAGAGAGAGAGACTACTTTGGGAGGGAAATTAGAAGAAATACCAGCATTAGTCAGAGAAACAGCCAAAATACATGACTTTCAGGAAAGAGGTAAAAAAAATAGAATTCTGTATAGTTGTAAATACTGTTATTGGCAAAATTAAATAGAAGGGATAACTTAAATGTGTCAGTGTTCTGGTTTGTACTTGGAAATGGAAAATATGTGTGGTTTAAAAGCTGTCTCTTAATGGGACCTCATAAAATTACAAAGTTTCTGTAAGGCAAAAGACACTGTCAAAAGGATAAATCGGCAACCAACAAATTGGGAAAAGATCTTCACCAACCCCACATCCGACAGAGGGCTAATATCCAATGTATACAAAGAATTCAAGAGGTTAGACCCCAGAAAACCAAATGACCCTATCCAAAAATGGGGTACAGAGCTAAACAGATACTTTACACCTGAAGAAATTCGGATGGCTGAGAAACACCTTAAACAATGTTCAACATCATTGGTCATTAGGGAAATACAAATCAAAACAACCCTGAGATTTCACCTCACACCAGTCAGAATGGCTAAGATTAAAAACTCAGAAAACATCAGGTGTTGGCGAGGATGTGGAGAAAGAGGAACACTCCTCCACTGCTGGTGGGAATGCAAGCTGGTACAACCACTCTGGAAATCAGTATGGCAGTTCCTCAGAAAACTGGATGTGATACTTCCGGAGGACCCAGCCATACCACTCCTGGGAATATACCCAGAAGATTCCCCAGCATGCAATAAGGATACATGCTCCACTCTGTTCATAGCAGCCTTATATATAATAGCCAGAAGCTGGAAAGAACCCAGATGTCCCTCAACGGAGGAATGGATACAAAAAATGTGATATATATACACAATGGAGTACTATTCAGCCATTAGAAACAATGAATTCATGAAATTCTTAGAGAAATGGATGGAGCTGGAGAATGTCATACTAAGTGAGGTGACCCAGTCTCAAAAGAATACCCATGTATAAAGTCACTGATAAGTGGATATTAGCCTAGAATCTTGGAACACCAAAGACACAAATCACATACCAAGTGATGTCTGACAAGAAGAAAGGAGTGGACACTGGTGCTAGAATGGACCAAAGCATCATTGTGGGCAAGTACAGGAGCAGGGAGGTCGAGGGGGTGGATGAGGGTGCAGGGGGAGGGAAAAGGGCATGTGGGACCTTTGGGGTGCAGAACCAGAAAAAGAGAAATGAATTGTAAATATAGAATGTATCCAATAAAAAATATATAATACAAAAAAAAAAAAGATCCACCCACCCAAAAAAATCTGTCTCTTTTAGATTTGAAACAGTCACCTTTCTACAAATTAAAATGAGATCTAAGAAAACATTGTGTTCCCCTATAAATGCATATTGGTGCTGGATTTGCAAACTAACAAAGGGGTTGTCTAGGAATTAAAAAAGATTATAAATACTGTAGGAAAATCTACATAATAAGCATATTATTTGTACAGTGAAAAAAATCACCACTCTTTTTGTGAAACTGTGTTTACCAATGACAGTGTTTTAAAAGAGGTATGACTCACATATCAAAAGTATAGTGCTTTATGAGCTTCCATTGGACAACACTAAATAAGAAGGAAGATTATTCAAAACTATAGAATGATGCCCATTCAGACACCAATTAGGTGACTGCGTAAGACTTTGGAAGAGGAAAAGGAAATGGTGATTTATCATAGCGGAGAGGAGGATAGAAGTAAAAAGCAGCATATAGTGAAAGCTGATTTAGTTAAAATTTATCATAGAAAATGTGAAACCTACACAACATGCATATTTGTAATAGTTTTATGTACTCCCTGAAATACAGTTATATTTCCTCCAAGTGTAGCATACTGAAATTTTTTTTTCTTTAGGACGAGGGATAATAGGGAAAGTGAATAAAATTTTTTTTGCCTTTGTGCAGTAGAACTTTTGTGACAGGAATGTTAAAATTGGATTATAGGGATAGATGAGAGTGAAGATCTACAACTTAAAGGGCCAGCAAATATCTTTAACAAAATTATGGAAGAAAACTTTCCTAACTTAAAGAAAGAGATGCCCATGAATGTACAAGAAGCCTACAGAACTCCAAACAGACTGGACCAGAACAGAAACACCTCCCGTCACATAATAATCAAAACCCCAAATGTACTAAACAAAGAAAGAATATTAAAGGCAGTAAGAGAAAAGGGCCAAGTAACATATAAAGGAAGACCTATCAGAATCACACCAGACTTCTCTCCAGAAACCATGAAAGCTAGAAGATCCTGGGCAGACCTCATGCAGACCCTAAGAGAAAACAAATGTCAGCCAAGACTACTATACCCAGCAAAACTCTCAATCAACATAGATGGAGAAATCAAAATATTCCATGACAGGACCAAATTTACAAAATATCTTTCCACTAACCCAGCTCTACAAAGGATAATAGGAGGAAAACTCCAACACAAGGAAGGAAATGGCACCCAAGAAAAAGCAAGACAGTAAACTTCTTCCATCAAACTCAAAGGAAGATAACTACACAAAAACAAAAATAACATAAAAAATGTCAGGAAGTAATAATCTCTATTCCTTAATATCTCTTAACATCAATGGACTCAACTCCCCAATAAAAAGACATAGACTAACAGACTGGATACGGAAAC
The DNA here is from genome assembly GCA_964023405.1 of Apodemus agrarius. NCBI lineage: Eukaryota > Metazoa > Chordata > Mammalia > Rodentia > Muridae > Apodemus > Apodemus agrarius. The sequence continues at coordinate 50,851,319 of OZ030006.1, forward strand.
AGGACCCTACATTTTGCTGCTTACAGGAAACACACCTCAGAGTCAAAGACAAACACTACCTTAGAGTAAAAGGATGGAAGACAATTTTGCAAGCAAATGGTCACAGGAAGCAAGCTGGAGTATCCATTTTAATATCAGATAAAATTGACTTTCAACCCAAAGTCATCAAAAGAGACACAGAAGGTCACTTCCTGCTAGTCAAAGGAAGAATCCACCAAGAGGAACTCACAATTCTAAACATCTACGCTCCAAATGTAAGGGCACCCTCATTTGTAAAAGAAACCTTACTAAAGCTCAAAGCACACATTGCACCTAACACAATGATTGTGGGGGACCTCAATACTCCACTATCTACAGTGGACCGACCAGGAAAACAGAAACTAAACAGAGACACGGAGAAACTCATCGAAACTTTGGAGCAATTGGATTTAACAGATATATATAGAACATTTCACCCTAAAGCAAAAGACTATACCTTTTTCTCATCCCCTCATGGTACCTTCTCCAAAATCGACCATATAATTGGACACAAGACAGATCTCAACAAATATAAAAAGATCGAACTAATCCCATGCCTCTTATCAGATCACCATGGAGTAAGAGTGTTCTTCAATAGCAACAAAAACAACAGAAAATCCCCATACGCTTGGAGGCTGAACAATATTCTACTCAATGATACCTTAGTCCAGGAAGAAATAAAGAAAGAAATCAAAGAATTCTTAGAACTTAAAGAAAATGAAGGCACAACATAACCAAATCTATGGGACACAATGAAAGCAGTGCTTAGAGGAAAACTCATAGCCCTGAGTGTCTCCAAAAAGAAACAGGAGAGAGCATATACCAGCAACTTAATGGCGCACTTGAAAGCTCTGGAACAAAAAGAAGCTAATTCACCCAGGAGGAGTAGAAGACAGGAAATCATCAAACTCAGGACTGAAATCAATCAAGTTGAAACAAAGAGAACCATACAAAGAATCAACAAAACCAGGAGCTGGTTCTTTGAGAAGATCAACAAGATAGATAAACCCCTAGCCAGACTTACTAAAGGGCACAGAGACAGTATTCAAATTAACAAAATTAGAAATGAAAAGGGAGATATAACAACAGAAACTAAGGAAATTAAAAAAATCATCAGATCCTACTACAAAAACCTATACTCAACACAACTGGAGAATCTGGAGGAAATGGACAATTTCCTCGACAGTTACCAAATACCAAAATTAAACCAGGATCAAATAGATCGTCTAAACAGACCCATAACCCCCAAAGAAATAGAAGGGGTCATAGATAGTCTTCCAACCAAAAAGAGCACAGGACCAGATGGTTTTAGTGCAGAATTCTATCAGACCTTTAAAGAAGTCCTAATACTGATACTCTTCAAATTATTCCACAAAATAGAAACAGAAGGAACACTACCCAACTCATTCTATGAAGCCACAATTACCCTGATACCAAAACCACACAAAGATCCAACTAAGAAAGAGAACTACAGGCCAATTTCTCTTATGAATATCGATGCAAAAATACTAAACAAAATACTTGCCAACCGAATCCAAGAACACATCAAAACGATCATTCACCATGATCAAGTTGGCTTCATCCCAGGGATGCAGGGATGGTTCAATATACGGAAATCCATCAACGTAATCCACTACATAAACAAACTCAAAGAAAAAAAACCACATGGTCATCTCATTGGATGCTGGAAAAGCATTTGACAAAATTCAGCATCCTTTCATGTTAAAGGTCCTAGAAAGAACAGGAATTCAAGGCCCATATCTAAACATAGTAAAAGCAATATACAGCAGACCAGTAGCCAACATCAAGGTAAACGGAGAAAAACTCGAAGCAATCCCTCTAAAATCAGGGACTAGACAAGGCTGTCCCCTCTCGCCATATCTCTTCAATATAGTACTTGAGGTACTAGCTAGAGCAATTCGACAACAGAGGGAAGTCAAAGGGATACAAATCGGAAAGGAAGAAGTCAAACTATCACTATTTGCAGATGATATGATAGTTTACTTAAGTGACCCAAAAACCTCCACCAGAGAACTCCTGAAACTGATAAACAACTTCAGCAAAGTGGCTGGCTATAAAATCAACTCAAGTAAATCAGTAGCCTTCCTATACGCGAAGGATAAGCAGGCCGAGAAAGAAATTAGGGAAATGACACCCTTCACAATAGCCACAAATGATATAAAGTATCTTGGAGTGACGCTAACCAAACATGTGAAAGATTTATACGACAAAAACTTCAGGTCTCTGAAGAGGGAAATTGAAGAAGACATCAGAAAATGGGAAAATCTTCCATGCTCGTGGGTTGGCAGGACTAATATAGTCAAAATGGCAATCTTGCCCAAAGCAATATACAGATTCAATGCAATTCCCATCAAAATCCCAACTCAGTTCTTCATAGAGCTAGAAAGAGCAATTCTCAAATTCATCTGGAATAACAAAAAACCCAGGATAGCTAAAACTATCATCAACAGCAAAAGAACTTCTGGGGGAATCAATATCCCGGACCTCAAGCAATATTACAGAGCAGTGGTATTAAAAACTGCATGGTATTGGTTCAGTGACAGGGAAGCAGATCAATGGAATAGGATAGAAGACCCAGAATTGAACCCACACATCTATGGCCAATTGATCTTCGACAAAGGAGCTGAAAACATCCAGTGGAAAAAAGATAGCCTTTTCAACAGATGGTGCTGGCTCAACTGGAGGTCAACATGCAGAAGAATGAGAATTGATCCACTCTTATCTCCTTGCACTAAGCTCAACTCCAAGTAGATCAAAGACCTCCACATAAAACCAGACACACTAAAACTAATAGAAAAGAAACTGGGGAAGACTCTTGAGGACATTGGCTCAGGGGAAAAATTCCTGAACAGAACACCAATTGCTTATGCTCTAAGACCAAGAATAGACAAATGGGACCTCATAAAACTACAAAGTTTCTGTAAGGCAAAAGACACTGTCAAAAGGATAAATCGGCAACCAACAAATTGGGAAAAAATCTTCACCAACCCCACATCCGACAGAGGGCTAATCTCCAATGTATACAAAGAACTCAAGAGGTTAGACCCCAGAAAACCAAATAACCCTATCCAAAAATGGGGTACAGAGCTAAACAGAGACTTTTTCCTGAAGAAATTCGGATGGCTGAGAATCACCTTAAAAAATGTTCAACATCACTAGTCATTAGGGAAATGCAAATTAAAACAACCCTGAGATTTCACCTCACACCAGTCAGAATGGCTAAGATTAAAAACTCAGAAGACATCAGGTGTTGGCGAGGATGTGGAGAAAGAGAAACACTCCTCCACTGCTGGTGGGAATGCAAGCTGGTACAACCACTCTGGAAATAATTATGGCAGTTCCTCAGAAACCTGGGCGTGATACTTCCGGAGGACCTAGCCATACCACTCCTGGGAATATACCCAGAAGATTCACCAGCATGCAATAAGGATACATGCTCCACTATGTTCATAGCAGCCTTATATATAATAGCCAGAAGCTGGAAACAACCCAGATGTCACTCAACAGAGGAATGGATACAAAAAATGTGGTATATATACACAATGGAGTACTATTCAGCCATTAGAAACAATGAATTCATGAAATTCTTAGAGAAATGGATGGAGCTGGAGAATGTCATACTAAGTGAGGTGACCCAGTCTCAAAAGAATACCCATGGTATACAGTCACTGATAAGTGGATATTAGCCTAGAAGCTTGGAACACCGAAGACACAAATCACATATCAAGTGATGTCTCACAAGAAGAAAGGAGTGGACACTGGTGCTAGAATGGACCAAAACATCATTGTGGGAGAGTACAAGAACAGTAAAGTGGGAGGGGGTGGATGCGGGAGCAGGGGGAGGGAAAAAAAATGTGGGACCTTTGGGGGTGGGGAACCAGAAAAAGGGAAATGAATTGTAAATATAGAATATATACAATAAAAAAAATCAAAAAAAAAGAAAAAAAGAAAAAAAATTTCTGCTTCCTATGCAATAAATGACTTACATACCCTAAAAAAACTTAAAGTGAATCAGTTTAGTGAAAGCTTTACATAAAAATTCCCTGTCTAAGAAGGTGTTTTCTTTTAAGATTGGTCACACCAATTTTATGTTTGGACAGTGGTTTCCATGGACTAGCTGTAACATCTGCAATGTTGAATATTCCAAGAATCTTTACATGAATTGGGAGTTAGAGATAGAGATAGATAAGACACAAAGACACACTCACAGTGGTGTGGGAGTGAGAAAGTGATAGATGATAGATGATAGAAAGATAGATAGATAGATAGATAGATAGATAGATAGATAGATGGATAGATAGATTATAGAGATAAAGTATGGATGAAAGTTAGTTGTTTTGTGTTCAGATACCTTTAATTATCTATTGACATAGCCTAATATTATTTGAGAGAAAAGGCATGATTGAGGCATTCTCTAAATACTATTGCCATGTAGGCATGACTGTGCAGGGAGTGTCTTGATTTTTAATTGACGCAGGAGGGACTACCCCCTTTGAACATCGTCATACCTGGGTTAGAGGTTTGGGGCTGTATAAGAAATCCAGGTAAACATAACAGGCTTGTAATTGAGACAGTATGCAGTTGTACCTCCATGTTTTCTGATGATGGACTTGATGATGGACTATAACCTGTCTAATGAAATAAATAAAGCCTTTCCTCTTCTATGTTGGCTTGGTCCCTTGTGTCTCATTCTAGTAACAGAAAAGGAAGATAAATGTGCAAAGGGTTTGCTTAAATTTCTGAAAGCAGGAATGTCTTTAATGTCAACTTGCTTTTCCATTGTTCAATTACTCTCACATGTTTAACTTGTTCCTTTCAATGACTACCAATTGGCGAAAAGTGGGGAATGCCAAGGTATATCTGGAGATGTTTACTTATGTCTTACAATTTAAAACTTAATTATGGCCTGTGAGGAATCACAATGTTCTATTTCTGTACCAGTGTAGTCTGAGAAGACTGAGACATCTAAATGATATCGAGTATGGAAGAATATTTACATGGTGAATTTAAAGTAAAAATTTCATTATTTCATTGAAATATGTCTTATTAAGTTCTGTCTTTAAATGACAAAATGTTTCATGTAAACAATTTATACCAGCAGTCACAAAGTTATATGTTATTAAAATAAATTCTTTAATTATTTACATGAGAAAAATCACCAAGTAACTTAAAAATGGATCATTGCTGATGTTTCAAGCAATTTCCTTGAAGTTTATATTTATCATTTCCTTGTTTTGTTATATTTTTATAATATATATATGTATTCTTAAATAATATATTTTTTCATTTACTTTTTATAAAAGTTTCTGAAGTCACATTACTTATTCTTCTGTAATTTATACATTTCCTTTAACATAATAGTTCAAATTCACTTCACAGATGTGCATAGTTAATTTTATTTTCATAATTATGTGTGTACTACTATTCAAAAAGCAAAATGTAGTCATATTTATTCTATCTACAACATACTAGGATTGATCCTATGTCTTCTTTTTTTTTTTGATTATCCTGATGGTTTTTCTTTCTTTCTTTTCATGGAAAAAGTTTCTCAGGATATAGTGAAATTTTCAGGCTGTGATGAATACATATCTCTATTTTTAGAGTGCTCATAATACATTATTTTCCAGTTTTTTTCAAAGGGTCACAACTTAGCCCTCAGGGATTCTCTTAATTCTTGTCTATCCCATTTTATGCATGTATTTAAATATATAAGCTTTGTCAGTGTCATGGCTTTTATAACATTATGTTTTATTCAGGGTCTGGAGAACTCATTCAGTGGTTAAGAAGAATTGCTGACAGCCTGAACTCAGTTCCAGTAACACATGATGCGTCATATCTGCTTATAACTATAATTCCAGGAGATCTAATGATCGCTTATCACCTCAAGGTATCCCAAAATGTTGGCATTAATTTACCCATTTATACATAAATGAAAATAATAAAAATAAAATTTTAAAATTTATGCCATTATAATTTTCACTTGAATTTCTAAGATTGGCACAGATTTGACATTTTATGAGAAGTCATCGTTCATGTCTTTTATTATATAACACTTAAAATTTGGCTTCCTCCTAGGGCTTACAGGTAGGTAGATGTATACTTATTTATTGACAACATGTTTTTTAAATAAAATTTTCATATTTGTGATCTATATTCCTACATTTGTAAAAATTTGTTTCTAATTTTAGTGATTTATGGCAGATTGTAAATAGTTTCTTTTGTGTCTTAGAAAGGTGGAATACTCATCAATATTCTACAACACATAATTTTTGAGAAGAAAGAAGTAATAGCAATCAAAAGAAAATGAAAAGCATATATGTCAGAACAGAATATGTGAAAGTGTCTATGGTCTCAGATGTTATAAATTTGTAGACAGAAAATGTTAAGAGATCTACTTCCTCAAATACATAGCTAAAGGTGATAAATGTGTCAAATATTTTAATACATAAAGTGTTATCAAATCAGTTAAATTTATGTATACTTTTCAATAAACAAGCAAGATTAAATTAAGAAACAAATACATTTACAAAAAACAAGAATTTTTTAAAAATCTAGAAATAAATTTTAATAAATATATTGAACATTTTAAACTGAAAACTGGAAAAGATTGTTGATAGACACTGATGTTCTTCAAGGATCAACAGATCTTCCTTTTATAGATCAAAAATTGTTCACTTTAAAAGGGCAATATTTTGAGGTTGTACCTACGGTCTGAAAAGGTTTCAAGCTAGAATTCTTTCTGGTTTCTTGTAGAAGTTGACCAACTACTAATCAAATCTGGGGATAAATGCAAGTGATTCAGAATGAGCCACAGAAGCAGATATTTATGATATTGAAAAAAACACAAAAATAATTGATGAACCTCAATTCATGGACATCACATATTTTTGTGATGTAAAGAACAATATTAGTAAAATACATGAGATTATGTTTGTCATTCACTTATGTGGCAAGGGACTTGTATGCAGAATACCTACAAGCATCTTTTTTTAATTTATTTTCTATATTCTTTGTTTACATTTCGAAGGCTTTCCCCTTTCCCAGTTCCCCCCTCACCATATGTCTCATATGTCCTCTTCCACCCCACCACCCCACCACACCCCCTGCCTATTCCCCAATCACCACCCCACCATTTCTCTGCTCTATTCTGGTACTCTCCTACAAAACTGGATCCAGTCCTTTCAGGACCAGGGTCCTCTCCTTCCTTCATCTTGGGAATCTTTTGACTTGCTAATTGTGCATCTTAAACTTGGCAATATGAACAAAATATTTCCCCAAGCACTTTTGTGAAATGCTAAAAGAGCCAACTATGGTATTGAAAAGATGGTCATGTCGTCATTCCTTAAGAATTTGTGAACTGAAATAACAAATATCCCTTTCTACAATGACAATACAGAAAATAAACAACACTGTGAGGCAGCAAGAGTATAGAGAAATGGTCCTCTCATTCATTGATTCTGGAAATACAAAACCGTTTGACTGCTTTGGGACACAGTTTAGGACTTTCTCAAAAGTATTAAATATAGATGTGTCATATAATAAGGTAATTCTGTTCCTTAGACTTATAAAGGACAAACAGAACATGTATGCAATGGGTCAAAGCAAAATTATTCATGACAGACCCACGTTGCAAATATTTTCAAACATTCAATAAAGATGATGCATAGTGAGACACAATGAAGAGTGGGCACACAAGGGAGTCATTGGGGCATAACAATAGCTTGGACACTGAAACATGCTACTATACTGATACTTCTGGTAAGTGAAAAAAACTGGTGTATAAGGATGCATATATAATTATTCCATTATATAAAATTATCATAGTAGGTAGCATAGGAAACTACTAATGAAGCAACGTTTTGAAGCATAGACTACATCCTAAAGTTAGACTCTCATGTTAATTAGAAAGTTCGATCAATATATCGCACTATGTAATTTTGATGATTGGGTTTATGGTAGGCAGACATGCCACAGCAAGGCTGCTTTAAGGAATAGCAGCTGGCTCTTGTTTTAAGCATGCATTAGGCACTTGGATGCTTGGCATTGCAGAGTGACTAGCCAACTAAGATAATGTGAAGACACATTAAGCATAGAGTACTGCAACCTAGTGGTGGCGATACAATTGCAACAATTAATGGCTAATATTCAGATATTTAACAATCTCTCAGTTTTAGTTCTTAGCTTCCTATTGAAAACACTATAGTTTTGGTCTATGAAAAAAAGGTATTTAAATTTTTTTCTTTCATGAAACACTTTTTGTTATTTTTATTATTTTAATTGTATTAATTTGTTTGTAAAGGGAACTGCTTCACAGGTAGATATCAGTGGACAATTAGGCAGCAGTGGGTTCTCAGTCCTTCTACCCCGTGGTTAGGTATCAAACTCAGGTCATCAGGCCTGATGGCAGGGGACTTTGCCTACTAAGCCATCTTGCTGAACCTGCAAATGAATTTTGTTGTGTGCTTGGTTCCATATTCTTTCTCTTTTCTTTCCTTTTAAAATTTCCTTTTGCTAAATTGATGGGTCTAAAATATTTTTCATTTTTTTAAATAACCATTGCATTTTGCACAGAGATAAATAAAGCAAGAAATGTCTAGGGAAGTCATTATACATCTGCAAGTCAGTTTTTTCCCTCTTTTTTTTAACTTTGGTAAACTTATCCATAAACTTAAAAATATCTTAGCAGTTGGGAAATAAGCTGGCTTTTTGTACCATTAATATGGGACCAGTTAACTGTCATTGTTGGATGTAGAGTAACAACAATATTAATTGTTAACTGCATGAAAAGGTAATAGAGATGCTGAATTGATTTAACAATTATTTATTGAGATCATTTCATTTACAGATGTGAACGAAGAAAAGGTACAGTTCTTTCCATGGAACTGCTGTTTAATTAAGGAGACAGACTACACAGACAGGATAGAAGCCTGATTGGATTTGACAGATTTCTAAGTGCTAGTGAAACTGAACATTGATGCAAGACTCAGGGTAGTGTATGGAGTCTTCAGAAAAGAGTGAAAAATTGGAGAAAATTGCCAAAATTCAGTGTTAATCATCTGTGATCTTAAACGTTCTGAGTGACTTCACTCAAATTTTATGGTCAGCATTCAGCATAAATATGTTTCTAACTCTACATGTTGTATAATATTCTCTGACTTGCTAGAGGCTGAAATTTTTCACCAGAGGCTTACAATGTATATCTGAATACAAAAGAATACTCACCAATGACTTAGACTTAGCAGTTTTTGAAAATATATTTGAGTATAGGTTTTTGTAGTAGGATCTGATGATTTTTTTTAATTTCCACAGTTTCTGTTGTTATATCCCCCTTTTCATTTCTAATTTTGTTAATTTGGATACTGTCTCTGTGCCCTCTGATTAGTCTGGCTAAGGGTTTTGAAAATCTTGTTTTCTCAAAGAACCAGCTCCTGGTTTTGTTGATTCTTTGTATGGTTCTCTGTGTTTCTACTTGATTGATTTAGAATGCAAATTGATCCATTCTTATCTCTTTGTACTAAGCTCAACTCCAAGTGGTTCAAGGACCTCCATATAAACCCAGACACAATGAAACTAATAGAAAAGAAACTGGGGAAGACCCTTGAGGACATGAGCACAGTGGAAAAGTTCCTGAACAGAACACCAATAGCTTATGCTCTAAAATCAAGAATTGACAAATGGCATCTCATAAAACTACAAAGTTTCTGTAAGGCAAAGGACACTGTCAAAAGGACAAAATGGCAGCCAACAAACTGAGAAAAGATCTTTACCAACCCTACATCTGACAGAGGGCTAATATCCAATATATACAAAGAACTCAAGAAGGTACACTCCAGAGAGAAAAATAACCCTATTAAAAATGGGGTACAGAGCTAAACAAAGAATTTTCACCTGAAGAATTTCAAATGGCTGAGAAGTATCTTAAGAAATAGTCAACATCCTTAATCATCAGGGAAATAAGTATCAATACAACCCTGAGATTTTACCTCACACCAGTCAGAATGGCTAGATCAAAACTCAGGAGGTTTTGATCTAGACAGTAGGTGTTTTCGAGGATATGGACAAAGAGGAACACTCCTCCACTGCTGGTGGGATTGCAAGCTGGTACAACCACTCTGGAATAAGTCTGGAAGTTCCTCAGAAAACTGGGCATGACACTTCCGGAGGACCCTGTTTTACCACTCCTGGACATATACCCAGAGGATTCTCTGGCATGCAATAAGGACACAAGCTCCACTATGTTCATAGCAGCCTTAATTATAGTAGCCAGAAGCTGGAAAGAACCCAGATGTCCCTCCATGGAGAAATGGATACAGAAAATGTGGTATATTTACACAATGGAATACTACTCAGAAATTAAAAACAATGAATTCATGAAATTTTTAGGCAAATGGTTGGAACTGGAAAATATCATCCTAAGTGAGGTAACCCAATCACAAAAGAATACACATGCAATGCAGTCACTGATAAGTGGATATTAATTAGCCCAGAAGCTCTGAATACCCAAGACACAATTAATATATCAAATGATTCCCAAGAAGAAGGAAGGAGAGGGTCCTGGTCCTAGAAAGGCTTGCTCCAGCATTGTAGGGGAGTACCAGTACAGAGAAATGGGAGGGGGATTATTGGAGAAAGGGCAGAGGGAAGAGGGCTTATGGAACTTATGGGAAGTGGGGGGGAACCATAAAAGGGGAAGGCATTTGGAATGTAAACAAAGAATATAGAAAAAAATTTGTATAAACCCTCAACATGAATTGACATAAGACATCTATGTGACTACACATGGAATGAGTATGCACTGGGTCTGCTTATTGTTTCCTCATCAAATAAAATATTTCTCTTAATTATTATATATATATATATATATATATATATATATATATATATATATATTTGATTTTAAAGGGTTGCTTTAAACCTGATGTTTGGATCTCATCTGAAAGAAAGTGTTCTTTCTTCTTCTTCTTCTTCTTCTTCTTCTTCTTCTTCTTCTTCTTCTTCTTCTTCTTCTTCTTCCTCCTCCTCCTCCTCCTCCTCCTCTCCTCCTCCTCTTCCTCCTCCTCTTCCTCCTTCTTCTTCTTTGTTGTCATCATCAACGTCTCCTCTTCCTCCTTTTTATCCCCCATCCTGTTGAGAGTAGAAGGCAGTTTCCTGCTAACATAACATAACATAGCATAGCATAGCATAGCATAGCATAGCATAGCATAGCATAGCATAGCATAGCATAGCATAGCATAACATAGCAACATAACATAACATAACAATACAAAACAGTACAAAATACATATTTGACATTATTCTGAAGCTGCCTGGGAAGGAGCTGGGTTTTCCAGGAACTGTATTTAACTGCTACTGGCAATAGAAATTTTCAAGTTATACAAACACCTCCTATATCCTTCACAGCTAGAGCTGAGGATGGGAGATATGTTCAGGACTGCTGGGCACAAACATGAGCCATGCCATCCATTTGGAAGCACATACTACTCAGCAACTGCAGCAGGTGGCAGTGGTTATGCTAGGGAGATAATTGTAAAATTTTACTGAGAATCATCAAATAAGACTGGACTAATGAGACATTACATACATGTTTATTGATGGAAATGAGATAGTGTGAAGTCAAATTATACTATAAAATTACAGAGTAATCATTCTTCCAAGCTAATTAATCCATTGAAGTAAATTGCCAGTTAAAAGTTCTTTGTTTGTTTTAATTTTGACAAATATTTTTAAAATATCTTGTGTAATAAAAAAACTTGAATCAGTCTAATAAAGTTTAAAACACCATTGGTTGGTTCCTGCCCTCAATGCCTATCAGATATCTAAAATGAACATTTATATCAAAATTGACAATCAGCTCAATGGTCAAACTAAAATGAATTTTAACCATAGCATATAGCATAATTATGAAAATGTCTGTTGCAGGAAATATTAAAAAGACCACTGGCACGTTCCAGAGCTAGTGCCGGCAAGGCAGTGGAGATACTCAGAGCTCACACAGGGCCAAAGCCTAGCTCCAGCTAGCCTGCCAATGGACCCTTGAACTCTCTGAAGGTTAGTCCCATACTCCTGTGATCTGCAGGCCTGCCCACTTTTTCAGCCTCTGCTCAGAATGCCCACACACCCCACCATCTGCCAGTTCACCTCCAACCCCAATTACCTGGTAGAAGCATGACTCTTAATGCCTGATTAGTTAGACAATCAGATTTTTGTATCAGTAATACCACAACTTACAAGATGCTAATACAGTAATTTAAAAGTTAATTGATAATAATATAAGCTTTATCCCATTATTTATAACTTTATAAACACTTAGCCATGTATGGCTAGTAAATGCCACACAGGTCCACGTTCAAGCCATCTCTATTCTCTTCTCCCCCTGTGACCTCCTTCCCCCCAACTCTCAGCTCTGCCTCCATTTTCCTGTCCAATCACAGGCCTTTCCCTGCCCTAATATTACTGGACATGGAAAATCCTTCAACAAATATCTGTATGTGTGAGAAAGGGAAAGAGAGATGGAGAGAAATAGAGATAGAGAGATAGAAATGAAGACAGAGACAGAGACAGGGAGGGAGGGAGGGAGAGACAGAAGAGAGAGTGGGAACATTTTTTATCATTAAGCTCTGGGTAGTCTAGCCACAGATGTCTCCTTTGGTTTTGTAATATATAAAATTATAATAATGTGCTATATTATAAAATATAAATGTATTTCATTAAGTAATATAAACAATTAAAATATTGAAGAAATACATCATTTTATCAGAAAAAGTCTAAGTGTGACTGAAATTCAAATTAATGAAAAATGATATGGCCAGGGAATCAAACTTTCAATCATACACTAAAATTCGAATGAGAAGGCAGACCATATTTTAAATGTATCAACTGGCAAAGCATTAACTTTAATGCACAAAGAAGAATTTCATACACTTTATTTCAGAAATTTAAATTAAAAGTCAATAAAACAGGTACAGAAATTTCAAAGAAAAAAGTGTCCCATAAATATAAAAGAACAGCTAAATACACTAAATTACAATTCAACATTTTTTTTTTTTTTGGTTTTTCGAGACAGGGTTTCTCTATGTAGCCCTGGCTGTCCTGGAACTCACTCTGTAGACCAGGCTGGCCTCGAACTCAGAAATCTGCCTGCCTCTGCCTCCCAAGTGCTGGGATTACAGTCGTGTGCCACCACGCCCGGCTACAATTCAACATTATATCATCTTTTAGTTTATTATCCCCAGTGAATTAAGGAAGGTAGTAGTAATCAAATAACACAGGAAATGTAATCCATGCCTCACAATGTATGAAAATGTATAAAGCAAGATCCACATCACCACCTAATAATGAATATCAGACCTAAAATTGTTTGTATTTTAACCATATAACTGCAGTTTTAATCATAAATAACAACATAGCTGGCTTAAAAATCAAATGTATATTTATGGGCATATATATGTATATAGTCACCAAAATGTTATTTATGAATTTATGTATATTAATTATGAATGATGGTAATAATACCATATATAGCCTCATGGCGGGATTCAGAAGGGTTTGGTGCACTCATGAGACTGCAGATGTGTAATATGGCAGGCACAGCCCTAAGATTGGTGACCTTTGTTTGAGCCTCAAGCAGTTTTGTGGTAATGATTTGAGATCAGGATGGAGTGAGTATTCACAGCACATTTCCATTAAAACATCAGTATATAATTTTGTTAATTTTTATGTGACATCTGCATACATTCATACATTAAATGTTCATTGGAAGGTCTGGATTTTTATATTGCTCATGTAATTGCTCTATTTTACCACAGCATTCCATACTAATTGTGTGCATCGCAAACCTCAGGAGCTTTGATCTACAAGATGCCTTGGTGAACAGTTTTATGGTGGTGGTAGGGCCTGGTTTCCATTTATCTGTTTTCCTGTTGTGTAAATATACACAATTACAACAACATTTGCAGAGTTGCTTCATAGAGTGTTAGGGGGAAATGATGATTTCAGATGGGGCTCATGAATATCTTGCTCAAAGCACACTACCCACCCACTTCTCGTGACCTAAACCACATTAAAACAATATTTTGGTTAATAACTTGTGTTCTATAAGCCTTCACTAATATAAACTTTAGAAAGGAGGAAAACAAGGAATTTTTTAAACTATATTATTTGCAACCTCAGAGCCGGGGTTGTGTTACTTGTCTCAGCAAGCTTTAGAAGTCTGAAGTAATGTTGTGTGTCTTCAGTAGCAACATGGAGAACCCAGGCATCGAGGATACAGAGATGTTCTATCTCTGGTGGGAAAAAGAAGTTGGGACTCTGCATGTCCAGGGGAGAGTGATAGAGGGGCTGGGAGGGGCTGAGTGGCTCTGAAGGAGAGGTCAGTATTGACTGCTGGACTGACTTCTCATACTCTCAAGTGCCCTTTAGGACAGGAATGTGTACAGAACCAGAAGTCCGCTTACAACTCATTTTAGTCACAACACATGATTTAAGATTCTTTTAATTTCCAAAAGAAACTCTGCATTTTTATGTGTAGGAGCCCTTATTCAAACAATACATTTGACTCACTGTTATGAAAAACTTAGGATTACTAAAATAAAATGATTTAATGTGACATTTTCACATCAATATAATTTAAAAATGTATTTAAGCAAATCATCTCCAATTTCTTCAAACTGTGTCATTTAATAGATTACTAAGTATGTTTTTATCAAAGTTTATATGAAAACTCGGATGTTATTAAGATTTTCTTTCCTTGTACACCTAGTTTTCCTAAGTGCTTATGAAACAAGTATAGTCTAATTTGAAATAAACACTAGTGTTTAAAGATCTAACACTTTAAAAAGGACAAATGCTTATTAATATGGTGTTCTGCTTGCTAAACAAAATTTGTAATTTTTTTTGTCTAGTTAGACCATATGGATTACTTTTTTAAAAAGTTTAACACTGGAAGATTTAAAAACAAAAACAAAAACAAAAACACTTATTTATTTATTTTTGAAAAAAAAATCATACATAGCTCACACAGGTCTCCCTTTCCAAGTCTTTAATCTGTGTCAATGATTCATATTTTAAAATGTTTTATTGGACATTTTATTTCTTTACATTTCAACGGTTATCTCCTTTCCCAATTTCCCCTCCACAAAACCCTATCCCATCCTACTCCCTCTGCTTGTATGAGGGTGTGCCCCCCCCACCTACGCCTACCTCACCACCTAGCATTCCTCCACTCTGGAGCATCAAGCCTTCACAGGATCAAAGGTTTTCCCTCCTTTTGATGCCAGATATGGCCATCCTCTGCTACATGTGGGCTGGGTACTCTTTGGTTGGTGGTTTAGTCCCTGGGAGCTCCGGGTGGTCTGGTTGGTTGATATTGTTGTACTTCCCCTGGAGTCACAAACCCCTCAGCTTCTTCCTTCCTTGCCCTAATTCCTCCATTGGGATCCCCAGGGTCAATCCAATGACTGGCTGCAAGCATCCACATCTGGCTTTGTCAGAGCCTCTCAGGAGACATCCATATCAGGCTCCTGTCAGCATCAACAATAGTGACTGGATTTGGTGGCAGCCTATGGGATAGATCCCCAGGTGTGGCAGTCTCTGGATGGCCTTTTCTTCAGTCTCTGCTCCACTCTTTGTCCATGTATTTCCTTTAGAGGGGAGCAATTCTGGGTCAAAACTTAGGAGATGATTGGGAGGTTCCATAGCTCAACAGGGAGACTTGCCTAACTTCTGAGTAGGGTCTCTACAGGTTTTCCCTCCCCTTGTTGAGTGTTTCAGCTAATGCCATCCCTTTTGGGTTCCAGGAGCCTCTTAATTTTCTGGCATCTGGGACTTTCTGGTGGATAACCCATTATCCATACCCCATTGCTGTATACCTCTGTTCAATTTCCTGACAATTCTGTTTATCTCTCCTGTCTGCTCCCATACCTGATCCTCCCCCCATTTTTCACTCCCGCTTCCTCTCTTCCTCCTAAGTCCTGCCCACCCTCTACTTCCTGTGAATATTTTGTTTCCCTTTCTAAGAAAGACTTAAGCATCCACATTATGGTCTTCCTTCTTCTTGAGCTTCATGTGGCCTGTGAGTTGTATCATGGGTAGCCTGAGGTTTTGACAAATATCCACTTATCAGTGAATACATATCATGAACTCACTTCAGCATTAATTAACTGCCAAGAAGTGCTTCTCAACATTTGAGCACAGCTGGGGAGACCCTAATCTTCCTTGAGCAATTATGGACAATTAATTGTTGATGCAGGAGGGCTTGCCATTTTCTATTATTAGTGTAGCTACTGGTAAGTGGTTTTGGCTCCCATACCATTCCATACAGGCCTGAATAAGAACCTCTGCTAAACTTAGTAGATCAGAAAGCAGGGCTCTACAAGAGAGACTAAGAGACTATAATAGGTGATAAATAAGCTTGCAATACAATAAAAATCATGAAAAGTAAGTTAATGTCTATGAAAAACATTTAATTACTACACAGAACAATCTACCTCTAAGGACTGCTAATTCCCTTACTGGTACACTGTACATGTTTTAGTCTATTACATATGACTATGACAAAGATTTTGGTTTTGTACTGTCTAGCATTGTGATGGATAAGTTTATTCAGTATTCTAAAACCTGAAAACTCAAAAAAGACAGAGACTAGAAATGAAGACATTATTATAAAAACTAAAAATAAAATGTGAGATTATAACCTAATAATATTAAATAATTAAAATAAAACTTAGTGGCTCATGAACAAAGAGGGCCACGACAGCTGGAGGTTATGTTGGGAAGAAGAATTTCAGCTGGGGACTGAGAAGAGGATGCAAGAGCATCCTGTGGAATGAAAATGCCTACAGTTTATTTTACAGATGACAATGTCAAATGGTACAAAGTTAAAATACAACAAATAGGCAAAACTTGTACAGCCTGGTAGTAACTATGATGGAGTTGGAAGACTGACGAGTGACAGCAATCTAGATTTGAACTTCTTATTTTGCAGAAGGCACAGCAAATGGGCAAATGAATCCCATATTTTCAACTATATCTTGTCAGCTCTTTGAGGAACAGATGTCCATACACAAATACCTGCTCTATGTCATGTGACCTAGCCTCTCAATTGCTTTCCTAAACTGCTGACAACAAGTCTTCATGTACCTAGTATGATTGCATTGTGCACTGGATTCCAAAACTTATCTGTATGACGTTATGTGAATCTCACGAATCAGATAATAGAGCTTGGTTTATTTGGTTCCTGAAAGCAAAAAAAACAAAACCATCATTCTGTTCATTGTAATGTTCCTCAATTTCTTATTGAATAACCCTCATCTTGAACTATAAAAATAGTCTAAATCATCATTAATAAGCAGTCTGTGAAAACACATACTTCATAACAGACAGAATTGGATCTCTGCATCAAATATGGAAAATATTTAAGAAAAAGTTGTTTGGACATGATAATAAAATGTGTATTTCAACATTTGAGAGGAAACCAAGAGAAGAGTCAGCATGGATTGTGAAGCAAAGGTCTGCTCCAAAAGAATAAAGGAACAGCAAACAAAAATAGCTTAAATCTATTTGGGTAGTTCTCTTCAGGTGTGAGATAATTTTAATCATTTTTAGCCTTTTTGCAGAGAAAATTATTTACTTAGAATGATGCATATTATAATAACAACTATAGTAGGTGATATTAAGGGCAGAGGGTGTCTTCTTTTAAATAGTAAATTTAAGTACTGTACTACTGTCTAAAGCCACAGAATTCTATTTCATCTACTAATTAAAGACCAAAAATAGGTACTTAATACAACTTTTATGCTTAAATAAGAAATATCTACTTTTATTTTTTCCATTTATTTCCAATCATATTCATTAATCATAAGCATTATAAAAGTATTCCATTAAGTCAACTGTTTATAATTCTGTGATGAGCTTTGATTACAAAGGAAGTTCAAGACAAAGTTTCTTTACATTTTTTGTTATTATCTTTAATCATTTTTTATAGTCCAGTCATTATGTTTCTTTTAGTCCACCCTCTGACAGTTTCTCTTTCCAGTCTTCTCCTCCCTCATCTCCAAGAGGATGTCCCCACACACTCTCTCCACCCAACCACACCCCAACCCACAAGGCCTCCCAATTCCCTGGAGCCACAAGTTTCCAGGGGGTTAGGCACAACTTCTCTAACTGAGACCAGAGTAGACAGTCATCTGCTATATATGTAATAGAGACTTAGACCAGCTAGTATAGGCTGCCTGGTTGGTGGCTCAGTGTCTGAGTGTGGGGAGCCGACTGCGCAAACATCCTGCCGATGCAAACATCCTGCCGGTGTGAAGTAAACAAGTCAGTGCGCAGGTGCTGGGTAGTTTACCATCCCTTGGTCTCCGCCACTCCCGTTACATCATATGGCCTGATGAACTGCAGCCAATCAGGGGATGACACGTCCGAGGAGGGGGTTGCAGCCTATATAAGGGATGGGCTTCTGGGTGTTTGGTTCTCCGTTCTGTAGGCTTATGCTCTCCCTCTCAAGAGCATTAAAGCTTTGCTGCAGAAGGATCCTGAGTGTGCCGCATCGTTCTTGCTGGCGAGACTGTAGCGTGGGACATCTGAGAGATCTCAGGAGGCTGGGATAGTTGAGACTGCTGGTGTTTGTATGGGGTCTGCCTCCTCCTCAGCTTCTTCCAGCCTTTTCCTAATTCAACCACTAGAGTCCCTGACTTTAGTCAATTGATTAGTTCTAAGTCTCTGTATCAGTCAGCTGCTTTTTGGGCCTCTACGAGGGCAGCCATGATAAGTTCCTGCATGTAAGCACACAGTATCAGTAACAGTGGTAGGCCTTGAAGCCTTCCCTTGCAATGGGTCCCAATTTGGGCCATTCACTGGAATTTCTTTCCCTCAGTCTCTTCTCCATTTTTGTTCCTGCAGTTTTTTTAGACAGGAACAGTTCTGGGTCAGAGCTTTGGACCAAGGGATGGCAACCCCATCCCTCCACTCTATTCTCTTTCTACTGGTGGTAGACTCTACAATTTCCCCTCCCCACTGTTGTTCATTTCATCTAAGGTCCCTTCCTTTGGGTTCTGCAAGTCTCTCATCTTCCAGGTCTCTGGTACATTCCAGAGTGTCTCCTAACCCCTACCTCCTAAGGTTGCCTTTTTTCATTTTTTCTGTTGGCCCTCAGGACTCCACTCCTGTCCCCCCTCTGAATACCTGATTATGTTAATATTTTCTCCTCCCCGCCTCTCTCTACCCCAAGTAGAGGTACCTCTACCTCTCTGCCCACATGATTGCTTTATCCTCTCTCCCAAGTGGGATTGAAGCATCCTCACATGGGCCCTTCTGTTTGTTAACCTTCTTGAGTTCTGTAGACTATATTCTGGCTATTCTGTACTTTTTTTTTTGCTAATATCCACTTATTGGTGAGTATATATCATGCATGTCCTTTTGGGTCTGAGTTACCTCACTCAGGATGATATTTTCTAGTTCCATTCATTTGCCAGCAAAACTAATGATATCCTTGGTCTTAATAGCTGAATAATATTCAGTTGTGTAAATGAACCACACTTACTGTATCCATTCTTCTGTTGTGGGACATCTGGGTCGTTTCTAGATTCTGGTTACCACAAATAATGACATTATGAACATTGCTGTACCCCTGTGGCATGGTGGGGTAACTTTTGGTTATATGCTCAAGAGTGGTATAGTTGTCACCTTTCACAAAACTTAAATCTTAGTGGATTAAGGATGTTAACATAAAACTAGATATACTTAATCTAATAGAAGAGAAAGTGGGAAAGAGCCTCAAACTCATTGGCATGGGGGAAATTTCCTAAACAGAATTCCATCATGCTCTAAGATCAAGAATTGATAAATGGGACCTCATGAAACTGGAAAGCAAAGGATGCAGACAATAGGAAATATTGGTATTCTACAGATTGGAAAAAAAATTCTTCATTAATCCCATATCATATAGAGGACTAATATCTAAGATATATAAAGAACTCAAGAAGCTAATTTCCAGAAAACCAAATAACCCTATCTAAAAAATGAGGTATAGAACTAAGCAAGGGAATTTATAACAAATGAATCTTGAATTGTTGAGTGTTCAAAGTCCTTAGTGATTAGGGAATGGCAAATCAAAACAACACAGAGATTCTACCTACACCAATCGGAATGGCTAAGATCAAAGAGTCAGGTGACAGCACATGCTAGCAAAGATGTGGAGAAAGAGGAACACTATTCCATTGCTGGTGGGATTGTATCTAGGTATCAATCTGGAGGTTCCTCAGAAAATTGAAAGACAAAGTTTTTTTTTCAGACAATATGTAATTCCTCATAATTAAGTATTACTGGAAAGGCAGGGGATGGGTGGGTACATACTAATGGGCCTTGTCTCACATGAGTGCATGTGGGTAGGTACAGGGTGTTTGTCATTTTTGCAGAAATGAATTTTAAGTTTTAATCTTTCTTTTGATTTAAACATTGCTTTTAGTATAATGACAATACCAGCTGTGCAGACAGGGCTCTGGAGATGCATTCACAGTAGTATATACATTTTCTCTCCACTGTGACAGAACATGTATAAAGTACACAAGGTACATATACATGGTTTGAGAAATTTTAATTTTAAATCTGTGTAGGCTTAAAATAAAGAAATAAAAAACAATTCTGTTTCTATTAAAACCTTTCAGGTACGTCTTAGAAAAAGAACACATGATTGGCAGTCAGAGGATCTGCTCTACGCTTTGCTCTGCCTTGTATGAACTGTATTACAATAAACCTTAAGCAGGGATTATATTACTCCTTGAATAGTCAATCCTCAAATGAGAGTGGATATGCCTGATCAGCATGTCTCTGAAAGTGTTTTGACTACAAATGTTTAAAAACACACATATGTTCGAATATTGGTCTAGACTGCATCAGTGGGACATTCTAGTTGCTGGTATGTCTTAAAGTCATTTTTATAACAATGTGAGGACCTTTTCATATTCTCTGTTTGATCTACACCCTTATACTTATTACTTCATTTTATACAGTCTTGATGTTTCCAGTGTAACAAGGAGTCCTCAATACTGAGTAATTTTTCTCCCATGATTAAAAAGTTACTTCTAATTCATAGCTGCATAAGCTTATTTAGCAAATTATGGCTTAGTTTATTCCTGATAAAATTTAATTGTGCTAGTGAACAAGTCAAGAAGAGAAGAAGAAGAAATAGGTCAAATGAATGTTGCACATAATACAATCATTGCAGTGGCCTAGACTTGATGTACTTACTGACAAGTAGCCCACTCACTGTGAATTTGATTTCTTGTGACATTTTCTTCAACTGGAAGTAGATATGGGCAACAAGATTGTATCCTTTTGTTTATGTGTACCTTTCCGCATGTGAACATATACAATATAAAAAGATAGCTTTTTGTAATTGGCCATTTGATAGAAACAGACTGTTTTGATGTAAGAGGACTTTCCAGTAAAAGGTAAACATGCTTCTATTATGTCCTCTCTACTTGGGTAGAATTAACAGATGTGCAATATAACAATTCAAAAACGAACACTAATACTCACCATTAAGAGAGTTTTCAGCTCAGCTCATCCTACAATAGAAACCCGTCATGAAAAATATTCTAACTACATTCAATTGTCTTTTTTGATTAATCAGAATAATATAATTAAATGCAATGTTTGAAAGATAAATACACTGTGATTAGAGTCCTCATTGTTCTGTGTTTTCATAAAGTAAAAATACAAATAAAAGAAAATTTTATCAATCTCTGGAGTGGTACTATTCCTCTGAGTAGTTATATTTAGATGCAAATGTAATAACTAATCCATTTCTCACAAAAAATAAAGGGCTAAAAACTAGATTCATGAAGAAACTAGATAGATGTAAAAACATAGTCTATTACATAGAACTAGATGCCATTAGATTAGGGCTGGGTAATAAAAGACAGACCTTCTAAGGGATGTAAAATTTCTGAAGAATCAATCTTTATTTTCTAACTAATATGCAAGTGGTAATTCATGAGTTTTTAATTTTTATCTCTTTCAGACTATAAAACACTGCATTAATCTTCCAACTGATTTCAGACTTCTAAATGCCACACACACACAATATGGTACATATATGCTTTAAATCAATCCTAAGCCATAGATCATAAGGAAAATTTGTCTAATATACACCAATTAGAGAGTGGATTAAAAATGACGTTGAACTGTATTAACTATTTTCATTGTATTCCTTTTTCTTATAAAATTCTAATTTATTTGAGAAAGGGGAATTTGCTGCTAGAAGATAATTTTGTGAGATATGAAATAATAGGTTTCAAATGAAAAGTAGCCGAAGAAGCTATTTCAATTTTAAGTACAGAAAGTTATATAGAAAAGCTTTCAGAAAAAAATCTTCCACACAGTTTTATTGTAGCCATGTATTAACATAAGAAAGAATGAACATCACCTTGTTCTTATTGTAACTGAAAGCAAACTGGTTTAAAGAATTATAGCACTAATGAAGCTTATGACAACTTAATTTGACAATTCTTGATATTTAAAACAGACACCTATCTGATAAGTGAAATTATAATCTTAAAAATATTGCCAATTATATCCTCATGTCTTGATGAAACATTAGTGTGGAGTGTTTTGAACTTCTCAGTTATTACTGTAGTTTCCCATTGATTATCTTACATTCCTGTTTTTCAAAATGGATTTATTTTTCTTAGTTGGACATATTGAAATAGTAATAGACCAATTTTCACTGAGAATAGATTCCCATGGATTTGTGTTAATATTCATGAAGATTCTCAAATTGGCTATGATAATTTTAGGGGCTATGGTTTTATTGTATAATAAAATGAAAACAAAATTAGCACATCACTTTCTTTACTCTTTGCACTCATGTAAGATTCCAGGGTTAAATTTTTTTGAGATGGGTGCGTTTCTCCATCCCTCATCTGCCGGCAGTGGCTATCCTCTGGACACTGTCTCTACTGGTTCTATCTCCTTGTTGGGTATTTTAGCTAATATCATTCCTGTTAGGTTCTAGGAACCTCTTGCTTTCCTGGCATCTGGTACTTTCTGGTGGCTACCCTCATTCCCCATCTCCCATCCCCCACTCTACACACCTCTGCTCAATTTCTTAATCCTCTGTGCTTCTCCCCCATCTCCTTCCACACCTGATTCTGCTCCCTCTTTTTTTCATCCCCCCTCTCTTTCCTTCCCAGGCCCTTACTTTCCTCCCTCCTGTCATTATTTTGTTCCCTCTTCTACGTAGTACTAGAGCATACATACTTCAGTCTTTCTTCTTGTCTTTCATATGGTCTGTGAATTGTATACTCAGTTTATATGGATAAGAAAAATATGGGAATAGTTAAAGCAATCCTGAATAATAAAAGAACTTCAGAAGGAATCATCATCCCTGATTTCAAGGTGTAAAACAGAGATATGGTAATAAAGACTGTGTAGTATGGCTGTAAAAGCAGACATGTTGATTAATGGAATTAAATCAAAGACCTAAACATAAATCCATACACTTATGGACTTACTTTTTAATAATCAATCTAGAAATACACATTGGAACAAAAAATATTTCCAGCAAATGGTGCTGGTCTTGCTTGATGTCTTTATTAGATGAATGCAAATTAATCAATGTTTTTCACCCTTCACAAAATTCAAGTTCAAATGGATCAAAATTTCTCAACATAAAACTAGACATGGAACCTGATGGAAAAGCATGTATTAAAAACCATTAATGCATTGTCACTGGAGAGAACGTCTTACACAGCACATCTATAACTCAGGCAGTAAGATTTACAACTAATAAATCAAATCTTATGAAACTTAAAAGATTCTATAAGGCAAAGCACACTATCTATAGGACAAAATGATAACATAGAGAATGAGAAAAATAACACCAACCCACATCATATAAAGTATTAATATCCAAAGCATATAAAGAGCTCAATATACTAGATATTAACAAATGTAATAATCCAATTAAAATAGGGTACAAATCTAAACAGAAAATCCCCAAATCTCAAATTTCTGAGAAACACTTTAAAAAATGTCAACAGTCTTAACCATCAGGAAATCACAAATCAGCACTATACTTTGAGATTCTATCCCATACCCATCAGAGTGATTGTAATCAATAACACATGTAACAGCTCATGTTGGAAAAGATTTCGTGCAAGGATAAACACTTCTCTGTTGCTGGTGTGAGTAAAAACATATACAGCCTTTATGATAGTCAATATGATGATACCTTAGAAGATCAGAATTCAGCTATACTACTCTTGGGCATATACTGAAAAGATGCTCCGCCCTCCCACAAGGACACTTGCCCAACTGTATTCGTAGCAGCCTCATTCATAATAGCCAGACACTGGAAACAACCTAGATGTCCTTCAACCAAAATATGGATAAAGAAAATGTGGTCCCCTCACACAATGGGTAATTCCTCAGCTGCTAAGACATCATAAAATTCACAGGCAAATGGATAGAACTAATGATTTTGGTGCCCAGACTCAAAAAGACAAATATGATATGTATTCACTTACAAGTGGATATTATCTGATAAATGAAAGATAATCATGCTGGAGTCCACATACTGGGAGAGGTTATGTAAAAAGGAAGCGTAGGTCTTCTGAAGATTAGATTTTTGTGAATGGGCTAGGGGTAGATGAAGATAGGAATGCTAGGGATAAGGTTGGGGAGGGAGGTATGGAGAGGGAGAATATGGTGACAGGTGACTGAGACTGGGTGGCATGTAAGGTAATATGGAAATCTAATGCTACAGAAACTTCCTGGAACTAGTGCTGATGACCCATGCTTGGACTTCTACTTAATGGAGAGTACTATGCTTGAACTTTCTCTAACCAGGGAAGGCATCCATTGTTAGACTGGGACACGATTCCAGCCACAACATTTTCAACCCACAACAGAATGCCTGCAAGATGTGATGGGGAATGGTCGCTCAGAGTTTGTGGGAGTTGCCAACCAACAGGTCTACCTTGATGCCAATACCACAAGAGGGAGGTCATGCTGGACACCGCATGGATGGCCAGGAACTAGAAGCTGGACTTAATGTAGAATCCAAAAAAGTTTTCCCTTCCCTTACCAAAAGTAAATGAAATGATTTAAAGATTCTTGATAACATTCTAACCCTTGGAAAGAGGGGGAAGAAGGATTGTAGGAGTCAGAGAGAACAAGGGCACTAGGAGAACACAGACCACAAAATCAACTAAGCAGGGCTTGTAGGGGCTCACAGAGAATGGAACAGCAATCATGGAGCCTGCATGGGATTGTGCTAGGTCTTCTGCATTTATTTTGTGGTTGTATAGCTTGGAATATTGTGGGACTCCTAATAGTGGGTTTGGGGATTATTTTTAGCTCTGTTACCGGTCCTTGGGATCCTTTTCCTTGTAGTGGGTTACTTTGTTCAGACTTGATATGATGGGTTGTGCCTAATCTAATTGTAACATGTTATAACATATTCAGTTGATGTAACTGGGAGAGGTCTTCTCTTTTCTGAAGGAAATTGGAGGAACAGTGGGTCTGGGGAAAATCAGAGGTAGAGCTGGGACTGGTAAGAGTAGAAGGAGGGGAGGTTACAGTGTAAATATATTGTATGAAACAATAATATGTAAATAGAAAAAAATATTATACTTTCTAAGTCTCCCATCCCCTACTGCCAAAAAGAGATGTGAGAGGAAAACATTAAGTAGAACAAAGAACAGAACATGAAAGTATGGATATAGTATGTCCTCTCCAGACAATGTAAGGACAGAAGATCTATCAGACATTCTGACAATGTCCAAATGGTTACTTCATTTATTTTTCTTTTATTTATTTATTTATTTATTTATTTATTTATTTGTCTTATTTATTATTAAACTCAAGAATTTTTCACTTCCCTGG
The DNA here is from genome assembly GCA_964023405.1 of Apodemus agrarius. Taxonomy (NCBI): domain Eukaryota; kingdom Metazoa; phylum Chordata; class Mammalia; order Rodentia; family Muridae; genus Apodemus; species Apodemus agrarius. The sequence goes on from OZ030006.1 coordinate 50,877,242, forward strand.
AAGTGCCATATTATTAATAATGGGAGATACTGTTGCATAAGTAAGATATTTGTTCTAGAAGATACAATAAAATAAAGATGAAACCATAAAATCTTTAGAGTGAGGAAAATTCTGTGAAGATGAGTAAGAATGATTTTGTTCTAGATAACAATTGTAGATTCAGTGATAAATGTCATACTCAGGCTCATATGTTGTAGGTTTGGCTCTTGTCTGTAGTAGTTATTTGGAAAGGCAATCGACACCTTAAAATGTGGAATCAAGCTGGAAAAAGTAAGACATTTGGCACATATTCTTTCCCCTACTTGTCTCCTTTTCTGTCACTCTGATGTAGGCAATCTCTGTCACATGTGCCGGCTGCTGTGATTGTCTTCCTAAGTATAGGAATTTTGACAACTGTGGACTGAACACACTGAAATCATGAGAGAAAATAGACCTTTAATCATCTGATTTTTATCTCTTAAGCGTTTAGTCACTGGTACAAAGAAAATAACCAATAAAATAGGCCAGAGCAAAGCTGTAAAATAGAAAGGGGTTTTATGGGGTTTCTACTTGCAAATGTGAATGGATAGTTTATGCTTGTTCTGGGGAATAGATTGCTCTTGAGCTATGACGAGCTCTTATATTGATAAGATAGGCCGTGATAACAATCCACTCCAGTGATTGGGCAGTCTGTGCCATCAGGGGCTAGACTGTAAGGCACAAATGCTTCTTCTGTTGTCTTAATCTAAGATCACAGGTATGAAGAATGTTCTGTAATGTTTCAATGCTACATATTGGGAGAGGTATGTTATAAATTAAGAAAAGGATCTGAGATAAAGTCAGAGAGAAAATAAAATATTGCAATACTTGAGAAATGACATTATCCTGACTTTTGTATACTTAATACTAATAATCAATTAAACTTCTTATTATCATTCTGAGTTTTTTAATCCATTACATTTTTTCCTAGTCTGAAATACAAAAATTGAAAATACTATTCTACTGACTTAGCAAAGTTCTATCTATTATTTTGTAATGTATAGAAGCAAATAAAATACAGAAATATTTTTGAATGACATGATATGGAAGAGAAAATCTATCCTTATTTGAAAAACAAATACACCAAAACTCTGGATCAAATGTTTTTGCTTTTTTCAGTCATTACTGGAAATAATTAGTGTGCAGAGATACATACCACCCATTTCTTTGGGTTGACTTTCCCATCCCCAGGAATAAGGTGAAGTCTCCCCAGGGTGTTCAGACTCACAGTTTGAGAAACATTGTCCCAGTTAGACAGAAAATAAGATAATTACTAGAACAATTTGCAGTCTCTAGGTGATTTAGACAACAGGAGCAGGCTGCAAGTTATATTATTATCTGAAGTGACAAAATATAATTACTGCCTGGGAGGCCTTTGTTCTGGGAGCCTGCAGTCTTAAGAATACAAGAGCACAGTGAATCACTCAGCTGGCTTTCCATTTCTGCTGCTGTCTCTGAGTCTAGGCTTTGTGATCAGACAGAAGCTGAGAAACCATGTTTCTTTTTATAACTTCTGGCAGGAGTCTTAGTAATGAAGTCTCACATCAGCACACTGAGGTGGTAAATCTCTTGGAAAATTGTGTTCTACTCTTGCAGAAACATTTTGCATATTGCTGATAATTACCATGGGGGAAAATCCATGAAGTAACAATAATTATCTAGTCTTAAAATTATTTTTACATAATACCTCTCAGAGATTCAATAATTAATTTATCATTTCTAATGTTGAATATCCCGGTTTGGAATTCCAACTTCAATTTTGATTACTTAAGTTGAAACATTCTGTCTCTGTCCAGCCTGTCATAGGTTCAATCATTCTTGCTGTATAACTTCAGTATGGGTGTTTATAAATGAAAATTTGCTTTGTACAGGACTATAGATTACTTCTTAAAATAGTGAGCTATCAGTGGTATTCTGTGTCTTATACCTCAAAAACTATAGTAGCCAGTATAGTTCAGGGACACACATTTAGCTCAACATGGACTGTGAACCATAGTTTGAGGCTGTATAGTTTTAGGCTGATGATCACTCATGACTATACTATAAAAAAATGGACTTAATATTTTTGGTATCTCTCTCTCTGAGGAACACCTGAAACTTCATTCAGCAGGACTATATATTTGCTTTGGCTGGGTCCATGACTATAAACCAACTTACCAAATTATATAGATGGAATGCAGAATCTTAAAATATTTCAATATACACAGTAAGACCCAATTAGATATATACAAATTCCTAGGCTAAAGTGGAATCTGGTTCACTGAATTTATATATGGACATTAGGAGTCTCAGCCCAGCTAGTCCAAAGATCATACTTGAGGAATAAGAATTTAAGTTGCAATATTGTACCAGGGAAATTATGCTAATTTTTTTAAAAAAATTGGACATTGTATTCCTCTTTTTGAAAATGGATTTTTTCTCATATATGCTGATTATGGTCTGTTCACCCTCAACTCCTCCAAGTTCCTTCCCACCTCCCTTGCATCCAGATACATTCTTTCCATCTCTCATTATTGAAAACAATCAAACTTCTAATGTATAATAAAACAAACACTAACATATTTGATTAAGATGAAACAAAACAAACAGAAGTAAGGAGGTCAAGAAAAGCACAAGAATCAGATACATAGAGACACACTCATTTGTACAATCAGGAATCCCATAAAAAAGTACTACTCTGAAAGCCTTAATATATATGCAGTGAATCTATGGGGATAAAAATTGAAAAGCACAATATACAAAATAGAACAAAAATAAAAATATGTATTAAAAAAAACTTCCAATACATCATTATGAGCACTCAGTTCTAATTGCGATGTCTGGATCAAATCCCTTTCTTCAGGGCACAGGGACCTCTGTGAAAGAGGAAGTGCAAAAATGGTAAAAATAAGATGGAGGACACCAAGGAAACAAGATTCTACATCAATAGCATCACCTCTTAAACGAACTCAAAGATACAGGTGTTTCCTAACAGAGAACATGCCCTCAGTCCCCAGAACCCAACACATTAGAAGGAAAGAAGCAAGAAGCAAGTCCTTCAAATTGTACTCTAACCTACAGTGTGTGTGAGGCAACATGTTTGCCTTCCCGCAGGCTGAATAAATTATTATTTTAGGAGTTATTAGGTTTTACATTTACAAAAACAAAGTAATTTTATTCTTGAAAAGATACTTTAAAACTAAAAGTAGCCAATAAGCTCATAAATTTTATTAATAAGATTATGAACAATTTTCCACGAATGTGCCAAAGAATTGAAATAAATAATTCTTACCATGGAAATGATCTATTGTATGGAAATGTTCACTATAATTAGTCACAAAGGAAATTTAAGCTAAAATCAAGATGAATCCTAACTCATTCGTAAAACCTTTCTCCAGCACACAACAGTGACTACATTAAATAATTATTATTCCTGGTTATTACTTTTGGCAATAGACTATAATGCAAATAGTCTAATAAGCACTTTATTTCTTTTAAAATGAAACACAGTTTTACTGTTTGTCTCAGAAATACCAACCTTAGAATTGAGTCTAAGCAGAGATCAAAGGTTTATTCTACCAAAACCATACACAAATACTTTTGTATTTTCATTTGTAATTGTCCAGTGGTACATAGAGCCATAAAGATAGTTAAATAAAACAGAATCCTGCACAGGTCAGGAAAAAAGCAAATTATTCACAGATTTGCAAGAAAAGAATACAAGTGTACATTTTCAAAGAGATAAGGCAGAGTCTATATTACATGATCAGGCTATATGATCATGTTATATTATCATGTTCTACATCCTAGTTTGGCTTTATCTTGTGAAAATACTGAAAAAAAACCAATTGAGGGTAATATAGCATTTATTTGGGAGACTGATGTTGGAACTCATGGCAGGAACCTGGAAGCAAAAACTAAAGCAGAGACCACTGAGGTACTCCATTTACTGACATCTCTCTAGGCTCACATTCTGCTACTTTTCTTTTTCTTTTTGCTTTATTTCTTTTCTTTTCTGAACTTACAATCATATATAATTATGTATATATAATTTATACATGATACATAAAATCAAATATAATCTTATTTCATTTAACCCCTTCTTTCACTACACTAAAACCATCTTAATTTATCTTTTCACTTTTACAAACTCATAGCTTATTGTCATGATATTGTCCACAGTGGGCAGAGCCCTCCTCCATCAATTAGCAACCCAGAAAATGTTCACAGAATCATACCCACAGACCCATTGGATGGAGAAAATTCTTAAACGGATATTCCCTTTCCCTGAGTTTGTTAAGTTGATGACCATCATTAACCATCATAAGGTCACCTCTTGATAACATGACATACAAATATATCACTGTTAACCCAGAAACTTTACTTGACTCCAATCTCATGATAATATCACGCTGTAAAGCACAGCCAAATTTAAATGCTCCACAGTCTTTAAAAATTTTTAACAATTTAAAGTTCCAACTTCTCTACAGGTTCTATTTCCCCTTTGTTGGCTATTTTGGCTAAAGACATCACCTGGGAGCCTCTTGCTTCCCTGGCATCTTGGACTTTCTAGTGGCTAACCTCAGTTACCCATGGTACATGTTTATACTTAATTTCCTGACTCTTGGTACTTCTCTTTGGTTCCTTGGGTATTCTGTATTTCTTGGCTAATATACACTTATTAGTGAGTACATACCATGGATGTCCTTTTGGGCACTCAGAATATTTTCTAGCTCCATCCATTTGCCTGAAAACCTCATGAAAGCTTTATTCTTTATAGCTGAGCATTATTTCATTGTGTAACTGAACCACATTTTCTGTATTCATTCTTCTGTTATGGGACATATGACTTGTTTCCAGCTTCAGGCTATCAGAAATAAGGCTGATATGAACATAATGGAACAAGTGTTCCTGTGGCATGGTGGGGAATTTATTGAATATATTCTCCAGAGTGGTTTAGCTAGGTCTTTATGTAGATCTAATTCTAAATTTCTGAGGACCTCCAGATTAATTTCCAGAGTGGTTGCACCAGTTTGCCATCTCACCAGCAATGGAAGAATGTTCCTCTTTCTCTACATTCTTTCCAATATGTACTGTCACCTGAGTTTTTAATCTTAGGCATTCTGATTGGTGTAAGGTAGATCTCAGGATCGATTTGATTTGCATTTCCTTGATCAGTAAGAACTTTGAACATTTCTCTAAGTGTTTCTTGTCCATTCAAAATTCCTCTGTTGAGAATTTTCTACTTAGTTCTATACCCCAGTTTTGATTGGGATATTTGGTTTCTTGGAGGTTAGCTTCTTGAGTTCTTTATATATTTTGGATATTAGCCCTCTATCAGATGTGGGATTAGTCAAGATTTTTCCCAATCTGTATGCTGCTTATTTGTCCCATTGACTGTGTTCTTTGCCTTACAGAAGCCTTTCAGTTTCATGAGGTCCCATTTATCAATTCTTGATCTTAGAGACTGAGTCATTGGAGTTTTGTTTAGGAATTTCTCCCCCCCCCAACCTTCTCTCTGAAACTAAAAGCTACATTGTACTCTCCAGTTTTTTCTTTCAGCATTATCTTCCAAACTCTTACAGAATATCCCACTAAGCTCTGAACACTATAGCTTTTCCATTACAAACTTCCAAACATCCCTTAATACCTACATGGCCATTAGCAGCATAGCAACATTCCACACTTAATACTAAGTTTTCTCTCTGTCACTGTAGAAAAAAACATGATAACATAAAAACACACAAACACAGCAAGAGAGAGAGAGAGAGAGAGAGAGAGAGAGAGAGACAGAGACAGAGAGAGACAGAGAGAGAGAAAGAGAAAGAGAGAGACAGAGAGCTGGGAAGGAACTTGGTATGGGTAAGTTGAGGAATGCTTTGAAATATAAATTCCCCAAATATGGAAAACCTAAAAGAAGTACATAAATACATTCGATCCAGGAAGGTTAAATGAGGAAATATAAGTAGTGTATAATAATGCATGACAAAGATTTAAGTGAAGCATTAAAACCTTGCTCACAGAGACAAACTCAGAATGAGATGGAATCATAACTGAACTTTGCTAAGTCACTCAAGAAGATGAAACAATCTACTCAATCTGTTCACAAGATAGGAATGAAAGAATGATAAACTCATTGTGCACAGCTAAATTTATCCCAGTACCATAAACATGTAAGAGCATAACAGCAGTAATAAAAATAAATAAAAACAAATGTGACAGCAAATCTTTGTAATGGATGTAAATACATTATGAAGAGCAAAGGTTACAAATGTTCTTCTTGAAATCTGGATAGAGACATAAGTTTAGCTCATTAAATATACATCAACAAGTAGAATAGAGCATGTACTAGACCTAAAGGCAAAAATTTCAACAGAGAAAAATCATTCATAAAGATATTGCCAATATTTCAGTATCCTTTCTGATAAAAGTTCTGAATTAATTAAATAAACAAAAAAATTCACCATAATAAGCCTATATGTATGTTATGTATTTAGACAACTTCATACTGAATGGAAAAATTTGAAAGCATTTACTATAATATAAAAAAAACAAAACAAGTATCTCCATCCTCTGTTTTCTGTTTTTAATATAGTCTTTGAAATCTTAACTACCACAATAAGAATAGAGAGATAAATAAGTAGAATGAACGGAGGAAAGTAAAAAAGTCAAATTGTCTTAAAATGAAGGTGATACAGGACTATATGTAAAACACTCTGAATATTCCACCAAAAACCACTCAGAGATGTCTCACAATTTCAGAAAAGTAGATGAATACAAATTCACCTTACAAAAATCATTATCTTTTCAATATACAAATATTGAAGTTGCTAAGGATGAAACAAGATCAAAATAATTCACAATGAAAACACACACACACACATACACACACACAAATGCATGCACAGAAGAAACAAATAGATGTAAACAGGAATCTCAAAAATGGTGAGAAAATGAAAATCATGTTGTATTCTACGTATACAAATATGAATAACAATAAATTAATGATTGAAAACTGAAACCATTTCAGCTATACATTGGTTAGTATGAGACATGTGTAGGCATTATAGAGTGATGGAATTTTCCTTGTGGTGATTTAAGTTGTTGACTAGATGGACATATACACTTGACAAAATTCATTGTATTGCACATCATATAGTAATTGGGTTCACCTCAATTTAAAATAGAAACTTGTGGGATTTATAGGAATCTCTTGTGAAGCTTTTCCAAAGGATACTCAGTTTGCATGCAAACATTCATTTGCAACAGCGAAGCCAGATTTCAGAAAATTTGAATGCAGATGGATAGAAATCTCTTTCACGTCTCTTCATATGAATGTCCTGCCTATCTCCTAACAATAATTTCCTCCTTATTCTGGCTGCTTAGCCTCATGCAAGTTTACTTACAATTAATTTCTGAATTAAGGTAGAAAAAAGGTTGACAGAAAACTGATATTGCTCCCATGCCAGACAATCCAGGGACCCAGCGTTTTAGACTGGTGTGTTGAATAGATTAATGTGAACTTGACACAAGCCAAAGTCATCTGAGAGGAGAGAACCTCATTTAAGAAAATGCCTCCATGTTGTCTGTGAATTGTATCCCGGGTATTCTGAGCTTTTGGGCTAATAAGGGCAATGCCAGATCAGGAAAGTGGGAGTGAGTGGGTTGGTGTGCAGGGGAGCAGCATGGGTTAGTGGGGGTTTGGAGGGGAAATGGTGAAAGGGGATAACATTTGAAATGTAAATAAAGCAAATATTTTTTTTAAAAAAAAAGAAAAGAAAATGCCTCCAAAAGATAGTATTCTATCAAGGCTAGTGAGAACTTTTTTAAATTAGTGGATAATGGGGAAGACCAGTCCATTTTGGGTGATTCCATTCCTGGGCTGCTGGTCCTGGCTTCTACATCCAAGAAATAAGGCTGAACAAGTCACGATGAGCAATTCAGTAAGTAGCACCCCTCAATGCCTTCTTCATCAGCTCCTGCCTCCAGGTCTTCTGATGCTTTTAGGCAACTACTAGAGTTATGACCAATAGGTTGAGACTTTGCCTTTATTATTCTCTGCTTTGTTTGTTTTTGTTTTTGTTTTCTTTTGTGACAGGCTCTTTCAATGTACTAGAGTCCAGTGATTCACCAGATTTAGTAGCTGGTCAATTCCTGGGCTCTAGCTACTTTCCTGTCCCATTAAGCACTTGAGTTATAGATGCACATTAGCTGCTTGGCTATTATATGGTGCTAAGGAGAGAGAGAGAGAGAGAGAGAGAGAGAGAGAGAGAGAGAGAGAGAGAGAGAGAGAGAGAGAGATTGAGAGAGAAAGGTTGAGAGAGAAAGGTTGAGAGAGAGAGGAGGCCTAGTAGCAGCATTTCTGTGTTTGGGTTGAGACACAATGGAACAAGTTGATTTATGATCTTGTCATAGTTCTATCTCTGCCTTCCTGTACAATATTCTTTTATTTTTCACCAGGAAATTAATTTTATTTTTACATCCAAGGGACCAAAACAAAAAAGTCTACCCTCAGAGACCAAGCCAAAGTGGAAAGGCTAAGAAGGCAGATAGCAAGGTAGGAGAATGTTTACTATGCAGGCCTTTTGATTCAGGTGCTGCCTCCATCTGATATCCATTCTCTGGGGCCATGTCCCCAACACTACCCTCTGCTCCATGTGCATATCTCAGCCATCAGTATCTATACCTTCCAGTCCATTGGTCCTGACTGCTACTACCCCTACCCTGGCCTCATCCATGACTGTTCCTGCACCCCACATTTGTGCCCTCCATCCCAGTATCGGTCCCAGTGATGTTCCCTCTCATTCTGGTGACTCCGACTCCTCCCCTGGTCTCAATACCAGCCCTTCTACTCTGAGCTATCAGAGCCTTCAGGGCCAAGACCTCCAGGAGGCCCGTCATCAGGAGTGGCATCACCAGCTTCAGAGGGCACAATATTCTTAAACTGTGAATCATGGGTTAAAATAAAACTTTCCTTCCTTAAGTTGCTCTATCAAGTAGCAATGAAAAAAACTATTAAAATTTGACTGTGATCTATTTTGAGTTATTTTTCATCTATATCACTGGTCTTTTTAATAGAAAGTTTCAACTATAAATGGAAATTCATCTTTTTTCATTTTTATTTGTTATTTTATTTATTTATACTTCAAATATTATCCCCCTTGCCAGTTTCCCCTCCACAAGTCCCCTCCCTGCTACCTCCTCCCCCTGCCTGTATGATGGTCCCCCACCTGCCCAACCCCTCCTGCCTCAGTGTCCTAGTCCTAGCATTTGCCTCCCTTGGGTTATTGATTTATCCTTTGACACCAAAGGTCTGAAATTAGCTACTTCTTTTTAGAGTGGCTTTGAGTAATTTTAAGAGTCGGAGGCAGTTCATGTACTAATTTGAGTTCATGAACACAGAATTTTCAGAACATTCTGTTATTATCTTGCTAATATTTCTGAGTCTGCAGGGCATTCCCATGATTCATCCTTATGGCCTTTATGCCTTTTTATGTCTTTTTTAAAAAAATCTGAATGGGTTTAGGTGAACTTACTGAACTTACTGGTTTTATTGCTATTTCTAGAGGATGGCCTCTGTTTTCACTGATCCAGAATTTTTTTTTTAGAAATTAAGCAATTTTCTTATTTATTGAAAAAATAGTTTTCATGCAATACGTTTTGATCATGATTCCCCTCCCTTAATTCCTTCTAATCCCTCTCTAATTCTCTACCCACTTAACCTTTAACTTTTTAAAATTTTAATTATTTTTCAATTGTATATTTTATTTGTTTACATTTCTTTTTTTCTTGAACAAAATTATTTATTATAAGATCACTTCAAACTATAATATTGTCTTGTTGGAATTAGTGAAAGGCATTATACAAATATCAATCAAAGGAAAGTAGGAATTAACATCAGATAAGATAGATTTCATAGGAATGACAATTACCAGAAACTGAATGGTATTACAGGTTGATAAAATGATCATTTTTCTAAAAATACTTAACAATCCTCAATGTTCACACCCCAAACAGTAAAGTTGTAAAGAATGCCTAAGAAATACATCCACAGGTATATTATAGATCAGTATTCCCCTCTCAAAAATTGAAAAACCATTTAGAAATAAAATTAGCATAGAAATAGAAAAACTCCACATCTTCAACCAACAGGATGAAACGAACATTCACAAAGCTGTTACTAATTTCTAAGTTGAAATCTACTGTGGCCTGGTAACATACTCTGTGTTAGTTAAAGTGTTTTATTAAGGTTTGTTTTATGGCCCAGGATATAGTTTATGTTAGTAAATATTTACTGTAAATTTGAAATGAAAGAGGACTCCAGAGTTGTTGGAAGAATTCTGTACTCTGTACATGTCTGTAAAATTAAGCTTATCAATATTCCCTATTGATACTGATTTAATGTTATTGATTTCTATTGGTTATAGAGAACTTTGTATTGAGCTCTGGTAGTAGGACAGGTACAATTGCAGTTGAGACTTTTGGACTGCCTTAGCTTAGGAAAATTAGAAATTATGATAGAATTTTTTGAGCAGAACAAGCATATTACAGATTGAATATTTTAAAAGAAAATTTGATTGCTAAAATAGATTGAAAGGGAGTCAGAGATGAATCAAAGACTAAGTTATTTTAGTTATCAAGGTAAAAAGTATGGTTTATACATCAGCTTGCATTAATAGAGGTGAGAAAATGTGCTTATATTTGGGTCTTTTATGAGAACAGAAACAGTGGTTTAAAAAGAAATTGGATACAAGATTTGAGAGACTAAAAATTAAGAAGGGATAAAGTTTTCATTTTTGAATCAATGATGAGTAATTATAATAGATAAGGAGAAGTTTGGACAAAATAGATCCAAAAGACTGCCAGGAAGGTCAACTCTTGTGAATGCTAAGTGTGGAAAACTGACTTGAAAATTAAAATGCATGAGTCTGAAATTGATGGGGAAAGGGTAAGGCTGATATATAGATTTTGTGGCTGTCAATATATAGGAGAGTTTTGAAACTGAATTGAGTGAATGTGTATTAAAAAGCAAAGAGAACCATGACAATATCTGACCTGTTTTTGCACTAAATGGTCACATCACAGAGTGATGCAGAGTAATGAGAAAGAAAGCTAGGATGATCGAAGTAAAAGCCAAATAAGCATAGTATCTTAGAAATGTAAAGATGGATATTTTATAGAAAAAATTATATATTTCCTTCAATGTTTCTTTTTCTCAATGAGAATTTGGAAAAGTGTTAATTTAGGATTTAATAAATGATGTCACTGGTAGATTCAAAAAGACTAGAGCTTGTCCATTGAATTTGTGGTGATAGGAATATGATTTCAAATGAATTGGTAAAATTATTAAAGAAAACTGAGGATATCATTGCAATAGCTATAATATGGAAGAGATATATCTGGGAGAGGTATCAAACTAATTTTCAGTTGGATCAAATATTCTCTATAAATAGTGATGAGAACAACATATCACAGGTTAGAGGCTAAAAAATTTTTATTAGATAAGATTTTTCAGAGTATTCTAGTAGAGTCAGTTGGTGAGGGAAAATCTCTACCCACTGGGGTAGAGTGCCTTTGGCAAATGCAACATTGAGTCCATAGGTTGCAATAGAGGAGAGTGAAGGTGCAAGTAGGAAGGTGTACATACTGATGGATATTTTATTGATTATATTTCTCTCATTGCAATGACATTTAATGTTTTCCATTAAGTGAACACGTGAACCTCATAGTATGAAAACATATTTAGATGAATGAAGTACTCAGAAAAGTAGAAAGGTGAATATCTTAGGATAGTTTTTGATGCAACTATGCAGCATTCCAAGCCATTCATAGTTGAGGTTTTAAACACCATTAAATGCAGAAACCTCATTTAATGGTTTCTGGCAGGAGAAGCAGTGTATTCATTCAGTAGTGTAGTCACTGATGTGCTGCCTATGAATTGTTTTTGTTTTGTTTTCAAATATATTTTTGAGATTATAATAGAGTGCATTTCTAACCTCCCATTTCTTCCTCAAAATCCTGTCGTATACTCCTTCTTTCTCTTTTACAAAATTATGGCTTCTTTTAAAATTAATTCTTACACACACACACACACACACACACACACACACACACCGGCCCCCTCTCATAAATATACCCTGCTCAGTCTATTTGTTACTTGTGTGCAGGTTTTCTCACTAACCATCTGGTAATAGATATCCAATTGTTATGCTCTATTCCAAGGGGAGACTATTTCTCCCACTTGCAGCATTTCTTACTTGCCTGTATTTCTGTGCACAGCTTTGAAGCCTTGTGGTCTTTCCCCCATAGACTTTGACATGTTCCTTATTTCCAGCTCCTGTTAAGATGATCACACATGTGAGACTTTATAGATGAAGCATCTGACATTTCTAGGAGACAGTTAGGCAATTTGCCTAACCTTCTAATTATATGATCCCTCTGCTTCATGTTTTGTAAAATTGTATCTCATTCATACACCAGGACACATCTCAATGAAACACAGTGGTTCACACACACTGTGAATTAGTGTGAATAGTAAAGGGAATTAGTATTAATTAAACAAACCTCAGGTAGGCTGGAGTAGAGTAGAACAGGATAGTAATGGGAATGAAAACATATATACATAAGGATCCAGGTACTCTAATAGAAACAATTGAATATTTGGATATATTTAAGAGAAGAATATAAAGTGATATAGAGAATTCTGCAAAATAGAGTCTGTGCATCGGAGAGTCTAGAGACTGAAATTCTTATTGTGTGCTCTTAATAAAGAAGAAATGGTTTGCAACCCCATAGGAAGAACAACAACATTAATAAACCAGAGTTCCCAGAATCTAAGCCACTAAGAAATGAATACACGTGGAGGGACCCATGGCCCCAGCCATATATGTGGCAGAAGGTGGCCTTGTTGGGCATCAATGGGCGAAGAGGTCCTTGGTCTTGTGAGGGCTCAGTGCTCCAGTGTAGGGGAATGCGAGGGTGGGTAGGTGAGAGTGGTAGAGTGGGTGGATGAGTGGGTGGGTAAGTGGGTAGGGGCACAGTCCCAAAGAAGTAGGAGGAGCAAAGATGGGATGGGGGTGTCCATTGGGGGAATTTGGGAAAGGGGATAACATGCAAATAAATAAAATATCCAATAAAAATGACTAAGCAGTAAAAGAAGAAGAAGAAGAAGAAATGGTTACCATTTGCGAGTGATTCCAAATAATAATGCTGATAGTTTGGAGAAAAGAAATATGGGTAAAAGTTTGCTTTTCAGAAGAATTAGAATAACCCAGAAGATCCTCTGTATTAACCCCCACAGAAGATTATAACATGAGAAATAAATATACTCTGAGTACTTTACCAAATAATATGAAACAATATACCTGACAAGAGAAACAAATTGCAGATACTTGCATAATCTACAAACCTCTATATTATAATCATTATGCATAAATCATACATATTTTGATTTATGTTTTACATATTTCCTGCCCATATGTAGATATTATCAAAATTTATGTTTTATTATAATTTCTGTGAATTACCCAATATTTGTATATGATTTTTGTCAAGAACACTCTGACATTTCTAATGGATTTTCAATCCTCTATAAAATATAATATAATTCTGAATGTAAAATGTAAATTATATTTGTTACACCAATATGTACTATGTAAATGGTTATTAAAAATGAATAAATCAAAGATTCTATTGGGTAAAGTTAATAACAAACATAAGGGCTGTGATGGAAGTCTACCCAGCCACTCGTCTTCTGAATAACTGAGAGAGATTTATTTAAAATTTATACTATCAAGTCAAAACCAATTTCTGAGTTATCCTCAGGCAGCTGCACATTGGTGAAAAGCACAGCTAGTATATAAGTTAGTGTCTTCTATAAAATTGCCTTCACATTTAAAAGTACATTTCACCATCAATCATCCACTTTTCCATTCAAGAAACACTAACTGATAATGTAGCTCATTTATAGAGCACTTTTCTTACAAAGCAAGGTGTGGAACTGTATTTACTGCATTATTAAATATGCTTTATTTCTGGCATTGTAGCTGTAGACACCCACAGGGACAGTCACTACTGTGCTTAACAAACTGATCTTAGATTCTCCAAGCATGCTATTCAATAGCAATTATTTACTTCTTTCACTTGAAAATTCATTTTCTCTTAAAGAGCTGACAAATAACATTCTTTAAATATTGAAGACCAAATGTCAGCTCCACAGTGGGGAAAAACAATCAGTCCTTTGGCTCCATCTTTATGACATGTTATTGTCATATTCATTTTATAATATGAATTTCCAAAGTACATAGACAAACCACGGGAGGGTCCGTGTAAATTCTGTCATACCCAATATCTTAAGAAAATATGGAATATTTTAGTTATGCAAAACTTTAATCATCTAGAGGTTTAGTTTAGCTTTGAGCTACTTTAGAGTAGCTTTTATATTAACTAGTAATAATTTTTATAGGTTCCTTCTAGTTTACATACTTTGAACACAGTCAACTGTTTCACTAGATATGAAAAAATACACTTAAACTAGCTTTGCAGACCTTGGAGGCTTGGTATTTTATTCTAACAATTGCTTTATTTTGCAGATGCTTCTTGCTTTGTGTTCTTTTCTCCTTGCTGATCTCATCATCTGCTGACATGTCCAGTATCTTTTACAGTCACTGAGAGTAGAAAATAGTTTAGTTTTATATGAGCCAGCTCTTTTTGATCACTTTGATCATGCAATTAGCCTACATCATGCAATTAGAAAGCTATCATATGACATCTAATGTATGATTGCAATAACTATTAGAGAAAGAAAATGCAGAATATTGGAAAGGATCCAGTGTGAACAAAGAAAAAAATTTTCTCTCAAAGAGGAAAAGAAAAATTACAAACATCTGGAACACAGGGAAGAAATAGAGAAAAGACAGATTTCTCTTATTGAAATCCAATCCATTATTAAAAAATTCCACAATTCCTTTAGATTAGATTCCTAGTAGATTATCACACAAATTTCTAAGATTATCACATTTATTTCTAGGCCAGGAGAAGTACAAGTATTTATTTGACTAAAGTATTGTCTTGGTCATCATTCTTTGTGTGATTCTATGTTGAGCCTAGTCTTATTTTCCAGTTCCCTTTTTAGACAATACCGTGTGTGTGTGTATGTGTGTGTGTGTGTGTGTGTGTGTGTGTATTAGTATTTTGAATGGAACAAAATTAAAAGTTCATAAATTTTAAAACTGTGAAAAATGGAGTTGTTGAATACATACATATATGTATATATAAATATACATTGCTATTGCTGATTTAATATATATTTTCTTTTCTTCTTTCTTTTCTCATTCTTTTTTCTTTTACTGTAGGTTTTTTCAAGAATAGCATCTTTTATCTCATGAAGAGTTACTTAGAAGAGCTTCACTTTTGGTGAGATTTTTTTTTAATCTCCAGGGACTTATAAGTAACCTGGATGGTTTCTACAGCCATGTCTTCTGGGAATCAAAGCACATGCAGAAATCTAAATACTATACTTTTCTCTTTCTCAAACATTTCAATGAAAACAAGAAAAATTTCTAAACTATTACTCAAAACTAAAGGGCAGAGTACTTACTTAATAACAGGATATCCTTCTTTCTTAAATCAACATTAAATCTTTCATTCCTGACTGTCAGTGAAAATCTGACAATTCATATTGGCGAAATCCAGATGAACATGAAAATACAGGTCACATTTTATCATTTTATGTATGAGGATCTGGGCTTAATTTCTAGCATACAGATGTGCACACATGGGATCATAAATCAAAAAGAATCTATTTCTCCATTAAAAATTGATATGGACATTATATATGATATTTGTAATATTTTTGAAAGGCACAGAGAAGGTAAATGAATGTGTTAACTATATGATGTGTGTATTTACCTACATAATGTCTAAAATGTTTATTTTAAATTTTACATTGTCAATGCCTGACAAATACAGAGATAGATGCTCACCACTAACCAGTGGACTGAGCACAGGGTCCCTCATGGAGGAGCTAGAGAAAGGACCCAAGGGGATGAAGAGGTTTGCAGCCCCATAGGAGGAACAACAATATTAACCAACCAGTACTCCCAGAGCTCCCAGGAACTAAACCACCAACCAAAAAGTACACATGGTAGGACCCATGGCTCCAATCACATATGTAGCAGAGTATGGCCTTATTTGGCATCAGTGGGAGGAGAAGCCTTTGAACCTGGGAAGGCTCGATTCCCCCAGTGTAGGGAAATGCCAGAACAGGGAAGTAGGTGTGGATGGGTTGGTGAGCAGGGGCCGGGGGGATATGATAGAGGGTTTTTGGAGGGATAACCAGGAAAGGGGATAACATTTAAAATGTAAATAAAGAAAATATCTAATAAAAATAAAATAAAATATGAAGATATCAGAGAAGAAACAACAAAGAAAGAAAAGAAAAGAACACATTAAGTTACTTGATGGATATATTGACAATGAGAGAAAAATCGCTGTTTCTAGTAAACTATGTGAAGTGAAATCTCTAAAACATGGTCCTTTAGTTCTTAAACTCTCATGCTGTCCCTATTTGTATGATTCAGTTACCCAGTGAGTAAATCTTCTCTTCAGATTTTGAAAATCTATATCACCACAGGTTGATTAGAAGATTGCGATGTATGATTACCAACTAAGAAAATATTCATTTATATTTGCCTGTGAATCAAAGTATTGAACTTATAAATAGAAAAAAATACTTGCAAAATGCCAGTTTATTAATCTCTAAAACCTATTGCTCTGAAAAATGGCATAGAAAATGGATTGGACAGATGTAATTACATGAATAACTTTGAGACTTAGCTGCTTTATGTGTGTAAGAGCAATGAGATATCTTGCAAATAAAGATCAGCTATGGAATAGTGGATCTGATGACCAGATAACTTAAATTGCTAGTGTTTGCCAAACATGGAAAGACACCATGAATTAAGAAAAAGAGGCAGATTCTAGAATTCTAGAATAGAATTTCCTCTATTCCTGGAGCCTGAAAGGACCATGATGACCAATTCTATTTCCTTGATTTTGAGTTATGATATGTAACAATGCTTAAATTTTCTTCTTTCATGTTTAAAAAGTTCATTTTCTTAGTTCATTTATGGCCATCTCCCCTTTTGCCAGTATGTTGTGTTGGCATTCTTGCCAAAATTATTTGTTTGCATAATTTTGCATCATCATGCCATATAACTCTGTTCTGCTAGCTTGTGAAACTTTTATATATTGATATTATTTTGGTTTGATTACTGTGGCTTTGTTATATTATGTTCACCTTAAGGTATGCTAGTAGTAATGTGGCATTCCTCCAATATGCTAACTCAAGCTAATGTTTTCTGTTTTGGTTATTGTGTTGTTGTTGATTGTTTTCCATAATTTTATGGTCACATTTAATATCTTTTTCAATTCATATAAAGTGCAATTGAATATTTAATAGGAATTCTGTTAGATCTGTGTATTTTCTTCACGCATGGATAATAGATTAATAGAAATTCTTCACACTACACTCCTGAGCTCTAGATACAAACTTATTTCTTTACTCTCTGAGATCATTGATGTATAGCTTTCATTATATATCTTGATCAAATTTACATTTTGATAATATTTATTACACATCCATAAATGTTTTTTTCTTGATTTTTCTATCAATTTGTAGTAAAACATGGCTACATTTTATGTGCTGGTATTTTATTATATAAATTTGTTGAATTTATTTATTTGGACTGTGATTTTTATTTAAAAATAAACATGAGTTAAATGATACTGCATTATTTTAGTTGAAAAAATGAGATCTCAATAGGAGTGCTTAGTAAGATTACTCAAGAGAGAGAAAAGACAAGTAGACTTACTTTATAATTTACTTCCTCTCACAGAATAAAATTTAAAATGTGCTTTGCTTTGCAGAGTAAAAATTTGGTTATTTCATTTTTGAGATAATATTTGTAATATTTCATGTAAAAGTTTCTGACCATTTTAGATTAAGTCTATAGGGAAGGTTATGAAATTTTAAAAAATCAGTCTTATTTTTAAATATCATCATTTGAAATGCCAATATCATCCATATGAAGCACAGTATGTTATTCAATGTTAATCACATTGTGATTATATGGAGCAGCACTGGTTTATTACCATCACTGAAAGATCTTATGGTAATATTTGTTCCACAGTTATCTTTCAGTCACTAACTATTAAAAATAGTCCTATCAAAATACTTTATTATTGTTGGGTCTAAATGAATTTTAATTATTTAATTTACATAATATTAAAAATACTTAATGAGTTTCATTATTACATTTTCTTATACTTACTGCAGCCTGTCATTGCCTCTTAGACAGAGGCAATGTATGTTGTCCTTAAATTTCTTTTTTTAAGGACAACATACATTCCTCAGGAAATGACACAGGATTCAGAAGACACCAGCTGAGCCTGACATGTAAGCCTCCTCCATGAGGAATAACTTTTATGATATCACAAGCACCATGCAAATTTCCAAAGGAAGGAAGAAACCAGTAGTCCTAACCATCTATGAAGACCCTCTAAAAAAAGAGGGAAATCATAGCTTGGTATGGAAAACCTAGTCTACTACCCAGAGCTGGTGAAGTTATAGACCTTGGAGGAAAGCCTATAACTACCATTTTATTGAACAAGTATAATTTTCATTCCTAACTACATCTTATATACTTGTCCTTTCACTGACAGAAAAGTGTAGTTATAAACTTTCATAAAGGCAATTTCTTTTTACAAAGGACAGAGACCATTATAGAAAACTCCTCAGGGAGTTTAGAAGTCTGGGGTGGGTGGGTGGTGGGAATATCCTCATGGAGACAGGGGTAGGGTTGGAGGGAGGAAGTAAGTGATGTGGAGCTGTCAGAGGGTAGACCAGGAGGGAATAAAATCTGGAGTGTAAATAGATAGATAGATAAATAAATAAATAAATAAATAAATACTACAGAACAAAATGCAGAGTCATAAAGCTGGCTATATCTGCAATAAAACATCTGTACCTAAGTCTCCAGGATCATTGTGGCAGAAAAATGGAAAGAGCCAAAGGAATAAAGATGTTTGCTGTGAGATTATGTCTCTTAGTGATATCAAACTATACCCATGAAGTCTCATCAACATGTCTGCCTAAACATAGCCTGAAGGAAGACAGCACCAAAAGACAATCTAATGTGGAGGGCGAAGCTCATGAGGTGTCAAAGCTAGAAGCACTACATGCAACAGAGAAATGAAGAAAGTTTGAGAAACAATCTTTCCCAGGGAAAACTATAACTGCTGGCTTTCTAATACCAAGTATATAGCCCTGAGCGCATGTGCAAAGTAGTAACATTATACGGATAGAGTGATATATGCACCAACAAAGTGTCATATGTAACACAATTAATGTGAAAAATGACCAGAAATTTAAGAGAGAGAAGGAGGAGGAATGCATGGGAAGACTTGAGGCAGGAAAAGAAAGAGGAAAAAGTGATATCTTTGTGTGTGTGATATTTAATTTTTTTACAAATGGAACAAATAACATACTGCTATAATTTCAGTTTAAAGTCCAACACAATTGCTGTCATTATTTTGGTAAATTCTGTTGGAGAAAAGCTTAGTAACAAATACAATATTTACATTAAATTAGGAAACATTATATATTTGACAACATATATAAATTATAATTATACTACCCAGAATTCATATTCTACCAACAGAAATAGAAGCTGGAAGTTGTCAAAATTTGGAAACTGCTTATATACATATAGTAGAAATGAGTTCCAACTATTATGAAAGAATTGATCTTTTATTCTTTTCCAAAGCAAATCTCATAATTGTAGTAGTAAAGTCTCTCTCTCGCTCTCTCTCTCGCTCTCTCTCTCTCTCTCTCTCTCTCCCTCTCTCTCTCTCTCTCATCTCTCTTTCTGTGTGTGTGTGTGTGTGTGTGTCTTTGTAAAAGTAGTCTGTATTTCAGGAATAGTTGAACTATAAATTATTACTTCATAATTTTCATAATTCAAGATGAATATATTAAAATATCACTCATATTTCTAAAGATCACCACTAAAATTTTACTGCCATACATTAAAATAAGTGTCATTTCACTAAGACAAAAAAATAGACTTGAAGGTTCTAACAAATTATGTAAAATAAATGGAAGGAAACCAAAGAGGAAATTTTAGACTTGTCTCTGGAAAAGCAAAAACACAATCAAGCAAATTAATTAATTATGGCTTAAATTATTTACAGTATTGAACTTAGAAATTCCATGTGTGCATTGAGCTATTTTAAATTGGAAATAATTTTTTATTTCTCTCATAGTTATACATGAATGCATAGTTTTTACTGTATCTTCAAAGTCTACCTTCACTATTTAAAATTTTGATGTCAATTAAAATATTCAAAGGCTTGAGAGGAAATGATTTCTATCATGACTTTAACCAACATATTATTTTTGGTACTTATATTTTTGCCTGTGTGGATATAGATATACCATGCATATGTGTTCATATGATGCCTATGAGGCCAGAAGTGGGCATCAGATCCTTGAAACTGGTGATAGATATGATTGTGGGCCTCTATGTGTGGGCTGATAACTGAACCTCGGTCCTCTACAAGAACCTAAAGTAACGAGTACTCTGCTGAGAAACCTACTTAGTTCTCAATTTCACAAATTTTATCTTATCAATACAAACATTGAGTAAATATACTCTAATCTGAAATTTAAAAGGTAGTATTTTAAGAGAAACTTCACATCACTTTTTCTTACATTTACTATTCACCAGCTTGTATGTATAAATGTATGTGTGCTGGTTAGGTTTTGTCACCTTCATAGTCTAGAGTCCCCTGAGAAGAGGAAACCTTGTTTGGAGTTGCCTCTATCAGGTCTTCATGCAGACATGTCTATGGGCAATTTTTTATATGTGTTATTATTTATTCACTTTTTATCAGGATCACAGCACTCCCTTCTCAGTCTCTACCTTACAACCACCCATTGCCTCCTCCTCTGCTCTTGAGAGAAGGGGGAACCCTCCTTGAGCACCATCCCACCCTAGGACATCTAATCCCAGCAGGTCTAGGCACATGTATTCACCATGAGACCCAAACAGGCAGTACTGCTAGAGAAAGGAGATCCAATGACAGGGAACAGGAAGAGAACAACCCTTGCTCTGCTTGTTAGAGGACCCACATGAAGTTCAAGCTGTGCATCTGCTACAAATATGAAGAGGGCCTAACTCTAGACCCTGCATGCTCTTCAGTGGGTAGTTCCGTCTTTGTGAGCCACCATAGACCCAGCTTAGTTGACAATAGGTGTTTTTGTCATGTCCTTGACCCCTCTGGTTCCATCAATCCACTTTTCCACAAGATTCCCCAAGCTCCCCCTGGTCTTTGGCTTTGGGTTGGTGCATCTATTTCCATCCATTGCTGAATGAAGCCTCCAGGAGAGTTAGGCTAGTCTCTGGTCTTCAAGCATAGTAGACTATCATTTATAATGTCATCGGGTAGGTGTCTGACATGGCATGGCTGCTTGCTCAGTAAAAATAACATGCTACAATCCACAGACACAAAGAAAACAGGTAATAAAGAGATCCCAAGGGAGTATACCCAAATCTCCCTCAGAGGATGGAGAGCAGGAACTGTGTAGGAGACCAGGTGAGGAGAGGAATGAGACTGGTGATCAAATGTGGGGAGAAGTGGGGCTGAAGAGGGCTGGGAGTGAGAATGGAGTTCTGTAGGGGGCAATTCTGGGACCAGCTGGATGCCTGGCACAGGGGAAAATACAGAAAGTCTTTGGGAGTTACCCTATCTGAGAGGGGAATATAGAGAGTGAAGTCAGGCAGAACTTCCAGAGCAGGAAGGAAGATATCAATCCACCTGCAAAATCTTCAACCAAATTTTGTCTATCCAACAAGATGTGCAGAGCATTTTCTTGATTCTAAATTGCTGTCATCAGTTCTATAATACTGTGTCTGGCGTCACCTCTGGATTGTTAGCTCTGGCTTATATTAGAAAGCCAAGTGGGCCATCACGGCAAGCAAGCCAGATGAGCAAACACTTTAGTTTCCTCACTTAACCTCTTGTAGGTGTTTTATTACAAATGAAAGTAAACTGGAATAGTATGAACTCGGGTCTGTTAATACCTGAGTTCAGGAACCTGAGGCAGAGATTCCAATCTCCTGTAGTATGAGTCCTGAAGATAGAACTGAGGTCATACAGCTTGGAACCAAGGTTGACTTTTCAGATTGGGCTACCTCACCAGTCTATCATCTTATTTCCAGAACTTACCAATAGCTTTATCATCTGGATTCTTTTCATAATTTGAGACTATATATGAAAATCTAGAATAAAATTCTCATCATTTCAAATATAATGAGGATAAAATATTTTTAAAAAAGTATGAGTGAAGCTTTTACAAATATTAAAAGATTAAAAAAATCTTAACCAGAATAGTATTATTAAGAAAGTTTCAGAAATAGATGTAAGAAAAACAAAGTCTGGGAATACAAGTAAAGACAAATTCATTTTCAGTATTTTTAAATCCTTAGAAAATTGTCATTAACTTAATTATCATTAATCTGTAGTATTTACATAATATAGATTAATAACATTTAGATTTTTTGATATATTTAAAATTATTTCATACAACATTTAAATAGTTACCAATTTCAAAGATCCAATGGCTAGTAAATAGAGCTTTGTTCTACAATTCATAATTTTAATTACTAGCTTAAAAATTATAATATATACATACACATATATCTACATATATATATATGTAGATATATTGTATCTTGTATAGTTGTGGGCTCATAAAGCCATATTTATACAGTTATATCATAAGTTTGGGTATATTCCATCCTATTTTATGTTGTTCTTGTTACCTTTTGCTCTTACAGAAGCAAATCTTTGGCATTTGTGAACAATAAAATATATGGCTCTCTCTTGTGGATATTATTTCAGTTCTTGGTAATTTTCTCAGCAAGATTTGCCATTTAGTTTAGAAAAGATTTTTCCCTTTCTACCCCACATTTTGCTGCCAATTTCCTTCTTAATAAGACTTTTCTTTTTTAATTTGTTACCAAATAGGCATTAGGGACACACTTTTCCAGTGTTTCAGAAAAAATATATTCTACTCATGCATGCTTTTGAGTAATCATTGAGCTGGCTTTTGAAATATTTTTAATGTATTTTAAATGGATATTTTATTTATTTACATTTCAAATGCTATCTGTTTCCCATTTTCCCCTCTGCAAACCCCTATCACATTCCCCCTTGTCCTGCATCTATGAGGGTGTTCCCCCACCCACTTACCCACTCCCGCCTCACCAGTGGTCCTAGCATTCTTCTATACTGGGACATCAAGGCTTCATAGGAATAAGGGCCTCCCCTTCCATTTGTTTTTTTTTTTTAAATCAGTACTTGTCAGATACTTTTCTATTGCTTTTTTATATTGGATATTTTCTTTGTTTACATATCAAATGTCCCTTTTCATACTCTCCACTCCTGAGACCCCTATACGATCCCCTTACCCTGTTTCTATGAGGATGTTCCATCACCCACCCACCCACTCCCACCTCCCCACCCTCAAATTCCCCTACACTGGAGTATTAAACCTTCACAGGACCAAAAGCCTCTTCTCCCATTGATGCCTGACAAAGCCATCCTCTGCTAAATATGCAACTGGCTCTATGGATTCTTCCATTGTATTCCTTGGTTGGTGGTTCAGTCCCAGGAAGCTCTGGGGGATCTCGTTCATTTATATTATTGCTATTCATAAGGGCTTGCAAACCCCTTAAGCTCCTTCAGTCCTTTCTCTAGTTCCTCCATTGGAGACCCCATTGGGGACCCCATGCTCAGACCAAGGGTTGGCTGCCAGCATCTGCTTCTGTATTTGTCAGGCTCTGGAAGAGCCTCTCAGAAGACAGCCATATCAGTCTTCTGTCAGAATGCACTTCATGGCATCCACAATAGTGTCTGGATTTGGTGACTGTATATGGGATGGATTACCAAGTAGAGCAGTCTCTGGATGTCCTTTCCTTCAGTCTCTGCTCCGGACTTTGTCTCCATATTTGCTACCTTGAGTATTTTGTTTCTCTTTCTAAGAAGGACCATAGAACATACATTTTGATCTACCTTCTTCTTGAGAAGAAGGTAGATCAAAATGTGATGTGAATTGTATCTTGGGTATTCGGAGCTTTTGGGCTAAAATCCACTTATCAGAAAGTGATTACTATGTGTGTTCTTTTGTGATTGGGTTACCTCATTCAGGATATTTTCTATCTTTATCCATTTTCCTAAGAATTTCATTGAGTTCATTGTTTTTAATAACTGTGTAGTACTCAATTGTGTTAATGCACCACATTTTCTGTATCCATTCCTCTGCTGAAGGATTTCTGCATTCTTTCCAGCTTCTGGCTTTTATATATAAGGCTGTTATGAACATAGTGGAACATGTGTCCTTGTTATATGGTAGAGAATCTATTGGGTATATATGCCCAATAACAGATAAGTGTTATAGTCAACCCTCAGGAAACAGTATATCAAATTTTCTGAGGAGCCACCAAACTGATTTCCAGAGTGGTTGTATTAGCTTGCAATACCACCAGAAATGGAGGAGTTCCTCTTTCTCTACATCCTTGACAGCATCTATGGTCAACTGAGTTCTTGATCTTAGTCATTCTGACTGGTGTGAGGTGGAATTGCATGACTGTTTTGATTTGCATTTCCCTGATGAATCAGGATGTTGAACATTTCTTTTGGTGCTTCTTGGCCATTCAGTATTCCTCAGTTGAGGAATTCTCTTTAGCTCTATACCCCATTTTTAATAGGATTGTTTGAATTTCTGGAGTCTGACAACTTGACTTCTTTGTGTATATTGAATATTAGCCTGCTATCAGATGTAGAATTGGAAAGCTCTTTTCCCAATCTGTTGGTTGCTGTTTTGTCCTATAGACAGGGTCTTTTACCTTTCAGAAGCTTTGTCATTTTTATGAGGTCCCATTTGTTGATTCTTGATCTCAGAGAATAAGCCATTATTGTTCTGTTCAGGAAAATTTCCCCTGTGCACATGTGCTCGAGGTTCTTCTCTACATTCTCCTCTATTAATTTCTGTGTATCTGGTTTTATATTGAGGTCTTTGATCCTCTTGGACTTGAGCTTTGTGGAAGGAGAAAAGAATGGGTTAATTTTCATTCTTCTACATGCTCACCTCCAGTTGAACCAGCACCATTTTTTGAAAATGCTGTCTTTTTTCAACTGGATGGTTTTAGCTCCTTTTTCAAAGATCACGTGTCCAAAGGTGGATGGGTTCATTTATGGGTCTTCAATTCTATTCTATTGATCTACCTGCCTGTCTCTGTACCAATATTATGCTGTTTTTATCACTATTGCTCTGTAATACAGCTTGAGGTCAGGGATAGTGATTCTGCCAGTTATTTTATTGATGAGGATAGTGCTATCCTGGATTTTTGATATTCTAAATGAATTTGAGAACTGCTCTTTATAATTCTATGAAGAATTGAGTTGGAATTTGGATGTAGATTGCATTTTTAATACTTTGTGTCATTGATATCTTTAGGATAACTGTTTCTTTTTAAAAGCAAAGCTTTTTCCTTGATGCTGAATCTAACACTTGATGACTTTTTTGTTTGCTAATTGGTTGGTTTTGTTTTGTTTTGTTTTGTTTTGTTTTGTTTTGTTTTGTTTTGTTCTGTTTTGTTTTGTGAGGGACACATGGGAGAAAGAAGCTTTTTCAATGTGGTGATTCACATCTTTAATGAATTCTTCATTTTCTTAGTCATTATTTCAATAGATATGCCTCGGTAACATTACTTGGCTACTCTCCTGTGGGACATCCATTAGTGTATGTGAAAAAATTCCAGTATGTATGTAATTAATAGCCAAGACCATCTTTCTTGTATACTTTCATTGGAAGACTGCAAGTACAAAACACTTACTTTGTACATCTGAAGTTAGAACCTGTCAAGTGGCAGCTTTAAACATGAACTGTAAAGCCCATTCCAGATACCTATGACTGCTAGAGTTGCAGCATTGGCTCTGCCATACACAAAAGGCAGTGTTTCATAACACTTCTTCAGGTCTATGGTGCTTATATATTTTCCCATTCTCTTTTCCACTATGTTTCTTAAGCTGGCAAAATGTTCTACATAAGGCTATATAGTCAAGCATCATTTAGCCTTAGCACATTGAAGTCCTATTGATATTTGCACTCACAGTTAATCATTGAAGGGAGAAGCTTCTGTGATCAAAGCTGCGTAAAGCATTTGTCTGTAGATATAAACATAGACAGGTATAGAGTAGCTTGGAACCATAACAATTTAACTAACCGACAGTATTAAATTCTCCACATACAAAACTATTTCTATCTCCAGTTAATCAAGAATCGAGGAGAAGCTTTCCATCAAATGATGAACTATTGGCCATATTCAGATAGATAACCTGACGATTATCCAAGCCTAGATTTATCGTTGAGTAGAAATGCAACTAGAAAAGACACAGATAAAATATCAGAAGCCAATATTTATACACGGTAAAGACAAACTAGGAAACAGGTTTACAGTTTATTCTAAGCACACAGTGATAACTGAATCATGGGCACTAAGCTAGGGAGCAAAGGATGTATGTAGCTAAAAATCTTTGTAAATACAGGAACAGGTGAGAATAGGGAGTAGATAATGTTGCAGAACTTGGTGTGCTTTGCTTTGTGAATCTAATTCCATTTGACTTATGTATTTCTGAGCAAACATTCTTCACAATGATGATTCTAGATGCCTACTAGCCATTGAAAAGATCTTTTAAATCATGTATATTTGCAAGATGATTTAAACAGATTCTGTCATTGTGGAGAATGGGATTCATTTATCCTGCCTCATATTCAGAATTCATCTAAATGCCACTGAGAAACCACTGATTTTGTTTTCTTTGAATTACTCTGTGTGGCTTACATGCTTTTTTTCTATAAAAATAGAAGAGAGCCTCAACAAAGTATATATTTGATTTTAATGTTTGTCAGAACCATATGATCATGTCACAAAAATGAAAAACAAGCAGGTAAAACTAACTTTAATAATAGAGCATATACAACAAATTCATTACAGATATTATGAATTAAATAAGCATTATAACATTTGTTAAGTTATGATGTTCCACTTTCTCTTTCTCTTTCTCTTTCTCTTTCTCTTTCTCTTTCTCTTTCTCTTTCTCTTTCTCTTTCTCTTCCTCTTTCTCTTTCCCTTTCCCTTTCCCTTTCCCTTTCCCTTTCCCTTTCCCTTTCCCTTTCCCTTTCCCTTTCCCTTTCTCTTTCTCTTTCTCTTTCTCTTTCACACATTCCTGCAGTGACACAAAACGAGTCCATTAATTTTCAGGTCTATGACTCTAGCTCATGGAGGAGTTAGGCTCTCTCACAATAGGATATCAGGAAGAAAGACAGATGTTTCTTTGAAAAACTGTATTAGTTTGGAAATCTCTGTCTGAAGGGATTCTAAGAAACTATAAGTCAGAGACCTTGTCTGTAGCTATGTTATAAGTGTATTCATTTCACAAGAAGCTGTTGAGAATATTTTATGGCTTTTTGGTACTGCTTCAAGTAATGGTGATGAATGAAAAAGAAATAACAGCTTATGCCCCAATACTGTTGCTGAACCTAATAAATACCCAAAATATAATGCTTCTTTTGTTTGTGATTTTGGTACTTTATAGAAATATCATTATTGAAAAATAATGTTCATACCCTGAATGATCGCTGCACTTAAACTGTGCAAGTCAATGAGACTGACAGTTACATATGCCTATTAAACAACCATGCTGAATACAGATTACATCCAGAGCTCCCAAAAGATTCGTGTGCCTCTTTGCTGTTCATCATCCCATGGCTTCAGGCTTCATGGAGGGACTGGATAGTTGTTTATCATTTTAGATTAGTTTGTACTTTATGTAAATGACATCAGACAAGATCTGTACTTTTGCCTCTGCCTTCTTTCACTTAGAATAAGGACTGAGATCCATCCACTTCTTTCAAAGAAGTTTATTTCCATTAGAATCATAGAATGATAATATGATATATAGGTTTACTGCACCGTGTTTAATCAAATGTTAATGGGCACTTAGATTATCATATGTCTTATACATTTTTTTGTCTTATACATTTTTAATAAGGATACTACTAACACATGTATACATCTTTATTTAGATATTTGACTTAATTTATCTTGGTAAAGATATGGAAAACACTTGGTGATGGCTTGATGGCTTAGTCCATGGGAGCTCTGGAGGGTCGGGATGATTGATATTGTTGTTCTTCCTATGAGGTTGCAAACCCCTTCAGCTCCTTCAGTCCTTTCTCTTACTCCTCCATTGGGGACCCCATGTTGAATTCAACAGTTGGCTGCAAGCATCCACATTTGGATGGCTTTATTTGTTAAGGCTCTGGCAGGGCCTCTCAGGAAACAGGCAATCAGGCTCCTTTCAGCTAGCATTTATTGACATTGAAAATAGTGTTGGAGTTTGATGGCTGTATATGGGATGGATTCCCAAGTGGGACAGTCTCTGGATGGCCTTTCTTTCAGTCTCTGCTCCAGACTTTATCTCCATATTTGCTCCTGTGAGTATTCTGTTTCCTTCGCCGAAGAACTGAAGCACCCAAACTTTGGTATTCCTTCTTCTTGGGCACCATTTGATATGTGAAATGTGTCAGGTATTCCAAGCCTTTGGGCTAATATCCAATTATCAGTGAGTGCATACCATGTGGGTTCTTTTGTGATTGGGTTACTTCACTCAGGGTGATATTTTCTAGCTCCATCTATTTACCTAAGAATTTTATGAATTCATCATCTTTAATAGCTAAGTACTACTCTATTGTGTATGTATACCACATTTTGTGTATGCATTCTTCTGTTGAAGGATATCTGGGTTCTTTCCAGTTTCTGGCTTTATACATATATAAGGCTGCTATAAACCTAGGGGAGCATGTGTCATTACATGTTGGATCATCTACAGGGTATATGCACAGAGCTGGTATTGCTGAGTCCTCAGGCAGTACTATGTCCTATTTTCTGAGGAGTGAGAACTGATTTCCAGAGTGATTGTATCAGCTTGTAATCCCACCAACAATGGAGGAGTATGCCTCATTCTCCAATCCTCACCAGTATCTGCTGTCACCTGAGTGTTTGATTTTAGCCATTCTGATTAGCTTGAGGTGGAATCTCAGGGTTGTTTTGATTTGCATTTCCCTGATAACTAAGGATGTTGAACATTTCTTTAGGTACTTCACAGCCATTCAATATTCCTCAGTTGAGAATGTTTTGTCTAGCTCTCTATTCAATATTTTTTCTTTTTCTTTTTTTTAGACAGGGTTTCTCTGTACAGGGTTTCTCTGTGTAGCCCTGGCTGTCCTGGAACTCACTCAGTAGACCAGGCTGGCCTCAAACTCAGAAATCTGCCTGTTTCCACCTCCCAAGTGCTGGGATTAAAGGTGTGTACCACCACTGCCCGGCTTTCTATCCCATTCATTAATAGGATTATTTAATTCTCTCCAGCATAACTTTTTGAGTTCTTTGTACATATTGGAGATTATCCCTCTATCAGATGTAGGATTGGTAAAGATCTTTTATCATTCTGTTGGTTGGTATTTTGTCCTATTGACAATGTCCTCTGCTTTACAAAAGCTTTCCAATTTTATGAGGTAACATTTGTAGATTCTTGATCTTAACAAATAAGCCTTTGGTGTTCTGTTGAGGAAAATTTCCCCTGTGCCCAAGTGTTTGAGGCTCTTCCCACTTATTCTTCTATTAGTTTCAGTGTATCTGGCTTTATGTGGAAGTCTTTGATCCACTTGGACTTGAGCTTTGTACAAGGAAATAAGAATGGGTCAATTTGCATTTTTTACATGCTAACTGGCTGTTGAGCGAGAAATATTTCTTGAAAATGCTCTCTTTTTTCCACTGGGTGGTTTTAGCTCCTTTGTCAAAGTTCAAGTGACCATAGGTGTGTGGTTTCATTTCTGGGTTTTCAATTTTTTCCATTGATCTTCCTGCCTGTCTCTGTACCAACACCATACAGATTTTATAACTATTGCTCTGTAATACAGCTTGAGGTCAGGGATGGTGATTCCTCCAGTTCCTTTATTGTTGAGAATTGTTTTTGCTATCCTAAGTTTTTTGTTGTTCCAAATGAATTTGCAAGTAGCTCTTTCTAATTCTATGAAGAATTGATTTTTATTTCTTCCATTCCAATTTGTAACCCTTTGACCTCCTTTTGTTGTCTAATTGCTCCAGCTAGAATTTCAAGTACTATATTGAATAGGTAGGAAGAGAGTAAGCATCCTTGTCTAGTCCCTGATTTTAGTGAGATTGCTTCCAGTTTCTCTCTGTTTCATTTGATGTTAGCTATGGTTTGCTGTATATTGCTTTTACTATGTGCAGGTATGGACCTTGAATTCTTGATCTTTCCAAGACTTTTAACGTGAAGGGATCCTGAATTTTGTCAAATGCCTTTTCAGCATCTAATGAAATAATCATGTGTTTTTTTTCTTCTATCATTTAAGTAGAAGCCCACTTGATCCTGATGAATGATCATTTTGATGTGTTCTTGGATTCAATTGGCAAGCATTTTATTGAGTATTTTTGCATCCATGTTCATAAGTGAAATTGGTGTGAAGTTTTCTTTCTTTGTTTGGTCATTGTATTGTTTAGGTATAATGGTAATTTTGGCTTCATAGAAAAAATTTTGGGAGTGTTCTTTCTGTTTCTACTTTGTGGAATAGTTTGAAGAGTATTGGTATTAGGTCTTCTTTGAAGGTCTGATAGAATTCTCCACTAAACCCACCTGGTCCTAGGTATTTTTTTTTTTTTGATTGGGAGACCATTAATGATGGGTTCTATTTCTTTAGGGGTTATGGGACTATTTAGCTTTTTTATCTTATCCTGTTTTACTTTGGCACCTGGAATGTGTCTAGGAACTTGTCAATTTCTTCCAGATTTTCCAATTTTATTGAGTATGAGCTTTTATACTAGGATGTGATGATATTTTTGAATTTCCAGTTTCCATTGCTATGTCTCCCTCTTCATGTCTGATTTTATCAATGTGAATACTGTCTATGTGGTCTCTGCTTAGTATACCTAAGAGTTTATCTATCTTGTTGATTTTCTCAAAGAACCAGCTACTGGTTTTGTTGATTTTTCGTTTAGTCTTTTTGTTTCTATTTGGTTAATTTCAGCCCTGATTTTGATTATTTTTTGCCATCTATTCCTCTTGGGTGTATTTGCTTCTCTTTGTTCTAGATCTTTCTGGTGTGCTGTCAAGCAGGTAGTGTAAGCTCTCTCTAGTTTCTTTTTGGAGGCATTTAGATCTATGAGTTTTTCTCTTACCACTGCTTTCTTTGTGTCTCATAAGTTTTGGAATGATATGTCTTAATTTGTATTAAATTCTAGAAAGTCTTTAATTTCTTTTTTATTTCTTCCTTGACCAAGTTATTATTGAGCAAAATGTTGATCAGCTTCCATGTGTATGTGTGTTTTCCATTTTTTTTTTGGTTGGAATTTAAGACCAGCCTTAGTCAGTGGTGATAGGGTGCATGGGATTATTTCATTCTTTTTGTGTCTGTTGAGACCTGTTTTGTGACCAAGTATATGGTTAGTTTTGGAGAAGGTACTATGAGTTTCTGGGAAGAAGGTATATTATTTTGGTTTATGATGAAATTTTTTTAAATTTTTGTCTGCAGCCAGCCTTACCCCTAGGTCTCAATACAGAGAATAGGGCCATGAGCAGCAGAGCTTGCTGTAGCAGCCATCTGGGCCAGCTCCCACCATGAAAGGATGAAAGCTGAATTTGACTCAACTGCAGATGATGAAATATTCTATAAATATCTGTTAGATCCATTTGGTTCATAACTTCTATTAGTTTCACTGTGTCTCTGTTTAGTTTCCTTTTCCATGATCTGTCCATTGCTGAGAGTGAGATGCTAAAGGATCCCACTATAATTGTGTGGGGTACCATGTGTGCTTTGAGCTTTAGTAAAGTTTCTTTTATGATTGTGGGTGCCACTGCATTTGAAGCATAGATGTTTAGAATTGAGAGTTCATGTTGGTAGATTTTTTTCCTTTGACCAGTATGAAATGTTCTTCCTTACATTTTTTGATAACTTTTTGTTCAAAGTCAATTTTTGTTGCAAGATATTTCCTATCCATTCACATTGAGTCAGTGAGAGGCCAGTGATTGGAGGGGAGAGAGGAGGAGGAGGGGAGGAGAGAGGTTGGGTTGACCAGAGGAGTGGAGCAGAGGAGGAGAAACAGATATCCAGATGGCTTTGGACATATTTCCAGTGTTTTGGAGAGGATAGAAATATTTGGATAATACTTTATCATTGTAAATTGGCATTATGTTATTGGGAGTTTTATATACATAAATATATTTTGTTAACTATTTAAGTTTAAGAGTCATGCTTTACTGGATACTTGTAATGAGTGGATGCTGGACCCGCAGGGACTTGGTGCAGAGGCTTGGCAGGGTAGTACTCTTTTTAATTATTACCACTACAGATTTTATTTGATATTAGAATAGCCATTCCAGCTGTTTCTTAGGACCATTTGCTTGGACCAATTGTTTTTCAACCTTATACTCTGAGTTAGTGCTTGTCTTTGTCACTGAGGTGTTGTCCTGTATTCAGCAAAATCCTGGGTCCTGGTTACATAGCCAGTCTGTTACTCTACTTTTTTTAGGGGAATTGAATCCATTGATGTTAAGGGATATATTAAGGACAAGTGATTGTTACTTCCTGTTAATTTTGTTGTTACTGTAATTATATTTGTGTGTTTATCTTATTCTAGATTTGTTGAAAGAATATTACTTTCTTGCTTTTACCAGGGTGTAGTTTCCCTCCTTGTGTTGGTGTTTTCCATCGATTATTTTTTGCAGAACTGGATTTGTAGAAAGATATTATGTAAATTTGGTTAGGTCATGGAATATCTTGGTTTCCCTGTCTATGGTAATTGAGAGTTTTGTTGGGTATAGTTGGGTATAGTAGCCTGGGCTGGCATCTGTGTTCTCTTAGGGTCTGTATGACATTTACCCAGGATCTTCTAGCTTTCAGTCTCTGGTGTGAAGTCTGGTGTAATTCTGATAGGTCTGCCTTTGTATGCTACTTGACCTTTTTCCCTTACTATCTTTAATACTCTTTCTTTGTTTAGTGCACTTGGTGTTTTGGTTGTTACATGACAGGAGGAATGTCTTTTCTGGTGCTGTCTATTTAGAGTTCTGTAGGCTTCTTGTATCCTTATGGGTATCTCTTTCATTAGGTTAGGAAAGTTTTCTTCTATAATTTTGTTGAAGATATTTATTGGCCCTTTAAGCTGGGAATCTTCGCTCTTGTGTATACATATTATCCTTAGGTTTGGTCTTCTCATTGTGTCCTGAGTTTTCTGGATGTTTTGGGTTAGAAGCCTTTTGCTCTTTGCATTTTCTTTGACTTTTGTCCTAATATTTTCTATGGTATCTTCTGCACCTGAGATTCTCTTTTCTATTTCTTGTGTTCTGTTGGTAATGCTTATATCTCTGATTTCTGATGTATTTCCTAGGTTTTCTAACTCCAGGGTTGTCTCCCTTTGTAGTTTCTTCATTATTTTTATTTCCATTTTTAGATCTTGGATGGTTTTGTTCATTTCCTTTGCTTGTTTGAATGTGTTTTCCTGTAATTCTTTTAGGAATTCTTGTGTTTCCTCTTTAAGGGCTTCTACATTTTTACCTATGTTTTCTTGTATTTTTTAAGGGAGTTATGGCCTTCTTAAAGTTCTCTATCATCATGATGACAAGTGACTTTAGATCCAAATCTTGCTTTTCTGGTGTCATGGTGTATCTAGGACTTACTATGGTGGGACAATTGGGTTCTGATGATGCCAAGTGTCCTTGGTTTTTCTTGCTTATGTTATGCTTGCCTCCTGCCACCAGATTACCTCTAGTGCTACTCTCGCTATATCTGGCTGGAACTTGTCCTTCCTGTCATTCTGGTCCTATAAGAACTCTTCAGAGCCCAGCTGTTTCTGTGTTCCTGTGATTCTAGTATCCTGTGTTCCTGAGATCCTTGCTGTGTCAGAGCTCCTGGGTGTCCAGCTGCCTTGGGGCCATGAGATCTTGGTGTGACCAAGCTCCTGGGATTCTGGGATCTTGTGAACCTGGGCATGTTAGAGCACCTCTGAGTGAAGTTTTTTTCTGGGAGTTAATGGACTGGCTGCAGAGTTAGTGTCCAAGGTAAACCAGCCAAGGCATTTTAATATTTTCATGTTGCAAAAAATTGTTTCCTTAATTTCTTAGTTTTTCCTCTTTGCTGCTGCATAGTGACACAAATGAATATATAGTCTACATGTCTTAGCTCCAAAAATACAATAGGAACTATAATATATAAGCAAAAGTCTTGTAAGGAAAAATAATTTCCTCAACAAAACATTGAAAAACACAAGAAAAATCAAAACAAACACACAAATAAAGAAACAAAAATCTCAAAACAAACCTCCAAGTTATCATTGAGTTCATTTTGTGTTTGCCACCTACTGTTGGGCATAGAGCCTGTCCTTAGTGTGATTTGTATTCCCAGTGAGACTCCACTGGGGAAAACAAAATTTTCCTATGTAAGCAGTTATCATTTGGAGATAGCATCTGGCTTGAAGATGGTGAACAGTATCTACACCCCCCCCCTTTGTATTGTTCTCAGGTGTCTCCATCTCTAGCTTTCCTTGCTGCTCCAAATTTTATGACTTCATTTGGACTTTGGTTTATATTTTTGAAGTCCATTGCAAGGTATTCATGTTTTCTATGTGTGTTTTAATTTACAGAAGTTATATAAACAATGAAAATTTATATCATTAAACTTGTACATCTATTCAAGTTTCATGCTATACCATTTTTTCAGAGAAGAAGATTTTAGAACTATGTAAATTCATCTAACCATTTATTTTCTTTTTTATGTTTTGGCAGTCAGACAGAATAAAATTGAATGCTTCAGAAATTACACTGAAATTATATTTTTGTTAAGAAGTTATGTATTTTGTGAATATTATAAAGAATGTTACTTAGTACTTACTTTTGTGCTCATCTATTTAGAACTTCTAAATTTTTTTCATTTATTACTTACTAAAGTATGTGATATTTTTCTCTTTCTTCTATAAGCAGACATTCACTTGAAATTCACCATAGTGCAAAATAATATGACCAATTCCTTTACATTTTCTTGCATGTTGGTTTTACTTTTGTCTTGACAATGTCTGTCCTTTATTTTTCTATTTTTTTAAATTTTTTATTTATATTTCAAATGTTATCCTCCTTCCTGTTTTCCCCTCTGAAAACCTCCAATCCTCCCCCTTTCCCTGCTTGCTCCCCTACCACACATACACTTCTTGCTTTACTGCCCTAGCATTCTGCTATGATGTGACATCAAGCCTTCACAGGACCAAGGGCCTTCTCTCCCACTGACTCCTGATAAGGTCATCCTCTGCTACATATGCAGCTGGAGCCATGGGTTCCTCCATGTGTATTCTTTGGTTGGTGGTTTAGTCCTTGGGAGCTCTGGGAGGTCTGGTAGGTTGATATTGTTGTTCTTCTTATGCAATGAAAACCCCGTCAGCTCCTCAGTTCTTCCCCTGACTCCTCCATTGGGTTCCATTGCTCTGTTCCATGGGTGGCTGCAGTGAGAGAGAGGGAAAGGGAAAGTGAGACAGAGGACACACACTCTGACGTTCTTCTTGTTTCCTCAGAATATGTAATATTGGTCTATCTTTTCTGTGGACTCTGTAGATTCTGTTCTAAGTGGAAATATTCATCTTCACATTTATTCTATCTTAGGTATTTTTACGTAGTGTTCTTATTTAATATTTATTGCATGTGTATGTATAATGTATTCATATAAGTATGTTTATATTTGCATGTGTGTCCAAACATGTGAACATGTGTGTGCATGAGGAGGCCAAAACATCATGGATCTTTCTCAATTACTCTCCATCTATTTTTTTTTTTTGAGATAAGATGTTTCACTAAATCTTGTCCTCACTAAGCCAGTCTTGCTGGCCAGTGTGTTCTAGGGATCCACCTATGACTGCTTTCCCTGTTTGTGATTACATCTGTATGCAGCAGTCTCTGGCTTTTGATGTAGTCACTGGGGATCTGAACTCATACCTTTATGCCAGAACAGCAATTACTTTAGAAATTGAATCATCTCCCAAATCTCTTGAACCTATTTCTTGGACATAAAGGGAAAAAGGCTCCTTAAATACAGTCCACTACTTCAAACAGGCTTGTGTCATCGATCAGACTTGTATCAAATCACATTTATAATGTGCAGTTTATTGTTTCTGGTTTCTCTCACTCAGCATACAGCTTTGAAGATTCAGCCACATCATTGCATTTATCAGAAGTTGGTTCCTTTTTAGTATTGTAGCATTTTTGTGTAGTGTCCTATGAGTCAGAATATCTCTTCCTAAGTAATAGCCACATTAGCATTTTAAGAACCTGTACTTCCAATTTTAATATTGTGAATAAAGTTGCTATTAACATGGTTAGACAAACTTTTTGACAACAAGTATCTTAATTTCTTCTATTGGATAAATACAAAGGAATAGAAACCTTGTTATAAAAAAATAACCATTAACTTTGTAAGAGCTTTTTTATACTTTTGAAGAATAAAAAATTAATTAATTAATAGCTATCTGTAAGGACATGGGCTTGTCACCTTTGTCACCTTGGGCCCCCGCCCCCTGCAGATGGCGGTTCCAGGAACTCTCTAGAGAGAAACAACCCCCCCCCTCCTGGGACTCTCTAGAGAAAAACAACTCTCTTGAGGAAAACAGCTCTGGGAATAACCACAGGGGTCCCAAAACCTCTATGGAATGTCCCAAAGCCCCAGGAGTGTCACTTAATGTAACACATAGTAAATAGTAAATGTGTGACTTTAGACTTCCCCTATTTCCTCCCCAGTCCTCCCCCTCTTTTATGGTTTTTGCCTTTATAAGCTTGTCACAAGTTCACGTGGGGGTCGAACTCCTCTACCCCTGCTAGGTGTATGAGTCTCGACCCCAGCATGCTGGCCTGAGATCTCGTTTAATCCCATCTTCAATAAACTTCTTCGTGTGATCACAACGAGTTCGGTCTCAGTGCATTACTGAGTGCGCGCTACTCCCGAGACTTGAGTGAGGGACTCCCTTCGGGGTTCTTTCACTTTTATCAACTACTAAACCTGGGTTTACTGTCCTCTTAGATAATTAGGATTTCCATTGGTGAAAAAGAAATGTTTGCTTTCACTTCATAAAGTTTATGAACCAGCAAGAGTACCATTTAATACTGGTATTGTCAGGGTGGAGAGATTCGAACACACCTAGGCAGTTACACTGGTGCACTATTGCTGGATAAGGTCAGATGCATCTTCAAACCCTTGTTAACTTTTTAAACATTGTTTTAGTTGTTCATAGGCTATATAAAAAGTTAAATAAAGAAACCAAAGCTCATGTCAAATATATCCAACTGTACAAACTGAACATCATACTCTGCTTTGTAAAATTTAGTAAAATTTTAACATGATATTCATCAGTGATGTGTGCATATACGTTCTAACATTTGCTTATTGTTTAACAAGTTTACTTTTTCTGAATTCCAATTTTATATGTAGCATGTTCTGAGGTTCTTAGAGTATGTGCACTTTCAGGGTACTATACTTCTTTGTGATTCAGTAGATCAGAAGACCCACTGCATGTTTATGCTGTAGAGTTGGGAGCCAAGTCAACTAGCTGAAAGTTGCACAGTAACAAGCTTTCCTACACAACATTGTGTATTCCTCCAGTTATTTTCTAGAGTCTAACCTCAGAAAAAGGCAAGGCTAGTGAACTCTCCTCATTCAGTATTTATTTCAGTTCTTGGAGTTTAGGGCCTTTTCTTCTGAAAACCTTCAATGGAGAAACCCTCTGAGGAGCTTATCAGCACTAATCTCTTTAATTATTGTTCTGCCAGGAGGAACTTGCATTTAACTGAGGTTAAAGGCCTAAAGCTGTAATAAGAGTAGAGTTTTTGCACTTTTAAATTGGTTGGAAAAGGCTTCTTTGGAAAGAAAAAAAGGAGCCAAGGAAAGGAAAGAGGATGATGCTTTTTAAAATCATGAGATTTAGAAAATCCCTCCATAGTAACTAATCCAATTAAAACAGACCCTTAAACTGAACCAGTTACCTTGAATTTATTCTTGCCATAAAATATAATGTAAAACTGAATATAGAGAATTTAAGTAGCTATGTTTATTTTTCTGCAAAGAGTCTTAAAGTGTCACTATGTTTATAATTTCTATGGCAGTGTTTTAATTGCTTAGAGGATCAGTATTCTCTGAATATGCTAACTGGAAGAGCAAAATATGTCAGATAAAGAAAAAAGAGTTCAAATAATATTTAAACTATAGTGAAATCAAATTGAATACTTCCTTTATTCAACAATAGTTTGACAAATATCAACCTACTCTTTGTATGATTTTAAAATATCACTTGAATGTACTATATTGAGGCTTCTAACATTTACCAGTCGAGTGATAAAATGTCTAAAGTGATAAAAATCAATTGTTAGTGTTCTGTTTGTTAGCCACCAAAGAAGGTGTCTGTTAATGGACAATTTTAGTATATCAAACTAAAATATGACAGTTTATAAAATATTTGGAATATATCTCACATAAGTATGAAAATAAAAGAGGCAAGGATACCAAATGTAGAAGAAATATAGGAATTTAATTGAATATCTAGCATTTTGGTATTGTATTATGTTTTCTTTAGTAAAAAAAAAATCCCTGGAAATGTCATACTGGGATTCATGTAAGTCACTTTAAAATTCATATGAATTTATCACCAGTAAGACCCAATTATCTAGTTATAAAGTCATGTAAAAACTGCAACAGAGGTAAAACATATCTGTAATGTAGATGCAGCAATATGAAAATATACCTAAGAAAATGTTTTTGTTTTTACTTGGAATATGAGAGGCCACAATAAAAGATATAACAAATAAAGTATTTTCTCTGTTCTCTGTGTCCTACATATTATTCTAAATATGTGACTGATGGCAAAAAAATACTGTCATAATATTTTTTGTGCTATTGACAGTGATCTTTGCCTTACAGAAGCTTTGTAATTTTATGAGGTCCCATTCATCTATTCTTGACCTTAGAGCATAAGCCATTGGTGTTCTGTTCAGGAAATTCGTCCCTGTGCCCATGTGCTCCAGCTTCTTCCCCACTTTCTCTTCTATTAGATTCACTGTATCTGGTTTTATGTGGAGGTCCTTGATCCACTTGAATTTGAGTTTTGTACAGGGAGATAAGAACGAATCAATTTGCATCCTTCTACATGTTGTCTGCCAGTTGACCCAGAACCATTTGTTGAAAATGTTCTTTTTTCCACTGGATGGATTTAGCTCCTTTGTCAAATATCAAGTTACCATAGGTGTGTGGGTTCATTTCTGGGTCTTCAATCTATTTCATTGATCTACCTGCCTGTCATTGTACCAATATCAGGGAGTTTTTGTCACTATTGCTCTGTAGTACAGCTTGGGGTCAGGGATGGTGATTCCACCAGAGGTCGTTTTACTGTTGAGAATAGTTTTTGCTCTCCTGGGTTTTTTGTTATTCCAGATAAATTTGGAAACTGGTTATCTGATAGAGTGCTAGTATCCAATATGTACATAGAACTCAAGAAGTTAGATACCAAAGAATGAAATAACCCAATTAAAAATGGGATACAGAGCTAAACAAAGAATTCTCCGCTGAGGAATACCAGATGGCTGAGAAACACTTAAGAAGTGTTCATCATCCTTAATCATCAGGGAAATGAAAATCAAAACAACCTTGAGATTCCACATCACACCAGTCAGAATGGCTAAGATCAAAAACTCAGGGGACAGCAGATGCTGGCAAGGGTGTAGAGAAAAAGGAACAATCCTCCATTGTTGGTGGGATTGCAAGCCGGTAAAACCATTCTGGAAATTTTGGTGGTTTCTCGGAAAATTGAACATTTCACTACCTGACGACCCAGCCATACCACTTCTGGGCATATACCCAGAAGATGCTCCAACATGTAATAAGGACACATGCTCCACTATCTTCATAGCAGCTTTTTTTATAATAGCTAGAAGCTTGAAAAAACCCAGATGTCCCTCAACAGAGGAATGGTTAGAGAAAATGTATATTTATACAATGGAATACTACTCAGCTACTAAAAACAATGAATTCTTGAAATTCTTAGGCAAATGGATGGAACTAGAAAATATCATCCTGAGTGAAGTAACCCAATCACAAAAGAATACACATGAAATGCACTTGCTGATAAGTGGATATTAGCCCAAAAGCTCAGAATACTCAAGATACAACTCACAGGCCACATGAAGCTCAAGAAGAAGGAAGACCAATGTGTGGATACTTTGATCCTTACTGGAAGATGGATCAAAATATGCATGGCTCACAGCCAACCAATAGACTGATCATAGGGTCCCCAGTTGAGCAGCTAGGTAAAGGACACAAAGAGCTGAGAAGGTTTGTAGCTCCACAAGAGGAACAATAATATGTACTAACCAGTACCCCCAGATCTCCCAGGGACTAAACCACCAACCAAAGAGTACATATGAAGGGACCCATGTTTCCAGGTACATATGTAGCAGAGGATAGCCATTTCAGACATTAATGAGAAGAGAGGCCATTGTTCCTATGAAGGCTTGATGCCCTAGTGTAGGGGAATGCCAAGTCAGGAAAGTGAGGGGGATTGGGAGCGAGGGGTGGGGGGAGGGTACAAGGGATCTGGGTTTTAAGAGGGGTGATGCAGAAAGAGGATATCATTTGAAATATAAATAAAGCAAATATGTAATGAAAAAGTTTTACTGTATATGTAGTAGTACATTTTATATATGTAGTAGTCATTTTTTAAAAAATCTCTCAAGAAGTCTCTTTTCTCTAGCTGTTTTTTAAATATATACACTGTTAAATTAGAATTCAGAAAAGTAAAAGTATATCATAATCAAAGAAAAATCTGCACATGGACTTCATCCAAGATAACCATAGGCACAGAATTCTCAATTAATTCCAAGCAACCTCCAGACAGTGCTTGTCAGCTGACACCAGGGTCTGTAAAGAGTAGCTTAGTAGGGAGAGGGCAGAATTCAAGCACACACTTTTCTCAGTTGAACAGGCTTCACTCTTATGGTGAGGTGAATGTGAGCAGCCGTATCAGGGCACAGATGTGCACTGAGTCTCATCCTTAGCCAACCTGCGTGTTCACAGATGAAAACAACCCTAGTTATCCCAGATCTACCCCTCTGCAGCATCTAGTCAGCTGGTACCACAAAATGGACTGCTTAGAAAGATCCCATGCTGGAAATCAGTCTGGCGGTTCCTCAGAGAACTGGGTATGACACTTCCAGAGGACCCTGCTATACCACTCCTGGGCTTATACCCAGAAGATTCCCCAGCATGTAATAAGGATACATGCTCTACTATGTTCATAGCAGCCCTATTTATAATAGCCGGAAGCTGGAAAGAACCCAGATGTCCCTCAATGGAGGAATGGATACAGAAAATGTGGTATATTTACACAATGGAATACTACTCAGCAATTAAAAACAATGAATTCATGAAATTCGTAGGCAAATGGTTGGAACTGGAAAATATTATCCTAAGTGAAGTAACCCAGTCTGAGAAGAACATGGTATGCACTCAGTGATAAGAGGATATTAGCCTAGAAACTTGGAATACCCAAGACACAATCCACATATCAAATGATGTCCAAGAAGAAGGAAAGAGTGGCCCCTGGTTCTGGAAAAGTTCAGTGCAGCAGTGTAGGGGAATAACAGGACAGGAAAGTGGGAAGGGGTGGACAGGAGAACAGGGGTAGGGAAAAGGGCTTATGGGACTTTGGGGGAGGGGGGATCCAGGAAAGGAGAAATCATTTGAAATGTAAATAAAGAACATATCAAATAAAAAAAGAAAAATAATAACAATTAAAAAAAATTAAATAAAAAGATCCTGTGCTGCTTGACACATCTGCTCTCTATGCTAGTTTTACCTGTTTTTTAAAAAAATGTTTATTCAAATAGATGAGAAAGCATTCATGGGTTATTAAAAAATAAGTGTTTCAAATTAAAGGCTAAATATCACAAAAGTGAGTCAATCATACGTCCAAAATGAGTGGTGTTCACTGATGTAAATAAATAAATGTACAAGGGATCAATAGCGCTCAGACCTGAGTTTTCGTGGTCTTTGGCAGTGGCTTCTTTACTGACAAGATGTCTATATTTAACAAAAGAAATTGCCCAGAGAACAAGGGTATTGTCAGATTTTTAAGCCTCTGTAGGTCTGCTGCCCACATTATTGATATTAACCTCAGATTCAGTTTGTATACGCAATGTCTTTTTGTGCCAAATGTAGTTAAGCTGAGAAAATGTGTGCTTCTAGACAAGTTTTGATATTTGATGAAAATAAAAGCAATGTACTATTAGGACATTGGCTTAGGTGTAAAATAGCCCTGTCTTTGTTGTTTTAACTGGTTGATTGACAGATTATCCTGGTAATAAAGGATAATGGTCAACCATTTAAGAAAGGGAAAGCACATCACAGACAGAATGATAATAAACAGAATACAAGTTTACTCAAGATGTAAAAGTTTCACAGCACAGTTGCCCTTGACTCTTTTTTAAGGCAACAGTATAATCTATAACTCACTATAATTTATGTGTA
This sequence comes from Apodemus agrarius, assembly GCA_964023405.1. NCBI lineage: Eukaryota > Metazoa > Chordata > Mammalia > Rodentia > Muridae > Apodemus > Apodemus agrarius. Next base: position 50,919,987 of record OZ030006.1, read on the forward strand.
TACTTAGCATATGTGAATGCATTACATATAGACAATTTATATTCATCGGAGACCAATTCCTAAAGTAGTAATTCCCAAAGAAGTAATGGTTTAGATGAATCATCAATTCCATTGATATGGATATAAATAATTAGTAATCTTCAGGAATAGTGTGTAAGAAAAAAGTATTTTTCTGTGTTTGCCATGTCACATATAGACGTCTGAGGATAGCTGGAAGAATCTGTTTCTGCTTTCCACTTTGTTTGAGATTTATGTTACAGTTCCTTGTTTTTTCTACCACGTAAATACAGACAAAATAACCAATGCATTTCCCAGGACTCTCCTGTCTCTCTCCTACCCCCTTTTATTTGTAGAAGACCTGTGATGACATAGTTGCACTACAGTAGGGTCTGAGAGTCTAGTACCAGGACTTCACACTTCTGTGACAAGCACCTCACACACTGAGATATATCCCCATACCAATCACTAATATGTTTTGGTTTTTGCTTTATTTTATTAAATCAAGTTAAGGAAATCTTTGATTTATCAGTGTCTGTGTTGCTTCAACTGCACTGTATAATTTGTACTCCTTTTCTGAAGATAATAATAATAATAATAATAATAATAATAATAATAATAATAATATTATTATTATTTCAGAAGAGAGAAATCGCCTATTTATTGGATATATTCTATATTTACATTTCATTTCCCTTTTTCTGGTTCCCTGCCCCCCAAAGGTCCCACCCTTCACAATAGCCACAAACAATATAAAGTATCTTGGTGTGACTCTAACCAAACAAGTGAAAAATTTGTTTGACAAAAACTTCAGGTCTCTGAAGAAGAAAATGGAAGAAGACCTCAGAAAATGGAAAAATCTTCCAGGTTCGTGGGTTGGCAGTATTAATATAGTTAAAATGGCAATCATGCCAAAAGCAATATACAGATCCAACGCAATCCCCATCAAAATCCCAACTCAGTTCTTCATAGAGTTAGAAAGAGCAATTCTCAAATTCATCTGGAATAACAAAAAACCCAGGATAGCTAACACTATCATCAACAGCAAAAGAACTTGTAGGGGAATCAATATCCTGGACCTCAAGCAGTACTACAGATCAATTGTGTTAAAAACTGCATGGTATTGGTTCAGTGACAGGGAGGTGGATCAATGGAATAGGATTGAAGACCCAGAACTGAACTCACACATCTATGGCCAATTGGTCTCTGACAAAGGAGCTGAAAACATCCAGTGGAGAAAAGATAGTCTTTTCAACAAATGGTGCTGATTCAACTGGAGGTCAACATGCAGAAGAATGAGAATTGATCCACTCTTATCTCCTTGTATTAAGCTCAACTCCAAGTGGATCAAGGACTTCCACATTAAACCAGACACACTAAAATTAATAGAAAAGAAACTGGGGAAGACCCATGAGGACATTGGCTCAAAGGGAAAGTTCCTGAACAGAATACCAATAGCTTATGCTCTAAGATCAAGAATAGACAAATGGGACCTTATAAAATTACAAAGTTTCTGCAAGGCAAAAGACATTGTCAAAAAAACAAATTGGCAACCAACAAATTGGGAAAAGATCTTCAGCAACCCTACATTGGACAGAGGGCTAATATCCAATGTATACAAAGAATTCAAGAAACTAGACTCTGGAAAACCAAATAACCCTATCAAAAATGGGGTACAGAGCTAAACAAAGACTTTTCACCTGAAGAAATTCGGATGGCTGAGAAACATCTTAAAAAATGTTCAACATCATTAGTCTTAAGAGAAATGCAAGTCAAAACAACCTTGAGATTTCACCTCACACCAGTCAGAATGGCTAAGATTAAAAACTCAGGAAACAGCAGGTGTTGGAGAGGATGTGGAGAAAGGGGAAATCCCTTTTTAACTTGCAAATGCAAGGCAAATATATGTAAGGGCTAGACAGTTATCATTAACTCCGTGCACAAATATTTTGTTTCAGGTCCTCCATCCAGTTTCCTTATGTTGCTAATAATTATTATGTTAATAATATTTCCTCTTTCATAAGGGACTCCTTCAGGCTGTTAACATCATATATGATTTTGAAGCAAATTCCAAAATGTGATGTGGGTTAATCTAAAAAATAATCTGTGTATTGTGAACAAGTCAGGGGAATATGGACAAAGCAGTTTAACACCATCCCACAGAAAGTGAGATTTATTCCCTGTTCTTGTACTATGATATCTCCTCACCAAGTGAATGTTTGAAAAAGGATTCTCATTAGGACAAAATAAGGTGTCCATGTTGCACAAGGTTTCTATGATGTCTGGGTAAGTCAGGTTCGAGGAAACAGTGGAAAACTGATTAATAAATCCAAGAAGATGGCGCATGCCAGTTGGATTATGCCACTAATTTTGTTGAAAGCTGAGGTTGGGATTCTTCTAGCTGGAATATAGGATGTTCCCAGAGATCCAGCACCTAAGTAATACAGAATGAGTCCTAGGATATCTTTCAAACATCCCCAAATTTTGCATGATATTTACTTAGTACCTTATTTTTTCAATAACAGACTACTTTCTTTCCTCTTAATTCCTCCAAACTATGCCTATTGGAAAGCCCATCTGTCTTCTGCATTTTGATAACTATCCTTGTTCTGCCTACCTTTCAAGAGTTCCTTTGGTATATAAAGCAAGACTCCATCAGTTCTGAAGCCAAATGGTTAGGACTCAAATTTCAGTTTCTCCTGTAAAAGACACTCAATGTATTATCATCTCCAGGCATCATTTTACTCAGCTGTTAAGTACAAAACCAGAAACAGTCAATTTTTTATAGGTAAAAATGATTGAGAATGTTTAAAACACAAAGAAAAAAAACTTCATATATATAATCAGTACTCAATAAAATGGCTATTTTATATACCTATACAACATGGATTTCTAAGCATTCAAGGTCTTAAAAGCAACACTTGCTGACTGAAATAAGGAAAGAAATTTGCAGTTATTTAGACATATTGCTTCATTACATGTGCTGACCATTTAATCTTCAAATAATGATATACATTCTTGTGTAAGAAGAGACAATGGAAGGCCTTGAACAGCTAACTATAATTCCACAGAAGTAAAGATTGGGATCTCAGAGCACACTGATCCCAGTAATTGAAATGTTTTCTTATACCAAGTCAGACTCCCTGTTTACTCTTTTAGTTGTTTATAGCCCAGTGTTAATGATTTCAACACATTTGATGAGATAGTTAAGATGCAAGGTATCTTCCACAGGTTTCCATAGTTGGGTTTGATCTCTAATAACTAGAATTGTTTTGAAGATTTGTAACTGTTTGTAGGTCAGGACTAGCTAGACAGAATGGATTGATGGTTCACAGACAATAGAGGTTATTAAAACACACACACACACACACACACACACACACACACACAGGCAAGCAAACAAGCAACACCTTTCTTCCAGCATCCTCTTTCTTTTGTTTTTCTTTTTCTTTTTGGATGCACTCAGATGTAAACACATAGCCTCATCCTCTTGGTGCCCAGCCTTCCTTGCCATGATGGTCTGTGCCCTTATAATATAAAAATAATAATCACTTCCAATATTAATTTTTTCTTGTCAATTATGTGGTCACAATGGCAAGTAAATTAATTAATACAAACGCTTCCTATGATTTTCACAGATAGAAGCACACTCCTGGCAGTGATCTTATTCACCAATACAACTGTTGTTGTTAAAACTAGTTAGTCGAATAACGCAGAGCCCTCAGAGCTCCCAGACAGTAAAGCAATAATGAAGGAGTATATATGGTGATGGTTTTTCCCACGCAGGCAGCCGGAGCAGAGCCGCCGGCCCCAAACCGCCCGCTGCGGAAAACCGGGAGAAGCGGCAGTGGAGCCACCCGACCAGGCTCGGTCCGCGGCGCCCGCAGAGGAACCGGGAGGTGTGGGCTGGAACAGTTAGACTAGACCGAGCAGCTCCACGTGGCTTTATTTAAGATGGGGGTACAAGGGGAACGGGGTAAAGGGAAGGCCGGGAGCAATGAGCAGAAAGAGGAAGAGGGGGAGCACGCTACTCTTTTTATATGCATGATTATTCAAATTACAGGTAGGATAGGTAGGCCTATTGAATTCTGGGTATATGGTGGCCGTTGCCTTGGTAACAGGAATAAACCTGCAGGGCCGCATTAATTGTCTCCTATATGAAGTCACAGGTCTCAGAACCAACATATGGGATGGTTTGATGCCCTGGGCACATGTGTAGCAGAGGATTTCCTTGTATGGCCTTAGTGGGAAAAGATTCATTTAATCCTGTAGAAACTTGATGCCCCAGAGAAGAGAGATGCTGGTAGGGGTGAGCAGGGGATAGGTGGGCAGGTGTAGTAGCACCCTCAAAGAGGCAGGGGTAAGGGGAGATGGGGTGAAAAACTCAGGGAGGCAGTAACAGGAAGGAGAACAACTTTTGAAATGCAAGTAAATAATATAATATAATAAAAAGTAGTCACTAAACATTGGTGCTGATTTGGGTTTGTTGCTTGAATTTTGAGATATATAGCTTGAACATAAAGAAAGAAAGTAGGACTTGAAGATGACTACTGGGATAGAGTGGGATGAAGATGTATGTAGGTCATTGGGGCAGAAGAACAGGCTTGCAGATGTGGCCGAAAATTGACAATAGCAACATCATAAACAACAGAATCTCCAAATGGAAACCAAGTATGCAATGGCAAAGATGCTGACCTCTGTCCAACATATGAATTAACCTGAGCTGTCAAACAATGAAGTCCAATCTTTTTCACATTTTATCCTCAGGTAATGAAAAAAAGAAATGGAGACTGGGACCTAATATGTCAGTGGAGAATATCGTGTGAGTCTCCATTGTAGGAGTACACAAGGATTTACAGTCTGAGGGTCAGTGTATGAGATGCTTCTATAGGAACTCAATATTTGCAATGGTGGTTATAAATTAACCCTCTGTATTGATAGCAGCTTTTTTGCATGGTATCATGACAGTCCTTTCATGCTACATCTATAATAGTAACTGTCAGAGAAGATGACAGCATAAAGTCTCTCTTTGCTCTGCAACATCAACCCAAAATCCAACTAATTGAAGAAATTGGTTTAAGTTACTCTTCTGAATTCTTTTATGAAGTAATGATATTCAGGCTCCAATAGCCCAAGGGAACATTTTTTTTATAATTTGGTCCTAAACTAATGTCATAAATATCCACTCTATTATATACAAATGTACAAGGGTTGTTATTTTTCTACTATAGCTTATAAATTATCTAAAGGAATTCTGATAACTAAGGTCTTCATCTGAGTCCCAGGATGGTGGAGAGAATAACATTACAATATGATTGGTTTCTCTCCTAACATCTTGCATTTAATTTAATAGTGCCAAAATTATAATTCAGGGAGGGAATCCTTGGACCTTTCTCTACAAGCAAGGAAATTGGTAACTATTGCAATGAAATTCAAGGCTTATAATTACAGAAGTGGCAGCAGCATCATACTCAACTCTGTGAGTACATGTCATAGTAAGAATACTTTTAAAAAAACAGTGCCTGGCTCCTCTATGAATATAAAAGAATCTTGTTGATTGTTCTTTTCCTTAATAGAGTACTATGGATAGAACATAAGGTCTGTACTGGCACCTACTTTACCATTGAAATAGACTCCGAAATTCATTTGTGCTGTTTTTTAAAAAGAATCTATGTGACATTTTCAATTTAATACCTCCTGAATATCTTCTGTGAAATGATTATTTACTTCAAATGAAATGCTTTAAAATTGTGACATTATTTATACTAACATAACCACTTACTGGTTTTGTAATGGCTCTCCAGGGATAGTTAAAAACATGCAGGAGATTAATTTTAGCATCTACAATTTTTCACACATGTCAAAATAAGTTATATCAGTGAAAATAATGCAAATTGGTTATTTGATTATACTTTTCAATATCATGTATCATCTTCAGTGAATACTAATTGCTACTAACTGTCATTTGATTGAAGCAGTAAAAAGGTGGATCTTTTTACTCCAGCAATTAATTCAAGATGGACTTGGGCCAAACCATGTAACCTAAGTGTTCAGTTATAAGGGAGTGATTAATTGAATCTCAGCATATTCATATGATCTGATAAAATGAAGTAATTAGTGTAGTAGTTTGGGAGTCACTGTAGTAAAGTTGGAATTGGTAATCAGAAGTTAACTGTTAACAATCAAGTATGTGAATCACCATGCTACAGTCTTCCCCAATCTGTCTCTGCATAACTAATCTTCTCATAGTCCACATTTCTCTCCCTCCATTATAACACTTCACACATGGTGGGTTTTTGCTTCACTATGTGGCATCCTGACTTTAGTCAGGGGAATAAATTCATATCATCCAATGTTTCCTGGCACTATCTACTTTGTATTTTTACAGGAAACATGGCTTGATTTCATGGATAAAGCCCTTTCCTAGTTACCCACTTTCTTGAATAGCTTTTAGGCATGTTGTTCATTGTATCTCACTGGGTTGGTACTATCTTGTTGTTTATTTGTTTTAAACTCTAGATTTTATTCCCCTCCTGGTTTATCCTATGACTGTTCTATATTCCATACCTCTTCCCCATCCTGTCCCCCTGTTTCAACAAGGATGTTCCTATCCCTAACCTCCAATTCACCAGACCTCTAAGCTCCCTGAGACCTCCAGTCTCTTGAGGGTTAGGTGCATCTTCTCTGACTAAACCCAGACATGGCAGTCCTCTGCTGTGTATGTGTTGGGCACCTCATATCAGCTGGTGTATCCTGCTTGGTTGGTATTCCAGTATCTGAGAGATCTCGGGGGTCCAGCTTAATTGAAGCTGTTGGTCCTCCTACAGGGTCGCCCTCCTCCTCATCCTCTTCCAGCTCTCCCCTAATGCAACCACAGGGGTCAACAGCTTCTGTCTATTGGTTGAGTGCAAATATCAGCAACTGACTCTTTCAGATGCTTGTTAGGACTTTTGGAGGGCAGTCATGACAGGTCTCTTTTGGGGAGTGCTTCATAGCCTCCTTAATAGTGTCAGATCACAAGTGACAGCATATATTGGTGAAGATGTGGAGAAAGAGGAACACTTCTTCATTGCCAATAGGATTTCAAACTGGAACAACCACTCTGGAAGTCAATCTGGAGGTTCCTCAGAAAATTGGATATAGATCTACCTGGAAACCCAGCAATGCTACTCTTGGTCATATACCCAAAAGATTCCCCACCATGCCAGAGGGGCTTGTGTTTCATAATGGCTTTGTTTGTGATATCCAGAAGCTGGAAACAACCCAGATGTCCCACAAAAGATAAAAGGATACAGTAATTCATTTTTACAATGGAATACTACTTAGCTATTAAGAATGAGGACATCCTGAGTTTTGCAGACAAATGAACAGAACTAGAAAATACCCTGAGTGAGGTAGCTCAGACTCAAAAGGATATGCATAGTAGGTTCAATGTTATTTTTAGCATGCTTTTCTAGACTTCCTATTAGAATTCAAGCTCCTCGGGAGCTGCCGATTTTCTGTGTTGTTTGTTGTGCTATTCTCAGGGCCTGGAATGCACCTGACAATTAATGTCAGACGTGTATTAGTTTAATGATTGAAGAAAAGAGAATCCTTTAAAAAATTTTGAAATTAAAATGAATATTTTAGGCATCTTAAAAATAGATAGTAAAAACTATATTTTGCACTTAGAAAATTCAGATTTAGACTTGATGAGATGACAACTGAGCAATGTGTGGACAAAGAGGAAATTCACTTATTTAGTTTTGGGTCCTAGAATATCTACCTCTAGGAGGAAGTAGTTTTCCACCTAAATTTGGAAAGCATTTCATATAAGTCCTATAGATTTGAAAAGCCATGCTCCCTGTTGTGGTGGTCATGGACTCTGACCCTCTATAACCGAGATGAAATGCTTTCTTTTTTATGTTGCCTTAAACATGCTGTCCCCTTTAAGCCATGAAATGGTAACTAAGACAGAAGTTTGCACCAGTTAGCTATGGCTATGACAGGCCTAAGTATACTGTTTTGGAAAACATGTAGAAGACTTGGGAGTTTGGCGTAGGAATCTGATTGAATGCTATAAGTGACTATTCTAATAGGAACTTGGAAGACAGTAATACTGACAACAATGTGGATTGTGGAGCCTCAGCTTAAAAATGTCCTAGAGGGGGAACAATATTAGCGACTAGGATTGAGACTATTCTTGATGTATTTTAGCAAAGAGTATGACTGCATTCTGCCTATGTTCTAAAATTTTGCCTAAGGCTAAATTTAAAAGTGTTGGACTAAATATTTTTTTTAGTGGTTATTTTAGGTTTTTACATTGAAAATATTGTCCTCCTTTCCCCTCTGAAAACACCCATTCCATCATCATTCATTCCCCCTGCATCTATGAGAGTGCTCCCTCCCCAACCCACCCACCCACCCACCCACCCACACTTGCCTCACAGCCCTAGCATCTCCCTATGTTGGGGCATCTAGCCTCCACAGGACCAAGGGTCTCCCCTCCCATTGATGCCCACTAAGGCCGTTCTCTGCTACTTATGCACCATGAGCCAAGAGTAGTCTTTGGTTGGTGGTTTAGTCACTGAGAGCTCTGAGGGGTCGAGCAAACTGATATTGTTGTTAGCAGCGATTTCAGTGCAGCCAAATATAGACTCTGTTCCATAGTTACCAGTCATAGCACTCATGAAAGCTGCATAGTGGGAAATACAAAATTCAGAGATAAAGACACCCACGAAATTTAATCCTAGACCCAAGGCTTGTGCTGAAAGTGATAATAAAATAAAGGGAAGCCTCATCCAAAATAGAATATGGGGAGGAGTGCTTTCCGCATTAAATTTCCACCCAAACTTTATGAAGGAAAGGTCTAAGGAATGTTCTGTTCCTCAAAGCCAGCAACAAAGGAAACACTCTAGGAAATATAGACGTGTTTTTTTTTCATTGTAATGTTCATGGCTAAACGATTTCCTTGGCTTGTGGACATAGAATTCTGAATTGTTTTTCTACAATAAACTAATTTTATATAGCTCGGAGTCTTACAAATTATCTTGGAACTGAAATCAACTGGAATTGAAGGATAATATTCTTTCCTAAGACATCTAGTGTAAATACTTGTATAAAATCCCTATCTATGTATTTGGAGCATTTGATAACTAAGATGTGAACACGTCTTATCCTGCTTCTGCCTTTATTAGTAGATATCGTCTCTACTGATTTTTTTCTTGTTAGTTGAGTTTAATTCTGTCATTTTCCCATGTCTAAGAGTAATATAGGTACAGCAACAATTGAGGGTTGTAATAAGTAAGTGCTTAGAAATATCTGGCACATGTCTTACATTTGAGAAGCTGTCATTATTATGAATATAATAATATTACATTTTCATGAATTCAGGCATCACGTCTTCCACACCTAGTAATAGAAAGTGATGAGATGCAGGAGGCAGAGCAGGAGGATTTAGTGTGTGATAGTATTTAAATAATTGATTCATAAGATATGCTCCTACTATTAGAATATAGTGCTTGAATTTTACTTGAAGGATCACCAATATATTAGCAATTCCAACAGAGTGGTGAGAAAATCATTTGCAATGCTGGCTTTCTTTCCCATGCCTGACAAGGTAAAACTACCTGTGCATTTTCAGTCTGCTGACTTCCTCACGCTAAAGAAGTAGATTTTATTTTCTATTGTTATTCTCCATGTCCACTCACATCTATTGAGCATCTCTTTTGTGTTAGCTTGTGTTTAGGCTTTTGTGATGGAACTTTGAGGTAATAGAGGTAAGCCCCCAAAGCACACAATGAATATGGAACACATAGAAGAACTGTGCACATAAATTGAGAAGTATTAGAGAAGACTGTGTCTGCCTTGAGTAGAATTGCAAAAGTAATGGCTTACAGAAAAGAAGCCAAGGTTTAGAATTATCGCGAAGGAGTGAAATTTGAAGGAAATTATTTGTGATCTAAGGGATGCATTTTGTTAATGACAGAAGTAGAAAGTGTTCTAAAGATTTCAGAGCACTGAGAACATGTTTCTTACCCTTTGACATTATTTGGGAAATACCAGGAAAAAGTGATTATCTTATTTTACATTCACTTGCTGAATTCAATTTTTTTCGAACCTCCTTTATGCTTGGCCTAGTCATGAGGGCTTTCGTCTATGTTTGAACTGTACATCACACACTAGATATGCTATATTCTGAAGTCTCATAAACCCCTACATGCCAATCATACTTACCAAACCATTTACATTCCATCTGTGCTCTCTTCCTGCAGTCTTTATCCTTCTACATCCCTCTTCTCTCAGAGGAAAATCTGACCCTTCCTCCGTTAAAGTTCACTTCTTCCAACTGTTCTCACAGTAATCATTCTCACCTTCAATCTGCAAACATATCCTCAGAGCACATACACAAGGATTCACAAGATGCTGCCCTCATTTTCTCTGTAGTATCGCAAAAGTTTTCTAAGAGCTCTACAAAAACGGGTTATTTTCTTTCACTTTAAAATAGCTTATTTCACTTTGATAGATTTACTGTTTAACAATGTCGAAAATGTACTTGCATTCATTTATCCAGTGATAGCCTTCTATTTCTTTTAAATATCAAATAAAATAATGCCAATCATTCTTCCTATCCTTCACTTAAAGACACTATATTTTTAAATTTTCATCCTCACTCGTTATCTTCTTTCTTCTTACTTGCAGCTTGGGAATTACTTGGTTGCACTCTTACCCCTAACAGACCACACATACTATTTACATGTGATTTTACAAGCTTTGTGATTACTATTATTGGTCATTATTTCTGTTAATATTTTTATTATAAATAATTGTCATTGATTTGTAGCATTTTTGATAAAAATCAGGTCTTTATATGCATGTAATATACTCTCCATCAGGAAATAACTTTAGCAACACTTTCTCAAATTTACTCATTGCCAAAAGACATTTCTAATAAGTAATATTTAAATGGACAAATTAAATTAATGTCTGAAATAATGGATCGTTCAGTTCCCAAATAAAAAACACAAAACCTTTATATTATAATAAGATTTAAAGCATTAAAGTAAGGCAAATATTAATTTTCTATGCTATTATGACTATTTCCTTTTAAGTCACCCCAATAAATTAATTACCATGTTCTGCCTGTGCTGCCCCTAATCCTAGTGGCCAGCTCTCATGGTCATGTTCTGCTGGTGTCCATTATTTCCTTTGGAGTGTACAATCTTTTCTTATAGTGAGTCTCTTGATCTCTGAGGGGAAGGACTAGATGGAGACCTCAAATGTAGACTCTTTTTCCACACAATGTCTAATGACAATGTCTAATGTCTATAGTTCAGAACTATATACAATAAATATCTGTGTTTAAGTTACCCAGACTATAGGACCCACTCCCATTTGTTGCTGGAGGAAGTTTCTCTTATGATTATAGAAGGGGCCTACCTATGAGTGTGGCAGAATACCATCATGAATCAGGTCATTGATGTATGTGTGTCCCTAGGTTGAGATTTATTGTAATGTGTCTTAATCTCTACATCAACTTTTACATGAAATTGAATGTGCTACAAACTCATTATATGTATTATGGCCTTATACAATTACAGAGGTCATAATCAACTATGCTGTATTGAGGAGGTGAGGTCTTTGTGGAGCAAATTCGATATGGAAAATGTCAAGCAAATTATGCTTTATGATAGTATTTTTTGTTTTGGTGTGCTTCTAAGGACGTGCATTAATTAAAGCTATCACTGGCATATGTGAAGATATAATACACAGGTAAATATCTAATGACAAGAAGCCATATGTTGTAGTTTGAAAGAATATGGTCCCTTAGGCTGAGAGAGTTGAACACTCAGTCCCCAGTTGTTGATGCTGCTATGGGATTATATAGTACTTTTGAGAAGCAGAGATTTGGTGTAGGAAGTACATCACTGGGGATTGATTGTTTATAGTCTCGTCTTACTTCTACTTTGTTCTGTCTGCCTCATGCTTAGATATGAAATGTAAGCTCTTAGCTCTCTGTTCCTTAAATTATATCAGTCATGATATTTCATTCCGGTAACAGAAAGCTGACTAATATGCCATTATTTACCACAACCTAATCATGCTGGTACTATGATCTCAACTAAGTTTTCAAAACTATAAACAATAAATATCTGCATTTAAGTCACCCAGACTATAGGACCCTCTTAAAGCAGCCTCAGTAGACTGAAATAACAATGCTGTCTTTTCCTCACTTCATCAGATAGGTGTTATTTTTAAGTATACTGAATTCTCTCTAACAAAACAAGTGAAACAAGTGAAAGATTTGTATGACAAAAACTTCAGGTCTCTGAAGAAGGAAATGGAAGAAGACATCAGAAAATGGAAAAATCTTCCATGCTCATGGGTTGGCCGGATTAATATAGTTAAAATGGCAATCTTGTCAAAAGCAATATACAGATTCAACGCAATCCCCATCAAAATCCCAACTCAGTTCTTCATAGAGTTAGAAAGAGCAATTCTCAAATTCATCTGGAATAACAAAAAACCCAGGATAGCTAGAACTATCATCAACAGTAAAAGAACTTCTGAGGAAATCAATATCCCGGACCTCAAGCAATACTACAGAGCAGTAGTGTTAAAAACTGTGTGGTATTGGTACAGTGAGAGAGAGGTGGATCAATGGAATAAGATAGAAGACCCAGAATTGAACCCACACACATATGGCCAATTGATCTTTGACAAAGGAGCTGAAAACATCCAGTGGAAAAAAGATAGCTTTTTCAACAAATGATGCTGCCTCAACTGGAGGTCAACATGCAGAAGAATGAGAATTGATCGACTCTTATCTCCTTGTACTAAGCTCAACTCTAAGTGGATCAAGGACCGCCACATTAAACCAGACACACTAAAATTAATAGAAAAGAAACTGTGGAAGACCCTTGAGAACATTGGCTCACGGGAAAGTTCCTGAACAGAACACCAATAGCTTATGCTCTAAGATTAGGAATAGACAAATGGGACCTTATAAAATTATAAAGTTTCTTAAAGGCAAAAGACACTGTCAAAAGAACAAATCAGCAACCAACAAATGGGAAAAGATCTTCACCAACCCTACATCGGACAGAGGGCTGATATACAATGTATACAAAGAACTCAAGAAGTTAGACCCCAGAAAACCAAATAACCCTATCCAAAAATGGGGTACAGAGCTAAACAAAGACTTTTCACCTGAAGAAATTGAGACAGCTGAGAAACACCTTAAAAATGTTCAACATCATTAGTCATTAGAGAAATGCAAATCAAAACATCCCTGAGATTTCACCTCACACCAGTCAGAATGGCTAAGATTAAAAACTCAGGAAACAGCAGGTGTTGGCAAGGTTGTGGAGAAAGAGGAACACTCCTCCACTGCTGGTGGGTCTGCAAGCTGGTACAATCACTCTGGAAATCAGTTTGGCGGTTCCTCAGAAAACTGGACACCATACTTCCAGAGGACACAGCCATACCACTCCTGGGCATATACCCAGAAGATTCCCCAGCATGCAATAAGGATACATGCTCCACTATGTTCATATCAGCCTTATTTATAATAGCCAGAAGCTGGAAAGAACCCAGATGTCCCTCAACAGAAGAATGGATACAAAAAATGTGGTATATATACACAATGGAGTACTATTCAGCCATTAGAAACAATGAATTTATGAAATTCTTATAGAAATGGATGGAGCTGGAGAACATCATACTATGTGAGGTAACTCAGTCTCAAAAGAATACCCATGGTATGCACTCACTGATAAGTGGATTTTAGCCTAGAATCTTGGGACACCAAAGACACAATCCACATACCAAATGATGTCCAACAAGAAGGAAGCAGTGGACCCTGGTTCTGGAAAGGCTCAAAGCATCAATGTAAGGGAATACCAGAACAGAGAAGAGGGAAAGGGTCGATGGGGGAACACAGGGAGGGAAAAGGGCATGTGGGAACTTTGGGAGGCAGGGAACCAGGAAAAGGGAAATGAAATGTAAATATAGAATATATCCAATAAAAAAAGAAAAAAGAAAAGACAAAAAATGATATGCAGATCTGATGAAAATTATTGGAACTGAACCTTAAGTCTTAGCTCTCTAAAGTCGCACAAAGCTCATCCTCAAGCAGTCTGTATAGGTAAAAATGCTGAAAAGAAACTCTTGTGGACACAGTAGACTCAAGCAGCTTTAAGAGGCTGGTGGTATCTCAACACCAAGGAGCTGGTTTAAAAATCCCTAATGCTCCCAGGAACAGCTGAAAGAGCAGAGGTGGTAGAAGGAATTATATTTTCACAGTTTCACCTTCAACTTGTAAAACCTTTCTTTTCTGTCTTTTTCTTCTAAGTCTTCCTCTTTTCTAGCTTTTGAAAAACATATGTATGCTATTTTTATATTCAAGGGCTTATAACCTAGCATAGCAACCTTTCTGTGAATGGTTTATTTAGATGTTTTCTTTGGCATTTTCTCAATCCTTTCTACGAAACAATCCATTTGGCATCATTAGAGTAAATTATGTAACAAAATACAAAGAGGAATTTAAGCCTTTTTCTGTCCTGTTTTTTAGAAATATTATATTCCAAAGATGGTGCAAAATGTAAAACCTTGCAAATTTCTCATCCGAAGACATAGATGACTTTCTGTCTTATTTACTTTTACCCTTGCTGTGACACAATATAGTGACAAAAGTAACACAGGAAGACATGGTTTACATAAGATACATTGTTCAAGGGTACAGTTAGCTATGGCCATTGGAGGTCAAAGCATCAGGAGCTTGAAGTAGTTGGAAATATCACCTGCACAATCACAAAGCAGAGAGTGATGAAGCCTTGTGTATTGATCTTTTCTCCAATTTATATAGTTTAGTATTTCAACACAATGAATTGTGCTCCCCAAAGTGGGTATGCTTTTTCATGCAATTAACTTAATCAGAACAATTACTCATAGGCAGCTCAGAGACCCATCTCCAAAATGATTCCGGATCTTATCAGACTGATAACTGGCAATATCACAATTCCCCTCTCTTTGATATTAACTCTAGAAAGATGTGATTTGTTCATATTCTTAGGATGTATGAAAATATGATTTAAAGTACAATGCAAATTAGACATTGAAGATCTTTATTTTTGTTTTATTATTTTTATTGGTTATTTTATTTATTTATATTTTAAATGTTATCCAGCACTCCTAGGGGCTAAGCCACCTGCCAAAAAATACACATGGAGGGCGCATGGCTCCAGCTGCATACATAGCAGAACTGTCTTAAAATGGTGCATTTTATGTCTTGTACACTGAGATATTCACTTGGAGCAAAAGACTTATATGTGAATATTCCAGCTGTTGAGGTTCACATGCTCTGATGAATTTGTTTGAGGATAGAGGGTTAGCTCTTAGTGTCATAGACATTACTGTTCCATTCGTAGTTTTTATCTGCTTATAACATGTGAGATACCTGAATCAGAAACATCCTGTTACCTTCCAAAATTCTGTAAATAAAGTGGTTGTGGGATTATTTTTTTAAAAAGTGCTGTTGTAAACTATCAGAATTTTATAAAAGCTATTTACTATCAAGAATAAGTAGAGTTCTGTGCAGACAGATAAACATAAGCACATGTTTCTACTTTTTTCCACTGTAGCCAGGTAAATACTATTTGGGTAGGTAGGTGATTGAAGGTTTTACTTTGTTTTGGGTTTAGAAATACATATGCTTCAGGAGTGATATTGTTATAAGTCATAAGGTATGAGGTGCTATGTAGCAGGAGACCTCTGGAAAATCAAACATATATACAATAGTCTATTGTCTTTCATTAACTTTTACCTCTAAAGTAGTGCTAATTAAATACTAAGGATGACAGAAAGGACAGAAAATAATATTGAACTTGGCATTGATAACTAAGCAATCTTGGAAATATCCTACCTCTCATATACAAGGGAATAGCTTACTCTAATTTATTTAAGAGATTTGATCTAATATCTCTGATATTTGCTATTTAATCAGAACTTTGAAACTGTTTCAGTATCACTACCTATGACAGGCAAGTACAAATGACATGCCCCTCATATTATAATTTAGGTATAGTGGTATCCAGAACAAGCTGAGGAAGAAAATGGTGATAAGGAGGCAAGGTAATTGAAAATCAAGGTAGATGAACTGTTTTATAATTATATCAGACAATACTCTGAGTAGACATATAATAAATTATTCCCAGGATATTAGAATGTAGTTTCTAATCTTTAAGAATTGTCTAAGTACCTAATCCTCAAGGCTATTACTCTTCACAAAATTTAGGGTGCTAATAAAACTTAGTGAAATATTTAGAAGACTTCCATGCAGTGTCCTTTTGTGTGGAATAGTAAAGAGTGAATCAACATGGCAGCATTATGATGAATAAACTATTGATAAGCAACTTGAAGAACTGTGGGATTAAGGTTAGCCTGAATTTACAAAGAAGAATATGATAGCTTAGTTGTACTATGTGATAAAGACATAATAACATGCTTTATTTTGTTTTGGGCTTTGTTCTGAATACTTTGCTTTATCAACTTAGTTAATTTCTTGTTCTCTACAGAAAATGATTATTAATCCCTTCTCAGATTTCAGATAAAGAAATAGGTACAGAAATATTGAATAGTATTTTTATATTGGAATCAATGGGTTGCAATTATGAGGTTTACACTAAACACATTCATAACCATGGAATTATTTCTTTATCTCTGTATTGCATTTTAAGGTTACTTTACATGGGAATCTCTGTTTTGGATTGGGGAATAGTTAACAAATTTGGGTTGCTAAAATTATGGCTTTTAGATTCATCTCAGGGGATAGGAAGAACCCTTCAGATGATGGAGTCTGTGGTTTTATCTGAAATACCAGATTTCCTGCACTGAGCTGTGAGAGAGTTGACTTCCAAATAGTGGAAATGGAGAAATAGAGATGTGTCAGCTGGCTATTTTTTTTCAAATACAAACTAGTAGACACAAATTCCTCATTGAAAATAAAAGGGAGAATGTTGAACAGGGTTCCATATTACAATGTCCAAAATTAAAGAGCCATCAATGGCAGAAATATTCCTTTGATAGAAAGCACTTTAAGGCAGGCAGTAATTTCTGGGCTTTTATTTCTGTTTCATTGTCCTGTGCATGTACTCTTTCATCACACTTACACTGACTTGATAGTTATAGTTTTCCACTGTTCTAAAGAAAGTCCTTTTTCATCAGCAATGTTTTGACAAATCCAAGTCTTCTCCTCTGTCATGTAAACTTTAGAAATTATCTAGGTGATTTCTAAAAAAATGGGATGTTGTTACTTTTCATGATATTGCTTTGGTGGTATACAGTGTAAGTTGAGTAGAATTGTCGATATAGATCAACATCGTGAATCTTTTTACCTACAGAAAATAAAATAAAAGCAAAATCATAAATTAATGATAAAGATATGGCTAAAGGAATTCTCATGGAATGATGGTGAAAATAAAAATAGGATGACCTTTTAGAAAGCAGAGCAACTGTGGGTCTCTAAGTTGAATATACAATTGCATGCCATCTACCAAAGACACTCCTAGCTACTCTTTATAAGAAAAGTATACTTGGGGCTGGAGAGATGGCTCAGAGGTTAAGAAGCACCGACTGCTCTTCCAGAGGTCCTGAGTTCAATTCCCAGCAACCACAAGGTGGCTCACAACCATCTATAATGAAATCTGATGCCTGTTCTGCTGTGTCTGAAGATAACAATTAGTGTACTCATATGCATAAAATAAATACATAAATCTTTAAAAAAAGAAAGAAAAGTGTATTTGGGTTAAAGTTTGCATAAATAGTTGGTATTATCAGAATTATATGACAGATCTTCATTCCTGATGTATATCAAATGACTTTGTAAAATTTCTACAAATAAAATAATGATACCAGATGTTTCCACTCATTTATCTCTTAAGAATTTTCCTGTGTTAAATTCGACTTCTTAATGATATAAAAATGACTGTGTCAAAGAGGTTACTACCATTGTGTCTATAAAATATAATCCACTATTATTTAAGCAATTACAAAAGAATTTCTTTGAAGAATTTATTGCAAAGTTGTAAATATGATATGAACAAATATAATATAGGTAAATGATAACACATGATAACTAAATGGAGTCTAATACAAAATGTAGTCATAGCTTAACATTTAATATCTGTATTCTTTAGCATCTCTATCAAACTAAACTCAAATTCAATCTTCAATAAACATTTAAATAATAATTGTAACACTTTACTCAAATCAAGGTACATGTATATCAAAATGATAGAATATTACAAGTAAAAATAATTTCAATTTAAATATAATAATCTACAGAGAAAAACAGTTGATGATAACTATTGAAGATCCATTTTCTCTTTTGTCCATTTTTAGCCTAACTCAGCTAGAGATTACACAAAGGAGAGGGAGGGGTTCTTTAGCATCGTCATCCAATATCACATGCACTCTTTTTATCTGGACAATACAGAAGAAAAGTAAAAATTGTAAAATTGGAGAGAAAGAAATGAAATCCCCATTATTTTCTCACAGAACATCAATGGTATATTAGAAAATTTAAGAAATCTGAAGTGTAGTAAGTTAAGCATGTTTTATCTAAAATTTCATCAGAATAATACCTTTCACATTATAATTATACATTAGAGCATAAATACCAGGTAAAAATGAACACATACCTATGATAGACAAAATTGAAAAATAAAGAAGCTGAACCTATGGTTTCATTTCAGTCTTCTGTTTTGGAAAAGGTAGCATTCCAAAGTTTCTATTAATAGGGTATATGTATGTGCTCTAACATATAATTGTCTTATGGATTTAATAAGAAGTGAGAAAACATGGTTTCACCGACACAGCTTTGTGTTGGCATTCATATTACCTGCCTTGATTTAGCCACCAAAACACCTCTTGAAGGGTTGAAATAGAAGTAAATGTTAGCTATCATGTGATAGTATGTCTATGTCACTCCTCTCAACGCAATAATGCAAAGTGATATTGTACAAAACTGAAAGCCCTAGAGGGAATTGTCACATTGTCAAATTAATATTCCTTCCATCTTATTGTTAATGTGGACTTGAAAACATCATCCTTTTATTAATAACAGCGGGAGAAGTCTCGGCAACAACAAGTCTCATCTTAACATTGTCCAGTGGGTGCTGATATTCTCTCTCCTGAGTAAATGGATCTTTCATCTGCTAAATAAAAGCAATCTACAGAGTATTCATTTCTCAGTTGCTTCATTAAAAACAACTCCCAAGAGGAAGGAAGAATTATTTTCACACAATCACAGTAAGATTTAATGTCATTTTAAATAAGTAATGGTATCTAGCATATATGTAATAAACTATTAACCATTTTTAGAGCTTCTGATTTAGATATACAAAAATGAATTAAATCAGTGATGAGAGTCATAAGGTATAATTATTCTATCACTTTTTCTGAAACCTTTTATGGTAGGAAAGGTTAGTGGCTGCTGTTGGTATTCTGGTAACAGAAAGTTAATGATTATCTTGGAATTTAGTAGAGTTAGAGTTTTGTTCATGTGCAAAAAAATACCTCAAGGCATTGCTTTAAATGCTTGGCTCATTTATCTCTCATCAGTTAGGTAAATGAGATACAGAAGTAGTGCCTAGTTTCTAAATAACTTTAATACACTACTCAAAGGCTTAAAGGCCCCGAAATGCTTTTTCTTGTTAATGAAATTTCACTCATATAATTTGTTCCTAATTCTAGAAGACTCATTTTCTAGAGCCTCCAGGCATGGTGGATTCCACACTTGGAATATCTTTGTCGTTTACTTCCCTTTTACTGTATATTTTTGTATTTGTACAGAGATGATTTCATCATTTACATATTACAGTTGTAAAAATGATAAAATTAGTGAGAATAAATCTGAAATTGACAGCTCAGAAATTTTATGAAAGGAAAGCTCAAAGAAAATATTACACACTAAAATATGCTTATTTTACTCCAAATAAAATGAGAATATGTGCTTATTCATTATAAAATTATAAAAATATATGTCTTAGAGTTTCTATTCCTGTGCAAACATCATTACCAAGAAGGGTCATGGGGAGGAAAGGGTTTATTCAGCTTACACCTTCAACATTGTTGTTGATCACAAAAGGAATTCAGGACTGGAACTCAAGCAGGTCAGGAAGCAGGAGCTGATGCAGAGGCCATGGAGGGATATTTCTTATTGTCTTGCTTCCCCTGACTTGCTCAGCCTGCTCTCATAGAACCCAAGACTCCCAGCCCAGGAGTGGCACCACCCACAAAGGGCCCTCCCCCCTTGATCACTAATTGAGAAAATGCCCCACAGCTGGATCTCATGGAGGAACATCCCAAACTGAAGCTCCTTCCTTGGTGATAACTCTAGCCTGTGTCAAGTTTACACACAAAACCTGTCAGTACAACATACTAATATTTTTACAAAGTTACTAAAATATAATATGTAATGAATTAATACTACAACATAAAATACCTCTCATTTAGTCAAATATATCAGTAATATATAATATATACTGTCATATGGAAATGAGTTCAAAAGATACATGCCACAATTTTGAAATGTTAATATTAAAATTAGGTAAGTGAAAATAAGTAATCTGTCACTTGAAAATTAAAGTTGTATAAAAAGTTTTTCTCAAAGATTTTTACTAAATAAACTATGCTATTTTCCTTCAAATAATATGAGAACATGTACTTGTTTAGCATAAGTTTAAAAAGATACAGCTGGTAAATTGTTGGAATAAAGTTTATGCATTACCACTCCCCTCCCCCGAAAGCATGTTCTCTTGTTCTTTCATATTGCTTGTTCTCAAACTGGAATTTCACGCTCAAGTAAAAAATGTGTATTTTGTCAAAATGTTAGTAGTAGAGTCTTTCCTGAGGTCATGAGGTCACTGACCTAGGATGCTGACTAAAATTTTGGTACCAGTCATGATTTCCCTCCTCTTGAGTTGACTTTAAGTACAGCACCCAGTTGTTATTTATCATTAATTTTTGAGATCATCTTACTCTACTTTTATGAATTTTGCCATATTAATTACTATGGTTCACATATGTTGCAGCTGGGTAGAGCTGTTTGTTTTCCTTCCTTGGAATAATGCCACCCTACCATGATACCATAGTAATGTTGTACTTCAAGGGTAGGCCATAGAAAAGACAATAGCAGGAGGGAAGAGAGGAAAAGAAGTTATACAATTCTATTTCAATTAAAAACCTACTTAAAACCTAATATTTTAGGCAACGCAGAATTGTCTTTTACCCCCACTTTGATACAGTTTGGCAGATAAAGAAATGCTTACAAAAACACCTTTTTAAAGGTGAAATTAGTAAACATAATGAATTCTGTTAATTTTTTTTTGTGGAAAAATAGAGTACTGATGGTGGAATAATGACTCTGATGATTAAATGGATTCATGAGCTGACCTATGACCACCAGAAATTTGATTAGAATCACTCTGAGTATGTCTGTGGGTGTGTTTATGATTGAGGTTGACATTTGAATAGGACTGAATAAAGTAGACTGTCCTGTTATGTTTTGATGGATTTAATTGAATAGTAATTGAGAAGGGAGAAATAATTTTCTTTCTCCCTATCTCCCAGAGGCTACATTATTTTTTCCTGTCTTCAAACTCATAGGCTGCCGTTTATCACCCTACCTCTACTAGTCTTGACCTATCAGATTTTCCTAGGTAGCCATTTTGCTAAAGTTAACAGAGGAATTTGTGTGATGTTCAGTGAAATTGGTAAGAAAGAATTAGAAAGATCTGGGAATGATGGCTCCTTTATGTAATCTGACCATTCCTGAGTGTAAGGTAGAAAGATTTCTAAGATTTTGAGTCAGCCCTGGAGAACATAGAAAATTCTAGGCCAATCTAATCAAGACTAAGACCTTGCCTAATATATAAACAAATAAAGTAAGATTTCTGCCAAGTGAAACACTTTCATTTCAAAATCAAATTGTAAACTATTTCCAACTTATTGGAGGGGATTGCTTTCCCTTGAAGAAAAAGAAATAAAATCCTGAATACAATCAAAATTAAAGGTGAGACGGAATCATAATCATAGGATATATATTATCAAAATCATACAGATTATTTAGTTCAAAATCAAAATAACCACAAAATCTTTGTGCAGTTATTTGATAGTATAACATAGTATGAAAAGTAATTCAGTATTTCATAAATATAAAATCAAATCAGGCACAGGAATATATTGTGTAATATCTAAAACTATTTTTAATGAATGCTTAATTTATTAAAATTTGCTATTGCATTCAGGATTATAAAGAATAACAACAATTATATCTTAAGTTAGAGTGATTCACACATCCAAGTGAAAATTTAAAAAATTATATATTTCAACCATTGGTAAATATAGTATATTCACATTAGTATGGTAGTTTCTGAATTCAGATTAAAAAACACATTGTGTAATGCTTAAGTTTATTCCAGTGTTTTAAAAACCTGAAGGCTTCATTATGTAGCTATTAAAAGCCAATTTTTGTTCATATTACTTTGACCATATCACCTTAGGCTTTCCAAGGTGTTACCTGCCAAGAAACAAATTAAGCATTTATTTGAGGGTCACCAAGGCATCATTATGGGAGTAATCGCTCAGTATAGATTCTTGTCATTAGTTCATTTATTACCCTGTCTCTTACAAGCTTTATAGAATCATAGATTTTTAATAAGCCTTGTGGTATGTGCCCTCAGGTTCAGCAGTATTCATGGAATTTGTATCAGTGCTATCTAATTTGGACAGCTTGCTGTTTACAAAATGCTGTGTTCTCTCTATAAGCCTATAAAACACTTTAAAAGATGCTGTGAAATTGGGAATTTAATGCACAATATAAATTAGTAATCATGTGGAGTCTTCATCTTTTATATAACTTAATTACTTTTCATCCATTCTTTATCATTTTCTAATTTCCACCATCAGGAATGGTTAAACTACAGTGAAATCTGAATTGTCACCAACACACCTGTGTCATTCACCTTGTTCAGGTGCTTCACATGGTACAACAGGGCAGATACCATCTACAGTGCACTTCACCAAACTGATCACTTACTACCAAAGGCATAAGCCAGGCAAGGTGTGATTATCTGTCATCACAAACCATAGAATGAATAGGAGAGAGTATTAGTTATCCAAATCATCCTAAGATATTCATAAATTCCAGGCCAGTATGCTGCATTTCTAGCTTCAGGAACCACAAGGACTTCTGAATTGCTGAATAGTTAAGAGCATATACCACTCTCATCAAAGATCCAAGTTCACTTCCAAGAAACCATTTAGATGTTAGGTTGGCTAACATCTGCTTGCAAATACACTCCAGATTATCCAAAGTCCTTTTCTGGACTTTGTAGACACCCACAATCATATGTGCACATTCACCCACACAAATATACACATAATTTAAAAATAAACCTTTACATATTATATAAAAGGCAATACTATTTTTACCACTTCTACCAAAGAACAAAAAATCCCAAAACAAAACACACAAACAGTAAACTAAAAAATTAAAAATAAAAGATTGGTGACAGTGTTGTTTGCATACATTTGAATATGAGATAGACACTGAGTTTACCTACAGAATAGTAGCCACACAATATATTCTGAATGTGTTTTCTTTACATGTTTCTGAAATGGAATCTTATTGTTGTTACCTTTACAGAAAAGATCGTTACTATATTGTTAACTTCTGTATTAAAATTATCTTCTTATGTGATAGTCATAATTCTGTATAGCTATAATCAAATGAGGTAAAACTGTGTTTGCATTTTCATTTTCTAAGGCATTAATAATATTGCATAAAATGATTCTTTAATGTGCTCCCCAAATTTCTTGTAAAATGGGTCTAGTTTTAATGTAAAAGGAAGCCAAGCATGGATAGAATAAGGGATTTACTGTCAACATTCTGTGTCTTACACAATGCTGTACTTTCTACTTTTGAACATGACATGACAGGAATACCAGGAGCATGAAGTATAGATTACACCTAAAGGTTTGCTCACAAAATCAGCATCTTCATTTTAGGTAGAAAATGAAACACACCTGCATTCCAAATTTCAACCCAATAATGTATATTGTGTTTATAGTTGTCCACTGCCTGTTATACTAGATGTTTTTCCCTAAAATATTCCAACTGGGAGGGTATGTATACTTGTTTGGACAATGATATATGAGTAGAATTGTGATTTTTTTTTTGTATGATACTTTGCAACTGGCAGACTGTTAACTATATTTTACTTCTCTGTGTGTGCCTCAGTGACCAGACATATTCTGGGAATGTGCTTTCTCGTCATTCTAGATCTCAACATGAAAATAAGTTGAGTAGATCCCTCCTTGACCTTCAAAGTAATATATAATATTGATCCAAAATTGATCTTTACTTTTACACCAGTTCTTTGTTGTGCACTTGAATCTAATATTCTAACTGATGCATAAATTAATGTTTACATTACAGAAATATTCACGTTTCTTTTTTTATTTTTTAGGATACAGTTGGCAGGAGGTAAATGTGTTTTGACTGACTGTTGGGGAATGACTACGTGGCACACAGTGGTGACGAGTTGGCAAGGGTATCACACTGGTTCCTTGAAAGACAGACCAGTCAGCAACAGTCTTATACCATGCATTAATGAGTCAGAACTTAAAGTGAATTACATGCTATTAGCTATATTTGGTAGTGTATTAAAGGATTGAAATCAGAAGAGTAAATTATGAGTTTGAAATTGTCAGGAATTTGATCACTGAAGGCTGTTTGAAACTCAACTTTGCTGCACAAAGCAACTTAATATAATGATGACAACATTGGAAACCAACAAAACTGAAAGGGACTGAAAGAAGTCCTTTTAACTAGACAATAAAAATAAATCAGAAAAAGTCCTAAAGGAATAATTTCCCATTGCATTTGTTTTTTATTTGTTTTATTTTATTTTATTTTATTTTTTTACTGTAAAGTAATTTCCATAAACTTAGTGGCTTAAATAATAGAAATTGATTTTTAAAAGATTAAGTTGGATAGGAGAAAATTAATCAAACTAATATGAATACATTAGAATTTTTTTTGAGGATTCCAAGTATCTAATTGTGACTTTATCAGCCTTTAAAAAAGTCTGCATTCCTAGTGTGAGAGCTCATTTCTTTTTTTTAAAGTTATCTCTGTCCAGTATGGTAGTTCATATGACCTTGGCATCCGTTTGCATCTCAGTACTTTTCTCCTTACTTCTTTCCCTGCCTTGTTTTTATATGTGTAGAAGCTTGTGAGTACTTAGCATCCCCCTGTGTTGTCTGAGTAAAATTTTGGTCATAAAATTGAGAACCCAAACAGATCTCATAGACTGGCTTCGGTATGATAGGATCATGGTAAACTTATGCAATCAGAATGTCGATATCTTTGTTGTTCTTATTCAAACAGTTTACCCCCCCCCATTCTGATAATCTCTACTTACTTTACATAAAAAAATCCATTCACTGCATTACAAAACCCTCAACAACTCAACATCCAAAACATCTCAGGAAAATTACATTGCCTCAGAGTCCCGGGCCTCTCAATCTAATTTATCTAACACAGAAAGGGTTACAATCAAATTATAATTTTTTCTTTATTATGGATCAAGCTAACTTATCTTAGAAAATAATGGTGGAATGAAACTAAAGAGTTATAGACAGCTATCTTTTTAAAAAAGATAAAATAGAAAATAAGTCATCAATCTTCAACAATTTTGTAACCCTACCAGAAAAGCCCCATTACCTTAATAGCCCTGATCATGAAATGCCCCTGTAGTCTTAATCCTCTCTTTCCTGAGTAATTTTCTTAGTGTGTTCCTTGTCCTGAGAAATGCACACTGATTTTTGTATTTATTTATCAAATTTTAATTTATTTATTTTGTGGGACTGGGATTGAATTTAGGTTCTGTTTTATAGTAAATAGGTATTATGCACTAAGCTACACCTCAGGTCCTTAACAGTATGTTAAGTCTCTCTACTGCTACCAGGAGTCATGCTAGGATGGTACAAGCATTCTCCAATATGCTAGATTTGATTCTGACATCCTACTGAGTTCTCACAAGCATAATAAATATGCTTTATAGGTATTATGTGCACACACATATAACACACACAGAGTTTCCATTAACTCTTATAAAGGAAATTTAAAGATGCACTATTTTGCTGTTTTGAATTGTTCAAGACTTTACCCACTCTTACTCCTCAAAGTATTAATAATAATTATTAATTACACCATTTATGTTTTATTTTGTTTCAGTTTTGTCCTGCAAATTACTATGTTCTTAGACTAGACTCAACTCTTGATTTTCTGTCTCAGACTCCAGAATTTTAAAATTATAGATATGTGCCCTGATATTCAGCCAATAGCCTTCTTGTAGTAGTAACCATTTCTCATATACTACTGCTACAAATTACCAAAAAATTGGTAGCTTTGCAGACATATTAATTATTCTTAATTTCTGGAAATCAGATGTTCAACATGGGTCTGATTGGGTAAAATAATCAAGGAATCATCTATACTGTATTACCCTATGAAAATTCAAAGAAATGATACTAGACTGAATAATTTAAGAGGTTCCAGGTATAGGGTATACTTATAATTCCATACTTCTTAATATTTTTTAATAATTGTATTTAATCATTCCATTCTTTTATATCTCAAATTATATCCCCCTCCCAGTTACTCTTCTACAACTTCCCTATGCAAATTTTCCCTCTCCCTTCTTCTCTTTGCCTCTATGAGTGTACTCCCCCACCCACCTACCCACATCCATCCCACTGCTAAAGCATCTGCCTTTGCTGGGGTATAAAAATTCCACAGGACCAAGAGTCTTCCCTCCCATTGCCATCAGAAAAGGCTATCCTCTACCACATATGTATCTGGAACCAGGGATCCCTCCTTGTACACTCCTTGGTTGTTGTCTATGCCTAGGAGTACTTGGTGGTCCGTTCAGCCTACATTGTTCTTCCTATGGGGTTGCAATCCCCTCCATTCCTTCAGTTCTTCTGAACTCCCCCATCGGGATCCTGAGCTCAGTCTGATGGTGTTTCCTAGCATCCACATCTGAATTTGTCAGGTGCTGGCAGAGTCTCCCAGAGAAGAGCCACACCTGGTTCCTGTCAGCAAGTGCTTCCTGGCAAAAGCAACAGTGTCTGGGCTTTGTTTCTGCAAAAAGGATGGATCCCTCGGTAGGGAGGTCTCCAAATGGCCCTTCCTTCAGCCTCTGATCCATTTTTCCCTGTGATTTTACTTTGGACAAGACCATTTCTGGGTTAAAAACTTTGAGATGGGAGGATGGCCCCATCCCTCGACTGGGGGCGGTACCTATCTTCTGGAAGTGATCTCTACAGTTTCTATCTCCCTCTGCTGTGCATTTAGGCTAAAGTCATCCCTGTTGGGTCCTGGGAGCCTCTTATTTCCCTGGTGTCTGGGAGCCTTTGGATGTTATCCTGAATTCCTCATCTCCTACTGCTGCATATTTTCATTTTCTGACCTTCTGTATCTCTTCTGTTCTTTCCAATACCTGATCCTGCCTTCTTTTTACTTTCCCTCTCCTTTTTCCCTCCCAGTTCCCCTTCCCTCCACCTCCTGAGATCATCCTGTTCCCTACTCTACACAGGACTGAGGCCTGGTCTTCCTTTCTCCTAAGTTTTATCATGGGCATTGTGAGCGTTTGGACTAATATCCATGTATTAGTGAATACATACTATGTGTGTTCTTTTAAATTTAGAAAATTATAATCAAAGAACACCCAGAGGCACAGGCAAGACATAAATACTGGTGAGGTTTTCAGTACAAAAGTGTTAACACTAATATATAAGATCCCATAACTAAGTTTATAAAACTTTAGCAAATAGGTAAGCATAGTGTAGATTTTTCTATAAATAACTCATCTTTGTTTAAAACATTTTGTACTAAGTTGAATAAGTTAACAAAAATTAAAAACACACAAACTGCATATTGGATAGCATGTTAGTATGACAAGCTGTTATAGTTTTCAATATTTTGGAAAATTCCTTCTTCTTCCTTTGACATATTTATAGTTTTTTCTTTCTATCTGTCTATGAATATCTATATTACTGATGTGACCACAATGTTAATAGCAATTAGTCTCATAGCAAGGTTTATTAAATAGATTATAAATGGCTTCTGACTTGCATTTGCATAATCATTCATTTTCTCAGTGGGATCCTTCAGCTTTCAAAAATGTGTTGCAGAAAATTACAATTTATATACAGAACTGAAGACAGCTAACCTGTCTGTGAGAACTTTAAAATACTATATGAAAATAAAATAATTTCTTATCATATTCAGAGATAACATGAAGAGATGGCAAACAGGTGTCAATTGTAGAAAAGTTACATGGAATGTTCCTATATTATGTCTTTTACATGAGAATTCAGCTTAAACCGGGTAGTGGTGGCACACGCCTGTAATCCCAGCCCTTGGGAG
The DNA here is from genome assembly GCA_964023405.1 of Apodemus agrarius. Taxonomy (NCBI): domain Eukaryota; kingdom Metazoa; phylum Chordata; class Mammalia; order Rodentia; family Muridae; genus Apodemus; species Apodemus agrarius. The sequence goes on from OZ030006.1 coordinate 50,948,461, forward strand.
GCAGAGGCAGGCAGATCTCTGAGTTCGAGGCCAGCCTGGTCTACAGAGTGAGTTCCAGGACAGCCAGGGCTATACAGAGAAACCCTGTCTAAAAACAAAAAAACAAGAGAGAGAGAGAGAGAGAGAGAGAGAGAGAGAGAGAGAGAGAGAGAGAGAGAATTTGGCTTAAAATACTTTGTTGGGTATTTAAAGGGAATGAAGTTGTGTCTGAGTTGGGTGCTGATGAGATAAATAAAAATTTTCTGAAGTTCTCTCAGCCATTCATTTTCTCAAAATTATTAAATAGTATTTCAAATAAAAACAATTAAAATTATGATTTGGGCTATGACAATGCAAATGAGAAAAAATAAACATATTTCTTAATGTAGGAGTCTTTCAGACTTTCAGTATTGAAATAATACTAATATGAACAGTACATAACAATATACTGTGTTGCTTGGATATATTCCTACACAAAACTAACATCTTTTATTATGAATTATTAATTTTTAGTATTCGCAAGTTAAGTTTACATTTGCAATGTGTTGTGATCATGCTTACACGCTATTACCCTTTATTTCTCTCCCACTGACCCCCTTTTCTCAAGCATTCTTGTTTTTTACCTTCATGTCATTATTGCTGTTTGTATAGTTCTTGGGCAGGTAGCCACAGCTATTATAAGTCCTTAATAACAATGAACCTTCCTGTTAAGGTATCTTTTATTCACCTGATGTAATTGTACTTTCAGAGACTTACTTCTGAATAAGCTCACCCTTTCTAGTTTCTGAACTGTGGTTGGCTGGTTCAACTCAGCTGTTCTGGCTCTATGTCTTCTCTAAGCTAACAGATTCAGTCTGGTGTCCCTCATTCTTTTCGAATTGCTTTACTTGGCTTTCAATTGACTCTGGCAAATTTCCTACCCTTCTGACTCTTGCTTATTTCCTGGCTTCATGTGCCACTGATAGCCTGCGCTGAACTACATGAACTCAGGAATGAGCTCAACCCCACTGCACTAGACTCACTGTGCTGACTCTAAGCTGACTGATCCATGACTTACTACACACTGCTCTGAAATAGTGTCTATCGTGCTGCCCTTGTGAGAGCTGAGCATCCCCTTTCCCTTAGTCTGTGAGATCTTCCTTTTTTCAGTTTGTCTGACCCTCAGTTAGACACCACATTCAAAGACGGTGTTTCCGTCTATGAACTAATCTTACTTTAAAGGTGTGTAGTAAGTTCATTTCTGTATTTCAACCAGAGGAATTAAAGGTGCGTGGAGTGTCTGCATTCTACACAGATCACACAGACCTAGGACTTTGGATGTAATCCCTTGCCACAACAGCTATATTGTTGGATTAAAATTTCTCTACACCTCCCAATGAATATTTGATTAAGAATCTGTTAATTCTTGGATCAGAATATCTGTCTACACAGTGTATCTCTATTCTGTTTATTATTATTATTATTATTATCAGTCTTACTATTACTATTTCAATGGATAATAAAATAGTAAGTTTCTAGAAAGCTTTTTCATGTATCTTTAGTCTTGGCTGAGCCTCCTTGTATACTCCACATTTTGAAATTTTACATAACCAATATACTTTTCTTTTACTTCCATATAATGTGTTTACGCCTTCCCCCCACCTAAGACCTCTTTATGATCATTAACCTGTCCATGATCTGTAGACACAACAACTTACACATATAAATTTAAGAGATAATGAATAGAATGTTATTTTGTGGAGCCAGATTACTCAAATCAGTTAATTTTTAGTTCAGCCCCTATTTCTGTAAATTTTTTTTGGGGGGGGGTGTTTGACACAGGGTTTCTCTGTGTAGCCCTGGCTGTCCTGGAACTCACTCTGTAGACCAGGCTGGCCTCGAACTCAGAAATCTGCCTGCCTCTGCCTCCCAAGTGCTGGGATTACAGGCGTGCGCCACCACGCCCGGCTCTGTAAATTTTTTTGATATATTTTCTATTTTCTATCTTTTTTGTTTGCATTCCAAAGACTTTCCCCTTTCCCAGTTCCCCCCTCACATATGTCCCATAAGTCCTCTTCCCTCTGCCAATTCCCAAATCACCCCCCTCCCCCCATTTCTCTGTTCTGATACTCTCCTACAAAACTGGATCCAGTCTTTTCAGGACTAGGGTCCTTTACTTCCTTCTTCTTGGGAATATTTTGATTTGCTAATTGTACCTTGAGTATTCAGAGCTTTTGGGCTCATTAATATCCACTTATCAGTGATTGCATTTCATGTGTATTCTTTTGTGATTGGGTTAACTCACTTAGGATGATATTTTCCAGATCCAACCATTTGCAAATTGCATGAATTCATTATTTTTGATTGCTGAGTAGTATTCCATTGTATAAATGTACCACATTTTCTGTATCCATTCCTCCTTTGAGGGACATCTAGGCTCCTTCCCACTTCTGGCTATTATAAATAAGGCTGCTATGAACATAGTGGAGCATGTGTCTTTATTTTATGCAGGGGAATCTGCTGGGTATATGCCCAGAAGTGGTATGACAGGGTTCTGTGAATTTTATAATTTCATTTTCTTTTACTACTGAGTAGAATGCCATTCTGTTGATCTATCACATTTCTGTATCCCTTTATTATTTGGTAGATACCAATGATGGCTTAGCTGTTTCTTAGATATTACTAATAGAGTATCAATATATAAATTTTACATATTTATCTGTACTAAAATGTAGGTACCTGGATATATGTGTGAGAGTGGTTTACCTAGATCAGATGGTAGTCTATTCAAAGTTGTGGAAAATCATTCACACTGCTCTCCATAGTGGTTATGCCAGTTTCCCTGCCAACAATGAATAAAGCTGCTCTGGCGAGTGATCATATACTTCATTTGATGATGGAACGTTAAGGTCTTTTTGATTTCCATTTCCCTGATGGCTAATAATAGTAAACACTTTTACAATGTTTATTAATCATTGAGATTCTTTTTGGGAAATTTCTGTTCAGCCTGAAAGCACATTATTCATTCATTTGTTTTCTAGATATTTATAAATTTTTGGTTCTTTTAGCATTCTATAAACTAATTCTCTGTTAGATGTTTAAGGCTTTTCTTTCAGTTTGTAGGTTATTTGTGTACCCATTTTTAGTTGGCATGGAGGGTTGACAGTAGAATATTAGCTTTTAAAATAGGTTACAAGATTGAGGGATACAGTTTAGTTGGTATAGCAATTGTCTGGAATGATTGCGGGTCTGGGTTGAATCTAAAAAAAAAAAAAAAAAGGTAAACTTGGATGATGCAGTAACAATGGACGTAAAATATTGACAGAAAATGTGGGTCAGAATAGGCTCAGAGGTAGGAAGTAGGAAGGCTTTACTGTTTGATCATCTGGTTTCAGTTCCTGTCTTTCCTCTGTTCCCCAACCACATATTTAATGTAAACAAGAGCTTCATACTTAACTTACTTGCTTCTCACTTGGTTGTGATTGTGACTTTTCCCACTGTGACTTCCTATTTCCCACTCAATATAAAACAATACAGTCCATCCCAGTAACTGTGAAAAAGGTATGTAATTCCATCTTTTCTTAAGATGGTTCTTCCATGTCACAGGAATAAGAAAATTAATTGTACAATGTGTAATTAGCAGATGCCAGGTTTGAATTTTTGGATTTGAAATATTTTCTTTAATGTTTTCAATCTTCATTTTGAAAATGAGATTGATATCTTACAGATGAGTAAATTGAGTCCTAAGTATAGAACAACTAACAATATGTATAATTATTGTGGTGAGAAAATATTTCCAAGAAGTAAAAAGTTAAGTTCTCAACATAAAACAGTCTAATATATTACAGGCAAGTCATAGTGAACTAACATACATCAAATCAAATTTCTGTGGGATGTAGATTTTGTTCAAATCAAAGATTCAGCTATGAGATTTATATCTTAAGACACCTGAAACAAGTGTCATAGTCCAGTGTCCTGGGATCATTTTATTTATAAATGTATGGGTTCAATACTGCATAAAGCTAACCCTCAATCTCTGAAAGATAATTGGGTCATGAGAGTCACTTTTGCATCTGTGGTTTCTTTTTCGCCTTTCTTTTGAGACACACCATTTTTATAACTCAAAAGCAACTTGATTTTTCTCCTTAAAAACACTATACTATAGCATTTCAAAAGACCACAGTGTATATTTATTTATCTGAATGCAGTGTAACATGTTGCTAACAAAAGTACATGAAACTAAACTTCCTGGGTTCAAATTTCTTCTTAGTTATACTGCCTTGTTGAACATTAGTCTATTAGCATATCAACTTCTTTAATTGTCAAATATGAATGATGACAAGATAATAATGATTATGATAATGGCAACAATAATGTTATATGTTTTTATATGTGATAAAAGAAATGCATGGACAGCTGTATCTTGAGCAGGATGCCTAAATATACAAAATGAAACTTTTTCCTGCTGGTCCTGACTAGTTGTGTCTCTCTTCATCATATACTCCCTGCTGAACTTTGTGTATTTACATGGTCCTGATCACATTGACTTCCTTAAGAATTTCATTATCTTCTTACATTTTAGTAACAGTAGATTGCAATATGATTGAGAAGAAACATTTTTTTTTCTCCCAGACTTTGAATACTATACAAGACACAGGAATAGGGGACTCTGAGCATTTTTAGAGGCAGTAGTGTTATTCCATTTTCTTCCATCTATGAGCACTTTACTAATGTCTATAAACAGCTTATCCAATTTACCAGAACATGAGGGCATTGAGTAAGGATGTAAATTGTTACCTTCTGATGGACTCATTTAGTCTTTTATTTTATATAAATGGTAGGTGAAATATTTGGCCTATAGAATGGCCATTACCTAAATTCTTAGGACTATGCTGTATTGTATGACAAAGAGACCATTACAGATATGGTTACATTAAGGACCTTGAGATGGGAGATTAGCCTGAACATTTTATTTGGGCACAGGATAATCACAAATCTCTTTATAAGCCAAACTTATTAAACAGTGATCGACAAGCTACTTACATACGCTAGAAAATGGAGATTTCTCCTTTTAATTCCACAAAGAAGCCCATCCCACTTACATACTGATTTTAAAATTTCTGACATTCAGAGCTATGCAACTCTGCATCTGTGCTTTCAAATCCCTAAATTGGTCTCCACTTTGTTATAGTAACACAAATTATAAATATGCTCATGGAAATAAACATAAACAGTAAAAAGACAGAAGGAAAGAAGAGTGAAAAGAACCATACTTAGCTGCAAATAACATCTCTGCTTGATTTGAAGAAAGGAACCAAAGACTGTAAGAATAGGAAAAAAAAAAAGATGGGCTTCCAGTGTGAGCCAAAACCCTGAACAGATCTTGAACAATAGCACTGCATCCAGTCCCACAAGACCCAGAGGAAGAACAACATCCAGGAGCTTGGTCATACCAGGTTCTCAGGATCCCAGAGACAACTTCACTCCAAGGAACTTTGACACACCAAGGATCTCAGGATCCCAGAATCCCAGAATAACAGAATCACAGAGACAGCTTGACACTGAGTAGTTCTGATACAACCAGAATCACAGGAAGCACAGGCTCCAGTCAGATACAACAAAAGCAGGCAGCACTAGAGATAAACAGATGGTGAGACAGAAGCATAAGAACATAAGCAAAAGAAACCAAGGTTACTTGGCATCATCAGAATTCAGTTTTCCTACCATAGAAAGTCCAGGATACACCATTACACCAAAAAAGTAAGATACAGATCTAAAATTACTTATCATGAAGATGATAGAGGATTTTAAGAAGGATATAAATAACTCCCTTCAAGATATGTAGGAGATCACAGGTAAACAGATAGAATCCCTTAAAGAAGAAACACAAAAATCCCTAAAAGAATAACAGGAAAACACAATCAAACAGGTGAAGGAATTAAACAATACCATCCAGGATATAAAAATGGAAACAGAAACAATAAAGAAATCACAAAGGGAGACAAGCCTGGAGATAGAAAACCTAGGAAAGAGATCATGAGTCATAGATACAAGCATCTCCAAAAGAATAAAAGAGATAGAAGAAAGACACTCAAGTGCATAAGATACCATAGAAAACCTTGACAACAACAGTCGAAGAAAATGCAAAAAGCAAAAAGCCCCTAAAACAAAGCATCCAGGAAATCCAGGACACAATGAGAAGATGAAACCTAAGAATAATAGGTATAGAAAAGAGCAAAGATTTCTAACTTAAAGGACCAGTAAATGTCTTCAACAAAATTATAGAAAGAAAACATTCCTTACCTAAGGAGCTTCCATGAACATTCAAGAAGCCTACAGAAATCCAAATAGACTGTAACAGAATAGAAATTCCTCTTATCCCATAATAATCAAAACAGAAAGTACACTAAAGAAAGAAAGAATATTAAAAGCAGTTAGGGGAAAAGGTCAATTAACATATAAAGGCAGACCTATCAGAATTACACTAGATTTCTCACTAGAGACTATGGGAGCTTGAAGATCCTGGGAAGATGTCATACAAACACTGAGAGAACACAAATGCTAACCCAGGATAATATACCCTACAAAACTCTCAATTACCATGGATTGAGAAACCAAGGTATTCCATGAGAAAAACAAATTTACACAATATCTTTCCACAAATCCATTGCTTCAAAGGATAATAAATGGAAAATGACAACACAAGGAGGGAAACTACACCCTTGAAAAAGCAAGAAAATAATCTTCTTTCAACAAATCCAAAAGAAGATAACCACAAAAAACACAATTCCAGCTCTAACAATAAGAAGCAACAATCGTTTTTACTTAATATCTCTTAACATCAATGGATTCAATTCCCCAATAAGAAGACATAGACTAAGGATCTTTAAATAGGGCCAAGCACTTTGCTACATACAGAAAATGCACCCAAGGGACAAAGACAGACACTACCTTAGAGTAAAAGACTGTAAATTTCTAAGCAAATGCCCCTAAGAAATGTTTGAGTAGTCATTCTAATATCGAATAAAATTGACTTTCAACCTATAGTTATTAAAAAGCATATATTTTCATACTCATAAAAGAAAAAATATACTAAGATGAACTCTCAATTCTGAATATATATACTACAAATGCAAGGGCACACACATTCGTTAAAGAAACTTTACTAAAGCTGAAACACACATTGCACCAAACACAATAATAGTGGGAGACTTCAACACCCCCTTGCAAAATGGACAGATCATGGAAACAGAAACTAAAGTTAGAGACAGTGAAAGTAACAGAAGTTATTAACCAAAAGAATTCAACAGATATTTGTAAAAACATTTCATTCTAAAACAAAAGAGTATACCTTATTCTCAGCATCTCATGGAACCTTCTCCAAAATTGATCACATAATTTATCACGAAAAAGGCCTCAACAGCTACAAGAAGATTGATATAATCCCATGCACCCTATCAGATCATTTCCAACCAAAACATCAGAAAGCCCCACATATACATGGAAGCTGAACAAAGCCCTACTTAGGGATAAATTGGTCAAGAAATAAAAATAAAGAAATTAAAGACTTTTTAGAATTTAATGAAAATGAAGGCACATCAAATTATATCTTACAGGACAGAATGAAGGCAGTGGTAACTCATTGCTCTGAGTGCACCCAAAAAGAAACTGAAGCGAGCACACATTAGCAGCTCTAAAGCACACCTGAAGGCTCTAGAACAAAAAGAGGCTAATCTACCCACGAGGAGTAGATGGCAGGAAATAACCAAACTCAGGGCTTAAATCAAACAAATATGAATGAAAAGGACTATACAAATAATTAACAAAATCAGAAGCTGGTTCTTTGAGAAAATCAACAAGATAGATAACCTTTTAACCAGAATAACCAGAAGGCATAGAGATAGTATCCAAATTAATAAAATCAGAAATGCAAAGGGAGACATAAAACAGAAATTAAGGAAATCCAAAAAATCAGCAGATTGTACTACAAAAGCCTATACACAGCAAAATTTGAAAATCTGGGTGAAATTGACATTTTTCTATACAGATTCCAGGTGCCAAAGTTAAATCAGGATAAGATAAACTATCTAAACAGTCCCATAACACTAAAGAAATAGAAGCAGTCATTTCAAGTCTCCCATACAAACAAAATAAAAACAAAAACACAAAAGCAAAAGCTCAGGGCAGGATAGGTTTAGTTGAGAATTCTATCAGACCTTCAAAGAAGACCTAATACCAATATTCTTCAAATTATTCCACAAAATAGAAACAGTAGGAGCACTACCCAATTTGTTCTATGAAGCCACAATAATGCTTATACCTAAACCACAGAAAGACCAAAGAAAGGGAACTTCAGACCAATTTTCCTTATGAACACCAATGCAAAATACTCAATAAAATTCTCACAAACTGAATCCAAGAACACTTCAAAACTATCATTCATCACCATCAATTAGACTTCACCCCAAGGATGCGAGGATGGTTCAATATATGGAAATCCATCAATGTAATCCATGATATAAGCAAACTCAAAGAAAAAACACATGATCATTTCATTAGATGCTATAAAATCATTTGAAAAAATTCAACATCCCTTCATAATAAAAGTCTTAGAATGATCAGGATTTCAAGGCTCATAACTAAACATAGTAAAAGCAATATAGAGCAAACCAGTAGCCAGCATCAGATGAAATGGAGAGACACTTGAAGCAATCCCACTAATATCAGGGACTAGACAAGCTGCCCAATCTCTCCCTATTTATCTAATATAGTACTTGAAGTTCTAGCTAGAGTTATTAGAAAACAAAATGAGGACAAAGGGATACAAATTGGAAAGGAAGAACTCAAAATATCACTTGTAGGCAATTTGATAGTATACTTAAGTTACCCCCAAAATCTCACCAGAGAACTCCTAAAATTCATAAACAACTTTGGCAATATGGTTGGATATAAAATTAACTCAAACAAATCAGTTGCTTCCTCTATTCAAAGGATAAACAGACTGAGAAAGGGATTAGGGAAACAACATCCTTCACAATAGTCACAAATGGTATTACATACCTGGGTGTAACTCTAACCAAGTAAGTGAAAGATCTATATGACATAAACATCAAGTCTCTGAAGAAAGAAATTGTAGAATATCTCAGAAGACAGAAAGATCTCCCATGCACACAGATTGATAGGATTAATAGAGTAAAGATGGCCATCTTGCCAAAAGCAATCTACATATTCAATGCAATCTCCATCAAAATTCCAACTCAATTCTTCATAGAATTAGAAAGCATAATTTCCAAATTCATCAGGAATAACCAAAAAAATCAGGATAGCGAAAACTATTCTCAACAATTAAAAAAACAATTCTGGAGGAATCACCATCCTGACCTCAATCAAGGTGTACTACAGAACAATCATGATAAAATCTGTATGGTATTGGTATAGAGGCAGGCAGGAAGATCAATGGAATAGAATTGAAGATGCAGAAATGAGGTCACTTGATCTTTAACAAATGAGCTAAAACCATACAGTTGAAAAAAATTATTTTCAACAAATGGTGCTGGGTCAACTGGCAGTTAATATGTAGAAAAATGCAAATCGATCCATTCTTATGTCCTTGTACAAAGCTCAAGTCCAAGTAGATCAAGGACTGCCACATAAAAGCAGATTCTCTGGAACTAATAGAAAAGAAAGTGAGAAAGAGCCTTGAGCACATGGGCACAGGGAAAGATTTCGTGAACAGAACAACAGTAGTTTATGCTCTAAGATCAAGAATTGACAAATGGGACCTCATTAAATTGCAAAGCTTCTGTAAGGCAAAGAACACTTTCAATAAGACAGAACAGCAATGAACAGCTTGGGAAATATCTGATAGAGGACTAATATCCAGTAAATACAAAAAACTCAAAAAGTAACACTCCAGAAAGCCAAATAACCCTGTTAAAAATAGGGTACAGAGCTAAACAAGGAATTCTCAAATGTGGAATAACAAATGGCTGAGAAACACCTAAAGAAATGTTCAGCATTCTTAGTCATCAAGGAAATGAGAATCAAAACAACCCTGAGACTCCACCCCATACCATTCAGAATGGCTAAGATCAAAAACTCAGGTGACAGCAGATGCTGGCAAGGATGTGGGGAAAGAGGAACACTCCTCCATTGTTGGTGGAATTGCAAGCTGGTGCAACAACTCTGGAAATCAGTCTGGCTGTTCTTTAGAAAATTGGGCTGGAACCTGCTATACCACTCGTGGGCATATACCCAAAAGATTCTCCAACATATAACAAGGACACATGCTCCACTATGTTCATAGCAGCCATATTGATAATATCTAGAAGGTGGAAAGAATACAGATGTCTGTCAACAGAGAAATGGATAAAGAAAATGTGGTACATTTACAAAATGCAATACTACTCAGCTTTTATAAACAATGAATTCATGAATTTTTAGTCATATGGATGGAACTAAAAAAATATCCTGAGCGAGTTAACCAAATCACAAAAGAACACACGTGGTAAGCATTCATTGATAAGTGGATATTAACCCAAAAGCTCAGAATACTCAATATACAATTCATAGACCACATGAAATTCTAGAGAAGGAAGACCAAAGTGTGTGTGCATTGGTTCTTCTTTGAAGGAGGAACAAAATACTCACATATAGAGACAATTTGTAGAGCAGTGACAGAAGAAAAGGCCATCTAGAGACTGTTCCACCTTGGGAATCTATCCCATATATAGTCCCCAATCCCAGACAGTATTGTGGATGCCAAGAAGTGCTTGCTGAAAAGGAGCCTGATATAGCTGTCTATTGATAGACTTTTCCAGAGACTGACAAATACAGAGGTGGATTCTCTCAGCCAACCATTAGACTAAAGATGGGGTCCCCAATGGAGGAGGTGAGAAAGGACTGATGTATCTGAAGGAGTTTGCAACCCCATAGAAAAACCGCTCTGGAAATCAGTTTGGCGGTTCCTCAAAAAATTGGGCATGTCACTTCCAGAGGACCCTGGCATACCACTCCTTGGCATATACCCGGAGGATTCCCCTGCATACAATAAAGACACATGCTCTACTATGTTCTTAGAAAGAACAACAATATCAATCAAACAGACCTCCCAGATTTTCCAGGCACTAAGTCACCCACCATGAAGTACACATGGAGGGACCTATGGCTGGGCTCCAGCAGCATATGTAGCTGCGGATGGTCTTGCCAGTCATGAGTGGGAGGAGAGGCCTTGGTCCAGTGAAGGCCATCGTGTATGGGAATTCTAGGGTGGGGAGGCAGTAGTGGATTTGTGGGTATTGGAATGCCCTCATTGAAGCAGGGGGATGGGGTTGGGATAGGGGGTTTCTGGGATGGGCATGGGAAAACCGGTAAAGAGGATAATACTTGAAATCTAAATAAAGAAAATGTCCAAAAAAACTGAATAAAAAGGATAAAAAAGTGGGTCATGAATACAGAACAGCATTGAAATTATTGTAAAATAATTCTTAAATCCATCAGAGGAAATGATATCTGCTTAGAAATCATTCAAAATAAGTATGAGAATTAACAGAAGAATAACATTGTTAAAAATGAAATAGAAAAGGACAAAACTTAAGTTAATGCCATTATTCATTGTCTTTCATAGATATCGGAATGGAGGTGTTTTTTTTAATTAAACACAAGCTTGAGAATGGTGAAGGAGCTTCACTTCCTCCTGCATACGAGTTGCTGTGCTCAGGCCTCCCTTCCTCTGATACACTGTCACTACTCCCTAATTTTACTTTCAAGCATGGAGAGTCATAGGGAAAATATATCTAAACAGAATAGCAGTGGAGGGGTTGAAGCTGTCAGTCTCCTTTTAATAAAAAGACTGGGGAATGCAGAACAGAAGCTATAATGGCATTCCTGGCAATAACCACCCCTCTTTCCCCTGTATTTTCAATCAGATTTAATTTGGGTTAAATAGAAATAACGTTTTACCATTGCACCCTAATGAAGGTAATTTTCTCTCAAGCTGTTACTTACAGACACAGTATGTTGCACCTTGGAAAGAATATTCCAGGCTCCCCACACCATCTTATTTGTAATTGATTCTTGAATATAATGTCAGGAAAATTGACGTAAAGTTTTTTTTATAGGGTATTAATATAAAATGCAAACCTTTCTGTGTCCTCCAAAAGAAGAGAAATTCTTCCTTTAGATTCCTTATATTTCTGGTCATTATTCTTGCTGGTCCAGTGCTACCTAGCCTTTCTTTCTTTTGGGGAGTGGTGGTTGTGGCTTTATAACATTCTTGTCAGTGTCTCTATGTGAGACCTTCATCACATAGCTGTAACCCTGAGTGCCAGAACCAAAATGTCTCCATTAAGACTTCAAGTAGCTCAACTCTTTGGTGCCAGATGGTTTTCAAATTGGTCCCTTTACACAGATCCAGATACCACTGTGCCCAGAGTTTGTTAGTATCAACATCTACTTCTATTGGGAATATAATTTGGTAGAATACTCTCTGCCCTACCTGCCAGTGATTGGAAGAACAGAGACTAAATCACCAATGACTATTGTCAAGGTGCATCCTTCTCTTCCTTAGAATGTCAGAGTACCCAAATGCAGAATTGGGAATGAACAGACTTCATAAATTCATGTGATTTATTGGATCTATACTAGATGAAAGGGGAAACATTCTAAAAGATAGAATGGTTGACAAAATAAAATTTCACCAAATGACAATGTGAATTTTTATTCTCTCTTAATTGAAAGAGTTACAATGCACTGTCTCAACTGTGGGTGACAAACAGGGTTGTCAGAGGAGGTTCTGTTTGCATTTGCGTATTATTTCTTGATGCAAAAGTAGCAAGAATAGATGGACGAACAATGGTGTTGATAATGTCACTAGAGCTTTAAAATGAATAATTATATGCATGCAAAATATTTTAAGTGTTATTTTTTTAATATTTAAAAATTATATTTTATTTTCAAGATTAGTTTTGTTCAGGATTGAGCATGTGGTATGGAAGAATAAGATAATTATTCTGTTTTGTTTCTTTGTGAATTAGTTTCTTTGTTCAACTGTGTGTTTTGTAAGTGACTTAGCTACTTATTCAGATGATCATGTATTTAAAGATTAGAAGATAATTTTGCCCCAAGTCAAAGAAAGCTGGGCAACAATCTGTTTCAAAACAAAATTATTTTTACATTATAGTTTGTAAATGGATTTTATAAAATAAACTTTAAAATAATCCAAATCACAAGCTTAGAAACAATGAAATCCTCATCTGCTGTGCTACAAAATCTTGAAAAACAGCGAAAAGTAACAAGAAGCATAACCTGTTTTCTATTTTTGTTTAATGCCATAGACGTTCTCAACCTCATTTTATGTAAGGAAAACATAAAAATGAATCAGATCCAACTTTGTCCAGAGATATGCAATACAGTTACTTACAAAATTATTATTTCTGCAAAATATCTTTTAAAAATCTACAGGAAATTCATTATATCTTGTACCTAAGACATTAGGTCTGTGTATAAACACACACACACACACACACACACACACACACACACACATATATATATATACCATTTATATGCACATTTGTATTTGAGATAATATACTTAGCATTTAACTGCAAACATAAAATTATTGTTGAATTTTATTTCTATGCATATAATTATTATGTAAAATATATCTCAGAAACAATTAACCTGGTAAAAGAACTTCAAATTTACAATTAAATGAGAAAAGCTGTTATATTCCTTACGGTCTTAAAATATTGTACTGTTGCATCAGCAACACACATATATATTCCCCATATATGTGCAATATATATACATGTGTGTGTATATATATATATATATATATATATATGTACACATATGTATATATATTGCATATTATAACTAAAAGTAAGAAAATTAAATAATTGTTTAAATGATATCAGTCCTTGCCTAAGGTCACTCCCACCATCAATTTACTAAGAGGGAGCTAAACTAAACTGGGACTCTAGCTTAGTTCCACTTATAGGAAGGCAAATTATCTCTCACATTGAGGAATGGATGTAGGAAACTCCGACAGCCATAATTTATTTATCTGTCAATTGCAGAAAACAGCTTCTTGAAGGAGCTGCTAGGCACTAAATAATGTCTGACCCATGGCAAACAGTTATTTCAACACTAATGCTGATGATGGTGCTTAGTGGTACAGTTATCTAATATTGCTACATGCATAAAGAATTATTTTGTCAATTTTAATTTAATACATATCCTTAAACTTAGAATTCTCATCGCTATAAAGGCTCATGATTTTCTCACTAAGATGAACTAGTAACTTTCTTGCTCTAGCTGGACTTGGGTCTCCCTGTGAAAACAGATAAATGTCCTTTTATTGCCTTTCTCATTAAGTGTTATGTGCTCCTGGCTGCAAATGCTGATGTATTTATACTGTAGCTTCATTTTCTGAGTTTCCACACTGTCACTTTTCTGTTCCATGCCCCATTTTCCAGCATAGCCCTCTTTGTTACATGCTTTCTTTGTTATTCCTTGATGAAATTGTTTTTTTTAGAATATCTAGCCTCCAACCTTCATCATGTTATCTAAAACTAATGAGTGGTGCTCATAATTTATGAACACAGAAGAGAAAGTTATCTGTATTCTAACACAAATGAATTGATCTCATTAACAAGAACGACATCAGTTGTGCAGAGGAGACCTACTCAAACTGACTATTATTAAGTAAAGAGAATTAATGAACATAAAATTTCAAGGCATAGTATCAGCTTCCAAGAATTTGGTGAAATACTTCTTTCTATGATCTTCCATTAGAATTTCAGCAACTTATTCTTCAATGCAACAAGTGTAACCGAAATTATTTGAGATTTTTTTCTTTTAAACAAGGTGAAATTTTTTGGCCTTAAACTCTCTGTGTAAAGCAGACTGGCTTCAAAACACAAAGAGATTCCCTCGCCTTTGCTTCCCCATTGGACTGCTAGAATTCACAGTGTTGTGCCACAACACCGGGTAGGATTTTGAATAATAATTTGGAAATCATTGGTAATGTGTTTTGCTTACTGTGCAAGCAGGTCCAGTCCCAAATAAAATTTCCATAGATTTCTTTGCTCACTTGGCTATAAACAAATTGTTTTTCCTAAATGAAATGCTGTGTAGGAATGTGATGCCATAGTCCAGAAACTCTCTGGCTTTTTGAACAGTTGATGCACTATCATTACGAAGCACCAGTTGCTCACTCTTTCCCCCTTCTGTGGAAAGGAACTGCACTGTGAACTGGGGCTCTGCAGGCAAGTGTGATGTAAAGCAATGATGGATCTCTGTGACTCTCAGCAGTGACTATTTACATCCATCCAGCTCATTTTAGTAAAGGGGTTCTACATAATGGCATTGGTGCTTACACATGCAAAGGTTTAGGATTCTCTAAGAATAACTTTGAAAATTCTGACCCACATATCAGTGAGCACATATCATGTGTGTTCTTTTGTGATTGGGTTACCTCACTTAAGATGATATTTTCCAGTTCCATCCTTTT
Organism: Apodemus agrarius; assembly: GCA_964023405.1. Taxonomy (NCBI): domain Eukaryota; kingdom Metazoa; phylum Chordata; class Mammalia; order Rodentia; family Muridae; genus Apodemus; species Apodemus agrarius. The sequence continues at coordinate 50,963,936 of OZ030006.1, forward strand.
GCCTAGGAATTTCATGTATTCATTGCTTTTAATAGCTGAGAAGTATTCCATTGTGTAAATATACCACATTTTCTGTATTCACTCCTCCATTGAGGGACATCTGGGTTCTTTCCAGCTTCTGGATATTGTAAATAGGGCTGCTATGAACATAGTGGAGCATGTGTTCTTATTATATGTTGGGGAATCTTCTGGGAATATGCCCAAGAGTGGAATAATGGGGTTGTCCAGTAGTATCATGCCCAGTTTTCTGAGGAACCGCCAGACTGATTTCCAGAGTGGTTGTACTAGCATGCAATCCCACCAGCAGTGGGAGAGTGTTCCTCTTTTTCTAGATCCTCACCAGCACCTGCTGTCTCCTGAGTTTTTGATCTTAGTCATTATAAGGAGAGGCCCCTGGTCTCTCAATGGTAAGGCTCAATACAGCAGTGTAGGGGAATACCAGGATAGGGAAGCAGGGGGGGTTGATTGGGGAACAGGGGAAGGGAAGAAGGCTTGTGGGACTTTCTGCAAGGGGAGAAACAGGAAAGGTGAAATCATTTGAAATATAAATAAAGAATATAGCTAATAAAGAAAAGAAAAGAAGAGAAGAGAAAAGAAGAAAAGAAAAGAAAAGAAAGAAATGAAAGAAAAGAAAAGAAAAAAAGAAAAAAGAAAAGAAAGAAAAGAAAAGAAAAGAAAAGAATAGAAAAGAAAAGAAAAGAAAAGAAAAGAAAAGAAAAGAAAATTCTGACTCAATGACATAGATGATGGTGTGGGGGGGAGTGGAATCTGCGTTTGATACAATTACTTTTGAGGAAAAAAGTTTTGTAATTTATTTTTTTCCTGTTGCTCTAAAATGGCATTTACAATTTTTTGAAAGGAATAGTGTTTGGTTGTTTAGCTTGATTCATTCTTCATTGCTATTGCTGTTTTTACTTTTGAAGGGAAACTGCACATAGTTAATTTTCTACTGTGAATCACTTTTATTTGGGGACCTTAAAATTTTCTTCTCTAGAGCCAAAGATGCTACATAATTAAAATTTTATTGAAATCTTAAGAATGAAAGCTTATGGAAGGAAAAAAAAGTGGTGATAATGGTGTTAAATTTAAGGGAATCCTGGTTAAATAATGAAAATGCAAGTGTCATGCTATAATGAATAAGGTATCTTGTATATTCAGAAGTAAACTGATTCCATTACCTGTATAGGAATTTAAATAAATAGGTAAGTAAGGAAGCCTACCCATGGGTGTGGGCAAGACTCATGCCATTGACACGTGAGGCAAACTATCCTAACACTGTAGGCAGCCCTAACCATGGTCCCACCAGAACTTCCTAAGTACTACAGAACCTCCAAAAGTAAATTAGTGACCTCCAAATGAAATCAATTTCAAACTGGGTATTTATACCTATAAAACTTGTGATTTCACTAGTGGTTACCAAGGGTTTTATTTATTAGTACAACCTTCAGTTTCAAATGAATGATTCAACTACCAATATCTGACAAAAGAAGTTTAAAGTTAATTATACTGTATAAAATTGCTTTCAATTGTAAAATCAGTTAGTTTTTGACATCCCATGTTGTTAATGTTTATGTATCTACTTTTTTATATTATGTTAAATATTTTAGTGTTAAAATGGCTACTAACTTCAAAAATTCAAGATTGACAACTTCAAGAATAATTGATGAATCAAATATTTAAGCGTGTTTAGAACAAACAAAAAATAAGCCATAAGTACAGAGATTTGGTGATGAAAAGAAGAGCTGCCTCTCTTACCTTGAGTAGTGAGCTCTTCATAACTAGGTCAAGATTACAGAATTTCGAGGTTGTTTTCACATATTATAGAAAATTTGGGAGGGGCAGGTAGATTTACATAGGGCACAATCATGTCAGAGCTATAGTCATATGTAGTTTTTAGTTTTACCAGTTATGGCAATGATACTTTTATGCTTGTCTCACCAAACTCAACCCAGTTGGGATCCCCTTCCAATTATACTCTTTCCCATTTTATATCATCTGTACTCAGATATTCCTATCTAAGCCCTGAACTCTGTCCTATAATTTCCTGTTTTCTGTGGTTATTTCATTTGGAGTTGTGAGCCACAGGTGATTTCTCTTTCTGGGCCTGCCTTACCTCACCTAATACAATCTTTTCTATTTCCATTTATTAAACTACAAATTTGATTTTTCTCACAGCTGCATAGTATTCCACTATATGTATGTACTACATTTAAATTGTTCATTCTTCTGTGAAACTAATATTTTAAAGACTATCTCATGTTACTTTCTCTCTAGAAATACAATGAGAGACAAAGAGTTACTGACTCTGAAGTGTGAGTCCTTTATCAAGCCACAGAATATTTTTCTTACCACTTATTACCAATTCTGAGAACTAAATTTCTGTAACTCTGCTTGATCTTATGATGTGATTTGGAATTTCATTATGCTATAATTAGCATTTGAATTTCTCATGGTATTAGTGAGTCGTCTACCAATATAATTTTAATAGAACTGTTTCCAAATGTTATTCTTTACTGCCAGCGAAACCTATCATTACAAAAAGTAGTAACATTTGGTCCTGCAGAAAGATGTATCGATAATATCAACCCTGGAGTATGTGACTACAGTATTAGGAACCAGATTTGCATCTTATAAAGACTGAGTAGGATGTTGGAATTAGAATGGGACTTAACCTTTGCAAAGAGACAAATATTTAGGGACACAGAAATTGTAGAAAATTCTGTAAGTCCTGTTGCTTTCTTGAAATACAATCTGGACTTCTATTACAGATGTCCTGGCTTCTGGATACTTTATTGCTAAAGCTGAGGAAAACGCTTTCATAGTTGTTTTCTGAGCAGAGAAGTAGGTCAGAAATTTTCTCAATACAGTCTGATTCCTTTTAAAATGGATTTGAAATCTCACAAACTGGAGCCTTCAATAGAGAAGATCTTGCCCATAAGGGCCCTGCGTATTTTCTCAGTGCTGGCCAGATGCTCTTCTTACAGTAACCTAATTTCTTTTTTTTTTCTTTTTCTTTTAGTTATTTTTTTTTATTTTCTATATTCTATGTTTACATTCCAAAGGTTTTCCCCTTTCCCAATTACCCCCCCCACCATATGTCCCATAATTCCTCTCTCCCCCCCCGTTATTACCCCCCCACACACACACGATTTCTCTGTTCTGGGTCTATAATACTGGATCCAATCTTTACAGGCCCAGGGTCCTCTCCATTCTTCTTCTTGGAAGTCATTTGACTTGCTAATTGTGTCTTGAGTATTTAGGGCTTCTGGGCTCATTAATATCCACTTATGAGTGATTGCATTTCATGTGTATTCTTTTGTGATTGGGTTAGCTCACTTAAGATGATATTTAAGACATGTGGGACCCTTGTCCTCCCTCTGGATTGTCTTGCCCAGCATCAAAATAAAGGGAAGTCCTTATTATTGCAACTTGATATGCCATGTTTGGTTGATATCCTGGGAGGCCTGCCCTTTTCTGAAGGGAAATAGAGATGAGGAATGAGGATGAGGGGGGTGAGGAGAGGGGGGGGAAATTGTGGTCGGGATATAATATATGAAATAATAAATTAATACGTAAAAAAAGAGTCGTAGCTACTTTCCAAACACCCACCAAATTTACAAATTGAAACTTGTACATGGGCCCCTCTTTGTCAAATATACACTTAAAAAATGTTTTCCTGTTTATCTAATAAAGAAGTGACCATAATCCATGCAACAGTCTGAATAGTACTCTGTTCTATTTTGTGAATTATGTTTTGTGAATTACATTAGTTCATTACTAATGTAATTAGTTCAAACTCGCCTCACCTAAGAAAGTTGGCATATAGGCATGGAACACCAGAAATATTCGTAGAATGTAGGATAAATAGTCTTTAGTTCAGATTCCAACAGACCAACAGAGATTTTTATCCTTTCGGATACCTCGTCATGATACAGTTTGGCACTTATTTTAGTTCTATCAGAACTTGAGTCTACCACATGCCCACCAGAACAGCACTTTCAGTTTTGCTCAAGGTATTTTTGATGCTTGTATGCTTACAGCTGCAAGGTCTTTCACATTTCTACCACAAGCTAATTCTAAAACCACAGAAAACTCATGGTCAAGTAGTTATAGTCATGGACCCATTTCTCAGTACTATTTTCTGTATCAATCACTTTTGCCCATTGCTATGACAACTTAGGGAATGAAAGGCTCCTTTTGGTTTGCAGTTGGAGAATAGAGGCCATCATTTCAGGCTATGCTTTTCAGTCAAGAAGCAGACAAAAGCAATGCTGGGGCACAGATCACATTCTCCTCTTTCTACAAATTTAAGCTAGGACTCCACTAGATGGATTGATGTCACCCATTTTCAGATGGCATCTTTTCCTCATAGTTAAAAGTTTATTCCAAATAATTTGCAAGACATATCTAGAAGTGATTATCCTCAGGTATTAAGCATCAAGTCTTGCTGGGGATGAATATTGATTATTATAGAAGTGAAAGAGAATTCTTTCTGATATTAAAGTGAAAGTAAAGAGGGAATCTGCTTTACTGGCAAGGTTTTGATGGTAAAAAGAATAATTTAAGAAGGTTTGATGAAGCCAAGTATTGGAATCACAGGCTGTTTTATGGAACACAAAGTCCACAGCATTTCTAGTATTATTTTCTCCTTCCAGACACCCATACATCCTCTTCGATTTCTGTGTTAATCTCATTTTTTTCTATAATTAATTTTGTTAATACTGGCTATTGTTCTGTTTCCATCAACAAAAACAAATTTCATAACTAAAGGTTTTATAACTGTATATGTGATGAATCACTGGGTAGTGTAGTCTCTGGATGGTCTTTCCCTCAGTCTCTGTTCTACACATTGTCTCTGTATCTCCTTCTGTGGGTATTTTGTTCCCTCTTCTAAGAAGGACCACAATATCCATACTTTGTTCTTCCTTCTTCTTGGGCATTATTTGATATGTGAATTGTGTCTTGGGTATTCAAAGCTTTTGGGCTAATATTCACATATGAATGAGTATATACCATGTATAATCTTTTGTGAATCAGGTTACCTCACTTAGAATATTTCTAGTTCCAACCATTTGCCTAAGAATTTCATGAATTCATTGTTTTTAATAGCTGAGTAGATTACTATTGTGTAAATATATCACATTTTCTGTATCCATTCCTTCCTTGAGGGACATCTGGGTACTTTCCAGCTTCTGACTATTATAAATAGGGCTTCTATAAACATAGTGAAGCATGTGTCCTTATTACATGCTGGAGAAATCTCTGGGTATATGCTCAGGAGTGGTATAAGAGGGTCCTCCAGTAGTATCAAGTCCAGTTTTCTGAGGAACCATCAGACTGATTTCCAGAGTGGTTGTACCAGCTTGCAATCCCACCAGCAGGGATGGAGTGTTCCTCTTTCTCCACATCCTCACCAGTACCTGCTGTTTCCTGAGTTTCTGATCTTAGCCATTCTGACTGGTGTGAGGTGAAATCTCAGAGTTGTTTTGATTTGAAATTCCCTGATGACTAAGAATGTTGAATATTTCTTCAGGTGCTTCTCAGCCATTCAATATTCCTCAGGTGAAAAATCTTTGTTTAGCTCTGTACCCCATTTTTAATAGGGTTATTTGGCTCTCTGCAGTCTAACTTCTTGAGTTCTTTGTATATATTGAATATTAGGCCTCTGTCAGATGTAGGGTTGGTAAAGATCTTTTCCCAATGTATTTATTGCTGTTTTGTCCTATTGACAGTGTCTTTTGCCATATAGAAACTTTGTTATTTTATGAGGTCCCATTTGTCAATTCTTGATCTTAGAGCATAAGCTATTGGTGTTCTGTTCAGGAAATTTTCCTCTGTGCCCATGTGCTCAAGGCTCTTCCATAGCTTCTTTCTATTAGTTTCAGTGTGTCTAGTTTTATGTGTAGGTCCTTGATCCACTTGGACTTGAGCTTAATACAAGGAGATAAGAATGGATCAATTTGCTTTCTTCTGCATGATAACCACAAGTTGACTCAGCACCATTTGTTGAAAAGGCTATCTTTTTCCACTGAATGGTTTTTAGCTCCTTTGTCAATGATCAAGTGACCATAGGTGTGTGGGTTCATTTCTGGGTCTTCAGTTCTATTGGATTTATCTACCTGCCTGTCATTGAACCAATACCATGCAGTTTTTAACACTATTTCCCTGTAGTACTGCTTGAAATCTGGGATTGTTACACATAGAAGAAGTCAAAGAAATTATCAACATATACTTAAGTATAAATATAACACAGAGATAGGGATGGTCAGTGAATTAAATAGTAACTTCCATGTAAAATACTCATTGCATTTGAAACTACAGTTTGTGGCCTTTTCTTAGAAATAGATATACTGAACTTATTTATAGTTAATGATATCAACTGGAAGTTATCTTGATTTTAAGATCATCCTTTGTTTAATTATTTGTATTTCTACAGGGAGAACAGTCTGGTCAAAATGACAGAACTCAAACTGCAAAATTCTAAAACGCTGAGAGACAAGAGTAAGTGTACCTATTTAAAGACAATTCTTTTCTAGACTCCCTTTGGAGGGATCATGACCCAAAGATACAATGACTTTTGACTTCAGACCATAAGTGATTAAAATTATTGTGTTTGAAACCATTATGGTAATTGTTATTCTGGCCCTAGGAAGTTAGTGTGATCAATTTAGAATAAAGCTTACAGAGTTTCATTCCCCAATTTTTCTCTATTTCATTTCCTCTTGTTTATTCAGCCTGAGTTATATAATAAATATTTGATGATATTAATTCTAGAGAACTTCACTGTGGAAAAACATTTGTTGCATTCCATATAAAATGTATCATAACTTTCATACATACATGAAAAGCATTTCAATAATCAAAGTAGTTTTTCAATAGTATACTGCTTTCAGTATATAAAATACTACAATCCTAGAGTGCAATTGGTAGATACTTCTATTTAGTCAGTTTTTGTAGTTAAACTTGGCTATACCAATTCTTCATATTGCATTGTAAATACATATGCTCTAGATTATTGATAATGGAAAAACTGAATATCAATGACTGTCTGCATATATGGCCCACAAATCAACTCTTTATAAGAGAATACCAGCTCATGAAATAAACTACAATTATATACACCGCTAATTCTTCCATGTATAGTATACATAATATGTTTCACCTATGTTAAAATCAAACCATTGTAGGTGTTTTCATTGCTGTTTTCAAGGAGCATATTTGTCATTGTCCCACAATATTCATTTAATTATTAGATTTGCATATAAATGTTTGTAGAATTCAGTTCATTCATTTAATCAGAAACTTGTCAACTATAATATATAGTTTAAATATTACTATTAATTACATTCTGAAGCATTAATTATCAGCTTGCAATTATACCATTAACACTAGCATAAGCATATTAATTAAAGAGGCATTTGATAAATTTGTTGACTGATATATTGAGATAGAGTCTATTAAGTTGAAATAAGTTTGGTTGGCACTAGTGATAGTAAAATCCCAAGCTTCTACTTCACTTGTGCAAAGAACTTGAGGTTACCATTTTAAGAAAGCAGAAGATAACTCATCAGAGAAGCTTTGGATATTTCTTTGAGGCAGAAATAAGAGTAATATTAAAAATATGCAACTGAGAGAATCTGGAAACTGTGCAGATAAGCTCTGTTTCAAATGGAAAAGCAGTTGAAGTAAACATTAAAGCTTTACAAAGAGGAAACATTAGATCTGAATGGAGGTTGATTTGAACAGTGCAGGCGACCAGACCAGTACAGAGGAAACAAGTTCTTTGTCTCCACTTCATCCCGTATACTTCTTTACTTATCCCCTCCTTCTTACTGCCTTTTCTCCTCTTTTAAATTTATTTTGATAAAGGTTCTTCCAATGTAGCCATATGTGACCTGGAATGTCTGGATAGACATGACAGGACTTCAACTTCAGAAGTCTGTCTGTATTTACTTCATCAGTTCTGGGATTAAAAGTGTTCTACTATACCCGACCTTGATGTTGTTGTTGTTGTTGTTGTTGTTGTTGTTATTGTTGTCATTGTTGTTTTGCCATTAATATTTATTTATATTATTATTACATCATTTAAAAAATTTATCCTTAATTTTGTGCATGTGGGTATCTCTGATTAGGTATAAACCATATCGTAAGAGGATATGATAATCTAAATAAAATTTTATTTCTCTTTTTTTCAGTGTACAGAATATAATTTTATATGTTAAACATGAAGCATTCTAATTTTCATATATATGTATATGTATATGTATATGTATGTATATGTGTATGTGTATGTGTGTGTATGTGTATATGTATATGTATGTGTGAAATCAGATACAGTGAACAAAATTAGAAACTTTCTAAGAATAGAAGCATTATGTCAGCATATTTAGTAAAAATAATAGTATTATTTCTATGAAAGGTTTCTATTCCTATAAAAGCATGACTTGAGCATGTCTGCAGAGAACTGAGTATTTTGTTCTCTGATCCAAGTATTTCAATGAGCTGAAAGTTTCAACATTAGTAAAGCAGAAGTAAAATCATGGTGCACCTTCTTTTGCTTGACAATCAATGCATATAACCATTTCTTCTATTGTCGAGGCCAGAAGTAAAAGTATAAAAGGTGGAAAAATTGACATGAGAAAAATAAGATCCAGGTCTCTACTTTCTCTACATGGCAAGACTACTATAAAATTGCTTCCTTCTTTATTCGTATTATATTATTTTTTCTTACTTTTTCTTGTCTTGCAGAAATTGAAACCCCTGGATAACATCCAAGAATTATATAATATGTACATTTACTTGTTTGTCTTGTTGATTCCTGACATTTACTGAAGTCTGCTCAATTGTACCATTTCTATACGTCATAATAATCCTTTCAAAAATAACACAAGGCATAAATCCTTTAGATCATGGACACAGAGAAACAAATATTATATTTGTAATATCCCTTATAATTTTTCATCTCCAATGTAAATCTGTATTTTGACAATTATCCTATCAAATTGAAAAACAGATTTTTGTCCTTGTTATTTGCTAAGCTATAATCAGAGGATACTTTATTAAATGAAATGCTATGGAACATATGAAATGTAGTCACTAAATTACCTAATAACTTGGTCCAGATGAACAATTAATGAAGAGAAAAATACACCTGGTTGATCTCATATGTAGATTGCAAGGCATAGTCTATTATTTATGCTAACTATGGTGGTTACTATGATTTGACTATGAGGAAAGTATAGCCTCCCATGCTTCAGGTTTGGAACTCATTTTGTCATGTTGGGCTCTTTGACCCTTTACGACATTAGAGCAGATAAGATCTCATCCAGTAGGGAATATTACTGAAGCAGTTCATTTGGCAAATTGAGTTTGTCTCACCCAGTGGGTATTAAAAAAAAACATGACCGACCTTTGAAATGTCCTTTGGTTTCCTGTGTCCTCTGGTTGTGATCTCTTCTCTCCCATGCTTCTATCATATGAAGATTAGTTTATGGTGATATATATCTACATATTTATATATCAAAAATATCACGCATGCATGCATTCATCTCTATCATGAAGAAATTAATCTATGTAAAATATACATACTATGGTCTATTTATCTGGTATACAATATATTCTATACAATTATTAATCAGTATTTTTTATCGTTAATCATAAGACAAAACTGTATACAATACATGAGCTTTCTAAAAATCTCTGGTAAACAAGCACTCCAGAATATATTCATATATATATAAAATAAACATCAATTTATTTAAATAAATAGTCTAGCAAAATTTAAGGCATAAATAGCCATTAATTATAAGGCTACAAATTCATATATTTGCAAGTGTATGATTCAAGTGCTGTCTAGACCACCAGCAATTGTAAAACTTACGTGAGATTTCTCAAAGTTATCATAGAGTACCAAATGTTACCATCTAGAGTTAACCAGAAACAACATATTGCTATTGATGAAGCTGAAACATCCATATTTACTATTAGCTAACAATTGTGCAAGGAATACTTTATATAAATGTATTCAATTTTAAGCAAATTTGCTGTTTGTGTTACTTATATTTTATTATCTGTTAATGTGTGTGTGCCCATGTATAAAAGAGTGAATATATTCAAGTTCGAGCAGCAGCACAGTAGACTCAGTCCTCTTTTACGTTTGAATTTAACACACAAGTAGGTTTATTCTCACATTCAGTGTGATAAATTATATGATCACTATGACTTCCTAACAAAATAAAATTGCTGGATGATATTTTTTGCTAATAGCCCATTCATTTTTCAAGTAAAACTTGTATGTTTAACAAATTAAATTTTGAACAAAGTGGTAAACACTGATTTTTAAATTGTTCTAAGGTTTGGATGGAAGTATTTTTACTGTGATTCTAAAATTTACTGAGTTCAATGCATATTTTTTTGTAAAAAAATAAATAGATGGCATACCAGGTAGGAAAATATAAAGATAGAGCAGAAAGAAAAGAACACATATTTGAATAAATATGTTTTGATTAAAATACTGAGCAATAATTCAATTTTTATTGAGGACCTTTACAGGTGTAATTCATACATGTTTACATTTTTGCTGTCTTCATTTTTGTTCTGTCAAAGAGGGTGAATTTAGGCTGACGTTTTCTAATAAACTACCACAAATTACCTGATTAATAAAGTCATCTACTTTTGAAATATGATTTCTCTATGATGTACATTAAACTACTTTTAGACTACACAGATACTAAACTTAGTAGAAGAGTAGAAAAATCCATTCTAGACAAAAAGTGATGATTTATTAGAATACCCATGCAAAGTTCTTTTTGATTGGAAATGTTAGAAAACCTAACTGGAACTCAGTCAGATACAGGCCTTTGTGTCTTATGTAATGAGATTATAGGAGACACAAAACATCAGCTCTTCTCAGGAAGGACTGCTGACAAGGATTTGAAAGATAACAAGTGTTACATCTTCTTCCATGTGTTCTGTCACGTTATTCAGAGTTCTGTTGCTGAGTAGCTAGTTCTTTGCTATGGAGAATGTGGCATTGGTGATTCTCTAGTTAGCATAGTTTCCATTTTGTTGTGTAAGGGAAATTTCACATTTTACTGTAGTCCTTGGATTTAACCAGTCACAGAGGAATATGATTATGAGTCTGATACTTGCTCAACTGTCCAAAAGTATCATTAGATTTGTTGGGTACAATTATTGGTAATTCCCAATTCAACAACACAGTTAGAGTCAAGGGAGGAATGATCCTGCAAAAGGAAAGGGTACTGTGATCTTCCAGCAGTGCTTAGTGATTGAGGAAATCAATCAGCATGTGGCTTGCAACTGGAAACATTAAGTTTTAACAAAAGAAAGCTAATATACAAGATTCTGTAACACTCGCATTGACTTTAGGTTAGACCTTCCACCCCTCAAAAATCTTACAAAATGTTTGTGCATGTGAAAAGCAGATTTTCAAATTATTTCTAAAAATAATTATGTCTGTGTTTCTCTTAAAAACACAAACAAACAAGAAACTTAATACTGGACAGTTTAGTTCTCTGTTGAAGATACATATCCATGATTCTTGTGGTAAACATTTCTAATAAGAGTGGAATGATGAAGCCTTATGTTGTTCTGGCAGATGGTGAAGTCAAGAAAATAAGAACAATTTTTATATAATTTCTTTTTCATATATATATATGTAACAAAGAGACACAAATCTAGCAACACATTTTACAGGATATGTAGACTATCTAGGTTTTATATCCAGAATGGATTATTTCCTGTCTTTTGAATTTTATATAAATTATCTGGCATACACTTATGTATTTGAACATTTGGTCTCTAAGTCACTATCTTATTTGGGACACTTGTGGACCCTTTAAGTGGTGGAGTTTTCGGAGGAAATGTGTTATTGGTGTGTGCGTTGAGATTTGACAGCCCAGCTTTATTATTTGTTATCTGCTTCTAGACTGAAGTGACAGTGGATCATAAGCCCTATTATAGTGTTAGAAAAAACAAAGTCTTCTTCCTCTGAATTGCTTGTGGTAAGGTTTTAAGCTGCTATTGAGAAATATGGGGTTGTTGGCAGGGTAAACCTGATCATTTATTTCTGAGACCCTGACTGTTTGAGCTGGTTTATGAGGAAAAAATGAAAATTTGGGAGAGTTAGGATTAAATTTTTTTTCAGAATGCTCTAGGCATAGTTTGTATCATGCTGGAGGTTGAAAAGACTCAAATACTAAGAGTGTCAGCTCATGCATTTTTCAGGGAAAAATAAAGATCCTGTGGAAGATTTGGCTAGAGGTCACTGATGTGATATTCCGGAAAATAGATAGTATATTCATATATGTATATAGTATCCAGCCTCTAACCAGGGCTATCTGTAAAGCTTCCAGTGTCATTCATATGGTACTGGCTTCATAGGTATTATAGATGCAAGTCTGAAAGCATGAAGAATTTAACCATAGATTCAGAAAGTCATGGATACCACACATGTTGTAAAATGTCAAAGTCCTGTAAAGAGAGCCCTGACAATCTGAGGCCATTGCATGAACAGAGAGTGTAAAATGTAACTTATAATGAGGATGGCCTCATGCTAGAGATGCCTGAATCATGAGATGTCAAACACAGAAACTGATGGAGTGAGTCCTGACCCAAAAGAGAGGCTATGTGTACTTCAGGAATAGAGTTGGAGGTACAGGGTATACTGCCCTAGCCCTTTGTCACCCTGATAATTCTGGAGCTCTAAATCCTAGGGATAGAGCTTTACTTTTGGTATTCCCTGTGCTGGAGTCTGTTCTTGCTTTTGTTTTGGAAGATTCTTCTTATCTGCTTGTGGAGAGTAGAAATATATACTCTGTTAGATTATACTTTCAAACAGTGTATCCATTTTATATACAGATAAGGGATTGTTTTGAGTCTCAGAAGAGACATTGGAATTTTGAAGAGTATTGGGACTGCTGAAGACTATAAAGACTTTTGGAGTTGTAATGACTGCATTTCCAGTACAAAATTGTTTTGATCTTATAGACACCAGAATGGATTGTTGTGTTTTTAATGTGAACTATCTGTCATAGACAGATATGTTTGAATGTTTTGTCCTTAGTTTGTGGTGTTGTTTCGGAAGTTTATAAAACCACTATGAAGTGGAGATTATTGAGGAAGAGAGTTGCTGGGAGCAGGACTTTTAGTGTAAATGCTGTGCATCAAATTCTATCAGTTTCTGTGGCCTGATATGACTTAGTGTGGCAAGCTACCAGCCTGTCATGCAGTTTTTGCCATTATAGATTATGTCCCTTTAAATCATTAACTAATATGAAGTCTGTCTCTTTTGGGTTACTTTTTCAGACATTGCGTCAAAACCAAACAAATATATCATATAACCCAATATGTTTTTCAGGTTTTGGGTGAACAACTGAAATTTTCATGTTTTGTTTTTTGTATATCAAGTAAGATGTTATTATTATGATTTTTAGAAGTTACCTCGTGCTCTCATTTCTATGAGTGTTAGAGTTGTAGAATCACAAGAGTTAAGACCTAAGAAAGTTTTAGTTCAAAGATTGGATAGTAAATGGAAAGTGAGTTGAAGCAAGGAAGTGTCCTGGCTAGTTAAAATTTCAACTTAGCCGTGTTCTTGTTCATTTTGTAGATAGATTTATTCTGATCCAGAGTGATAGTATATATGCTAATTCATTGTCTTCCTTCTGAGGAAGCACGGTGCTGTTCAGAATACAATGAATAAATTGATGTAAGTCAGGTTTTGTTTTCACAGTTACCTGTTTCTAGTTTCATCAGGCTTATCTTCCTGTCCAAATGACTTTGATGATTTCTCTCAAACTAAAAAGAAATATGGGCAAATATGTCTGCAGCCAGAGTAAGAGCAAAGAATGCAAGTCCATACAAAATCCAAATGCCACTAGAGGCTTGAGAGAAGTTCTGGATCAACAATGTTACTATGCCTGGACTTAGTAGAATTCCCTTTGGTAGTTGTGCAGAAGTTTGAAATCTCTTCTGGAATGAGGTATCCTTCCCCTTTGACATGCCATGAATTAACAGAAGGAAAGAGGAACACTGATATATCATTTCTTGTGCAACGAACAAACAAACAAACAAACAAACAAACAAGACAGACCAAGTAGAGATATAATAGTTTTGGGCCTCTGAGTACATATAGACATTTATTGGCTGATAATCTAAGCTCAATCCCCATGACAGAGTAGAGAATTGGTTCCTGATGTTCTCTCTCTGACCTTACACAAGTGCCATGGCACACATGCACATATATCACAAACACACACACACACACACACACACATATAATAATAATAATAATAATAATAATAATAATAATAATGATAGTAATAGTGATAATGATAATAAATATATTTTAAAAGGAAATAAAACAGATTTGAGATAAATTTTTATATGATAAAGTTTCTAATCACAATATTGTCTAAATATGAACAAATGTAGTCATTAACATACTGCTGTCACAATAATGATATGTCACCTCCAAAATCTCTCTCTCCTTTTCCTTTCCATAGTGCTGCCACATGCTGGTTCCAGAGGAAGAATGTTTTACTTTATGTCACTGCAGAAATTGCCTCTCCTGAAAATTCCCATGACAGGAGTCATCCCAGTCCACAGATACGTGCATCCAGTTTATCTTCTAGCCTAATGCTTTTGTGAGAAATTAATATTTCATTAGTAATTTAATCCATTAGTTATTGAGTATTATATATTATGAATACAAAGTAATTTCTTTATACACCCGTCATTGATTGATTGTTCATTTTTCATGAAAACCATTTTCATGTTATTCAGAATACAACCCTTTTCATATTTACCCTGACTCAGGGAGAGATGACGTGGTAACAGTATCAATGGCTTTATATAAACCTCTTTAAAAGCTTTCTAAAGAAGATACAGCACCTTTGAGCTAGGATGGCAGTTCCAATCACCACATACAGGCAGCAATGCCTACTATTATCACCTGTGTTGACCTGAGCCACAATTTGTGCGAGAAGACTTTCAGAGCTTTAATTTTCATTTTGACATTACACTATGATCATAATTTATCCATGAGCCTTTTTTCCCAAAGTGCTTGTTCATATACTATCCCAAATATTGAAAATGTTGTCTTTACTACAATCTATTATAGTTTTGCCATTTTTTCACATTCTGAACTTAGGCATATTCTTTGCAGTGTTTTTTGTAGTAGTTATTAATCTCATCAATTTTACATTTAGAACCCTTAAGGTTTTTTTTAATTTATTCTTCCTTCACACAATACATTGATACCTCAGCGACCCCTCACTCCACACCTCCCATCTCCTGCCACCTGCCTCTCTCCCAGATGCAAACCCCATTTATCCTCCTAGGAAAGAGCAGACCTCCTAGAGACATCAACTAAAGACAACATAACACTATATACTAAGAGCAGATTTTTAAAAAGAATCTTATATTTATAGATATATGAAGAATAGATTTCCATTGTAAAATTTATACAACATTTCCTAATTTAAAAATGAATATATCTCTGACACCTTATAATTATGGTGATGTTATTGTAATACTGCTGATCAATACTGTTGGAATGAGTGGTCTCTCTGTTTTGACCTGTGATGAATTAAAAAAGGATGAAGAAAAACAATTTATCAATGTTTTCACAAAAAGAAAAAGAAGTGATAAATAGTAACTCTTTATTAAATTCAATCTTCAAGTTTAAAATTTTGTACATATAAGGAACTTTTTAAGGAATAGAAAAAAATTCACACATAGAGAATACTATTTAAAGAATTCAATAGAATAAATTTTGAGGTTAATAAAATACACATAAAATATCTGAATAAGTGAAAGTAGCAGCTACCAGAATGAAATAATGTGTTATATTTCAGTAGACCAAGATAGTTGAAAAGGATAGATGATGATACAAATATATAATAATTAATGTTACCAAACCCAGACACTACTGGGGATGCCAAAAGTGCCTGCTGCCAGGAGCCTGATATAGCTGTCTCCTATGAGGCTCTGGCAGAGCCTGACAAATTCACAAGTGGATGCTCACAACCAACCATTGGGCTGAGCATGGGGTCCTCAATAGAGGAGTTAGAGAAAGTAGTGAAGGAGATGAAGAGGTTTTCAACCCATAGGAAGAACAAAAATATCATCCAACCAGACACCCCAGAGCTCCCAGAGACTAAACCACCAACCAAAGAGTAGATATGGAGGTACCCATGTCTCCAGTCGTATATGTAGCAGAGGATGGCCTTGTTTGACATCAATGAGTGGTCCTTGGAAAGCTTGATGCCCCACTATAATTGAATGGCTGGGTGGGGAGCTAGGACTACTAGAGCACCCTCATAGAAGCCGGGGTAGGGAGAATGGGATAGGAGGTTTGGAGGGGTGACCTAGAAAGGATCAGAGATTCAATCCATTATCATCAAGGCAGGAGCATAGAAATTTCCTGGCAGACGTGGGGCTGGAGATTTTTTTCTTAAGGCAGCTAGCAGAAAACTCACTTTGAGGTAGCTAGGACAGGTTATTAAAGCCCATGCTCACAGTGACACCTATTCCAGCAAGGCTACACCTCCTAATAGTGCCACTCCCTTTGCCAAGCATATGCAAACCATCACACTACACATCTGCACATTTCTTTTCCTCAAGGATATATCTCATAGTATCTTTGGTACTGGATTGTATTCATGCATTCCAGACCTATAATTTGTTTCAAATCAGACTCTCTTTGCCTCGGTTGGTCTCAGTTTATCCCACCTTTGAAACCTTGCCATTAATTAGAGCTATTTCATAGTTATACTTTTTTTAAATTAATATTCAAGTTGTATTATGGATACCATTAAAAGATTCCTTTTTTACATATTATATCCAAATAACATTCTCTTATTTTCTACTAAAATGCTTAGACATTATATTTCCTGCCAGACATAGTGTGATCAACATAAATATCAATGTAAACAAACATTTTTTCCAAGACAGGGTTCCTCTGTGTACTGGAACTCACTCTGTACACCAGGCTGGCCTCGAACTCAGAAATCCACCTGCCTCTGCCTCCCAAATGCTGGGATTAAAGGCATGCACCACCAACTCCAGACTCATTGGAAATAAACTTTACATGATAGTGCAAACTATATTCTCTTCTAGGAATGAAGATTTTCTTAGACTCTTATTGCACACTCAGATCCAACTTGCTATTTCAGAAAATGGAATCATGTGTTCATAGTCACTCTCACTCCATCTTTCAAGAACATTTTTTTTGGATCCAATGTCTAGTTTTTGAATGGCATAATTCTTTCAAACTATTCAGTTTTTAAGTTCTTTGTATAGTGTGGATTCTAATTCTCTGTCAGATACAGAGCTGGCAAAAGACTTTCTGTTTTATTCCTCTTGCTTGCTTGTTTACTTCCTGTATAGAAGAGCACTTGTTGAACATGCTTTCTATCCTCTAGTGTATGCTATTAGCACATTTGTCAAATATTAAATGGGCAAGATTTTATAAATTCATTTTTGGTTCCTCAATGTCTTAAATGGGATGTATTGATAAAACCCACTCCCTTAACCTCAGAGAGCTGTGGAGGGGTGGATAGAAAATTATCAGAGCTAGAGGAGATTGATAACTCCAAGGGGAAAAATATCCTCTGGTCACAACAGAGCTGATGTAGATTTGAATGCAAAGATACTATGGAGGCCAGCAAAAGGCATGCACAGATTCAAAAGAGACAGAGATCAGCTCTGAGAGAGGGTAGTGGACACAGCTTTCTACCCTTTATCAAGAGTCTATGTTCTAGCTATATATGTATCAGAGGACATCAATGAGAGGAGAGGCCTTTGGTCCTATGAAGGCTTGATGCCCCAGTGTAGGGGAATGCCAGGTCAGGAAAGTGGGGGTGGAGGTTTGGTAAGCAGGAGGAAGGGGACAGGAATAGGGGGGTTTCAGAGGCGTAATGAGGCAAGGTTATACCATTTGAAATGTAAATGCAGCAAATATCTAATTTTAAGAAAAAGAAGTTATCTGCAATAAAACTACATGCAAAAGCAAAATTAGTTTTCCTCAATAAAATCTCATTGGGTATAGTATCTAAACTTAATGATAGGCTATGTCTTTGCTTCTTTGAAATTTTATATTTTTATTTTTTGTCTATTGCTCTTTGATTTGTAGGTTATGGCTTTTGATTTGTGTTTGTGTGCATCTGCATGTATGTGTGTCTGTGTGTGCATGTGCCTCTCTCTCTCTCTCTCTCTCTCTCTCTCTCTCTCTCTCTGTGTGTGTGTGTGTGTGTGTGTGTGTGTTGAGTTTCTTGTTGTTTTTGTCCTGCTTGTTTTCTAGAGAAAGATAATAAAGACATGGAGAAGGAACTATGAGGAGATGTGAAGGGGGTAAAGTGAAATAGGAAAACATTGTTTGAAAAAATTAATAAACATTAAATTAAAAAGCTACTGATTTTCCTAAGTTGGGTCTGCATCCTACCACTTTTCTAAAATTGTTGATTCTTTTTCAAATGTTTTCTTATTGAATTATTCAGACTTTTATTTACAATATTATCACAAATTAAAATGGGGATAGTTTGATTTCTTCTTTCCTTTTTGCTTCCTTTAATTTTCTTTTCTTGCCTTATTGCTACAGTTAGTGTTTCAAATACATTGTTCAAAATTAGTAGGCATAGTGGACAACCTTTTTTCATTCCAAATTCCAGTACAAGTTCTTCAAAATTTCATAAAATTAGAATGATCTCAATTGTGGTTTCACCTATAAAATCTTTATGTTGAAATATGAACTAAAATAAAAATTTTCTTGCTTAAGCTGTTTTTGTCAAGGTTAATTCATCATAGCAACCAACTAGTGATTAAGACAAACACCAATAACAACAAAAGAAATTATATTATTTTAATTATTTTAATATTAACCATTTACATGATATTTAATTTTATCTATTTTATATTTACTTTTTAATTCAACATTTTCATAATGCCATTAATTGTGTTCTTAATAATCACTTCCTGAACTAAGAAAAAATAAATTTTCTTCTACATGATAGTTCATCTTTGTTTGTCTCATATATATATATATATATATATATATATATATATATGTCTTTGCTGTTTGGAATATCAGGAATATCAACTTATAAACAAGAGAAGAGTGGGATTTGCACAGTAGTAGATAAAAGCTCTAAATCCAAATTGGAGTTATAAGCATGCCTTGTGTCTGTGTTTTAATGATGGCACTTTTCTTTTTTTTCCATTTATTTATTTATTTATTTATTTATTTATTTATTTATTGGCTTTTTTCGAGACAGGGTTTTTCTGTGTAGCCCTGGCTGTTCTGGAACTCTGTGGACCAGGCTGGCCTCAAACACAGAAATCCTCCTGCCTCTGCAACCCAAGTACTGGGATTACAGGCATGTGCCACCACCACCCAGTGTCACTTTTCTTTTCTTGTTCAAACAGGGAAACATTCACCAAATTATCAAAGTAATCTTTTAATGTAGTGCAAATGAAAATTTATTCTTTTGAAATAATTATAAAGCACAATTGTTTTTTTGAGATTCTTAAACAAGTAACCTAAGCAGACAGAGTGAATCTTTATATCTCTAGCAAATCCAAATCTTGTACTTTATAAAATGAATTGTTAAAGATAGAAATATCTCAGATTTTTAAACTGTATTGTATTCATGATATAGCTGTTCTCTAGAATTCTTAAATGTATTTTTAGTTTATTCTAAACTACTTTATTTATTCTAAACTATTATTATTCATTTTAATAAATTATTTTATTCTTTCTTTAAAGAAAACATGTATGTTTATATCTTCCTGAAAATATAAATCTCATTAAGCAAAATCTGTTTTCATCTATTTCCTCTTAGGTACAACCTAGACCTTGACCATTTAATTCCTCTTAGGTACAAACTAGACCTTGACCAGATATTTCCCCAGACATATCTGGTATTTATTTCTGTGTTTTTCATGAGATAAAATTCTGAGTTTAGGTATTACCCTTTTCATGTTTGTATTATTAATTATAAATACCAATATAACAGCACTATTCTTGTACTAGGAAGAGAATTGACTTTAAAAATCCTGTCTTAAAATACTGTGTACCTCTAGAAATGTGGGTTTATAATCAAATTCATGATTTGTATAGATTTTCCTAAATATTACATCTACATAGATATAAGAAAGGATGTAATTTGGAAATCCACATAACGGAAGTAGCAATATCACATGGTTAGAGCTCTTTATTCACCAGTAGTTATCCAATGTAACAGTGACCCAGTGTCTGTTATAGTCTCTCATGTATGGAAATAAAAATATAAAATTTTCACTGTACCTTAAAGAGATCCTAGCACTAAAACTTCTTGGGCTTTCTATATTGCTGTTCCTAGAAACAGCCACCAGTCTCCTCCTACTATGGTTAGTCTTGAAGTACGTTAGTACATATATGACTAGATTTTATAGCTGCACTCAAGTCACTATTCAAGTCACTTACTACTCATTTAAAGATGACTAGCTGGGTACAAAACCCTGTTTGTGAAATTCATGCGTATAGCTTTCAAGTTTCAAATTCCCCTGGAAAACCTGTATAATTTCCCCATAATTTTTTTTCTTCTAGGTGTTGCAAAACAATCCTTGGATAAAGGGATTTAAATGTTTTTGAGAAAAGAGGATACAATAGTAGCAGTCAAGATAGTATCATTCTCCCCATTACTGGTTCCTAGGGCAAGACTTCTACTTGATGAGAGTGCTGCAGAGATTAACTGAATCATAATCAGTGAACTTTCATGATCAACTTTCAAGGTTAAGCTATAGTTCTCAATTTCCGTATTCATCTTGCCTATAGACACAGATGGGGCATCTGAGCAATCAAAAAAGAAGTGTCGAATCATATTAAATATGATTATTGGTGACAAGCAAGTTATACCAGAGATAATGTCAGTGTAAATGTATTGTTACAAATCTCTATCTGTAATTTTGTAGCTCCTGGCAGCTACTGTGAACTGGGTTCCTGGAACAGAAGCTGAGGGATGGATGGGGAAGTGGCGAAACTAACGAGGACCAGGACAATAGTTCACCGATCGAGGCCAAAGTTTAATGAAGATCTGACAATTTAACAGTTTGGGCAAGCCCCTCCTTTCAGACTCCTTGGTGAGTTCCAGGAACTGATCTGGCTCTTCGTTGGGTGTTGACTCCACTGCTCAGGCAGCTGGGCAGGTCACCTGCTTAATTCAGGAATTCGTGGATCTGGAGGAACAATGAACTTCACCTTCGCTCTGAGCCCTCCACCCTAAGTGAAACAGGATCCTGAATAGCACAGGAATCCCTGCTCAACAAAGGCTGGGAGAAGAAGTTCACCTTGATCAATATCAAGTTCCTACCATGTGGCATGACACACCATTATGGCTCTGTACATAATTTTAGAGAATTTCAACTACTTTTGTGTGGTTCTGGAGCTTTATTGATAACTTGGCTTGATTGGTAATCACTTAATGGACCAATATTTGATTGAAACTTTGAGGGGGCCTCCAGATAAATTAACTAAAGGAAGAAGACCCCATGAATGTGAAGACAAAAGTATAATCTTTTGTCTACCAAAAGGTGACTACCAGCATTTGTCCCTCTTTTCCTTCTGATGGGATATGCAACTTGATTAGCTGTTTTGTGTTCTTGCTACCATGTACTTCCCACTATGATACACTGTAACTCTAAACTATGGGGTGAAATAAACTTCCTTCCTGTAGTTGCTTTGCGATGTCTTATCTTATTTTTTGATAACAAGCAAAGTATCTCATCCATGCTTATTTTGATTTCTTTTTATACATGGAAGAAAGCTCAGGACCTAAGAAGGATGTTAGACTTTAAATAGTTGTCTAACGACTCCTTGAGGAATATGCCATTTTTGATAACATGTACTTTTAATTTTGTGCATTTTTCTTTTCATTTTTTTTGAAATAAAGATTTGTATAGCCTAGGATACCTCAATCATATTGAAGATGATCTTCAGCCCCCATGTCTTGAAATTATAGCTTTGTAGCACTGTACCTGGTTTATTTATAGGTATTACCAGTGAAATATTTTATGATTCATTAGCATATATGTATATTAGTGTTCCTTTTCCCAAAAGTGTGATATGGAGTATTCTTCCTCTTATATCTACAAATTTAATGCATTCTTAAATTTTAATTATCAAATTATTAAACTTTGATATTATTTGATTTAATAGCATCTGTTTTCCTGAGCAATGATGTCTATTGAATACTAACATTGTTTCAAATGGTGCATAACAATTTGCTTCATAAAAGACAACAACTATCAGTAAGATTTTACACATAGTGAAGAAACTGACACATTTCAGAAGGAAAAGTGCTGACCATTGTCCCGCAAAGACAAGAAAATTCCACATTGGCCTATCACTAAGGAAAGAAAATGAAAGCACATTGCAATTTTATAGTCTGCCAACATGTAAAACATAAATTTGCTGTTCTCAGGGAGTTCCCATCAGGGACGGGCACTAACAAATTGCTGACATCCCCAACTTGCAAAATCAGGAAAACCTTCTCAGTTGTTTCTGATTGTTTACAGGCACCATTTAGTGGAGTGCAGCTGTGTCGTTCCCTGTGTTTCTCACCTGCCACACTGTGATTGCTTCAGAATTTACACCATCTGAAAAGTAGCAAATATTCTTAAGAGATGTATCTGGCTCCAAATTAACCAGCAATGTACATAAACCTGTTCATTTTCCCATTAAAGAGAGAGCCACAGTGGAAGGTTCCCTGATCTTGGCAGATGGTAATAGAAACTCATCAGTGACTTTCAAGATGCATTCACATCATCCTAGAGAAAATTAACATCTACTTGTTGGAGTTATCACATTTAAATTATGATGCCTTTTAAGGAAAGGCCAGAATTATCATCAAGGAAAGATGGATTAACTGTGGTATCCATTATGTAACTAAGCACCAAAGGTGAAATATTGCCTTTAGAATTTCAAATGAAATAAGCTGTATGATTTAGGCCTCATATCCCAAATTATCCAATAAACTCATTAAGCCTTCTGAGGAGGGCAAAAGTATAGATATCAGAGCAAGCTGGCAGTAATTTTACACACACACACACACACACACACACACACACACACACAGAGAGAGAGAGAGAGAGAGAGAGAGAGAGAGAGAGAGAGAGACTTAATTGAAAAGAAACTCTTAAATCATACATCATAAAATAGCACTAAGAATTCGATTCCCATTAAATGCACATTTTACATTTCCATGTTAAGTGTGAGCATTAAAGTTGAAATAAATATTATAGTTCAACATGAGAATTAAACTAGATAAAGAAATAGGGAAGTTCAAGAGCAACACAGTTCAACTCCTAGCAGAGTCAGTTACAATCTCTACTTTCATGTTAAAAAAAAAAAAGTTACCTTGCACATGTACTTTAGCTGAAATCTGTCAGGACATTTCCAGTGCAAAAGGTTTCCTAGTTAGTTCTGCAAATATATCAGCTTACATTTCCAATTCTGTGGTATCTACATTCTGCACCGTAGAATTAAAATAAGAATAAACCACGATCACATTTCTATCCTGTCCCAGATACGTGTTTTCATTCTTTTGACCTTTCATTTCTCAACTCTCTCTAGAACTGGCAATTATTTTTTCTGTCTGCCAATAAATAAAATTCCCCAAAGCTCATGGAATGCATCCAGTTACCCATTTTGCAGCCTACTTATAAATTTAAATGGCAGATGTAACTTTCACATTTACTGCAAGGGCCTGTGAATTTCACCATGATGTATGCATCAGACATCCTTATTAGGCAAATTCATTATAATTTTTAATACTAACAAGGATGTGGTCAAATTTGGCATTCTGATTCTTCACCAGTGGCACTGCAGTGCATTCAGGCCATTTTGGTTCACTTGAATGATTTAATAGAATTTATAATGAGGGGAACATACACTCAGATATTAGCATTAGTCAGGATTAGTAAATCCTTGATTTTATCACATTTAAAGAAAAACTGTGGAGATATGAAACAATGAGAGACTGGGACTCATAGAAGCAAGTCACATCCTAAGGCAGACATTGGCTGGAGTCAGATAGTTTGAGAGTTATGAGAAGAGAACGTGAGGAAGACAGACCACTGGAATGCTAGAAACAGTCTTTGTCCTTTCTTATCCAGTGAGCTTCCCAAATTCTAAGGTAAGAAAAGGTGTGATATGGTATACCTTACTTTATATTTACACTGTTTTTAGTTTTTGCTTATTGAATTATCCTACTAAAGACATGCAAAAGCCCTAAACTGAGCCTTACTTGGAAATAGGACCTTTATTGAATAGTGTAATCTGCTATAAAATATACTATAGTGTGAGCATATTTATTACTATTCTGTCTCAAGTCCAGCAGCATATTGTCAGTATATTGAGGTACATATTATTTATTTATTTATTTATTTATTTATTTATTTATTCCTCTTTTTTATTAGATACATCCTTTATTTACATTTCAAGTGATTTCATCTTTCCTGGTTGCCCTCTCCCAAAAAGTCCCATAAGCCCTCTCCCCTCCCCCTGTTTCCAATTCCCTTCCACTTCCATGTCCTGGTATTCCCCTACACTGCTGCATCTAGCCTTTCCAGGACCAGGGGCCTCTCCTCCCTTTGATGTCCTCTGCTGGTTATGCATTTGGAGCCATGGGTAATACCATGTGTACTCTCTGGTTGATGGTTTTGTCCCTGGGAGCTCTGGGAGTACTAAGTGACTCATATTGTTGATCCTCCTGTGGTGCTGCAAACCCCTTCAGCTTCTTGGGTCCTTTCTCTAGTTCCCTCATTTGGCACCTTGTGCTTAGTTCAGTGACTGGCTGAAAGGGTCTCCCTCTGTTTTTGTCATGCACTAGCAGAGCCTCCCAGGTGAGGGCTATATCTGGCTCTGGTCAGGAAGTACTTGTGGGCATCCATAGTAGAGTTCTGGTTGTATAATTGTATCACCAGAGCCCTAGGTGATGTAGTCTCTGGATAGTCTTTACCTCAGACTCTGCTCCACACTTTGTCTCTGTATCTCCTTCTGTGGGTATTTTGTTCTTCCTTCTAAGAAGGACCAGAGTATCCATGATTTGTTCTTCCTTCTTCTTGGCATCATTTGATATGTAAATTGTGTCTTGGGTATTCCAAGCTTCTTGGATAATATCCATTTATCAGTGAGTGCATACCATGTGTATTCTTTTGTGATTGGGTTACCTCACTTAGATAGATATTTTCCAGTTCTATTCATTTGCCTAAGAATCTCATGAATTCATTGTTTTTAATAGCTGAGTAGTATTCCATTGTGTAAATATACCACATTTTCTGTATCCATTCCACTCTTGAGGGACATCTGGGTTCTTTCCAGCATCTGGCTATTATAAATAGGGCTGCTATGAACATAGTAGAACATGTGCCCTTATTACATGCTGGGGAATCCTATGGGTATATGCTCAGGAGTGGTAAAACAGGGTCTTCCAGTAGTATTAAACCCAGTTATTTGAGGAACCACCAGATTTCCAGAGTGGTTGTACCAGCTTACAATCCCATCAGCAGTGCCTGCTGTCTCCTGAGTTTTTGATCTTAGCCATTCTGACTGGTATGATTTGAAATCTCAGGGTTGTTTTGATTTGCAATTCCCTGATGACTAAGGATGTTGAACATTTCTTTAGGTGCTTCTCAGCCATTTGTTATTCCTCACGTGAAAAGTCTTTGTTTAGCTCTGTAACCCATATATAATAAGGTTATTTGGAGGCTGAGAAAGAAATTAGGGAAAGGACACCCTTCACAACAGTCACAAACAATATAAAATATCGTGATGTGACTCTAACCAAACAAGTGAAAGATCTGTATGACAAGAACTTCAAGTCTCTGAAGAAAGAAATTGAAGAAGACACCAGAAGATGGAATGATCTACCATGCTCATGGATTGGCAGGATCAATATAGTTAAAATGGCCATCTTGCCAAAAGCAATATATAGATTCAATGCAATTCCCATGAAAATTCCAACTCAATTCTGTCTAGAGTTAGAAAGAGCAATTCTCAAATTCATCTGGAATAACAAAAAACCCAGGATAGCTAAAACTATTCTCAACAGTAAAAGAACTTCTGGGGGAAACAGTATCCTGGACCTCAAGCAGTACTACAGAGCAATAGTGTTAAAAACTACATGGTATTGGTATAGTGACAGGCAGGTAGATCAATGGAATAGAATCAAAGACCCAGAAATGAACCCACACACCTATGGTCACTTTATCTTTGACAAAGTAACTAAAACAATCCAATGGAAAAAAGATAGCCTTTTTTAACAAATGGTGTGGGTTCAACTGGAGAATAGCATGCAGAAGAATGCAAATCAATCCATTTTATCTCCTTGTACTAAGCTTAATTCCAAGTAGATCAAGGACCTCCACATAAAACCAGACACACTAAAACTGATAGAAAAGAAACCAGGAAAGATCCTTGAGCACATGGGCACAGAGGAAAATTTCCTGAACAGAAAACCAATAGCTTATGCTCTAAGATCAAGTATTGACAAATGGGTCCTCATAAAATTACAAAGTTTCTGTAAGGCAAAAGATACTCTCAATAGGACAAAAAGGCAACCAGCAAATTGGGAAAATATCTTTACTAACCCTACATCTGACAGAGGGCTAATATCCAGTATGTACAAAGAACTCAAGAAGTTAAAATTTTTTATTGCTTATTTTATGTATTCCCATTTCAAATGCTGTCCACTTCCCAGTTTCTCCTCTCTATCCCATCTCCCTTACCCTGCCTCCATGAGGGTGTTCCCCCATTCACCCACTCTTGTTTCACTGTCCTAGCATTCCCCTACTCTGGGGCATCAAGCCTTCACAGGACCAAGGTCCTCTCCTCCCATTAATGGATAAGGTCATCCTCTGCTATATATGCAGCTAGAGTCATGGAAACCTGCATGTGTACTCTTTGGTTGGTGGTTTAAATCCTGTGAGCTCTGAGTGGTCCAGTTAATTGATATTGTTCCTCCAGTGAGGTTGTAATCCCCTTCAGACTCTTCAGTCATCTCTCTAACTCTTCCTTTGGAGTCTGCATGCTCAGTCTGATGGTTGGCTGCAAGCATCTGTATCTATACTGATCAGTTACTGGCAGAGCCTCTCAGGAGATAGCTATTTCTTTTCTAAGTCATAGATCCCTTTCTTCTGGTACTCTAGCATGTACAAAAGAACATGGCATTATCACTCTGCTTATAAGGGCAGTGATGTTACTCATGAGTCTTTATTTTTCCAATCTTATTATTTACTTATTACTTCACTTCTATTGTATAAACTGAGTAGCAGAAGCCATACAAGAAGGTTAAAGTGGAATGGAAAATGTGCAAAATGTGTATGGAGACACAAACAGAACAGTGTTTAAGTTAAGCAAATATAGTGACTAGCCAGACACAGTACATACACACACACACACACACACACACACACACACACACACTTATGATGTTGGACATTTTCATTTTAGAAATAAATAAAGTGATTCTCTCAAGAGAGTAAAGAATATGATAAAAACAAAACAGACTAAATTTTTACAGATTCTGAAATTTAGTTTTTAAAAGAATGTTAATATCTCTGAAGTTGTTTTTTTTTAAACTAGTGATTTGCTGTACACTGTTGGCATAGTTAGAATTCGCATTTTAAAAGAGATACTCTGTATCTGAATATAAGATCTACCAACCTGATACTATTTTATATTCAATTTCCTCTTTTCTCTCTAAGACTTACTTTTTAAAAATAACTTCCCCTAGTACTCCAGTAGCATTTGGAACTCATTTGATGAATATTGGTTTGCCTTATATTCTCAGGAGGAAATTAATTTTTCTCTATCTTCCTAGTGTTATTCTGAGACTTCCAAATTTTATTATGTCTACTTTCTATTCTATAAAATTTGACAACACATTAGATTTATGATCCTGATACTTGTGTTGATAGCATAGTTATCCAAGTCTATGCAGGAGTGTTCGATTAAGCAATTATTCACATCTTTAATTATTCTTTTTCATTTATCTTTTGACTAAAACAATAGTGCATCTTACAATAAAAATGCTAATATATCTGATTTAAATTGAAAATGACCTCTTTTCTTATATTCTAGGAATTTAATATGAACTACAGACTATTATAATCTTTTCAGGGAATAGTACCACTTATCCTTCATAAACCTTTTTGAACATTAGATTTACTTGAAATTTCAGAAGAGCAGATTGCGAACATTAGTTTCTCATTGCTATTCTAGCAAATGCCTCCATGTTGGGTTAACACAAATGGCAATAACAAAATGTGCAGTGTTAAAAAACATATGTGTGTATGTGTGTGTGTTTATATGTGTATGTATAGAAGTGAGGTAACAGAAATAGACCAAATATGCATGTAGCCAATAGATAAAAATATCAGACATTTCCTTTGTTTTGCCTTAATATTGTAAATCATGCTTTTCATAATTTTGTGTATTCAAGTAAAGCCTTCATGTGAATAATCTTTGCAGTTCTTGTAAGGCCTAGATAGACTATAGAATTATTTATAAACCATGCAAGAAAGACATATTTGTATCAAATAAATGTTTGAGCTGCAAAAAAAGCTAGAAAAAAAGAGAAAGAATAGGCCTTCAAACAAATGGTGACTGTGCCCTTTCTTTCCTGTCTCCTTTCTTTCCTGTCTTTCTTCCTTCCTTCCTTCCTTCCTTCCTTCCTTCCTTTCTTTCTTTCTTTCTTTCTTTCTTTCTTTCTTTCCTTTCTCCCTTCCTTCCTTCTTTTCTTTCTTTCTTTCTTTCTTTCTTTCTTTCTTTCTTTCTTTTGTTCTTTATTTATATCTTTTTTCTTTCTTTTGTTCTTTCTTTCTTTCTTTCTTTCTTTCTTTCTTTCTTTCATATTGGTAATTTTTCTCCATGTATATCTGTACATAACATATGCACAGTGCCTGTAGAGGCCTGCAGATGATGATGGACCACCTGGATATGGAGTTACTGACAATAGTCAGCCTCTATGTGATACTGAAAATTTAAACCCTCATCCTTGTGTTAAGTTGTCATTGAGTCATATCTCCAGGGCTTCCCCTTCCCTGTTCCCATTGAAGCTGCGAATTGGTGCACAGGGTATATTTAAGAAAAAAAGGAGGCCATGATCATGTGTTGAAGGATATGGGAGATATGTACAGAGGGTCAGGAAATTGTACAGATGTATTTAGCAATGGGAGATGTGGAACTTGGGGGTAACCACCAGAAAATCCCAGATGCCAGGAAAGCAAGAGGCTCCCAGGACCCAATGGGGATGACGTGAGCTCATATACCCAACAAGGGGAAAGAGAACCTGTAGAGACCATATCCAGAGTTTAGGCACCCATACCTCTCAAAATGTTAGCTCAAATTTGTTCCTGTTTAAAGGAAATACAGGAACAAAGAGATGAGTAGAAACTGAAGGAAAGGCTGTCCACAGACTGTTCCACTTGTGGATCCATCCAATATGCAGCCACCAAACCCAGGCACTATTTTCTTTTTCTTTTTTTTTTTTTTGATTTTTTTTATTGTATATATTCTATATTTACAATTCATTTCCCTTTTTCTGGTTCCCCACCCCCAAAGGTCCCACATGTCCTTTTCCCTCCCCCTGCTCCTGCATCCACCCCCTCCCACTTTACTGTTCTTGTACTCTCCCACAATGATGTTTTGGTCCATTCTAGCACCAGTGTCCACTCCTTTCTTCTTGTGAGACATCACTTGATATGTGATTTGTGTCTTTGGTGTTCCAAGCTTCTAGGCTAATATCCACTTATCAGTGACTGTATACCATGGGTATTCTTTTGAGACTGGGTCACCTCACTTAGTATGACATTCTCCAGCTCCATCCATTTCTCTAAGAATTTCATGAATTCATTGTTTCTAATGGCTGTATAGTACTCCATTGTGTATATATACCACATTTTTTGTATCCATTCCTCTGTTGAGGGACATCTGGGTTCTTTCCAGCTTCTGGCTATTATATATAAAGCTGCTATGAACATAGTGGAGCATGTATCCTTATTCCATGCTGGTGAATCTTCTGGGTATATTCCCAGGAGTGGTATGGCTGGGTCCTCCGGAAGTATCACGCCCAGTTTTCTGCGGAACCGCCATACTGATTTCCAGAGTGGTTGTACCAGCTTGCATTCCCACCAGCAGTGGAGGAGTGTTCCTCTTTCTCCACATCCTCGCCAACACCTGATGTCTTCTGAGTTTTTAATCTTAGCCATTCTGACTGGTGTGAGGTGAAATCTCAGGGTTGTTTTAATTTGCATTTCCCTAATGACTAGTGATGTTGAACATTTTTTAAGGTGTTTCTCAGCCATCCGAATTTCTTCAGGTGAAAAGACTCTGTTTAGCTCTGTACCCCATTTTTGGATAGGGTTATTTGGTTTTCTGGGGTCTAACCTCTTGAGTTCTTTGTATACATTGGAGATTAGCCCTCTGTCGGATGTAAACCCAGGCACTATTGCTGATGCCAAGAATTACTTGCTGACAGGAGCATGATATGGATGTCTCCTGAGAGGTCAGGCAGAGTCTTACTGAAACAGATGGGGATGCTTGCTACCAAGCATCAGACTGAGCATGGAGAAACCCAGTGGAGGAGTTAGGGGAAGGGCTATAGCAGCTTAAGGGTTTTGCAACACCATAGGAAGAACAACAATATCAACTACCTAGAACCCCACCCCACCCCCGCCCAGAGCTCCCAGGGACTAAACCACCAACCAAAGAATACTCATGGAGGGACACATGGCTCCAGTTGCATATGTAGCATAGCATGGCCTTGTCAAACATCAATGGGAGTGGAGGCCCTTGGTCCTATGAAGACTTGATGCCCTAGAATAGGGAATGCTAGGGTGGTGAGGCAGGAGTTGGCAGGTGGATAGGGAAGCACCTTCGTGGAGGCAGGGGGAGAACATGGGATGGGTTGTTCTCAGAGAGGAAACTGGGAAGGGGGATAACATATAAAATGTAAATAAACAAAATAACCAATAAAGAATGGCATGTTGGTGTACATAGGCATGGAACGAATATGATTTCAGGCACCATATTTATTGCTGACCTGTTTATTACAAATAAATATAGGGAGAGGAGGATCAGTGCCTTCAGTTGTTCATCCATTGTTAATCCCACTAGCTGCCAATGAGCAGTTCCTATTCAATGGGCATATTCTTCTTAAATCCAAATGTAATAAAGCTGAGCAATTGTGTGGCAGTGAGGACTGGATAGGAATGGAAGGATGGTGAGAGGAGGAGAAGGAAGTAATTGAGGACAGAACTAGGAAGATTTTTAAAAGATTGGTATTTTTAAAGAAGGATAGGAATGATGAGTATGGATATTTAGAGAACAGTTTATTAAAATTGAAATGACACTGTAGTAATAGATACACATTATAATACATTTTTCAAAATACATATAAGGTACAATGGAGGATGGCTTCTGTTGCAAAGTGGAAACCTTCTCTAATAACAGGTATTGAATCATTAACAGAGACAAGTGTATCATACTGATACAAGATGTAAACAGCATAGATAACTGCACTATCTAAATACACACACACACACACACACACACACGCACGCACGCACAAAGATTCACTTAATAGCATTTATAAAGAAAGATATCTATATGCATAAATATATAATGTACACATCAACAGTTCAAAAGTAGCTGATAAAAAGCTTGATGATAAGCTGTGTGTCTAAATATTAGTGAAAAATTATTTTCAGCATAGAGTAGTCATGGAGTATCTTATATACCCAAAGTGAATAATATGTTCAAATAATAAGTACCAGTTAAAACAATTAATGTAAGAGATCTGAAAGACTCTTTCCTTTTTTCATGTTCTGGGGAAGGGCTTATCGTTAAAGACAGTGCTTTTCCTGTGATAGATTGCTTCATTTAGCTTTTCCTTTGCTCTTCAAGGACAACTGGAACAAAAGGTATTAAGAAAAATCTCAAGTGGGGGCAAATGGTGTTTTTTAAGAAAGTAATAAGGATGTCAGCATGAGTGTGTGTATAAGGGATTAGGGGGTTTATGGAGATTCTCTAATCTCTGCTTATAATTTAAAATAAAAAAATGAAGAATAGAAACAAAATATTCACTTGAGAAAATACTTGTGAAATAATTCCTCTTCCAATGTCAGTAAAAATCATGATATGTCACTTAGGGTTTTAGAGCATATACCAAGAGAATGTGCATAAGAAGGCAATGAAATAAAGGCTGTAAGGCACTAGTAGAGTAAATATGCATCAAAATAATGCATTTTTCAAAATACATGTAAAGTATAACACAGAATGACTTCTACTATAAACTATAGACATTCATAACAATAATATATCAATAATGCCTCAGTGATTGAAACACATAAACCATACTAATTTAGGTGTAAAACTGATCTTAGATGTTTTGGGTGTCTTTTTCTCAATATACCAGAAAGCCAGTTGACACTACTGAAATAAGATTCAGGCATTACTTATGGATCCTTTAGACATATATCAATACACTGATTCTATCCTAGACCTGAAAAATATAACCAAGACGTCAAATTGGTCCATAAAGGATAAAGTTGGCTCCCAGAGTCCATGTTGTGATAGAGAAATGCTGAGGCCCTGAAACCAGAAGAAAAACTCCCCAATGTTTACCTCACAACTCAGTGACTGTAATCAAAATTCTTGACTTTTGTATAATCTTACTTTTTAAGCTGTAACAGTTACAGAAAAGTCAGAGAAAACAGTTTGTTTGTTTAATTTAATAAGTGGCCAAATTATAAATCAATTCACTTTCCTTTACTGCTTTTTATGTTTTTCTTTGTTTTAATTTTAGATTTTATTCTAAAAATAAGGAAACTAAAGTGATGGTGTGGGGACACTTGTCCCCAGTAACATGTACTGGCTCAGAATCATCTTAAAATAATATGAACACAAAAATACCTAAACAAAATTATTACCATTTTTTTATGTTTCCCTGATAAAGGAAGAAAATGTTATAATTTCAAAGGCCTCAGTGAGATGAGTCTCAATAGAGTCAATTAGAGTTATATTGAAGAAAGTAGAACAAGAACAATTTTACAGGGTACTTTATGTGCTTTCTTTTGTCCAACTATACATCTATGTTTGTGCCTTCTTTAAGTCCAACTATACAACTATTGGTTACCTCAGGACTGTAAGTGCTACTATTGCTTATTTTGATAGAGCTTACCATGTTGATCATTATTGTGGTTTGAAAGAATTGTAGGTAGGTAGCACTATGGTTTTCTTCCATGTCTCATAAAAATAAAAACAGTATCATTAATATTGATTAGAGAAGATTTGTTCATAATTTGAATTGAGTATATATATATTAATATAATATATATTAAGATATATACATTAAAAGCAAGGTTCACTTTAGATTGTAGAGATAATTTTGAATTAAAATGACAGGAATGTTTGTCATATTGTGAACTATGTAAATAATATTAAATACTTAAGTAATCACACCAACCAATGAGTAATCAGTCATCTTAATATAGAGCCCAGTTTCTTAAGGTGTGGCAGCAAATACATGCAGACATGCATACCTATAAGGTATACTGTATCCACTACCAGGGAAAGCTTAAGAAACATGACCAAGAAACTAAATCAATAGTAAGAAACTGAATATGATACATTCACTTTGAAGGGTAATTATATGCATAATATTAGTAACATTTGACATAAATATTTTGCTTTTGTGACATCTATTTACAAATACAATGTTTGAAGATTCATGGAAAGACACTAAGACTCATTCATTATCTAGTAAACTATTTTGGTGAATTGTTTTATATATATATCCTGTTAATGACTACAAATATGTAATAAATGCTACTAGGAGGCATACAATTTGGATTATAAGAGCCAGATTAGTGCCAGGAATATACATTATGTATTTATGAACATACACTGGATTTTTCTCATGCATATTATAAAAGACAAATCTGAATTATCCAAGTCATCTCAGCTAAAAGTCAATAAATTCATAAATACTAAGTTTAAGTAGTCACAGTAATGGTCACATCTATACTTCACAGCAGATATGCTATGTTGTGATACCATAATTAATGATCAATTAAGTTGAACCCTACTACAGGTTCTGTCATTCACTAACCCTATATTTTAACTAGTATTTTTACTAAACTTATGTAGCAATCCCCAATTAATGCTACTCAATTCCATCCCAGCTGCAGAGATGGGGGAAGCGGTATGTTCTTGGTACCTGCCCCAAAAGCTTTATATTCAGGAATGAGAGACACACAAATAGCCTTTATATTTGATATTCCTAAAACAGCTCAATATCTGGGAAACTTCCTAACTTCCATGTGTCTAATCCACCCCCAAATTATTACTTAATAAAATTTGTATTCAATCTTGACTGCCCAAGACCCTGATGTACAGCCCTCTGGGACTGCATTCCCAAAGTGATGGCTATGCTCTCTGTCTTCTGCATCTCTCAGTCATAGTGACTCTCCTCCATCCTAGGTATGCTGGCTGCTCCCCTCTTCCTAGGTTGCTTGTGCAGGAATCCTAAAAATAGTGCCTCTGTTTCCCTGCCCATCCATTGGATGCCAGCAACTTTATTTACAAATCAAAACCAATTGGGGGCAGGTTTCCTCAGTGTCTTGCATGTTGACTTTTTTGGGTGCAATTTGGAAGGGGTAAAATTAACATAAAAAAGCAGCATTAGACCAAATCCACTACAAACTTCTTTAGGTATAAATAGACTAGAGTAGATTCTGTTGCCAATGTTTAAGAAATATCTGTATCCATTCCTCCATTGAGGGACATCTGGCTTCTTTCCAGCTTATAGCTATTATAAATAGGGCTGCTATGAACATAGTGGAGCATGTATCCTTATTACATGCTGGGGAATCCTATGGGTGTGTGCCCAGGAATGGTATAAGGGGGTCTTCCGGTAGTTTCATGCTCAGTTTTCTGAGGAACCATCAGATGGATTTCCAGAGTGGTAGTACCAATTTGCAATCCCATCAGCAGTGCATGAATGCTCCTCTTTCTCCACATCCTGTCCAGCACCTGCTGTCTCCTGAGTTTTGATCTTAGCCATTCTGACTGGTATGAGGAGAAATCTCAGGGTTGTTTTGATTTCCATTTCCCTGATGACTAAGGATGTTGAATATTTCTTTAGGAGCTTCTCTGCCATTCGATACTCCTCAAGTGAAAATCCTGTTTAGCTCTGTACCCCATTTTTAATAATGTAATTGGCTCTCTGGAGTCTAACTTCTTGAGTTCTTTTTATATATTGGATATTTGGCCTCTGTCAGATGTAGGGCTGGTAAAGATATTTTCCAAATTTTTTTGGTTGCTGTTTTCTTCTATTGACAGTGTCCTTTGCCTTACAGAAACTTGGTAACTTTATGAGGTCTCATTGTCAATTCTTGATCTTAGAGCATAAGCTATAGGTGTTCTGTTCAGGAAATTTTCCCCTGTGCCCATGTGCTCAAGGCTCTTCCCCACTCTCTTTTCTATTCATTTTAGTGTGTCTGGTTTTATGTGGAAGTCCTTGATCCACTTGGATTTGAGCTTAATACAAGGAGATGAGAATGGATCAATTTGCATTCTTCTGCATGCTATCCCTCAGTTGAACCAGCACCATTTGGTGAAAAGGCTATCTTTTTTCCACTGGATGGTTTTAGCTTCTTTGTCAAAAATCAAGGGATACAGAAAATGTGGTATATTTACAGTATGGAATACTACTCAGCGATTAAAACAATGAATTTATGAAATTCTTAGGCAAATGGGTAGAACTGGAAAATATCATTCTAAGTGAGGTAACCCAATCACAAAAGAACAGATACGGTATGTACTCACTGATAAGTGGATATTAGCCCAGAAGTTTGGAATACCCAAGAGACAAGTCACATATCAAATGATGCACAAGAAGAAGGGAGGAGAGGCCCCTGGTCTTGGAAAGGCTAGATGCAGCAGTGTAGGGGGATACCAGGACAGGGAAACAGGAGGAGTTGATTTGGGAACAGGTGGAGGGGAGAGGGCTTATGAGACTTTCAGGGAAGGGGCAACAAGGAAAGAGGAAATCATTTGAAATATAAATAAAGATGTATTCCTTTATTTACATTTCAAATGATTTCCATCAGTGTAGGGGAATACCAGAACAGGGAAGTGGGAAGGGGTGGATGAGGGAGTAGGGGAAGGGAAAAGGGCATGTGGGACCTTTGGGGGGCGGGGAACCAGAAAAAGGGAAATGAAATGTAAATATAGAATATATCCAATAAAAAAATGAAAAAAATAAAAAAATTTCTAGTGACATTATGCACAGAAAAAAAAGAATACATCTAAAAAAGAAGAAATTTCATGTTACTATATTTATTGGTTATCACTAATGAAATGAAAATAAAGTTTATATAATATATTTTGTAACTTATGGTCATTACAAAATAGTAATAGCATTCCCAGAAAGATATAGCCTCTGTATGCCTTACATAATTTGTCACTGAGGAAAAGGGAACTAAAACATGTATGAGAAAGTAAACATTGTAGACTGGAGAGATGGCATACTCTCCACTTGTTTTTCATGTAGAGGTCCTGAGTTAAGTTCCCAGATATGAGATAGTGGTTCATAATTATCCATAACTGAAATTCCAGGGGATCCAACACCCTCTTTTGATCTTTACATGAACTAGACATGCATGTTTTGTGCATCCATACATGGAGGCAAAACATTGTACCCAAATTCTAAAAATAAAAGGCAAACAAAAACAAGAGACATTGAAGAGAATTTTAGTTGTCACATTATCTCTTACAATAACTGAAGAGTCAAGTGAAATTAGTACTAAATCTGTGATTATTGAAGATAGTTTTATGAAATCTGCATTTTAGAAAAAAAGAGGGCTGTAATCCAAAACATCCAGGAAATCCAGGACACAATAAGACCAAACCTAAGCATTATAGGGATAGATGAGAGTGAACATTTACAACTTAAAGGGCCAGTAAATGTCTTCAACAAAATTATATAAGAAAACTTCCCTAACCTAAAGAGAGAGATGCCCATGAATATACAAGAAGCCTACAGAACTCCAAACATACTGGACCAGAACAGAAATACCTCCTGTCACATAATAATCAAAACACCAAATATACTATACAAAGAAAGAATATTAAAAGCAGTAAGAGAAAAAGGCCAAGTAACATATAAAGGAAGACTATCAGAATTACACCAGACTTCTCACCAGAGACCATGAAAGCTAGAAGATCCTGGGCAGATGTCATAGTAGACTCTAAGATAACTCATATGCCAGCCAAGACTACTATACCCAGCAAAACTCTCAATCAACATAGATAGAGAAACCAAGATATTCCATGATAAAACCAAATTTACACAATATCTTTCCACAAACCCATCCCTACAAAGGATAATAGGTGGAAAAAACCAATAAAAGGAGGGAATCTACACCCTGGAAAAAGGCAAGATAATAACCTTCCTCCATCAAACCCAAAAGAAGATAAACACTCAAATATAAAAATAACATCAAAAATAAGAGGAAGAAATAATCATTATTCCTAAATATTTCTTAACATTAATGGAATCAATTCCCCAATAAAAAGACATAGGCTAACAGACTGGATATGTAAACAGGACCCTACATTTTGCTGCATACAGGAAACATACTTCAAAGTCAAGGACAAACCCTACCTCAGAGTAAAAGGCTGGAAAACAATTTTATAAGCAACTGGTCTCAGGAAATAAGCATGTAGCCATTCTAATATCAGATAAAATTGATTTTCAACCTAAAGGCATGAAAAGAGATATGGAAGGACACTTCTTACTGGCCAAAGAAAAATTCCACCAAGAAGAACTCTCAATTCTGAACATCTATGCTCCAAACACAAGGGCACCCTCATTCATAAAAGAAACTTTACTAAAGCTCAAAGCACACATTGCACCTAACACAATAATTGTGGGTGACTTCAACACTCCACTCTCCTCAATTGACCGATCAGGAAAACAGAAACTAAAGAGGGACACAGCACACAGCGAAACTAATTGAAACTTTGGACCAATTGGATTTAACACACAAACACTCACACACACACACACACACACACACACACACACACACACGTGTGTATATATATATATATATATATATATATATGTATATGTATATATATAAATATATATAAAACATTTCATCCTAAAGCAAAAGGATATACCTTTTTTCTTCACCTCATGGTACCTTCTCCAATGTCGACCTTATAATTGGTCACAAGACAACCTCATCAAATATAAGAAGATCAAACTAATCCCATGCCTCCTATCAGATCACTATGGAATAAGAGTGATCTTCAATAGCAACAAAACCAACAGAAAGTCCACATACACATGGAAGCTGAACAATACTCAATGATACTTATGTCATGGAAAAAATAAAGATATCAAAGTTTTTAGAATTTAATGAAAATCAAGGCACAGCACACCGAAATTTATGGGACACAATGAAAGCAGTGCTAAGAGGAAAACTCATGGCCTTGATTGCCTCAAAAAAAGAAACTGGAGAGAGCATACACTAGCATCTTAATGGCACACCTGAAAGCCCTGGAACAAAAAGAAGCTAATTCACCCAGGAGGAGTAGAAGACAGGAAATACGCACGCACACGCACACACACACACACACACACACACACACACACAGATATACAGATTCAGTGCAATCCCCATCAAAATCCCAACTCAGTTCTTCATAGAGTTATAAAGAGCAATTCTCAAATTCATCTGGAATAACAAAAAGCCCAGGATAACTAAAACTATTCTCAGTAAAAGAACTTCTGGGTGAATCAGTATCCCGGACCTCAAGTAATACTACAGACCATTAATGTTAAAAACTGCATGGTATTGGTACAGTGACAGGCAGGTAGATCAATGGAATAGGATTGAAGACCCAGAAGTGGACCACACAATTATGGTCACTTGATCTTCGACAAAAGAGCTGAAACCATCCAGTGAAAAAAAGAT
Source organism: Apodemus agrarius (assembly GCA_964023405.1). NCBI lineage: Eukaryota > Metazoa > Chordata > Mammalia > Rodentia > Muridae > Apodemus > Apodemus agrarius. Next base: position 51,002,984 of record OZ030006.1, read on the forward strand.
AGCCTTTCAACAAATGGTGCTGGTTCAACTGGAAGTCAGCATGCAGAAGAATGCAAATTGATCCATTCTTATCTCCTTGTACTAAGCTCAAGTCCAAGTGGATCAAGGACCTTAACATAAAACCAGACACACTGAAACTAATAGAAAAATAACTGGGGAAAACCCTTGAGGACATGGGCACAGGGGAAAAGTTCCTGAAAAGAACACCAATAGCTTATGGTCTAAGACCAAGAATTGACAAATGGGATCTCATAATATTACAAAGTTCTGTAAGGCAAAAGATACTGTCAAAAGGACAAACAGCAACCAACAAATTGGGAAAGATCTTTACCAACCCTACATCTGACACAGGGCTAATATACAATATATACAAAGAACTCAAGAAGTTAGAATCCAGATAGGCCAAATAACCCTATTAAAAATGGGGTAAAGAGCTAAACAAAGACTTTTTACCTGAAGAATTTCGAATGGCTTAAGAAATGTTCAACATCATTAGTCATTAGGAAAATGCCAATCAAAACAACCCTGATATTTCACCTCACACCTGTCAGAAAGGCTAAGATTAAAAATTCAAGAGACAGCAGGTGTTGGTAAGGATGTGGAGAAAGAGGAACTGCTGGTGGGATTGATGGTGAGATTATCATACTAAGTGAGGTACTCATTCACAAAAGAACACACATTAAATGCAGTCACTGAAGAGTGGATATTAGCCCAAGCTCAGAATACCCCAAACACAGCTCACATATCAAATGATTCCCAAGAAGAAGGAAGGAGAGGGCCAGGGTCCTGGAAAGGCTTGATGCAGCATTGTAGGGGATTGCCAGGACAGAAGAGTGGGAGGGGTTGATTGGGGAACTGACAGAGGAAAGAGGACTTATGGGACTTCTGGGGATGGTAAAACCAGGAAAGGGAAAATCATTTGGAATGTAAAGAAAGAATATATAAAATTAAAAAAATACAATTAAAAAAAGTAAAAAAAGAGGAGGACCTTAGATAAATAGAACTAATATTTAGCAAGAAATATAAACAAAAAATAAAACTCAGTCCGTATGACAGCACCAAGTCCATATTTTTACTCTAAGAATTTTCCTTCTCTTAGATTGATGAATGTTTCAAGAAGGTTCTGTCTGATAGGAAATTGAAAATTGAATATTTGGTAATCTTGCTCAATACAGAAAAAAAATCAAGAAAATTTGAGGAAATTATTCTAACCAAGAGAAAAATGTCAAGTTTCGACTATCACACAGAGCAAAGAAAAATGTGAGAAAAGAAGCAGTAGCAAAAAAAAAAAAATCTGATGGGAAAGAAGTCAGACACTCAGGTGCTGCAGAAATTCAGGACATATGATAAGCTGAGCACTCTAAGCGAAAGAGTAGGATTACAATACAGAAACAGTGCAGAGGGAAAGAATCCATAAAGAAGATCAGAACACAGTAACAGAAACTAAGATCCTGTTAATGGTATTGAAGCTTGATGTGATACAGTTATAGAATCAACCAAATGTCTCACTAGCTATAAAACACAATGCACAGAAGAAAATATTATCAGGTAGGAATATAGTAAAAGGAATGTACAAATACAAATGTAAAGAAAGTTGGACTCACTAATAATTTTTTTATAGAAAACCAAAGTATGTAAAGAAGATAAAGAAAATTCCTGATAAAATTCAAGAAATATATAGGAAAACATGTTAAAATTTATTATTTCAAGGAAAATTGTACAGATAAAATGGTAGACACATACAATCTTTCTAAATTGATTGAAGGTGGAATTAAAAACATTTTGTGATAAAATCAAAGATTTACATGGAAAACATTTCTGATAAAATAGAAGAAATATATAGAAAAACAAGTTAAAATTGAAGATTATCACGAATAATAATGAAGATAAAATGGTAGACATAAAAACATTATTAAATTAATAGAAAATGTTTATAGTTCCGCTTTCTTTTTTTGAATATATTTACATTCCATTTCCCTTTTCCTGGTTCCCCGCCCCCCAAAGGTCCCATTTTCAATCAACTTAGAATTATTTTATGCCCACCACTTTATCTCTATAATTTCCATGGTAATCCTCAATTTTAAAATGTTTTTCTATATATTTCTTCAATTTTATCAGAAATGTTTTTCATGTAAATTTTAAATTTTTTTATAAAATATTTTACTTCCTTTTTCAATAAAAGAACATGCTTTTCAAGGAAAGTCTTTTTTTTTCTATGGCTTTGTATACTTTCCTTATCAGTTTCAACTTTGTACACTTATTTTACTTTGCTAAATAAGTGATTATGTAGAATAATGTCATTTACCCCTTTATACTACAGGAAATATTATTAAAATAATATATTTTCCAAAAAAAGAAAATTCCATATTGTAAAAAATGTTGGTTCCTAAACAAGTAGTAGCAGTAATAAATGTATCTTCCTTAAAAAACAGTATCAAAACTTGAAGAAAAAGTGTTGTATCTCCAAAGAGAAAATAGATTAATTTTATTTTATAGTTAGATAATGAATGTTCTGTTATCAATGACTGACAAGTCTAGTATGCAGAAAAAACACTGAGAATGTAGGTGAAATAAATAATAATGTTTCAGAGACATGATAGATATTTGTAGAATACCTAATTAAATACTATCCATACACTCTTAAGTTCACATGAAACCCACCATAAATAAATTATATTTGAATTACAATGTATTTCTTAAGTAATTAAATAGACTAGAAGCTATGTTATATTAATTTGCACAATCCAACTGAATTTCAGAGGACATTCAAAGAAAGCTGGAAAATCCTGGCACACTTTAAGAGTAAAAAAAAAAATACTATTAAAAATTATATAAACATGAGTCAAAATATCAAGGGAAATAATATAATTTTGAGTTAAATACAACAAAACACAATTGCAAAATGTTGTGTACTTAAATTACCTTTAAATAAATATATAGAAGTACAATAGTTTTCATTTTAAACACTCTAGAACATGAAAATAATATTAGCATATTAAATGTAAAATAAAAAAGACAAATGTAAATTGGTTTAGTAGTAATACAATTGAAAATAAAACAATAATATTGAAAAGTAAAAAATCTAAAAAGGTATGTTGGAAATACAAAAGTGTAAGTACAAAGTAAGAAGAATTATAAAAAATATTTTATACAAGGATAACATAGACACCAAGAGGAAAAACTGAGTGGTCTTCCTGTGAGATTCCTAATAGAGAGTAGGATGTCTCTCACTCTGTTGCCTGCTCTTGGAACCCTTTTCTTCCTACTGGGCTTACTCATCCATCCTCAATCTGAGGAAGAGATTGTGCTTATTCTATTGTAACATTTTATGGCATGTTTGATTGATATCCCTGAAAGTTCTATTCTTTTCTGAAGGAAAATGTTGGGGGAGTGGATCTCTGGGAGAGAGCGGGTAAAGGTTAGGTTGGGACTTGGAGGAGTGGAGGGAGGATATAATGTGTATGGGTTGTACAATTTTGAACATATTTCTCTAGTTACCAAATTAGAGAGACCACTGGGTGATAGTCAACACATTTATAATTCCTCATAATTTTGAATTTCAATTGATTAGGATATGTTAGCAATATTAATTGTCATATTAAGAGATATTAAGAAAAAGTGATTATTTCCTGCTATTTTTGTTGTTAGAAGTAGAATTATGACTGTGTGGGTTTGTTGAAAGATTACTTTCTTGCTTTTTCTAGGGTAGAACCATTGTTCATTGAATCAGTTGATTAATAACTTCATGGATAAACTATCTTAATATAGACACCATTTCTTAAATGAATGTAACTTGTTACCTGTGGGCTGAGAATGGTGACAATCACTCAAGTCAAGTAGCTTTGACCATAGCTGGAAATCTGTATCCAAATAATTGTGTCTACAATTCATTCCTTTGTGCAGCAAAACTGTCAACTCTTAGCTTAGTTACTATGGAGGTAAAATCTTTTGGGGATATGAGGGATGTTGAAGTACAGCCTTATTACAATGAACTCCAATGTCTGAAAATTGTTTTTATTTTGGGCTTGTACCTCAGTCAGAACCAATATTTTAAGCTCTACTAAAAACAAAGGAAACAAAAGGACTTTATCTTTGTATGTTCCTTTAATAACACATCCATCATTTTTAAGATTGGTATAAAATGTATATATTGTTAAATATAATAAAATATTAAAATTTAAAAGAGATGTAATGTGTGAGAGAAGAATAAATTCTGTCTCTCTCCACACACACACACACACACACACACACACACACACACACACATGTATATTCACAGAAAATAAATTACAATTTTGGAAGATCAATAAAATTAACAACATTAGAATAGAATAGACTTACAAAGAAAGGGGATGCATATGGTTATACATCTCACACTTAAAAACAAACCTGTGCATATAACATAAAAATATAAACTTTCCCCACATAGCATGGGCAAAAATCTAGATAATCTTGTATCTTATATGTAATCCAAAAGCATAATTATGAAAGACAAAATGTCATAAATTTGACTTTTTATATAGAATGAAGAAAAATTCAGAAGAATACACTCACAAATTTAAAATCTTTCTTCCAAGGTAAAATCTGATAAATGATCTTGTGGAAAACATTCACAACATTCTTAAATCTATTAATAAGAATATAACATAAATTTAAAAATGCAGAAGTTCTAGAGAGACACTTTACCCTAGATGATGCAATTAACAAATAACATTAAGGACTGGCATTTATTATCACTGAGAAATTTGGGATTGAATATTATTACAGGATAAAATATCTGTTAACTATCTGCTATGTTTGTTAAAATTCAAAAATACAGCCATTATGAAATAGTGGTGAGGCTAAAAGCATCAAGCATGACATAAAAAGTTCACATTTTCTTCCTGGTCATATTATAAATAATTTTGTTCTTTCTAATTCTTCCTACTTTAATATTAACCTACATAATTGTAGGTAACAGGGCCAAATCTAGAAATATAAGAGGAAATTTTTCTATATATCATTGTTTCCCAGAAGATATTACAGTAACATAAAACTAACTGATGTGACAGTACAAAATCTTGGACATAAATATTACAGATAGTTTTATTTATTATTTCTGAGTTGTGGAAACAACTATCATGTCCTCAATGGGCTGATGGAAAAGTAAATTGTGGCATAGTTATATGGTGGAATATTTATACAGTGAAATATTGAGTAATAATAAGATGAACTGTCATTACTACAAAAGACATGGATGACATCTTTCATCTCAATCTATTGGCAATACAGGTAAAACGTGTTTGGTATTTTGCTTTCAATTTTTTGATATTTTGCTTTCAATTGTTTGAATGGCTTCCAGAATAGTAAATATTTAAACTTAATTCTTTAGATGGTATTTAACCGTTTTTCATAGCAGATGCACCACTTTCTTTTCCCATGTACAGTGCATGAGTTATATAATCATATATTTACCAATACTTTTCTTTCTTTATTTTCTTTTTATATAAATACATGGTCATAGGTATGAGATATTATTTCATTTTGGCTTCTATTTGCTTTTCTGGTATTCATTAATGGATGACTGAAAAAAGAAAATATATCATACAAATTAAATGGAGACATATTCAGCCTCTAAAGAAAGAAGATTCAGTCCTATACTGTGATATGGAAAGATATTAAAGATAGTATGTAAAATAAAGTAGCCTCAGTTTTACAGAAACGGAAAGAAATAAAGATGTGTTCCAGCAGAGGAACAATGGCAGAAATTTTGTTTAAAAGCCACACAGTATCAGGTTAATAAGATGGAAAAATTCCACTGATTAACCACACAGCCTTAGTCAATTTCATAGTACCAAACCAAACACTTACAATAGTAAACTTAGTTACACAGTACTTAGTAAGTAATACATTTTAAATAGGTGCATTTTTTCCTTTTTTTATTACTTTCTATATTCTGTTTACATTCCAAAGGCTTTCCCCTTTCCAGTTCCCCACCCCCTCACCATTTGTCCCATAAGGCCTCTTCACCCCCATTCCCCAATCACCCCCCCTCCCCACCATTTCTCTGTTCTGGTACTCTCCTACAAAACTGGATTTAGTCTTTCCGGACCAGGGTCCTCTCCATCATTTTTCTTGGGAATCTTTTGCTTAGCTAATTGTGTCTTGAGTATTCAGAGTTTCTGGGCTCATTAATATCCCCTTATCAGTGATTGCAAATCATGTGTATTTATTTGTGATTGGGTTGATTCACTTAGGATATTTTCCAGATCCAACTATTTGCCTACAAATTGCATGAATTCATTATTTTTAATTGCTGAGTAGTATTCCATTGTATAAATATACCACATTTTCTATATCCATTCCTCCTTTGAAGGACATCTGGTTTCTTTCCAGCTTCTGACTATTATAAATAAGGCTGCTATGAACATAGTGGAACATGTGCCTTTATTGCATGCAGGGGAATCCTCTGGGTATATGCCCAGAAGTGGTATGACAGGGTCCTCTGGAAGTGTCATGCCCAATTTTCTGAGGAACTGCCAGACTGAATTCCAGAGCAGTTGTACTATCTTGCAATCCCACCAACAATGGAGGAGTGATCCTCTTTCTCCACATCCTTGCCAGCACCTGTTGTCTCCTGAGTTTTTAATCTTAGCCATTCTGACTTGTGAGGTTGAATCTCAGGGTTGTTTTGATTTGCATTTCCCTGATGACTAACGAGGTTGAACATCTCTTCAGGTGCTTCTCAGCCATCCGAATTTCATCTGGTGAAAATACCTAGTTAAGCTCTGTACCCCATTTTTTAATAGGGTTATTTGGTTCTTTGAGGTCTACCTTCTTCAGTTCTTTGTATATATATTGGATATTAGCTCTCTGTCAGATGTGGGGTTGGTGAAGATCTTTTCCCAATTTTTTGGTTGCTGTTTTGTCCTTCTGACAGTGTCTTTTGCCTTACAGAAACTTTGTAATTTTAAGAGGTCCCATTTTTTCAATTCTTGATCTTAGAGCATAAGCTATTGGTGTTCTGTTCAGGAAATTTCCCCCCTGTGCCCATGTCCTCCAGGGTCTTCCCCAGTTTCTTTTCTATTAGTTTTATTGTGTCTGGTTTTATGTGGAGGTCCTTGATCCACTTGGAGTTGATCTTAGTGCAAGGAGATAAGAGTGGGTCAATTCGCATTCTTCTGCATGTTGACCTCCAGTTGAACCAGCACCATTTGTTGCAAAGGCTATCTTTTTTCCACTGGATGGTTGTAGCTCCTTTATCAAAGATCAAGTGACCATAACTCTGTGGGTTCATTTCTGGATCTTCAATTCTATTCCATTGATCTACTTGCCTGTCGCTGTACCAATACCATGCAGTTTTTAACACAATTGATCTGTAGTACTGCTTGAGGTCGGGGATATTGATTCCCCCAGAAGTCCTTTTATTGTTGAGAATAGTTTTAGCTATCCTGGGTTTTTTGTTACTCCAAATGAATTTGAGAATTGCTTGTTCTAGATCTATGAAGAATTGATTTGGGATTTTGATGGGGAATGCCTTGAATCTGTAGAATGCTTTTGGCAAGACAGCCATTTTTACTATATTGATCCTGCCAATCCAAGAGCATGAAATATTTTTCCATTTTCTGAGGTCTTCTTCGATTTCTTTCTTCAAGTCCTTGAAGTTCCTGTCATACAGACCTTTCACTTCTTTGGTTAGAGTCACGCCAAGATACTTTATATTGTTTGTGGCTATTGTGAAGGGTGTTATTTCCCTAATTTCTTTCTCAGCCTGCTTGTCCTTTGAGTACAGGAAGGCTACTGATTTGCTTGAGTTGATTTTATAACCAGCCACTTTGCTGAAGTTGTCTATCAGCTGTAGAAGTTCTCTGGTGGAGTTTTTTGGGTCACTTACGTATACTATCATATCATCTGCAAATAATGATAGTTTGATTTCTTCCTTTCCAATTTGTATCCCTTTGACTTCCTTATGTTGTCTAATTGCTCTTGCTAGAACTTCAAGTACTATATTGAAAAGATATGGAGAGAGGACAGCCTTGTCTAGTCCCTGATATTATTGGGATTGCTTCAGGTTTCTCTCCATTTATTTTGATGTTGGCTACTGGTTTGCTGTATATCACTTTAACTATGTTTATGTATGCGCCTTGAATTCCTGCTCTTTCCAAGACTTTTAGCATTAAAGGATGCTGAATTTTGTCGAATGCTTTTTCAGCATCTAATGAGATGACCATGTGGTTTTTTTCTTTTAGTTTGTTTATGTAGTGGATTACATTGATGGATTTCCATATATTGAACCATCACTGCCTCCCTGGGATGAAGCCTACTTGATCATGGTGAATGATCGTTTTAATGTGCTCTTGGATTTGGTTGGCAAGAATTTTATTTAGTATTTTTGCATCGATATTCATAAGGAAATTGGCCTGTAGTTCTCTTTTTTTTTTGTATCTTTGTGTAGTTTTGGTACCAGCATAATTGTGGCTTCATAGAATGAGTTGGGCAGTGTCCCTTCTGTTTCTATTTTGTGGAATAGTTTGAAGAGTATTGGTGTTAGGTCTTCTTTGAAGGCCTGATAGATTTCTGCACTAAAACCATCTGGTCCCATACTATTTTTGGTTGGGAGGCTTTCTATAACGCCTTCTATTTCCCTAGGGGTTATGGGACTGCTTAGCTGATCTAATTGATACTGATTTAATCTTGGTATTTGGTTTCTCTCTAGGAAATTGGCCATTTCCTCCAGATTCTCCAGTTGTGTTGAATATAGACATTTGTAGTAGGATCTGATGATCTTTTGAATTTCCTCAGTCTCTGTTGTTATATCCCCCTTATCATTTCTAATTTTGTTAATTTGGAGACTGTCTCAGTGCCCTTTGGTTAATCTGGCTAAGGGTTTATCTATCTTGTTGATTTTCTCAAAGAACCAGCTCCTGGTTTTGTTGATTCTTTGTGTGGTTTCTTTATTTCTATTTGATTGATTTCAGCCCTTAGTTTGATGATTTCCTGTCTTCTACTCCTCCTGGGTGAATTAGCTTCTTTTTGTTCCAGGGCTTTCAGGTGTGCCATTAAGCTGCTAGTGTATGCTCTCTCCGATTTTGTTTTGGAGGCACTCAGGGCTATGATTTTTCCTCTTAGCACTGCTTTCATTGTGTCCCATAGATTTGGGTAGGTTGTACCTTCATTTTCCTTGAATTCTAAAAAGTCTTTGATTTCTTTCTTTATTTCTTCCTTGACCAAGGTGTCATTGAGTAGAGTATTGTTCAGTTTCCTTGTGTATGTAGGCTTTCTGTTGTTTTTCTTGCTGTTGAAGACCACTTTTACTCCATAGTGATCTGATATGAGGCAAGGGATTATTTCTATCTTCTTGTATTTGTTGACATCTGTCTTGTGACCAATATATGATCGATTTTGGAGAAGGCACTGTGCGGTGCTGAGAAAAAGGTATATTCTTTTGCTTTAGGATGAAATGTTATATATATATATATATATATATATATATATATATATATATATATAATCCAATTGTTCCAAAGCTTCAATCAGTTTCATTGGGTCCCTGTTTAGTTTCTGGTTTCCTGACTGGTCCATTGAGGATATTGGAGTGTAGAATTCACCCACAATTATTGTGTTAGTTGTAATGTGTGTTTTAAGCTTTAGTAGTTTCTTTCATGAATGATGGTGCCCTTGCATTTGGAGCATAAATGTTCAGTATTGAGAGTTCTTCTTGGTGGATTTTCTCTTTGACCAGAAAGTAGTGACCTTCCATGTCTCTTTGGATGACTTTAGGTTGAAAGTTAATTTTATCCGTTATTAGAGTGCCTACTCAGGCTTGTTTCCTGAGACCATTTCCTTGTAAAATTGTCCTCCAGCCTTTTACTCTAAGGTAGTGTTTTCTTTGACACTGAGAAGTGTTTCCTGTATGTAACAAATTGTAGGGTCCTGTTTCCGTATCCAGTCTGTTAGTCTATGTCTTTTTATTGGAGAATTGAGTCCATTGATGTTAAGAGATATTAAGGAATAGTAACTATTACTTCCTGACATTTTAAAATTATTTTTTATATTTGAGTGGTTATCTTCTTTTGTGTTTGATGAGAGGAGGTTTCTATTTTGCTTCTTCTGGGGTGTAGTTTTCCTCCTTGTGTTGGTGTTTACCCCTATTATCCTTTGTAGGGCTGGGTTTGTGGAAAGATATCATGCAAATTTGGTTTTGTCAGGGAATACCTTGTTTTCCCCATCTATGGTGATAGAGTTTTGCTGGGTATAGTAGTTTTGGCTGAAATTTGTGTTCTCTTAGAGTCTGCATGATATCTGTCCAGGATCTTCTAGCTTTCATGGTCTCTGGTGAGAAGTCTGGTGTAATTCTGATATGTCTTCCTTTATATGTTACTTGTCCTTTTTCTCGTACGGCCTTTAATATTATTTCTTTGTTTAGTACAGTTTGGGTGTTGATTATTATGTGACTGGCGGTATTTCTGTTCTAGTCCAGTCTGTTTGAAGTTCTGTAGGCTTCTTGTATATTCATGGGCATCTCTCTGTTTAGGTTGGGGAAGTTTTCTTCCATAATTTTGTAGAGGATATTTGCTGGCCCTTTAACTTATAAATCTTCACTCTCATCTATACCTATAATCCTTAGGTTTGGTCTTCTCATTGTGTCCTGGATTTCTTGGATGTTTTGGGTTACAAGCTTTTTGCATTTTGCATTATCTTTGATTGTTGAGTCAATGGTTCCTATGGTATCTTCGGCATCTGAGATTCTTTCTTCTATCTCTTGTATTCTATTGTTGATACTTGCATCTATGGCCCCTGATTTCTTCCCAAGGTTTTCTATCTCCCTTTGAGATTTCTTAGATTTTTATACTTCTGTTTTTAGATCCTGGATGGTTTTGCTCAGATCTTTTACTTGCTTGTTTGTGATTTCATGTAATTATTTAAGAGATTTTTGTGTTTCCTCTTTCATGACTACTTGTTGACCCATGTTATCCTGTATTTCTTTAAGTGATTTTTGTGTTTCCCCTTCATTGGTTTCTGCTTTTTGATCCATATTCTCCTGAATTTCTTTAAGTGATTTTTGTGTTTGCCTTGTAAGGGCTTAGAAATTTGATCAATTTCTCCTGTATTTCTTTAAGAGATTTATCCATGTGTTCTGCTATCGGCATCCTCACCAGTGATTTTAGATCTGTATCTTGATTTTCTGGTGTGTTGGGGTATCCAGGGCTTTTTGTTGTCGGGGAACTGGGTTCAGATACTGCCATATTGCCTTGATTTCTGCCAGTAACGTTCCTACATTTGCCTTTTGCCATTTGTTTATTTCTGGACATAGTTGGTCTTGTTATTACTGGTTGCTGTTTAAAGCTCCTGAGAGCCTGGCGTTTGGTGCTACTGTCTCAGAGGGAGTCTGTGCTCCCGAGGCTGAGACTTGAAGGTTTCCACCACTGGGCTTAAACTTACCTCCTCAGCAATGCTGGGTTGGATTCAAGTCTCCTCCCTGCTTGCCTCTGGATAATTAACTGGCCTCCAGTGGTCTCCTCCTGGTTTGCCTGGTTAGTCTACTAGCTCCAAGATTGTGGCGGGTTTCAGGGCTCTGTCTAACCGCAGGATTCCCTGCAGGCCCTGGGGCTTCCTGGCTGGGCTGCTGAAGCCTAGGCAGTGGCTCTCCCAGTTGGCAGGGCTCTGTCTGGTTGAGCTGTTCTCCCCAGGATAGTGTCACACCACGGAGCAGAGCTCTGTCTACCCGTGGGCTCTCTGTGGATCTGGAGCTCCCCACCCCACCCCCACCCCCGGTTGGGCTGCAGGGTCCAAGATGACTGAGACCCGATCCTTGGGTCTCAGTCTATCTATTGAACCTCCTGCTGGTCAGATGTTCTCTAGCCTGCCCAGGCAGCTGTAATGCTGCCTGGCTCCCTGGTGCGGAAGGCACCCAGGCAGGCTATACCCTGGGAAATCCTTTGCTCTGGTGCCCACTGTACCTTGCTCGGTTACCCGCTCCAAGATTGTGGCTGGTCTCAGCTGTGCATCTTATTGTATATCTATATATGTCAATGAAGCTTTTGGAAGCATATTACAGTCTATAAAGGTCATTGTCTGTATGCTTTCAACTACATGACATTCTGATTAGGACAATATAATTACCTAATTATCAAGTAGAGGGAAAGCAGGAAAAAATCAGGCAGATTTCAAGAAATTTTCAGAGCATTCAGACTAGTATAATTAATAATGTACAGTAAAACCTCTGACCTTTAATGTCAATTCTGGAATTTATACACATACACATTACGTTTTTTAAAACAAATTTTAAATATTAGCATTGATATTCTGTAATCATTTTTAGCCAAAGTAACACACTGATAGGTGATCACGATAGTGGGGTTCCATGTCATGGCATTCTGGTCAGGGGATCTGTGTCAGAGTGCAGAGGAAGCTGAAGGGATCAGAGTGGCTGTGGAGAAACTTGCTCCTGCTTTCTGTTTGTAATGATGAAAAGTAAAGTCTGCTAAGAAAACCTTCAAACTTAAAACAAAAGGCATTCAATTCTCAGTTCCTTGCTTCATATTCCTTTTACAGCATTACACTACGTGTTCTGATTTAGTGCCAAAGCCATTGCAAATTCCCCACCATCCTCCATCTACCTGGCTTTTCAGACTCATATGCTCATAACCCAAAATCTCTAGTTTGATTTTCTTTGCTTTTGTGGATATCTAAGCCATCTAACTCTAAAGTCGTTTTTTACTGATCATCTTTGGCTTCTTGGGATTGTTCAATTGTTACTTTGTTAATAAGTGAAGTCTTCCTTGATCACCCAGGATAAATAGTGAGCATGTTTACTTTGACACAGTTAACCTCTTTTTCTCCTGTGTTTTCCCCCAAAATTTATCATTTTCATTATCATAAACCAATCTCTTTGTCCAGTTACCTAGACAGGAAGTGGCTAACATAATATGAAGAAAAATAAAAGGAACATAGTTAAGAGTGGGTAATAAAATAAAATAGAATAGAGATAATTTTAAAGCTAGAATTTCTGAAGTTATCATACTATGACTGTAACTGTAAAACCAACATTCAGAATGACATTTCAGGCTCCCTAATCCAGTAAACTGACAGATGTAGAAGTCCTCAGCTACTACTTATGCACTATTTTATAACTTACACTTCTGGCCTGATTTGTTGATCATAAAAATTCTAGAAATTTAGTTTATTTTATGGTGAAGTGATATAAATTAAAGAAAAACACATCTTGAGGGCATTCAGTTTATGTTGAATTTAAGTAGGGACATAATTAAAAAAAAACTTTTGATTGTGAATGCTGCATTTCAGTTAGAGTTAGTGAAATCTAAAAATACCCCTTCTGTTTATCATGATGGACTCAACAAGATCCTTTCATTTATGCATCAGAAGTAGTCATAGAAGGTTCTGGCTGCAAAGCGCATTCCCACAACAGATTAATTCCCATGACATTCTGAATCTTTGGATGTGCTGTTGCTTTAGGATAGAAATTAAAACATCCCATTATCTGTCTGCCAAATGGAGTTCAGGGCTGCAGGCATTCCGGCTTGTCTAAAAGTCCTGCAAAGTGTATCTGCTTTGTAAATGTCTTTTGTAGTGGAGCATGAAGGGGTGAGTTTAAATGTTCAGATAAAAAGAGAAAAGCATATCACCAGTTATGAAACCATAAATTTGAACACATGCCATCTTCTTAAACATTCTCACTGGATTTTTTTTAAAGAAAAGTAAGTTTACTTTTTATATTTGTTAAATAAAAATCCTATAAAGTTTGAGGTTACCCTCTTTGTAGCCATTATGTTACAACAGTAAGATTTCTGTTTTGCGAATGTTCAATTTCTTTTCTTGGATGAATAAATCATACATGTTTTCTTTGAAACAAACTTTGATAATTTTTATGGATGGTGGTAATATGTGCATTCCCAATAATCTTTACCTTTATGTCATTCTTCTACTAAAATCAATATATATATGTATATATATACATTCATGTATAACTGTGTATATACCCATATACATGCATATATTCACACGCATGTATACAAGTGCATAAATGTATACTTGATATATATCCTTGTGTATATATATATATATATATATGTATAAATCTATATGTCTATATATGTATGTAATGTGCATACTGTTTATACCTAATGTATGTATGTATGTGTGTATGTATCTATGTATGTATATATATACATTTATATGTGTATATGCATACACACATAGATAAATATCAAGAATATTCATATCTTTCATCAAATAAAAAGAAAAAATTCATCCGGGAACTAGCCAGCGTATCATTATCCAGTTGAATGGTGGTTCAGGGTCACTTAAATGTGCTCTCATAACAAAAGAGTTAGTTGTGTATACATGTAGTTGGCTACATTCTTGTGTTGAAGGGACGGTGCTCCCATGGTTGGGGTCTCAGATATATGCACATATTTGGTTTGGAATAGACTGACAGTAATTCATTAAAGTCAAAAGCTAAGTTAGGATAAACATATTTAAAGAAACCTACTTTAGCTGTGAAAAACAGTATTTATTTCTTCCTCTACTGCTATCCACAAATCTAGTCTTTTTTTTTTTTTTTTTTTTTTACTATTTGGTTGTTATACATTGCCTGTTTAATAGAGATATTGCCCGAACAGAACTTTTGATTTGTGATAGCTACAATTTGGAGAAGTCATGTGTCATACAATTCTAGTATAATCCTCTAAATAAAATAAGAATCTTTCACAAATATGTTCTTATACAGTATATGGTTTTATGTTTCTTTCTTTTTTTTTTTTGATGCTTCTCTTATACAATACACCCAGAACACTGCCTTCCCCTCCTTCACTCCTTTCAGGACAATCCTTGCCTCTCCTCTCCCCTAGATTCTACACTCCTCCATTTCCATTCAGAAAAAGATCAATGATCTGATGGTTTATATAAGACTGGCCTAGGGAGTGATCCTATTAGGAGGTGTGGCCTTATTGGAGTAGGTGTGTCACTGTGGGTGTGGGTTTAAGACCCTCACCCTAGTTGCCTGGAAGTCAATCTTCTGCTAGCAGCCTTCAGATAAAGATGTAGAATTCTCAGCTCCTCTTGCACCATGCCTGCCTAGATGCTGCCATGTTTCTGTCTTGATGACAATGGACTGAACCTCTGAGCCTGTAAGTCAACCCCAATTAAATGTTGTCTTTTATAAAACTTGAATTGGTCATGGTGTCTGTTCACAGCAGAGAAACCCTAACTAAGAGAGACGTTGGTACCAGGAACTGCGGTATTGCTGTGATAGGCCTGACCATGCTTTCGTTTGGAAGAATGTGGATTTTGGAACTTTGGATTTGGAAAGTTATGGAATGCTTTAAGTGGGACTTAATGGGCCAGGCTAGTAGGAATATGGAAGACAGTGGTGCTGAGGTTCATTTGAACTGTGTAGGCCTGATGGCCCAAGAGGTTTCAGTGGAGAAGAACTTTAATATGTGGCCAAGAGATTGTTTTTGTGATGTTTTGGTAAAGAACATGGCTGCTTTTTGCCATTGCCTGAAAAGACTGCCTAGGGCTAAAGCAAAGAGAATTATATTAATTGCATCTGTAAAGGAAGTCTCAAAAAAGCCCAACAAAGACTTTGTCCTCTGGTTACGTCTGATGAAGAAAATTTTGAACAAACATAGAAAGGAAAAGTACAAAATATATAGTTTGAGTATTAAAGACACTTCAGTAAGTGAAATGGAGCTGAATTCAGGATATTAAACTGAAGTAAGAGAGTGGTGACCTTGGGACAATATTACACCCAGCTAAATTTAGGTCCAGGAATGTTAGTACAAGCCTGTAATACTAAGAGGCAAAGATAAGCAGATCTCTGAATTCAAAGCCAACCTAGAGCAGAGCAAATTCTAGGTGAAGAAAAACTTAAATCCAGGCTTGGTGGACCACACCTTTAATCCCAGTGTTTAGGAGACAGGCATGCAGATCTCTTGAGTTCAAAGTCAGTCTATGGAGCAAGATTCAGGACAGCCAACTTAGGCAGTGAAGGAGCTGGGAGAAAGGAAGTTAGTGATAGAACAAGGGGGGGCAATGTTTCAGCTCCTGCAAGCAGCAGTACTCAGCAGCTTCGGCCATGTGTCTCTGGCTTTATATTAAAGAGGATAAGGAGACTACTGGGACAATTGATGCTGGTTAGCTGGAGCTAAGAAATTAGTGGTGATTAAGAGAAGACCAGTATCACTGAGGTAAAATCTGGGAACTGAGAGCACAAAGAAGCTGTATTCGAGAGATAGCCAAGGTTGTACCTCATGCTGCAGCTGTACTTGATAACCTGTAAAAATCATCCAGGTGGTACTGGTTTTGAAGGCATGAAGGCATCATGAAGAACAGCTGCGGTTTGACACTGTGAGAGGTCATGGAAGGCCACTGGTGAAAGTGCACCCTCAGTTGTAATTGATAGCCCAGCACGGAAGGGGTCAAAGGAGTTGAGGTTTGGTAGCAAGAAGAGAGCCTATGAGAGACTTTGGTGAAGCATAGTTGAAGTGAAAGACCCTAGCATAGAGCTCGCCTGCCCCTGGACCAGCAATAGCGGCGGGCCTCCATATTGCAACCAGGACACAGCTGGAAAGGCCCAGGTAGACACCCCTTCCAGGGCTACCCTCACGGGGGATCTGCTAGGCTCTCGGAGCCAAGCAGGCCGAGTTCCTTGCAACCAGGACACAGCTGGAGAAGCCCAGGTAGACAGACTCCAACAGGGGTTACAATCGCATGGGTGGCAGCCAGCTTATGATCCCTTAAAGCAGCAGTCACACATATTCACCAGTAGAGAAACAACAGGTGAGCCCAGCCTCACAGGAGATTCAAACACCAGCCACTGACAACAAGGCCAACTAAAACCAGAAATAACCAGATGGCTAAAGGAAAACGAAGGAACGTTACTAACAAAAATCAAGGCAACATGACAGCATCTGAACCCAGTTCGCCAACAACAGGAATCCCTGGATACCCCAAAACACCAGAAAAACAAGACTTGGATATAAAATCACTGATCAGGATGCTGGTAGCTGAACACATAGAAAAATCTCGTAAAGAAATAGAGGAGAAAATGGATCAAAAGTTAGAAGCCTTTACGAGGCAAATACAAAAATCACTTCAAGAAATTCAGGAGAAGATGGATCAAAAAGAAGAAGACAATAAGGAAGAAAGACAAAAGTCACTTAAAGAACTACAGAAGAACGTGGGCCAACAAGTAGAAGCTATGAAAGAGGAAGCACAAAAATCTATTAAAGAAATACATGAAAACACAATCAAGCAAGTGAAAGATCTGAGCACATCCATCCAGATACTAAAAACAGAAATAGAAACAACTAAAAAATCACAGAGGGAGACAACATTGGAGATAGAAAACCTTGGGAAGAAATCAGGGGCCATAGATGCAAGTATCAACAATAGAATACAAGAGATAGAAGACAGAATCTCAGAAGCTGAAGATACCATAGGAACCATTGATTCAACAGTCAAAGAAAATACTAAATGCAAAAAGGTGGTAACCCAAAACATCCAGGAAATCCAAGACACTATGAGAAGACCAAACCTAAGGATTATAGGTATAGACGAGAGTGAAGATTTACAAGTTAAAGGGCCAGCTAATATCTTCTATAAAATTATGGAAGAAAACTTCCCCAACCTAAGGAGAGAGATGCCCATGAATATACAAGAAGCCTATAGAACCCCAAACAGACTGGACCAGAACAGAAATACATCCCGTCACATAATAATCAAAACTCCAAATGTAATAAACAAAGAAAGAATACTAAAGGCAGCAAGAGAAAAAGGCCAAGTAACATATAAAGGAACACCTATCAGAATAACACCAGACTTCTCACTTGAGACCATGAAAGCTAGAAGATCCTGGGCAGATATCATGCAAACTCTAAGAGAACTTCAGCCAAAACTACTTTACCCAGCAAAACTCTCAATCGCCATTGATGGAGACATCAAGGTATTCCATGACAAAACCAAATTTGCAAGATATCTTTCCACAAATCCAGCCCTACAAAGGATAATAGGGGGAAAACACCAAGACAAGGACGGAAACTACACCCGGGAAGAAGCAAGATAGAAACCTCCTCTCATCAAACCCAAAAGAAGATAACCTCTCGAATATAAAAAATAAATAACATAAATAAATATAATTTCAAAAATGTCTGGAGGTAATAATTACTATTCCTTAAAATCTCTTAACATCAATGGACTCAATTCCCCAATAAAAAGACATAGATTAACAGACTGGATACGGAAACAGGACCCTACATTTTGCTGCATACAGGAAACCCATCTCAGTGTTAAAGACAAACACTGCCTTAGAGTAAAATGCTGGGAGACAATTTTACAAGCAAATGGTCTCAGGAAACAAACTGGAGTAACCATTCTAATATCAGATAAAATTGACTTCCAACCTAAAATCATCAAAAGAGACTCAGAAGGTCACTTCTTGCTGGCCAAAGGGAAAATCCACCAAGAAGAGCTCTCAATACTGAACATCTATGCTCCAAATCAAGGGCACCCTCATTCTTAAAAGAAACCTTACTAAAGCTTAAAGCACACATTACACCTAACACAATAATTGTGGGTGACTTCAACACTCCACTCTCCTCAATGGACCGATCAGGAAAGCAGAAACTAAACAGGGACACAGTGAAACTAATTGAAACTTTGGACCAATTGGATTTAACAGATATATATATATATATATATATATATATATATATATATATATATATAGAACATTTCATCCTAAAGCTAAAGAATATACCTTTTTCTCAGCACCGCATGGTACCTTCTCCAAAATAGACCATATAATTGGTCACAAGACAGATGTCAACAAATACAAGAAGATCGAGCTAATCCCATGCCTCCTATCAGATCACCATGGAGTAAGAGCGGTCTTCAATAGCAAAAAAAAAAAAAAAAAAAAAAAAAAGAAAGCCCCCATACACATGGAAACTGAACAATACTCTACTCAATGACACCTTGGTCAAAGAAGAAATAAAAAAAGAAATCAAAGACTTTTTAGAATTCAAGGAAAATGAAGGTACAACCTACCCAAATGTATGGGACACAATGAAAGCAGTGCTAAGAGGAAAACTCATAGCTCTAAGTGCATCCAAAAAGAAACTGGAGACAGCATACACTAGCAGCTTAACGGCACACCTTAAAGCCCTGGAAGAAAAACAAGTTAATTCACCCAGGAGGAGTAGAAGACAAGAAATCATCAAACTCAGGGCTGAAATCAATCAAATAGAAACAAAGAGAACCATACAAAGAATCAACAAGACCAGGAGCTGGTTCTTTGAGAAAATCAACAAGATAGATAAACCCTTAGCCAGACTAACCAAAGGACACAGAGACAGTATACAAATTAACAAAATTAGAAAGGAAAAGGGAGACATAACAACAGAAACTGAGGAAATTCAAAAGATCATCAGATCCTACTACAAAGGTCTATACTCAAAACAACTGGAGAATCTGGAGGAAATGGACAATTTCCTAGACAGATATCAAATACCAAAATTAAATCAGCATCAAGTAGATTAGCTAAATAGTCCCATAACCCCTAAAGAAATAGAAGGGGTTATAGAAAGCCTCCCAACCAAAAAAGTACGGGACCAGATGGTTTTAGTGCAGAATTCTACCAGACCTTCAAAGAAGACTTAACACCAATACTTTTCAAACTATTCCACAAAATAGAGACAGAAGGGACACTGCCCAACTCATTCTTCGAAGCCACAATTATGCTAATACCTAAACCACAAAAAGATCCAACAAAGAAAGAAAACTACAGGACAATTTCTCTTATGAATATCGATGCAAAAATACTAAATAAAATTCTTGCTAACCGAATCCAAGAGCACATCAAAACGATCATCCACCATGATCAAGTAGGCTTCATCCCAGGGATGCAGGGATGGTTCAATATACGGAAATCCATCAATGTAATCCACTACATAAACAAACTGAAAGAAAACACCACATGATCATCTCATTAGAGGCTGAAAAAGCATTCGACAAAATTCAGCATCCTTTCATGCTAAAAGTCTTGGAAAGAGCAGGAATTCAAGGCCCATACCTAAACATAGTAAAAGCAATCTACAGCAGACTAGTAGCCAACATCAAAATAAATGGAGAGAAACTTGAAGCATTCCCACTAAAATCAGGGACTAGACAAGGCTGCCCTCTCTCTCCATATCTTTTCAATATATTTCTAGCAAGAGCAATTAGACCACATAAGGAAGTCAAAGGGATACAGATTGGAAAGGAAGAAGTGAAACTATCATTATTTGCAGACAATATGATAGTTTAGCTAAGCGACCCAAAAAACTCCACCAGAGAACTTCTACAGCTGATAAACAACTTCAGCAAAGTGGCAGGTTATAAAAGTAACTCAAGCAAGTCAGTGGCCTTCTTGTACTCAAAGGACAAGCAGGCTGAGAAAGAAATTAGGGAAATAACACCCTTCACAATAGCCACAAACAACATAAAGTATCTTGGCATAACTCTAACCAAACAAGCAAAAGATCTGTACAACAGGAACTTCAAGGACTTGAAGAAAGAAATCGAGGAAGACCTCAGAAGATGGAAAAATATTTCTTGCTCCTGGATTGGCAGGATCAATATAGTAAAAATGGCCATCGTGTCAAAAGCAATATACAGATTCAATGCGATCCCCATCAAAATCCCAACTCAATTATTCATAGACCTAGAAAGAGCAATTCTCAAATTCATCTGGAGCAACAAAAAACCCAGGATAGCTAAAACTATTCTCAACAATAAAAGAACTTCTGGGGGAATCAGTATCCCTGACCTCAAGCAGTACTACAGAGCAATTGTGTTAAACACTGCATGGTATTGGTATAGCAACAGGCAAGCAGATCAAGGGAACAGTATTGAAGACCCAGAAATTAACCCACAGACTTACAGTGACTTGATCTTTGATAAAGGAGTCACAACCATCTGGTGGAATAAAGATAGCCTTTTCAACAAATGGTGCTGGTTCAACTAGAGGTCAACATGCAGAAGAATGCGAACTGACCCACTCTTATCTCTTTGCACTAAGATCAACTCCAAGTGGATCAAGGACCTCCACATAAAACTAGACACACTGAAACTATTAGAAAAGAAACTTGGGAAGACCCTGGAGGACTTGGGCACAGGGGAAAAGTTCCTGAACAGAACACCAATAGCTTATGCACTAAGATCAAGAATCGACACATGGGACCTCATAAAATTACAAAGTTTCTGCAAAGCAAAGGACACTGTCAGAAGGACAAAACTACAACCAACAAAGTGGGAAAAGATCTTCACCAACCCCACATCCGACAGAGGGCTAATATCCAATATATACAAAGAACTCAAGAAGTTAGACCCCAAAGAACCAAATAACCCTATCAAAAAATGGGGTACAGAGCTAAACAAAGAATTTTCACCAGAAGAAATTCGGATGGCCGAGAAACACCTTAAGAGATGTTCAACATCATTAGTCATCAGGGAAATGCAAATCAAAACAACCCTGAGATTCCACCTCACTCCAGTCAGAATGGCTAAGATTAAAAACTCGAGAGACAACAAGTACTGCCGAGGATGTGGAGAAAGACGAACACTCCTCCACTGTTGGTGGGATTGCAAAATGGTAAAACCGCTCTGGAAATCAGTTTGGCGGTTCCTCAGAAAATTGGGCATGTCACTTCCAGAGGACCCTGACATACCACTCCTGGGCATATACCCAGAGGATTCCCCTGCATGCAATAAGGACACATGCTCCACTATGTTTATAGCAGCCTTGTTTATAATAGCCAGAAATTGAAAGGAGCCCAAATATCCCTCAAAGGAGGAATGGATACAGAAAATGTGGTATATTTATACAATGGAATACTACTCAGCAATTAAAAATAATGAATTCATGCAATTTGTAGGTAAATGGTTAGACCTGGAAAATATCATCCTGAGTGAATTAACCCAATCACAAAAGAATGCACATGAAATGCAATCACTGATAAGTGGATATTAATGAGCCCAGAAGCCCTAAATTCTCAAGACACAAAAGCAAGTCAAATGATTCCCAAGAAGAAGAAAGGAGAGGACCCTGGGACTATAAAGATTGCATCCAGTTTAGTAAAGAAACCGAGGGGGGAGGGGGAATGATTGGGGAATAGTTGGCGGGGAGAGGAACTATGGGAACTATGGTAGGTGGGAACTGGGAAAGGGGAAAGCCTTTGGAATGTAAACATAGAATATAGAAAATAAAAATTAAAAAAAAAGAAAGACCCTAGCATATTGGAGATGTCATTACCATGGGATGACCACCAAGAACATCAGTAGCAGCGGAAATGATCAATCTGGACTTAGAGTGCTACAGAGGGCAGAGCAGTAGAAGTGATACCAACTCTTTGGAGATGCACAGAAGGTCATGTGTGGATCTCAGACATTGGAACTAGAAGCTGTGAAGCTGAAATTGACTTGGGGTACTCAAGTTGTTAAAGATTCCAGAGCCACAGAATGCCTGCCAAGGAAATCTGCTAACAGGGATTGGAACAAGCCCAGGAGAAAGAACCTTGTTGCAGTCAACAAAGATGAAAAACTAGTTGGAGATCTGAAGACTGCTTTGCCATCAGACATGGAGATGAAGAGTTTGGACTTTGCTCAGCTGGCTTCCTGTCTTGCTTGAGGAATTTCAGTTAAGTGATTGGATGAGTCTCAAAAGAGACCTTGAACTTTGGACTTTGAGGCTGCTATAGACTACAGGGACTTTTGAAGTTGGACTAAATGTATTTTGCATTATGCTATGTTTAAGTATGGCCCCCATAGACTCATGTTTGGAAAAAACCTATGGGGGCAAGGGAGTGGAATGTGATGGTTCGTATATGATTGGACCAGGGAGTGATCCTATTAGGAGGTGTGACCTTATTGGAGTAGGTGTGTCACTGTGGGTGTGGGTTTAAGACCCTCACACGAGTTGCCTGGAAGTCAGTCTTCCACTAGCAGCCTTCAGATGACGATTTAGAATTCTCAGTTCCTCCTGCACCATGCCTGCCTAGATGCTGCCATGTTTCTGCCTTGATGACAATGGACTGAACCTCTGAGCCTGTAAGTCAGCCCCAATTAAATGGTGTCTTTTATAAAACTTGCATTGGTCATGGTGTCTGTTCGCAGCAGTAAAAACCTAAGACAAGTGATATCAACCAAACATGGCAAAATATTGTTAAAATAAGACTAACCACACACTCTCATTTCAAGGCTGGATGAAGCATGCCAGCAGGAGATAAAAGTCATCAAGAGCAGACAAAGAAGTCAGAGATCTTCCCACTCTATTGTTAGGAGTCACAAACACTCAAAACTTCTAAAGGTAAACAACCACAACACATGTACAGAACAACACAGCCTGTGCGATTGCTGCTTCTCTGTGACCCCCTATGAGCTCAACTTAATGATTCTAAGAGCCATGTTCTCCTGGTATCCTCATCAATTCTTCCACGGAGATCCCAAAGCTCCACCTAATCTTCCACTGTGGACCTCTGGAATTTTTATCTTAGCTAAATATGAATATTTTAATCTTCCTTTGAGTGATTTGGGCTAGTATTATATGCATTGAAACTTCATAATGTGGGATACCAAAGAAAAAATACCAATTTATTCTGAGAAAAAATATTCTATTTAAATGTTGAACAATAGCTACCTAGCAATATGCAGTTAAAATATGAAATACTCATAGATGCATGTACATTCATTTTATATTACCCAATATATGCATTCATATCATGGAACCTCAAATAATTAGTTAACTACCTCTGATGTTCCTAAGTATCCTTTGGATTGATGTCACATTACATGATTTTTGTCTCTACTTTGAGATTCAAAACTAGGTAGATACACATGTTTGAATTTTATAGTTTAAATGTTTGGTGACATATACATATATATAATATTTACTGTATTAATATTATAATAACACAATCTTTCCATGAAAATACCAACAAAAATAAAATAAAAATAAAACAAAAATATCATCCTTTATTCTTTTCTTGAATTCCAATATTCTGTATATCTTATATATCAGAATTTTTTTAGTATAGAATAAAGTTTATTCAGGGCATGGAGATGGGAGTTGAGAGAAAGTGAGAGAGAGAAAGAGAGGGAGAGGGAGAGGGAGAGGGACAGAGGGAGAGGGACGGAGGGAGAGGGAGAGAGAGAGAGCAAGAGAGAGAGAGAGAGAGAGAGAGAGAGAGAGAGAGAGAGAGAGAGAAATAGAGGCCAGTGGCCAAGTGCACTTTCCAGAGAGATAAGGTGGGCATAAGCGGGAGGGGGAGCAGGAACAAGAAGAGATCAAGAGGGCAAGAGAGTCAAGCTTATTTAACTATATTCATTACTATTATTTTTTCTTCTTGTCATCAAACTGTTATCAGTCACTTAGTGAGAATATTTATTGACCTCAGTTTTCTGAAAATAATGTCAAACGCCTTGTTATTGGAGCTTTGTTGCCAAATGCAATTTTATTTTTCTTGGGATGCTGCACTGCCCAGCCAAACATGCATCTCCAGTCAGTTTTGAAGTTTTCTGGGGCCCTGGGATATGCTGTTTTGTACCTATCTCCCACTTTAAAATTTAATCATAGTAACTCTCTCACCAAGCAATCTTGGCAAATGGAGGGCTTAATGTTTCCACTGAAATTTTATTGGAAAATCATGTTTCTTTCAACCTATCCCTGCTTTATGTTCATGTGTAAATATCCAGTATTTAGTTTTAATAAATAATTTTGTAGTATTGTAGCATAAGTTTTGCAAAATGGTTGCTTATATAGACAGCAGGAGATATTCTCACAAATTGTTACATCTGCATTAATATAAAAATGAGCCTAATCTTCTATTAATTAAAATATTTTGTGACACCAATAGAATATTCAGTAGCCAGAGTACAGCAGTTTTGAGAGACATACATACACATGCCTTAGCATAGATCGTTCACTGTCAGTTGATGCACACTGACCAGTTACTGGTCATCCTGAATATGCTGCAGCTGGATGATGGGATTTCTTTTCCAAATATTCAAGCTGTTAACCCCTCTTAATCTCTTATTTAATGAAGTTTAAACTCAGATAATGTCCCGTTAAAATTCGATTCTCCTGTGAAGCTTCTTTCTTACAGCATAAAGTATAACTACTCAAGTAAAAAGAAAGAAAATAATCAGACAAAGGAAAGATTACCAGAGTTGTTCTGATTCATTCGCTTAAATGAAGCTTTCAAAGAGTACATGACAAAGCAATAAAGAGGATCTTTCTTCTCTAAGTATGCAGGTGACACATGAATGACAATATTTGAAAGAAAATTAAGGAAAACAAGGGTAAGTTAATTAGTTCATAGAATTTCATAGTTAAGGAAGGTAAATTATAATAGAAACAAAATAATGGTTTTTAAAAAGTTATATTCCAAAGAGCACGTACAAAAAGTAATATAGCAAAAGCTTAAGAGTTGTCTCATGCTTTTTTCTTTTCATTTATGCACATTAAGCTCTCTCCCCGAGTGTGTAAGGTTGATATCATTTTCAGTATAATAGCATCAAAGAAAACTCTCAAAATGTCATGTATACCAACTCTACTCAAGCCTTTATTGTGACACTGATGTTCAGATTGAAATTTAACTTTTTATTGATTTTTATTGAGAAATTATCCTGAACACACAATACTATGTAGGGACACGTATGCCCCTCTGCAACAGTGTATGATTGAGGTTACGGCATTTAGATTGGAGGACTGTGTATCTCTGTGTTAAGTAAGGCATTCTAGAGTCCTGTAATGATGGCACTGTATGGCAGAGGCTTGTTCTTTAGGATCCATCAAAGATTACAGTCTAGTTAACCAGCATACTGAATGTCCTCCTCAAGGATTATGAAGAAAATTGGCCATTTGAACTTCCTAGAATGTATCTACATTCTGGAAGAAAAGATCTTCTACTGGGAGTCTACTGTACTATTTCCCACTCTCCCCTGACATTTGTCATAGGGATGGCTCATTGTCAGGTCTCAAGCTGTCCTTATGGGAAAGTGGTCTAAGACTATTATCCTGTTTCAGCATTTGGGATATCACAGAGTTTATTTAAATAAAATGCTTGAAAGAATGCTGGGATACTCTGTTGGAAACAAAACCAACATGAATATTCTAATTCACTTTTTTAAAAAAATCATTGTTAAATAGATATTAGTTAAAATGCAAATCCCATTAAATATAAACCTTTTTAGAATTAATAAAGGAATATAAGAAAGGAGCATTGTACTTTGGCAGATGAGTCTTCTGTCATTAATCCTGCCTAGTATTCTAAATTTGATCAATGTCTTAAGAATGCAACATGGACTCTGTTCACCTCAAGTTTCTCCTTTCTGAAATGATAATTATCACTTATGTCTTCTGTTGAGAAAAACAGGGAAGAACAGCCTTACATGTAAGAAAGCTAGATTGCTGCACTTGTTGAAAGTGATTACAACTGAGGAAATTAAATATCATTATAATCAATTGTTTTGAAATGGAAAAAATATAATTTTTACCCTGGCTAGTATGCAAATACATTGCTAGTTAATAAAGACTATTGTATTTGAATTATTATAGAGTAAAAATTAGTAATTGGTAAGGAAGAAAACATATTTTTTCATACATATTCCTTCTAAAACGATATATAATTTATTGTTAAGTGGTTTTTAATTTTGTCTAAAATGTTGCTCATGTATTATTAGAGTATATGTTTTATATATATGGTGTTTTGTAAATGATTGCACCGATTTTCTGATAGTCTCTTTACATCTTATAGTTTCTCTTGGGTGAGAGGAAGCAGCCAGTTAATGGTAGATGTGGTCCACTATGGGCATTTTCCTGATTATATATTATGGGATCTGAAAATTTTAAAGAAAGTATTTGGGATAAAAAAAACTTCTCCTTACTGCAGTTGCTACTTGATTATCTCACTGAACTTTGGATGATGGAGAGATAGGATACAGAGAAAATACTCATGTAATCCTGGTTTAAAGAAACTTTCCTTTTTTAAGCACCTCTCTGCATTGGCATCTGCAATTTTCATGCAAACTGTGCTGTTTCAGGTAAGAGAATGGTTTGATAGGATGGTCTATTTCCACCCTGTTAATCCTATTGTTTTGGGAGCATGGGAAGTCTTCCCATTATCTGGTATCTTTAATTATTTTTTCATTGTCTTAAACTTTCATTGTATTAACCTTTCATTTTCTTGGTTAGATTTATTGTCAGGTTTTTTTCTTGCTATTTATAAATGCAATTGTTTCCCTGATTGTTTTCTTGGTATATTTGTCTTTGCTATGTAGGAAGGCTACCTACTTCTGTGTCTTAATTTTGTATTCTGCCACGTTGCTGAAGGTGTTTATAAGATGCAACCAATACTGGTAGATATTGTAGGTTCATTTACACATAGAGTAACACTATTTTCTATAAGGGTACTGGGACTTACTGTACCTCTTGTGGCTTTAAAAGACTTCAAGCATGATATTACACAGAAGTGATAAGAGTATAAATCTTTTCCTCTTCATAATTTTAGTATAAATGCTTCAATTGTTCCTTATTTAATGTTTTTATCTAAAGAGATAATTTGATTTTTCCTTGATTTTAGTTATGCAGATATAAGTATTTATGTATGTTCAGCGATTTATGAATCTTCTGCATAAAACCACCTTGATCATGACAAATGTCTTTTTGGTTGTAAATGTATTTATAAATGTATTATTCATACATTTATTATATTGTTGAAACTAATTTGTTAGTGTTTTTAAAATATTCTTCTGCCAATGTTAGAAAAAATGGTCAAGTGCTTTGTGTATGTTTGACTCGTGTATGTAGAGGGACAATGTTGTGCTCATATAATGAGTTAAAAAGCACTCTCTAAAGGGAAATGAATTGTAAATATAGAATATATCCAATAAAAAAAAAGCACTCTCTTTTTCTACTTTCTAAATGAAAGTGAAACTTAAAAGTTGCCCCGTCATAAAGCATCTGAGCAGAGGCGCAGCTGCCTAACCCCTCTCTCAGCTTCCTTTGTATGAAACTGTAATTTAATTAATGTCCCACATTGCAGATATATCTGCATATTTCCCTCCTTGTTCTTGATAATTTTATCCTTCTAGGAACTTCTCTGTCGTGCTATGTTGTCTGATTGGTTTGGAATCGAAATTCCCAGGACAATTTCTATTTATTCCTCTCGTTTTCCTTAGCCAGACTAGGTATATGTATGCTTCATTTATTCAGATTAAGCAGGTTGGTTTCATTATTTTCTGTCTTGTCTTGTAGTATTTTAATTATAGAAAATTAGAAACGTCATGCAAGCTTTGACCTTCCTCCAAGCATAGCTTTGGTTATAGATCATAGAGTTTTGGCATGTAATATCTCCATTTCTATTTAAAAGTATTTTTAGGTTTAACTTGAAAAAGTTTTTTTTTTGAAACAGTTTGTCATTGTAGTCCTGGTTGTTCTGGAACTTGCTCTATAGACCAGGCTGCTTCAAACTCAAGATATCCACCTGCCTCTGACTCCAGAATGCTGGGATTAAAGGTGTACACCACCATCACCCCTTTTGAAATTTCTTCTTTGTCTGATATAACTTCATATAACTTCACATATGTGGAGACATCGTAGGCATCATTCCACTGTGGATATCTAATTCAGTTCCGCTCTAGTTACAGACTGTACCCTGTATGGAAATATTTGAAAACAACAAATTTATGTGGTTACCAACATAGCAGCTTCCTTTTATCCTCATCACAACATTTAATAGTATCCAATTAAGAGCCTCAAGAACAATTTCTTCTTAAAGGTGAGAATATTTTTCCACTCATTTTGGACTTTTTTTTTAATTCTACCAACTTCAGCCACCCATTATGCTCATAGAACTCAATAATAAATTTTCTTTACTTTTGTTTTTTTGCTCCTTTTCAGATTTTTCTCTTTATCCCTCTTTTCCAAGTAAATGCTTATTATACTAAGGGTTTACCAGGTGTTCTGGGTGTAGAGATTGTTTACATTTATCCACATTATATTGTTTATATTACACTGTAGAATGTCCATTATGTGATTCTGGGAATCTAAAGCAATAATCCCTCTATTTTCTACCCCATTTTCTCTCTCATCCCTTTTTAAAAACATTTATTTAGAATTAATTTATGCACATTGGAGATATGACTACATGTATGTTTGTGTGAGGATGTCAGATCCCATGGGTCATGAGTTACAGATATTTGTAAGCTGTCATGTGGGTGCTGAGAATTAAACCTGGGTCCTCAGGAAGAGCAGCTAGTGCTCTTTCTTAACTGTTGAGCCCTATCTCCAGCCCTCATTCATCCCTTTCTGATTCTCATTAAAGGCACACTTGATGCTCTCCTAGAGATCAAGTTCTGTTCATTTTTCAGTTTTCTCTTTCTCTGCTCTGCATATTAAATAAAATATACAGAGATATCTCTCCAAGTTCATCTTCTTTTTTCTATCATCTCCAAGATTCTACTAGTCCATCCTGGTTAATATTTTAGTCCAATTGTGCTGTTTGTCCCCCAGGTTATTCTTAGTATTCTGGCTATTAAAATTCTTTGTACTAAGTCAATGTACATATTTTCTTCTAGTTCCTTAAATATGGTTTTCTTTCTTTGAAGATTCTCTATGCTGCATGCCAACATTGGGTAAGCCCAGGTATATGACTTTGGCTAAGTGTTAAACTGGCAGTCTCCCCACGTGTGCCTGGATCAAGCTCTGCTTTCATCTTGACAAAAACTGAAGTCTGAGGAGGACCATTACTGGTGTGCCCAGAGGCAGAGGCTCACTGTGCTGGGTGGAAGCATGGGACTTCAGAGGAGGAAAACTCTCCAAAATAGGTGAAGGGTGAAAAGGTGTGACATTTGAGAGCTCCCTGGTGAAGGATATGTGTGTTCTTTGCAAATTCAGTTTGCAAATATATTGTTGAAAGTTTTCGCCCTGCTATGTTCATAGCAGCTTTATTTGTGATAGCCAGATGCTGGAAACAACCCCGAACAACAAAGAAGAATGGATACAGAAAATGTGGCTCATTTACACAATGAAATAATACTCAGCTGTTAGGAACGAGAACATCCTGAGTTTTGCATGCAAAACTGGGTTTTGCAGGTATGGAACTAGAAAATATCCTGAGTGAGGTATGCGCACTCAGTGGGTATCCTCAGACCCAAAAGAACATGCAAGGTATATACTCACTAATAAGTGGATATTAGCCCCCAAAAAGTGAATACAAAGATACAGTCCATAGAGCTCAAAAAGGTCAACAAGCTGAAGGGCCCAAGTGAGGATATGTCAGTCCCACTTGGCAGGGAGAAGAAAGCAATTACAAGGATGGGGGGAGGAGGGACCTGGGAGGTGAAGTGGATAGAAAGAGGGGAACATGATCTGGTATTGGG
Source organism: Apodemus agrarius (assembly GCA_964023405.1). Taxonomy (NCBI): domain Eukaryota; kingdom Metazoa; phylum Chordata; class Mammalia; order Rodentia; family Muridae; genus Apodemus; species Apodemus agrarius. Next base: position 51,033,404 of record OZ030006.1, read on the forward strand.
TGAGGGAAAAAGACTGAAGCCCTGAAGGCTAGCAGAAAGAAAGGAAACCAACAACATCAGAATGTAGGATATTGAGGGCACCCTCCAGAATATACCAGAGACCTCAGAGGTGAGAGACTCTCAGGACTCAAAGGAGGGATCTTAGATGAAATGCCAAATCGTGGGGAAAGGAAATTATGGAGTCCACCTCCAGCAGAAAGACATGGCATCAAGTGATGGAGAGGGTTGCCATCCCACAGTCACAACTCCGACCCATAATTGTTCCTGTCTGAAATAAGTGCAGGGATGGAAATGGAGAGGATTCTGAGGAAAAGAAGGTTCTGCAACAGGCCCAAAGTGGGGTCCAATGCAAGGGAAGGTCCCAAGGCCTGTCGCTATTACTGAGACTATGGAGCATTCACAAAAAGGGACCTATCATGACTACTCTCTCAAAGAATCAAAAAGCAGCTGCAAGAGTCAGATGCAGATATTTGCACCCAACCAATGTAAAGAAGCTGCTGACTCCTGTGGTTGAATTAGGGTAAAGCTGGAAGAAGCTGAGGAGGAGGACAACAACCTCTCAACTAATCTGGACCCCTGAGGTCTCTCAAACACTGGATCACCAAACCAGCAGCATATACCAGCTGATATGAGGCCCCCAACACATATAGAGCAGAGGACTTCTGGGTCTGTGTTTAGTCAGAGAAGATGCACCTAACCTTAAGAGGCAAGGCTCCAGGGAGTTTAGAGGTCTGGTGGGGTGAATGGTGGGGACATCCTCATGAAGACATGGGAATAGGGAGGAATTATGGGATTAGAACAGTCAAAGGGAGGACCAGCTGAGGTGGGAATAAAATATGGAGTGTAAAAAAATTAAGTAAATAGAACCTGGATCACATGGGCACAGGGGAAAATTTCTGGAATAGAACACCAATAGCTTATGCTCTAAGATCAAGAATTGACAAATGAGACCTCATAAAATTGCAAAGCTTCTGTAAGGCAAAGAACACTATCAGTAGGACAAAACAGCAACCAACAACAGACTGGGAAAAGATCTTTACCAATTCTACATCAGGTACACGGCTTATATCCAATATATACAAAGACCTCGAGAAGTTAGCTTCAGAGAACCAAATAACCCTATTAAAAATGGGGTACAGAGCTAAACAAAGCATTTTCAACTGAGGAATACTGGATGGCTGAGAAACACCTAAAGAAATGTTCAACATCCTTAATCATCAGGGAAATGAATGTCAAAAACAGGATTCTACTTCATACCAATCAGAATGGCCAAGATCAAAAACTCAGGGGATAGCAGATGCCAGAGAGGATGTGGAGAAAGAGGAACACTCCTCCATTGCTGTAAAACCACTCTGGAAATTAGTCTGGCAGTTCCTAAAAAAATTGGACATAGCACTACCTGAAGACCCAGCTACACCACTTCTGGGCATACACTCAGAAGATGCTTCAAGATGTAATAAGGACACATGCTACACTATGTTCATAGCAGCCTTATTTGTCTCAGCCAGAAGCTGGAAAGAACCAGATGTCCCTCAAGAGAAGAATGGATATAGAACATGTGGTATATTTATATAAGGGAGTACTACTCAGCTATTAAAAACAATGAATTCATGAAATTCTTAGGCAAATGGATGGAGCTAGAAAATATCATCCTAAGTCAGGTAACCCAATCACAAAAGAATGCACATGGTATGAACTTGCTATAAGTAGGTAATTCCAAAAGTTTGGAATATACAAAATACAACTTACGGACCACATGAAGCTCCAGAAGAAGGATGGCCAGAGCATAGATACATTGATCCTTATTGGAAGGAGGATCAAAATACCCATGGCTCACAGCCAACCAATAACTGAGCACAGGGTCCCCAATGAAGCACCTAGAAAAACGGCCCAAGGAGCTGAAGAGATATGCAGCCCTGCAGGAGGAACAATAATATGCACCAACCAATAACCCCAGAGCTCCAAAGGATTAAACCACAACCAAAGAGTACACATGGAGGGACCCATGGCTCCAGCTGCATATGTAAAAGAAGATGGCCATTTCAGATATCAATAAGAAGAGAGGTCATTGGTCCTGTGAAGGCCCAATTCCCCAGAATAGGGGAATGCAAATCAGGAAATTGGAGGGGGGAGCAGTGGGAGAGGGGAATGGGATATGGGGTTTTCGGAGGAGTAACAATGAAAGAGGATACTATTTGAACTGTAAATAAAGCAAATAGTTAATTAACAAAAGAAAAAGGAAGAAAAAATAAATAGGTAAATAAATAAATAAAGGGAAAAAAGAAAAATTTTGCACCTATGATAATCATCCTAATTTCTTTATCTTTGTCTCTGTCTCTATCTCTCTCTGCCTCTGCCATCCATGTCTCTCTAGCTGCCATCTCACTCTCACTCTTTTCCCTCTTCTCCCCACCCTCTCTCTCTCTCTCTCTCTCTCTCTCTCTCTCTCTCTCTGTGTGTGTGTGTGTGTGTGTGTGTGTGTGTGTGTGTGTGTATCTATCTCTCTTCTCTTCTCTTGTCCTCTCTTGTGGGGAGGGATATTGCCTGGTAATAAGTTCCAGGGTGCTATTCTTCATGAAATAATTCCTTGGATTCATATTGTATTGTCTTCCTTCATGCACACACTTGCAATTCTTTTTCACTTCTGCCTGAAATCAAGGCACCCCCAGCCCACAGTCAGTTCAAATGTCAGGAGTTGTATGTATTTAAAGTTGAGGTCCTGTCCTGGTGAATTATTTGTCCTTATCTGTAATGAGGATTGTATTACTAGATACAAGACTACACTCTCTTAGCTGTCATTTCTGTTCCTTGAGTTTTCAGGTCTGTTAAAAGTGCTGTTAATTTCTTGAAATTCTGTGCTTTATTTTTGCTCCCCTCATATTCAGAAATTACTCAGAATGAAACTCTGGATTTGTCGCCCTGCTCCTTCAGCCTCCTGCTGACCAGGGTCTGATGATCCTTCATAATTACTTCCTTTATTACTTCAAGTAGTTGCTTTTGTCTAGAGTTCATAATTAGTCTCAGCAGGGAGCTGGTCTAAATCATAGTCAATCTCTTCTGAGTGAAATGTGATGTCATTCATAAATGACATAATTTTTTTAAATGACATAATTTTTAAGGGAGTAGGCCTGTTTTATACAAAAAACAGGGAAATAAACTAAAATTATGTCCACATATTGCCTATTCTTTTTTGATTACATTTTTAAGAGACTATCTGATTCAAATATAAATGCTTCATTTTGCACAAGAGCACCTGAGGAATGGCAGCAGATAAATCCTGGTCACATATAGGTTCTTGACTTGATAACCTCTCTTGATGAAATGTGCTCAATGATTATAATTTATAAACTGTAATGGGAGAGATGTTTAAAGTATCTCCAGGAAGTTAGTGTACTTTTTAGCCTTTCAGTGGATCTGTTGATAAAGAGTTCTTAAAAACATGTTCTTTAATTCTCTTAAACCTAATTGAATCACGTCATATGTGCAGGAACTACTCTGAAAATGCCATTTTATGCCTTCTTATTAATTACTAGACTTGCACTCATAAGTTTGAATGTATTTTGCTTGATATCTGGAATTTTTTAGTTTTATAGGAGTTCAGCATAATTCCTTATACTCTGTGTTATACTAGGTGTGTAGTTAGGAATAAAGCAATTTTGAAATTATTATTTAAGGATACAATATATATTAGAAACTTTAATAGCATTAATATACTTCTTAATAAATATATGGGCTTTAGAAATGCTTTCTTATTTAAAAGGAATTCATCCATAGATGGGAACAAATTCGTGTCTTTATATTCAAGACTAGAGTTCGAAAAACATAGATATGCCTCATTTATTTGTCCAGGGTATTGTCAGTTTATTACAATAAAATTTAAATGTTTCCATTAAGCTATAATTCAATTAAAAGTTTCCTATATAAATCTCAAATAACAATAGTTAAAAGGACCCATATTTCAATGCTTGATTTCAGAAATCCATCTGAACAAGTGATGTTCCATTCAAAAGCAGTATTACATGTGCAATCAAAAGAAGATGCTCTGGGAATTAATACAAACTTTATATCATAGCTTCTAGCTAATGACAGAGATAGTAACCTCAAAGTTACACAAACTTTCTCGAATAAGCATGATAAAAAATAATAACAATCAAATGCATATCATACCCTAAGGCATTGGGAGAACAAACATTCCATTTGTCTGCCTGGCAGAAGGTTTGTTTGCAGTTTTAAGTTTCAGATGCTGAAAGCAAGATGAATATATATATATATATATATATATATATTTATATATATACATATATATATATATATTATAGTGATTTGCTCTTCAAGCTCCATTGGTAGGAATGATTAAACTTTCAGCTGAGAAGATACAGGAAAGTTTTTCTTATAAGTTAAATAGTCTTCAAAAATGGTTTAAATAGATACAATATACTTAGTTAAAAAACACTCTTTCAAATCTTTCTAAATTATGATTTAGATAGACTTCTATTTCCCTGGTTTTAAAAGGAGGAGTTTAAAATAAAAATGCTAGGGTTCAAGGGGTAAGTAGCACCTAAAGTTCCTGACATCATTGTCTAGCATGAGTCTTAATCCTCAGTCTTGGAGAGTCTTGCTGAACCTCAGGAGCATCCTGCCTTCCTGGATCCAGGAGCTATGGAAACCTTCAGAGGTCACAAATCTATCCAGCTTGGAACCCCACCCAACCACCCATCCTAGTTGGATCTGCTTACTACCCCAGCTGGGTCAGAGTGGGACATAGTACAGAGTAGGGTTCACCCATGGCACAGCTTGTGGAGTAGAGTCTGCTTAAGGCACAGTAAACAGAGAAGGGTACTCTGACCTCCATAGTCTGGACCACAGCTCGCCCTACCTTCCCAGTAAATTCTGTTGCTATCAGGATCATTGAGCCAACACTAGGGAAGTCCAAATGCCTAAGCACAGTATAATAACTCAATCAGCAAAAATCAGGGTAATATGGCAGCACCAAGGCCCAGGTATACTGTTACTACAACCCTGAATATCCTAATGAAACTAAAGCACAAGAGGACGAACTGAATTTCAATATTATAAAGATGATAGTGTACTTTAAAGAGGACACAAATAAATCCCTGAAGAAAATATAGGAAAACATGCAAACAGGTAGAGGCATTAGAAAAGAAAGCAAATAAACACAAAGAAATACAGGTAAATGACATGTATTCAACTGTCTATGACCTGAAAAGGGAAATGAAAGGAAAAAGAACACAAATGAGGCAATACTGGAGTTTAGAAACCTTGGAGTGATAACAGGAAGTACATTTGTAAGCATCACCAACAGAATTCAAAAGAAGGAAAAGAGAATCTCAGGGATAAAAGATACAGTAGAAGAAATCAATATATCAGTCAAAGAAAATGCAAAATCTAAAAAGATAATAACACAAAACATTCAGAACAATTGAAACACTATGAAAAGATCAAATTTAAGAATTATAGGAATAGAAAAAGACGATTCCCAGCTCAAAGGACCAGAAAACATGTTCAACAAATTCATAGAAGAAAATTTCCGGATTTGTGAATTGTATCTTGGGTATTCCAAGCTTTTGGACTAATATCCACTTATCAGTGAATACATCCCACATGTGTTCTTTTGTGATTGGCTTATCTCACTCAGGATGATATTTTCTAGTTCTACCCATTTGCCAAGGAATTTCATGAATTCATTGTTTTTAATAGCTGAGTAGTACTCCATTTTGTAAATGTACCACATATTCTGTATTCATTCCTCTGTTGAAGGACATCTGGGTTTTTTCCAGCTTCCATTTATTATAAAGAAAGCTTCTATGAACATAGTGTAGCATGTGTCCTTATTACATCCTGGAGCATTTTCTGGGTATATGCCCAGGACTGGTATAGCTGAATCATCAGGTACTAGTACTATGTCTAATTTTCTGAGGAACTGACAAACTGATTTCCAGAGTGGTTTTACCAGCTTGCAATCCCACCAGGAGTGGAGGAGTGTTCTGTTTTCTCCATGTCCTCTCTACATGAAGCTCAAGAAGAAGGAAGACCTAAGTGTGGATACTTTGATCCTTCTTAGAAGCAGGATCAAAATACCCTTGGCTCACAGACAACCAATGGACTGAGCATTGGGTCCCAAATGGAGGAGCTAGAGAAAGGACCCAAGGAACTGAAGAGTTTTGCACCCCCATAGAGAAACAATATGTAACAACAAGTATCCCCCATAGCTTCCAGAAACTAAACCACCAACCAAAGAGTATACATGGAAGGACCCATGGCTCCAACTACATATGTAGCAGAGGATGGCCTTTTTATACATCAATGAGGCCTTTGAAGGACATCAGTTTGTCCTGTGAAGGCTTAATGCCCCAGTGTAGAGGAATGCCATGTCAGGAAAGTGGGAGTGGGGTTCGTAAGCAGGAGAAGGGGGGACGGCATAGGGGGTTTTCAGAGGGATAACATGGAAATGGGATAACATTTGAAATGTAAATAAAGCAATATCTTATAAAAAATTTATAAAAGAAAATTTCACTTACCCAACAAATGAGATTTCCCTAAAGGTACAAGAAGCTTACAAAACATTTGGGACCAGAAAAGAAATTCCTCCAGCCACATAATAACCAAAACACCAACCGTCTAAATATATAGAACAAGGAAAGAATTGTAAAAGCAGGAACAGCAAATGGCTAACTAACATATAAAATAAGATCTATCAGAGGTATACCCAATTTCTCATCTGAGACTCTAAAAGCTACAAGGACCTGGGAATATGTCTTGCAAACCCTAACAGACCACATATATCACCCCAGACTACTTTGCCCAGCAAAACTTTCTATCACCATAGATGAAAAAACTAAAATATTCCATGACAAAACTAAGTTCAAACAATACTTTTCTACTAACTCAACCCTACAGAGGACACTACAAGGAAATCTTCAATATAATAAGGCTAACTATACTTAAGAAATCACAAAAAATAATGTCACACCATTAAAACCAATACGAAAGAAATATACACACATTCTCTCTCCTCCCTCTTTCACTCAACTACCACCATCAATGAAATAACAGAAAGTAACATTCATTGCTCATTAATATCTCTCAAATATAATAGATGCAATTCCTCAGTAAAAAGGCACAGGCTAACAGAATGGATCTGTAAACGTAATTCATCATGCTGTTCTGTACAAGAAACATATCTCAGCAACAAAGATAGTCATGATTTCAGTATAAAGGGGTGGGAAGCTAAAGCTTTCCAAGAAAGTAGAACCAAGAAACAGTCTAGAGTTGCCATTCTAATATCTAATAAAATAGTCTTTCGATGGAAAGTAATCAAAGATGCAGGGAAGGAGAGATCATAATGATCATAGGAAAAATACACCTAAAGCACATATCAATTCTGAGAATTTATGACTCAAATGCAAGGGCACCTACATTTGTAAAAGAAATATTGCTAAAGCTTAAATCACACATTAGTAGCGGTGGACCTTAACACCCCACACTCACCAAAGGACCAGTAATGGAGACAGAAACTAAACAGAAAAATAACAAAACTAAGAGAAGTCATGATTTACATGGACCGAACAGATATTTATAGCATTTTACCTGAACACAAAAGAATGTACTTTATTCTCAGCACCACATAGAACCTTCTCCAAACCTGAACGTATAATTGCTCACAAAGCAAACCTCAACTGTTCCAAGAAAATTGAAATAACCCCATGCATCTTGTCATACCACCATAAATTAAATCTTGACTTCAACAACAGAAATAACAGAAAGATTATATACTTATGGGACCTAAACAACTCTTTACTCAGTGCTCACTGGGTCAGGGAAAAAATAAATTAAAGACTTTCTAGAATTCAATGAAAATGAGGGCACAACATTCCCAAACTTAAGAGACACTATGAAAGAGGTACTAAAAGGAAATTTTATAACACTGCATGTCCTCATAAAGAAATTAGAGAATTCTCATATTTATGAATTGAAAGTACACCTGTAGGCTCTAGCCAAAAAACAGAAAGAATAAAAGAAAGAGAGAGAGAGAGAGAGAGAGAGAGAGAGAGAGAGAGAAGAGAAGAGAAGAGAAGAGAAGAGAAGAGAAGAGAAGAGAAGAGAAGAAAAAGAAAAAGAAAGAAAGAAACACAACCAGGAGGAGTAGACTGAACAAAATATTCAATTTCAGGGCTGAAATCAACTAATTAGAAACAAAGAGAACTACACAAAGAATCAATGAGCCCAAGAGCTGATCCTCAAGGAAATTAACAAGACTGACAAAAACTGAGCCAAATTAACTCCAAGTCAGGAAGATTACCCCAATTAACAAATTTATAAATGAATAGGACACTGAGAAAACTCAAAGAATCTAACTTCAAAATTCTGTCCTCAACAAAATTAGAAAATCTAAATGAAATAGATGATTTTCTAGACAGATACCAATTACCAAACTAAATCAAGTTTTGGTAAACTATATAAATAGGTCTATAAACCATTAAGAAGTAGTAGTAGTCATTAAAATCTCCAAATCCAAAATCTCCCAATAAAAAAAAGAAGTAAAAAAAGATTTGGCCAGATGGTTTTAGTGAAGAATTCTAACAGACATTTAAAATAGAGCTAATGTCAATACTCTTTAAAGAATTCCACAAAATAGCAATAGAAAGATCACTGCCAATCTTATTCTGTAAGGCAACAGTCACCTGATATCAAAACCACACAAAGACTCCACCAAGAAAAAGCATTCCAGACCAATTTTCCCTTATGAATATTGATGTAGAAATACTTAATAAAAGACTTTCAAACCTAATTCAAGAACACATCAAAAATATCATCCACCATGGTCTAGTAGGCTTGAATATATAAAATCATACCTCCATATAAACAAATTGAAATATGATATCTCACTAAATGCCAACAAAGCATTTAACAATATCCAACACCCCATCATGTTAAAAGTCTTAGAGAAAGCAGGAATACAAGGGGCATACCTAAAGACAAGAAAGGCAGTATATAGCAAATGAATAGCCAACATCAAATTAAATGCAGAAAAAAATTAAAGCATTTGTAGTAAAATCAGGGACAGTACAAGACTTCCACTTTTCACATATGTCTTCAATATAGTACTTAAAGTTCTAGGTAGATCAATAACACAACTAAAGGAGATCAATGGTATACGAATTGGAAAATAAGAAGCCAAATTATTGCTATTTGTTGATGATATGATAGTATACCTAAGCTACACAAAAATTCCTCTAGAGTACTCCTTCAGCAAAGTGGATGGATAAAAAATTAACAAAATCAGTAGCCCTCCTCTACACAAGTGATAAAAATGAGAAAGACTTAGGGAAGTCATAGTACTCCATAGCCACAGATAATATGAAATACTTTGGTGCGGCTCTAACCAAGCAAGTGAAAAATCTGTAGGACAAGAACTTCATGACTCAGAAGAGATTTAGGAAGATATCAGAAGGTGGAAAGATCTCCCATGGTCAGTGATCTGAAAGAGTAACAGTGAAAATGTCAATCTTACTAAAAACAATCTATAGATTCAATGGAGTTCCTATCAAAATTCCAAACCATTTTTTCACAGATATTGAGAGAACAATTCTCAACTTTATATTGAAAAGCAAAAAAGGCAGAATAGATAAATATTCCTGAACAATGAGAAAACTTCAGGAGAAATCACCATTCCTGAACTCAAGCTGTACCTTAGAGCAAAACTGCTGGTATTTGTACAAAAATAGAAAAGTTGAGCAATGCAATTTAATCAAAGAACCAGAAATAAATCCACATACCCATGTACACTTGATTTTTGATATAGAAGCCAAAACTCAAGTCCAAAGACCTCAATATAAAATGAGACAAACTTAAACTAATAGAAGAGAAATTAGGGAATAGCTTTGAACTCATTGGTACAAGAGACAAATTGCTGAACAGAACACCCATGGATCAAGTGCTAAGATCAAGAATTAATAAATGGGACCTCACGAAACTGAAAGGCTTCAGTAAGTCAAAGGGCAATGTCATCAGGAGAAAAGGATAGTCTACAGATTGTCCAAAACATTATTACTAACCCTAAATCTGACATAAGGCTAATATCCAAAACATTTAAAGAACACAAGAAGTTAGACACTGACAATCCAAATAACCCAATTAGAAAATGAGGAATAGAGCTATTCTCAACAGCAGAATCATCAATGGCTGAGTATCAAAAGAAATATTAAATGTAAAGAAATCAAGAGTATATGGCACTCAAAAAGTACCATATAGTCCAACTATATAGTAAGGATTACTTTTATTACTATTAATAAGTAAAGCTGTATGATAGTCTATCTATTCCATAAGCATATGGTTTGGTTTCTTCCAAGTTTTCGTTCAAAATGTAGTGTTTAAAAGGTTCAGGGCTGCTGATGTTTGTCAAGGAATTAGTGACTCTGTCCTAACCAAACATTTGATATCCCTGTTGGCCAGATTCTAAAACAGCAGCTGATTGGCCCTTCCTTCCCTTGACCCTTTGACTTCCTTCACAATTCAGAGAAAAATAAATCATTAATTCTGTAAGACATGCATCCAGCATGCTGAGAACTTCTCATATTTGCATGTTAATACAAATTGAGAGAGTGCTTTACAAGCTAAGAAGTGCATCTCTGTGGGTCACAATGCTGTCTTACAAAAATTCCCCAGGAAGTTAAGTTGAAGGAAATATTTTCATCTGCCTCGTAGTTTCACAGTTTGTAGTCCACGTTTTCTTGGCCATGGTGCTTTTGTCTTGTGTTGACATAGAGTATCATCATGAGAGCATATGACAGACTCGGTTTCTCATTACACAGTACTAGGTGATCAAAGATAGAAAAGGGTCAAAATCAGAATGAACCATAGAAAAGTGTGCCCCAAATTATCTCGTTTCTGCGTAGATGTATCTTTTTAATGAAAGTTCTTCCATCTTGCAATAAACACAACAGTCAGGGTATACTCTAGAACGTAACTATGGAGTAAAATTTGAAGGAAAGTACTATAACAGGCACTGTGATATATTTTTGTGCTTAACAATTTTAATAACAAATATTCCTCATGTCCTCACTATGGCACTAATGTTCATGTGAAAAACCTTATGTTATGGGAAGATGACACTATTTTGTTATAAGTTGCATGTTGTGTAGAGAGTTAGCATTTGGCTCATTCTTTATCTTTTTTACTAAAATAGGTCACCCTACAAGAATAGTTAAGTTCTGTAAGTTTCTCCTTGGAAGTTCCTGTTATTTCTCACTCCTATCTATATATGATCTAGACTACAGTTGATGCACTTGAATAAGGACTTGTTTGAATATCAATCTATATTTTTCTTAACATATTTTCTCTCTGGTTACCAATTATCTTTCCCTTTGTTGCGATTTCTACAGGGAAAAATGATACTTAACCATTTTGCATGCAAATTTCAATTATTATTGTTGGCATTTGTACAGTGTACATCTAACTCCTGTTGCCTAACTATCTGACTTTGATAAACTGCACTGCTTTATTAGGTCATGAAATTCAGAGCATTGAGATCTTTGAGATGATGTATTTTTAAAAAATTTAAGATTGCACTGAATCTTATTTTGATTATTAACTCTGAAAAGATCATCTTCTGTTTGTTTTGCTATTATTTTTAATTTTATCATAGAGAAAATTCAGAAGTGTCTCTGTGTGAGAAAAGATTACAAGATTATTGTGTTTATTAAGCTTTACTCTGTTTCACAACAAAAAATGAATTGCATTTTAATTTTAGTATAAAAGGCTCCACATTACAAACCAGAATATCTCAGAATTCCTGACTTAATGTTGATTTAGAATGTATGCATATGTATACACACATATGAGTGTATGTGATATTAACTTATTAACTAATATATTACATATTATATATAATATAATTAATATAATGCACTATAATATAATGTTTATGTAATAATAAATATGTGTGTTATATCCATCTAGCTCGGGAAAACACATTGAATGATCTGAGAGTGGAATTAGAGATGGTTGTGAGCTGCTTTATGTGTAAGGTGCTGGAAAAGAACCCTGGTCCTCTACAACAGAAACAGGTGCTCTTAACTGCTAAGCCTTGGGCATATGAAAGTTTGTTTTTAAAATTTGAAATTATTTCCAGGGTTTTTTTTGGACACAAGCATGCCAGTACTGCTAGTGCTCAGCTTTTTTCTTCTTGTTCCTAAAGCCTGTGTCTCTGAACCATGGAATGTTCTCACGTACATTGGGCTGGAGTTGTTACTCATCTTAGTCCAATGTCTAATATCTGTCACAGTATACTCATAGTATTATTTCCATTCATCTACTGATATTTTTCACCATACTAAGTGGGCATGCTTTTGTATCTGATATTTACTTTTATAAAATATCAAAGCAGATGTGAGTTTGGTACAGAAGCTATATTTATTCTCTATATTACGGTCATGGAAGAGACCTTCTCAGGTATTGCATATGGAGTAGTAAAATAAAAAATGTGGAGTTAAAATCCTCCAGGCAATATGAGTTAAAGTCATATAAGCCTTTTATTCTTCTAAATAGCATTATATCAAAAGGAATAAACAATTCCATTAAATATTAATCATTCACTCTCTTTTTAAAGAACATCCTGTGCCCTGTCTCTTTAACATCTAGTAATTCTTACTGCATATAGTCCCTGCAAAAGACAGGCAGATTCAGGACTCAAATGCTGAGTCAAGACAGCCATCAGAGGGAATTGGGCAGCCCTGTCTCTCATCTCAACCATTTTAAAGAGCTAAAAATTACAAACACTTAAAAATGAGAATAAAGAGTCTGCAGGGACATTTAGCAGTTTTAGCAGAACATGAAGCTATTTGAAAAACAAGTAGTGATAATTAGTTAATTAGAAGTTGAAGACTGGCTAGGTATTAAGAGATTTCTGAAGAGAAAGCGCACAAACATCAAGGAAAAAAGCTCTACTACAAAGATAAATTCGTCTTTTTAATGTTCCCAGTTCAAAAAATATCAGCGATCTTTTAGATGTTAGGAAATAGTACTGTGTAGAAGATAGAAGTAATTAAAAGAGGATCATTATGGAGCAGCATGAGGAGTTTGCTTTATTCAGTGATGATCTCCCAATTTAAAGAGGGCTCTATGGGAAAGAGATTTAGGTGTTGACATTCTCTAAGCTGATATTATCAATAGCTCAGAATTCTATTTATTCAAACGGGTTCAGTAATCAGCCTGATAGGGATAAACTTCTTCATAATGAGGAAGATTCATCTCTTTCCAATGGATCTGGATACTCCCAAATTTAAGGCAAGTTAGACTATTTAAAACTCAACCTAGAAATAAAATGTATAGCTTACATGCAGCAACATTTCCACAGAGGTATGTTATTTTTCAAAATGTCAATAAATGGACAAAGTCTGGTACAGAACAGTCTCTTGAGAAAACACAGGCATGGTTTCTTTTTATCCATGTGTTCTCCATTTTTCCCGTAAATATTAACTACCACTAAAGTATCATCTGTCTTTTTTTGTAGTGTATATTGCATGAAATAAAGTAGGTTCTAGACTTCTAAATTGTATGCTTTTACTTGAGATTTATTTGCATTTTTGTATAAATAAATTATTCTTTTACTGACTAGTATTCCAGTGTGAAGATGCATGATATTACAGTCCATTTATTAATTTTTTAACTTGGTAACATTTGGTTTGTATTTTGAGGGGAGTCTTTAGAAATACATCTAAAATGCACATGAAAGTTTCCTTGGTAATGTGTCTTCCTATCTACTCATGCTATAATAAAATTGCTAAAGTTGCGTACCTTTAAAAGACAGTATTACCAAACAGTTTTTGGTTTTCCAGCTTGTGAGGAGGCCCCAAGGCCTGACATATTTGTTTTGTTTTTCAAGAAAGGGTTTCACTTTGTAGCCCTGACTATCCTAGAACTCACCCTGTAGACCAGGCTGGCCTTGAACTCAGAAATCTGCCTGTTCCTGGCTCCCAAGTGCTGGCATTAAAGGTATGCGCCACCACTACTAGACAAGGCCTGACATATTTACTGATGCTATGCTGTGCTTACATACGTGGACCTATTATGACTGCCCTGCAAAAGGTCCAACAAGCAGCTGAAAGAGCCAGATGCAGATATTTACACCCAACCAATAGACAGAAACTGGTGAACCCTGTGTTTGAATTGAAGAAGCTGAGGAGGAGGGTGACCCTATAATGAGACCAGCAGTCTCAACTAACCTGGATCTCTGGAATCTCTCAGACACTAAGCCACCAACCAGGCAGCATATACAAGCTGATATGAGGCCCCCAACACATATACATCAGAACACTGCCGGGTCTGGACTCAGAAGATGCACCTAAACCTTGAGAGACTTGGAATCCCCAGGGATTGGGGAGGTCTTGTGGGTAGGGTGTCAGGACATCCTCTTAGATATTGGGGGAGGAGGTGTGGGATGTAGAACAGTGAGAGAGTGGACTGGGCAGGGGATAAAATCTGAACTGTGAAAATGATTAAAGAATAATCGTTTAAATTGGGGGGTAAAAAGGATCCTATCAGCAGGATTCTTTTATAGCATAGAGCTCACAAGAACTAATCACTATATGAGGTAAGTCATGTTGACTATTTTTAACTTATTCTGGCTAATTTTATGTCAATTTGATATGTGCTAGTGTCATTTGGGAAAAGAGATTATCAATTGAGAATAATTTCCCACTAGACTACTGAAAAAATGTGTGGAACATTTTCTTAAATAATGATTGTCCCAGGGATGACTCAATAAGGGTGTTGGCACTCTTGGGTAGGTTGTCCTGGAGGTATATAACAAAAAAGAAGCAGATTGAGCAAGCAATGAGGACCAAGGACTCCTACCTTGAGTCATTGCCTATTTTTTTTTGTTGTTGTTTTTTACCATGACTGAAAATGAGTGTGACATATAAGGTGAAGCAAACTATCCTCCCCAAGTTGCTTTGGCCATGGTGCTTTATCACAGCAAGAGAAACCATTAATTATAAGGAAAGCCTCATGTTATGTTCCTGCCCATTTCCTTATAGTCTCAGTCATCTAGTAGTGCCATGCTACATCTGACATTGCCAGATGAGAACTGAACTCTAGCATAGAAACATACAATGGAAAGTCCTCCTACCCATTGTACATCATGATAATAGTTTTGTTATAGGACACGGCACAATGTCCTATAACAATGTACAATAAACTATAACAATGTACAAAATGAAGTTTCATGAGAATAGGAACCAGGGACTGACACTTAGAAGGAAAATAAGCAAAAGGTACCATGAAAGCACTCTAAGAATTCTTGACCTTCACAGAGAAACAGAAATATTTAATGAAGGTATAAGGAGAAAATACCAAGACTGAAATTGTTTATGCATTTAAAATAATTAGAAATAAATAATTAGGGTTGGAAGACTTCGGGAAATGTCCAAAATTGTTGTCCATTTTTGAGTAAGGGGCATTTCTTGGAAACACTCATTGACCAAGAAACTTGGTGAAAGACCTTGAAATACAGTAAACATATAAAATTAGACCAAATTTCTTCAATTTTTCCCATAGAGACTGGGTGATATTTCCTCATATAGCATCACACTGTGAATAAGGAAGTAGGCAAAACTTGTGGGGACTTCTGGTAACAGACTCAAGTTGACATTGCTGTTCCTGAGTATAAAATTGTGTCATGGTTTCCTGTTAGGAATATGTTGAATTGGGTACAAGTACCACCTGGAATCCTTTTACACAATGACCTTTCATTTTACAAATGGTTCCACACACCTGGCCATTTTCTTCTTTAATGGTATAAGTGACTATATTTAATAGTTGAATATTTTCCACAATTAAGTTTTTCCTTACATAATAAG